>JAPTYO010000015.1:22062518-23262518 GCA_036873135.1 Clarkia xantiana subsp. parviflora | reverse complement strand
CCGATTAAATCGCCTTAAGTGGTGTAGATAAGTTGCCTTAAGGGGCACAATTAAATCGCCTTAAGTGGCGTGGTTCCGCCTTAAATGGCACGATTAAATCGCCTTAAGTGGTGTAGATAAGTTTCCTTAAGGGGCACGATTAAATCGCCTTAAGTGGTGTAGATAAATTGCCTTAAGGGGCACGATTAAATCGCCTTAAGTGGTGTAGATAAGTTGCCTTAAGGGGCACAATTAAATCGCCTTAAGTGGCGTGGTTCCGCCTTAAATGGCACGATTAAATCGCCTTAAGTGGTGTAGATAAGTTGCCTTAAGGGGCACAATTAAATTGCCTTAAGTGGTGTAGATAAGTTGCCTTAAGGGGCACGATTAAATCGCCTTAAGTGGTGTGGAAAAGTTGCCTTAAGGGGCACGATTAAATCGCCTTAAGTGGTGTGGGTAAAATGTCTTAAGTGACGCGTCGAAATTACTCTTAAGTGATATGATCGAATCGCCTTGGGTGGCGTAGTTAATTCACCTTAAGTGGTGCAAGTGATGATCGGAACGAAAAAAGATTGATATTATGAAGATCTGGGAGGTTCGCAACAAAGAAGGAAATTACAAGGACTCGAAAATAAAGCAATCAAGCTCGATCCTTGGCAGCGTCGAGGGGAGCAGGGTCCACGAGATCCGTGGCAGAAAGCTCCGCGACCGGAGGATCGGACCCTGGAAGATTGGCCGCGGGAGGATCGGACTCTGAAGGATTAGCCGCGGGAGGGTCGATCATCGGGGGATCTGTCGTTGGGATGTCTGCACTTGGAGGCTCCACCATGCCTTCAGCACCCGCAGTCCCCTCGGGGGTGTTGGCCCCGTCGCTCTCCTCAGAAATGTTGAAGTACCTCTCCGCGAAGGGGGCGAGAGTCTGAGACTTGGTGAAGTCGATGGCACCACCATACTCCAGATGGAGCTCTTTAACAGCATTAAGCAGGGTGTTTTCCACCTCCGCCGTACAGAACTTCACCGCGTCTGGTTGAAAAACCTCGGAGCCCCGATAATCCTCACGACCTTTGGCCTCAGCTCCAGCCAGCTTGGCAGGGAACTCGGCGACCTCCCGCTCCAGCTGTCGGGACCGGTTGGCAAGGAGGACTTTCTCAGCCTCCAGCCCCGCCTGGGCATCCTCCAGAGCCTTCTTCTCGAGGACATGTCTGTCCCGATCCTCCGCGCGCACTCGCTGCTCCTCACTGAGCCTTTGGCGCTCCTGCTGCAGCAACCCCTAGAAATCGTGGATCTACCTCAAGAGGTCCCGAGTCTTCTGGTTAATGAGGGCCTGCTCCTTAACCAACTTCCCCTTCGACGACTCGGAGGCAGCCAGATCCTCCTCGAGTTTGGCCAGGACCTCGGGGGCCGCCTTGGCCCGCTCCTCCTTCAGGGCCTCCTCAAAGTTCAGGATATACCCGAAGCAGTGGTGCTGGTCCGCCATTTCCTGTAGAAAAGAAGGGAGGTTAGTACATGAGAGTATTTTACATTATATACTAAGTGTGAAAGCAGGAAGATTTACCTCCACCCGACGAACGGCCATATTGCGAAGGTCCCCCTGAATGTCCTCTGGGACCAAAGAGAGCGGAAGCTTCATAGATGGGGGAACTGAGCCTGCCAGCAGGTGCAGACCCAGTTCCGAGGAAACATCATCCCGACGCAGCGGGCCCCCCGCAACGATTCGATCGGAGTCCAAGGAGCCGCCGCCTGGTCGGGAGAGTAAAGTTGGTAGAAGCTTCCGTCCAAGGAGAGAGGGGGAACGAGCCCTTGAGCAGCGGAGGTGCGGGCCTCCGAGCCGCCATAAGAACCCGCCGGCTCCTCGGGAGTCAGGCTCAAGACCGGCGAAAGCTGCTGCGCCGGAGAAGATGGAGGCAGCCCTTCGGGAGTCGGCTCCAGCAGGGTCTGCCTCGCCCCCCGACGAAGAACCAGGGGCTGGCCTTCGCTTGCCTCCTCAGAAGAATGGGAGACATCCAGGTCCATCACCCGACGGAACTGGCCGTCCGTCGGGGCGTCTTCGGTCCCCGATCTTGTCGGGGCAGGAAGTGACATGAGGGGCTCTCCGACCCGGGCGTCGGAGGGTGGCGTCCCCGCAGAAGCTCCAGCTCCCGATCGACCTGCAGCTGGAGGACGAGAAGCTTCAGAAAGAAAATCAGGAAGTTGATCGGGATCCTTACACCAGATGACGCGACGGGAGAGGTACTGGTCCTTCCCGTAATAATTGTAGTAATCCGCTTTGAGAATGCGGGGAGTTTCTCCCTGCAGAATGCGTTTGATCCCTTCGACCCGGTCTCCCTTATCGGAGGGGATTAACTCCTTGGGAATACGCCTCCTGTATAATTGAATTGCTAAGCAGAGTTGTTTACCTTCCTCGGGAGTTTTGGCGTTGAAGATCTGATCCATCTTCTCCACCCGAGCCCGCTTGATCTGCTCCGAAGTCGGAGGCGCCGATGAGGAGGTCCCCCTTTTCGAAGACTTCCTTTTCCTCGTGGGGCGTGGGACAGCATCAGTCTCCGCCTGCTTAAGCATGAGATTGGTCAGCAATGATACCTTCTTAGCTGCAAGGATGAAAACGAAAGTACAGTTAGAATATTACCCAAGGAACGAGATTAGAAGGGCCGTCGAAGAGTTGACCCCCGGAGACGATATCAAGGAGTCGGATCCCGGTCAGAACCAGGTCCCGCTCCCCGATGGAGTTGGCGTCGAGGGGA
The DNA here is from genome assembly GCA_036873135.1 of Clarkia xantiana subsp. parviflora. Classification (NCBI taxonomy): domain Eukaryota; kingdom Viridiplantae; phylum Streptophyta; class Magnoliopsida; order Myrtales; family Onagraceae; genus Clarkia; species Clarkia xantiana. Next base: position 23,259,798 of record JAPTYO010000015.1, on the reverse strand, counting down.
GCGAAAGAGTCCCCCCAACGATAAAGCTGGATGTAGTGGAGAATCAGGAAATCCTCATCGGAGTAAGTGTGGAAAGCGGGGGCAGGGTCCGCTTCGACCTCCCATCGGGGCCACGGAATGGAGCTGTTGCGGATGAAGAAATAACTCCTCTTCCAGCCACTGTCGGGCCCCGAATCAGTGATGAGCCCCCGACCCTTGCCGACCTTCCAGGTGTCGCCATTCCAGCTGTACCGAGAGAGCTGCGCCTTGCTCCACTTAGGCATCCGCGTTTAGAAGGCACAGACCCCGACGTCATTGCACTTTAGCCCATAGAAGGTCCGGAAGAGTTGGAGGCTATACGGCCATTGCTGGCGGAGGCAAAGCACGCGGAAGGCATTCTACACGCGGATGGCATGGGGGGAGAAAGTAGTCGGATGTGTTTTGTAATGTTTACACATCTCGACCATGTCACCACAGAAGGCGAAGCGGATCCCCGCCGATATTTGCCCGGTGGAGACAAATACCTCCCCTTCCCGGGGACGAGTAACTGCAGAATCACCCGGGACGCGAGGCCAAGGATAAGGTAAGTGAGGCTCCCAAGTGGAAGTAATGCACCCCTCCCGGAGAGCCGCATCATAGGCGGTGTCTGAAATCTCATTACAAGCATACTCGAACTTGAAGGGTTTCCTCCCTCCGGAACTGGACTCACCGTCTGGAAAGTAATCATGGCAAGAAAAGGCACAGATGATTTCCGCAAAAGTCTGGGTAAGTTGATGAAGATGAAAGGAAAAACTATGCTAACAAGTTTCTTCGGAATCGAAAGAGGAAATCTTACTCGGAGAGGAAAGGATGAGCTTGATGGTCGGAGGTTCTGGTCGCCGGAGTGCTGATCAGAGACTACAAAGGAGAGCTTGAGCTTATGAAAACACAGAGAATGAAACGGTAAAGAAGAACTGAATAGTGCCAAGATTTGGGTTTTTATAGGAGTGAGGATAGGCAAAGAGACGTTGCGATCTGAACCGTTGAAGATGAAGCGCCTCAACCAGAATCGTCGAAACACTAGGGACAAAGCGGCTATAAAGCGCTTTTTCAGAAAAGCAGGCACAAGCACTCAAGCCGTCACTTCATCACTCATCGCATTTAATAGGTGAGTAATCAAGAAATCTTTTTGGATTCGGTGGTTATCCTCGGAATATCGAAAGGCCCGAAGTTGGAAGACACGACGAACTATAAGTCCCTCGGGTCTTGAGGGCAAATGATGGGTTTGGATATAGCCGTCAGGCCCATTAACGGCGACCAAACGGCGAAGAAGGCCCACTGGGCCCTAAAGAGGCTTAGAAGACCAATACGAGGGGACCCGACAAGGTCGGTCCCGACATACGAGCTGAACGCTCCCGATCCTATGCCTTTAAGTAGGCCCCGATCCTTTGTCTTTAAGTAGGCCCCGATCCTATGCCTTTAAGTAGGCCCCGATGATACGCCTTTAAGTAGGCCCCGATGATACGCCTTAAGTAGGCTCCGATGATATGCCTTTAAGTAGGCCCCGATGATACGCCTTTAAGTAGGTTGAATCCCTGAGAATGCTGGCCCTGTCCCGATGACGAGGGGCCCCGAGCGGTGACCAAAAGAGATAACTCTGGAGTCCCCGACAGCCGTCGAGACTTGCCACCAGAGAACGAGGCCGAGAAACACGTCCACTATCAACATAGTGGGGAAGTGGCCTGAAAAGACGGAACGTGGGCTACAGGGCCGAGATTAACGGGACATGGTAGTTATCTCACAGGTAACTGAGGTGACCCCTCCCCTATATAAAGGAAGGGGTTACCTCAGGGTCATTACGTTGAACATTTACATACTGATACTTGCCAGTTTCATCGAGATACTCATTTAAGCATCGGAGAGGGATTCTGGGTCACCGCCCGGTCTATCCCCTTCTTGCAGGATTACTTGGAGCGAAGGAGTTCAGACTTCCGTCAAGAACGTACCGGAGTTCCAACCGTGATCCAACACCCCCCTCTTCCACTCTGGTTACCGCACCTTGTGCAGGTCCCGGAGTTCGAGAGATCAAAGTCGGGAAGTTGAAGACTAGTTCGAGGATCGTATCTCAAAGGTTCACAGCATACAGACAGATACTCGTTCATGAGCACATATCCAGAGCCCGTTCGTGGGAGAGAAGCCTGAAGTTACCCGAGTGGAAACGAACTTAACAGCTGTGGCCCGTACTTTATTTCCTGTCTCGATGCAAGAGTATTTGTAGCCATTTGGAGGGTGGCTGTGACCCTTTCCTCACTGTCTTCAATGTCGCGAGAGCTCTTTTGATCTGTAGCCATTTATAGCCATTTTAAGGGTGGCTATGGCCCTTTCAAATGATTTCCCGGCTTCACAAGATTCACGAGAATACTCTTTATATGTAGCCACTTTGAGGGTGGCTATGGCCTTTTCAACAATCTCCCATCCTCTCAGGATTCGAGGAACACTCTTTGTAGGCAGCCATTTTAGGGGTGGCTGTGGCCCTTTCACTCATTTCCTGCCTTCAATGTTGCGAGAGTGCTCTATATCTGTAGCCGTTTGAAGGGTGGTTGTGGCCCTTTATTTTGTAGTCGTTTTAGGGACGACTGTGGCCATTTTTTTATTTTCCCGCCCTTACAAGATTCACTGGGTCACTCTTTTATCTGTAGCCGTTTGGAGGGTGGCTGTGGCCCTTTATTTTGTAGTCGTTTTAGGGACGACTGTGGCCCTTTTTTATTTTCCCGCCATTACAAGATTCGCGGGGTCACTCTTTTATCTGTAGCTGTTTGGAGGGTGGCAGTGGCCCTTTATTTTGTAGTCGTTTTAGGGACGACAGTGGCCCTTTTTATTTTCCCGCCCTCACAGGATTCGCGGGGTCACTCTTTTATCTTTAGCCCTTAAGGCGACTTTCTCGGGCACCACTTAAGGCGACTTTCTTCAAGCATGGTGTTTCTTCAAGTGTTCGCCACTGAAAGAATGCTTTAACGGTCTGCCATCGAGGTCTTCCAACTTGTATGCGTTCGGAGCTGGCATCCCCACGACCTTATAAGGTCCTTCCCATTTTGGTGACATCTTGTTGATTCGATCCAAAAGGGTGAACTCGTTGCGACGCCAAACCAGCTCCCCGACGAAGAACTGTCGGGACTTCACTCGCCGATTATAGTACCTGGCCGTCGCTAAGCGCATTCGTGCTTGGATTTCATCGGCTTCCCGCCTTTTCTCTTCAAGTAGGTCCATGTCCAGACGTCTCACTTCATCGTTCGTTAAGGGCTCGTAATATCTCATCCGATGGGATGCCACAGCTACTTCCACAGAAGCGACAGCTTCCGTGCCATAAACAAGGCCAAACGGAGTCTCCCCTGTTGATCGTTTGGGTGTCGTTCTAACAGCCCAAAGTACATTTTCCAGTTCGTTCAGCCATTTGCCCTTCAAGGCATAGACCCTCTTCTTCAGGCCATCCATCACGATTTTGTTGGCTGACTCCACCTGGCCATTAGTCTGAGCATGGCGTACGGAGGCGGTCCGATGCTCGACGTTCAGTTCTTCCAGATACTCCCTCACCTGAGAGCCGTTAAACGGTGGGCCATTGTCGCTGATCACCACCTTAGGAATCCCGTATCTGGACACGATGTGGGTTTGGAGGAACTTGACGATCTGGTTCCCCGTTGTTCTGGCCAATGCCTTCGCCTCTATCCATTTCAAAAAATAATCGATAGCTACAAGTAAATACTTACATTGTCCTTGTGCTTGTGGAAGAGGTCCCACCAAGTCGATGCCCCACTGCGCGAAGGGCCAAGCGCTCTTGATGGATGTCAGGTTAGCAGCCGGAGCCACAATACTCGGGGCGTACCTCTGGCACGCGTCGCATGATCGGACCAACGCCGTTGCTTCTTTGTTCATCGTGGGCCAATAGTAGCCTAAGTTCAACACCTTCATCAAAATGGATCGGGCCCCTTCGTGACAAGCCGTGATCCCCTCATGCATTTCCTTCAGGATTCGGTTGGTGTCGGGTTCTGCTACACACTTCAGGTACGGAGTCGAGAACCAGCCCTTTTTGTACAGATGATTGTCCAGCATCACATAATTAGACGCGATCCGACATATCCTGTCTGCCGCTACCTTATCCTCGGGGATTGCCCCCGTAGTCAGATACGCGACTATCGGGGTCATCCAAGTGGGCTCCTCCTCCAATTTTGCTTCAACGGTGCACACCTGCGTGGGGTCGATGTTTGACAAGATCACCTTCTCCAGGAAGTGCACCTTCCGATTTTCTTCTAAGGGTGCCCCTAGGGCAAATTTGCTTAAGGCGTCTGCCTCTACGTTCTCCTCCCTCGGAATAGCCTCGATATCGAAGCTTTTGAAGCTCTCTCTCAAGGTTTGTACCTCTCGCAGATACTTCTTCATTATCGGGCCACTTGCTTCGTATCGCCCTTGAACTTGGTTCACGATTAACGCTGCGTCGCACTTCACTTTCAAGTGATCTATTCCAGTGCCTTTAGCAATTTTTAGGCCCGTGATAAGAGCTTCATACTCCGCTTCGTTGTTTGTGGCCTTGAATGTTAAAGCCAAGGCATATCGGAGCGGTTCACCTTCACCCGGTGGTATCAACAAGAAGCCCGCTCCTGATCCGTCTGAACTTGCGGAGCCATCCGTGTACATCTCCCAGATATTTTCCTTGTTTGGCTGTTCTGATTGCTCTGCCCTCTCTGGTTGTTCTTCTATCGGGACTTCCATGGTTGCCCCCTCTACATGGCCCGTTTCTTCTAGATCGGGGACTGTAGATTCTGCTATAAAGTCCGCCAATGCCTGGCCTTTGATTGCCGTGCTTGGAGCAAATTGTATTCGAAACTCACTGAGCTCTACTGCCCATTTCACCAATCTCCCCGACGCATCCGGTCGGTTCAAAAAATGCTTCAAAGGCTGGTTCGTTAGCACAGTGATCTCGTGTGCGTGGAAATATGGCCTTAGCTTCCGAGCAGTAATTATCAACGCAAGGAGGTACTTCTCAACGGCGGGATAGTTCAATTCAAATTTGGCAAATGCCTTGCTTACATAATAGACGGGGACTTGATTACCCTCGACAACCTTTACTAACACAGAGCTAATGGCAAATTCAGAAACAGCCAAATAAAGGAAGAGCGGCTCGCCTGGAACCGGTTTCGCCAGCGGCGGGAGTGTGCGAAGATGCTTCTTGAGTGCTTGGAACGCCTCTTCACATTTGGCGGTCCATTCGAATTTTTTGTTGGCCCTCAAGACTTCAAAAAACGGCATTGATCGGTCGCTGGCTTTGGACAAGAAGCGGTTCATTGCAGCTAGTCGGCCATTCAGTACTTGCACCTCCCGATGGTTTATCGGAGACTGCATCTCCTCGATTGCCCTCAGCTTCTCAGGGTTCACTTCAATTCCTCTTTGGCTCACCATGAAGCCCAAAAACTTCCCTGAGTGGACTCCGAAGGCGCATTTCGTCGGGTTCAAGCGAACTTGATGAAGTCTCATCCGCTCAAACGCCATGGTAAGGTTGTGCACGTGATCCTCGGCTTGTCGGGACTTCACCAGCATATCATCCACGTAAGCTTCCATGGTTTCTCCCAGCATATCCCCAAACAGCTTGTTCACCATCCGCTGGTAGGTTGCCCCGGCATTGATCAACCCGAAAGGCATGACATCGTAGTGATAGATGTCGCTGTCTGCATAAAACGCAGTGTGGGGGGCGTCTTCCTTGGCCATCTTGATCTGGTTGTAGCCTGAATACGCATCCATGAAACTCAGTAGCTCATGTCTTGATGTGGCATCCACCAGCTGGTCAATCCTCGGGAGTGGATAGCAATCATTTGGACAAGCTTTGTTTAAGTCGCGGAAGTCCACGCACATTCGCCACTTCCCGTTAGTCTTCCTCACCAGTACCGGGTTGGCGACCCAGGTCTGGAATCGGAGCTCCTTAATGAAACCAGCGTCGAGCAACCTGCCCACCTCCTGCTGGATCGCGATCTTCTTATCCGTGCCCATCGGACGCCTTTTCTGTGTGATAGGCTTGATCGCGGGGTCTATCTTCAGCTCGTGCACGATCACATCGGGGCTGATTCCTGGCATATCGCTGGGGGACCAGGCAAACAGCTCCTTGAACTCCTTCAGCAGCTCCACCAGTTTTTGGGCTGTCTCTTCAGTTAGAGCGGACCCGATTTTCACCTTCCTCTGGGGTCCGTCGATCTCGACTTCTTTCAGATCCTCTACGGGGGCAGGACGCCCAAACTCTTCTATGGGATCTGTGTCTGTCTGGAGGACAGTCATAGCCTCTCGCCTCCTCCTCCGGGTGGCATTAACATAGCATTTTCGGGAAGCCATTTGGTCGCCCTTGACCTCTCCGACTCCGTGGTCGGTCGGGAACTTCATTTTCTGGTGCACAGTCGAGGCAACCGCCATCAGAGGATTAATGGTGGTTCTCCCGATAATTGCATTGTAAGTCCCTGCAGAATCAACCACGACAAACTCCACGTTCCTCCTTTCTGATTTCCACCCGCTACCAAACTCCACTGGTAAGGTGATTACTCCTAGCGGGTAGGAAGTTGAGCCAGAGAACCCGACCATCGGGAAGTTTGCTTCCTTCAGATCCTTCTTCGTCTTCCCCATGGCTTCCAGCGCGTCCATGAATAGAATGTCGGAGGAGCTCCCTCCGTCGATTAGGATTCTCTTCATCTCAAACCCATCTACATCCAGGGTTACCACCAGGGCATCGTCGTGCGGAGTCTCCACGCCTATGAGGTCTTCAGACGAGAAGGAGATTACCATCTCTTCTTTCAGGGTCCAAGATCGAGACCTCTTACCCAGCACCACCGCTGTAGGGATCCTAGAGGCGTAAACCTCTCGAGCGGATGAGGTATCTCCTCCAGCAGCAAATCCTCCATGAATCACATTGATGACTCGTCTTTCTTTGCGAACACCGGATGACTCTGGATCAGTTCTCTTATTCTTCGGGGATACCCAGCCCAGGCGGGGCGAGGGTGTCTATTAGTCGGGGAACGAAGGGATGAGTGGATCGATCCCTCAGCTCCGACACCAGCGGCTTCTGTTCTCCCATACAGATGTTCACGATCTTTACCACCTGGTCGGGAGTAATAGGACCATTCAGGGGAATGGTCCTGTGCTGTACTGGTCCTGGCCCATCAACCACGAACCTTTCCGGCTGACCGGTTGCCCTACCTCTGTCCTGGCCTCGGGGTGGGGCTTCCGGCGCATTCTGACCCTCTGTTGGTAGGGTTGCTTCCTCCAGCGGGGGCATCTCCTCCTGCCTCCTGGCAGCCTCTCTTCGGTCCAAGAGAGCCTCTACAGCCGCCAAAAAACATGGGCATGGCCTCGGCCACGGCCCTCGTCAAATCTGCAGCTGGGGGAGCCTCCTGCCCCCTGTTATCCTGGTGTTGAGGGGCAACGTCTTCGGGATGCGATCCATTGTGTCCTCCTGTCTGGGAGAGCTCAGCCGGGGGATGGTTATGGTTTTCTCCTTGTTCCGGTACTGAATTCAGGTTCGTTGCAGCGGGGTGACGGGAACCACCGGATTGTCCTCTTTTGTTCTTGCCAGCCGCCATCGATCGAGTAGAAGGCATATCAGCTTTTTGTTTGTTTCCCACAGACGGCGCCAATGTTGGATCACGGTGGAACTCCGGTACGGATCTTGACGGCAATCCTAGCTCCTTTGCTCCACGCAATCCTGCAAGAGGGGATAGACCGGGCGGTGACCCAGAATCCCTCTCCGATGCTTAAATGAGTACTTCGTCTGACTGGTAAGTAACAGATATCAAAGTGTATTCAACTCAACGTAAGTGATCTGAGGTGACCTCCTGCCCTTTTATAGGCGAAGAGGTGCCTCAGGTACCTGGCGAACCGTTAGGGGTGGTTAGCCCGTATCCCGCTTATCTCGTACGTGATCTCGCGTATCTTAGCCATGCCCCGCGTATCTTGGCCACGATCCGTGTATTTTAACCACGTTCTGTATATCTCGGCCACGCCCCGCATATCTTGGCTTTATCAGCCCCGACTCCCGTCGGGGACTCCAGAGTTATCTCGTTGTGTCACCGCTCGGGGCCCCTCGTCATCGTGACAGGGCCTATCATTCTCAGGGATTCATCATCGGGGCCTATTTGAAGGCTTCTCATCGGGAACTTCTAGCTCAACTGTCGGGACCGACTCTGTCGGGACCTTGCATCGTCGGGACCCTTCTCCAAAGTCATCTTGACCTTTACTCTGGGCCTGGTGGGCCTGTTTGCCGTTTCTTCGCCGTTAAAGGGCATGACGGCTATGGTCGGACCCATCAGACTACATGTTTGAAACTAAAAGTTCTACGACTAAGAATGTATACAGTCTATCAACATATTATTTTTCCTAAAACAATGCACATGCGATGCACATGAGATACATACTTGAGATGAAAGTTCTACAGTCAAGATAATTTACAAGTTATCTGAAAAGATTTTTTTTTTTTTTTAACGAGGAAAAAAAAAATCAATGCATCTTGGTTGCTCAAAATTAAGAATCAGGCGAAAAGTTTTTTTTTAAAGGATGCATATGAGATGCACAAAAATAAATACAAGATGCAAACTTAAAAATAATGCATATGATATGCACGTTTTTTGATTAAAAAATTCAGATAAAATTTTTTTTTAAACAAAGAGCCCTAAAACTAAGAGAGCTTAAGGTTTATCTAATTTTTTTTTTAAATTAATGCATATTGGATGCATTCAGTTAAAAAGTTTTTTAAAATGATGCATATGGAGTGCACGTTTGAAATTAGAAGCTCTAACAGTTAAAGCGGAATTATAAATTTTCCTAAATTTTTTTGTTTTTTTTTTGGCATACGCAGCGCACTAACCAAAATTACAACTTACCTAAAGAGTTTTTTTTTTAAATAATGCGTATGAAACGCATGTTTAAAATAAAAAAATTCAGGCAAAAAGTTTTTTTAAATGGTGCATACAGAATGCACGTTTTGAAATTAGAAGCTCTAATAGCTAAAGAGGAATTATAATTTTTCCTAAGACGTTTTTTTTTAAGTAATACATACGTAACGCACTAACCAAAATTACAACTTACCTGAAAAGTTTTTTAAAATAATGCGTACGAAACACATGTTTAAAATAAAAAACTCAGGTAAGAGTTTTTTTTTTTTTTAAAAAAAACAATGCATACAAAATGCATGTTTGGAAAGAATTTTTTACAACTAAATGACTAACTACTTAGCTGAAAATGTTTTTTGTTTTTGTTTTTTTAAAAATGCAGTGAGATGAATGCATGAGAATTAATGTTACACAGTTAGAAAAACTTACGGTTTACCTGATAAACTATTTTTTTTAAAAAACACGGATAAAACACGACATGTTAGGGGGGGTAAAATGTGTGTGGTTTTGCTCTACAAGGTAGGTTCCACTGATAGGTTCCCGACAAGGTGGTTTCCTCTCCCCATCATAGTGATCACAGGACCTTCGCAAGCGAGTGGAGTTTTTCGGAGTCGTACCGGCGGCCCGGCTGCGCGGTCGTACCGTACTAACCCTCCGAGGTTCCTAGTCGCCCTGGGTTTTAGGCGTTTTGGACATTACACTAAAGTGAGTGTGTGCGAGTTTATACAGTATAAAATACAACAAAGAAGAATAGTCAGTAATAAATAAAAATATATCTTCACACCTGAAATCACCCAAAAGCAACCAAGTTAGAACAACAAAGTTGAATATATAAAAAAAAACTAAAACATGGCAAACAAGCAATATAAAGAGCCCGAACCCTCAAATGTCCCCAGCAGAGTCGCCAAATTGTCAGACATAAATCTAACCTACGGCGAATTACGTTTTGAAAACGTGGATTTTAAATAGAGTCGCCACTAGTTAATTAAAAGGCTAACTAGAATCCTAAATTACCTAAGCGTATAACGAATTAAACACCTAGGTACAAAATTGTTCTACGACCAGAAATTCGAGTTCGGGGGTTTTATTACAAAATTAAAACATATCGAATTAATTTCGCTGTTTCGGTACTCAATTCACAAATTTATGCCATTTTTTTTGTATACCTGATTACGGTTAAAATCAATTAATCCCATAGCAAAACAGATTGGTTAACAAAAAAGAAAAATATTCTACAAAATCTTCAAAATTAATAATTGACTATTTTAGATTTGAGATCACGTAAGTCTAAACCTAGGAATTGTTAAGTAAATTTTATATTATATTATTATAAATAATAACACTATATAAGACAAAAGTTAAAAGTTGTTATACCATATTCTCTGTAGTTTTAAGTAATCGACTTCATGCTTAAAGAAGCCGAACATGGAAGCTTAGTCGGAAACGGATCGAGAATCGCTGGTAGCCAGTTGTCGGAGGTCGGTACTACCCAGAACGGCGAGAACTGTATGTATGAGGAAGATGGAGGCTCATCGAAAAGCTGCTGTTAGGAGGTGAATATCAATTGGGATGGGGCGGACTGCGATCGACCGATGGTCGGGACTGGACTCTAATCGTCGTGGAGATTGGAGATGTCGATGATGGTCGCGGGGAAGATGGCTGTGGCCGGACTCAAGGTACTAGACTTGGTAAGAATCGGAGTGTGGAGCAGGTGGTGCGAGTCGAACGTCGCCGAGAAAGTGTATGACGTCTGTCGGGGATGCTGGTCCGATGGGGACGAGCGGAGCAATCATCTGGGACTAGAGGTGGCGATGGAGTGACGAGATGGATAGTTTGGTCGATGTAGAGCTCCGGTCACGGTGCAAACAAAGACGGCCGATGGAGATGAAGGAGGTCATGCACAGACCACGGGGGCAAGGACGACAGTCACCGTCAAGGGACGGGACGGCGGCGGACCAAGATGATCGAGGTTCGGGCAAGGAAAGAGCGGTGGCGAGACTTCGCAGATGGCTGGACGGGAGGTAGGCGATGGTGGACCAGGCGAGAGATGGCCGCCGGTGTAGGGCGGGTAAGGTGGGATGGCACGGTCTTGGTCAGGGCTCCGGTCCGGGGAGGTGCGGTGGTCACCGGCGTCGGGCTGCAGGGCGATGGTCCGGCGAGAGTTGGCTGAGAGGGGTGATAGGTTCCGATGTAATCGTTAGCCCCGTTAACAGTCAGTAGACGGCGAGTAAGCCTGGTTGGCCTTGTGGAAGACCAGGAAGGTCCAGAAGCCCAGTACGAAGGGTCCCGACGAGATCGGTCCCGATATATGAACTGAATGCTCCCGACGAGAAGCCTCCGAGTAGGCCCCGATATGCCTTTGAGAAGGCCCCGATGAGGCTGGCCCTGTCCAATGGGACGAGAGGTCCTAGGTGGTGACCTAGAATGAGATAACTCTGGAGTCCCCGATATAAATTGGGACTTGTGATCGGAGGATAACACCAAGAAACCCGCCTACTAAATAGGGTAGCGGGGAGACGGTTGAGATATAGATAAACTCCCCTGAGATACGCAGGGCGTGCCCGAGATACGCGGAGTATGGGCGAGATACGCGGAGCGTGGGGCGAGATATACGGAATTCCGAACGAGATATGCGGAATCGTGGGTAAAACTGCCAGGCGCGGTTACAGGTAACTGAGTAACTTCCCCTCCTATATAAAGGAGGAAGTTACCTCAGAAAACACACATTCTAATACGAGCTTATATTATTGCTTACCACCCCATCATTCATATACTCATTTAAGCATTGGAGAGGGATTCTGGGTCACCACCCAGGTCATACCCTTTTGCAGGATTACACGGAGCCCAGGAGTTCAAGCATTTCCGTCAAGAACATAACGGAGCTTCGCCCGTGATCCAACATTGGCGCCGTCTGTGGGAACCTTACGAAAAGCCAAAATAGTTTCTACTAGATCTATGGCTGGTGGTGGCAAGAAGAAGCAAGTCCAGGCCGGCAGTTCTCGCCCTGCTGGAACTATGAATTCAACGTTGCTAGAGCATGCTGTTGAACAAGGTGAGCACCCTGCTGTTTCTCAGACAGGGGGGTGATGGGTCCGACTAATAGCCGTCAGGCCCTTTAACGGCGAGGAAACGGCAAACAGGCCCACCAGGCCCAGAGTAAGGGTCAAGATGACCTAGGAGAAGGGTCCCGATGAAGGGAGTCCCGACGAAGCAAGGTCCCAACAGAGTCGGTCCCGACAGTGGAGCTGGAAGCTCCCGATGAGAAGCCTTTAAGTAGGCCCCGATGATGAATCCCTGAGAATGATTGGCCCTGTCACGATGACGAGGGGCCCCGAGCGGTGACACAATGAGATAACTCTGGAGTCCCCGACGGGAGTCGGGACTTGTTATCAGAGGACAAAGCCAAGATATGTGGGGCGTGGCCGAGATACGCGGAACGTGGTTAAGATAGAAGGAGCGTGGCCGAGATACGCGGGGCATGGCTAAGATACGCGAGATCCTGTACGAGATATGCGGGATACGGGCTAACCACCCCTAACGGTTCGCCAGGTACCTGAGGCATCTCTTTGCCTATAAAAGGGCAGGAGGTCACCTCAGATCATTTACGTTGGGTTAAAAATACTTTGATATCTGTTACTTGCCAGTCAGACGAAGTACTCATTTAAGCATCGGAGAGGGATTCTGGGTCACCGCCCGGTCTATCCCCTCTTGCAGGATTGCGTGGAGCAAAGGAGCTAGGATTGCCGTCAAGATCCGTACCGGAGTTCCACCGTGATCCAACATTGGCGCCGTCTGTGGGAATCAAACAAAAAGCTGATATGCCTTCTACTCGATCGATGGCGGCTGGCAAGAACAGAAGAGGACAATCCGGTGGTTCCCGTCACCCCGCTGCAACGAACCTGAATTCAGTACCAGAACAAGGAGAAAACCAGAACCATCCCCCGGCTGAGCTCTCCCACACAGGAGGAAACAATGGATCGCATCCCGAAGACGTTGCCCCCCAACACCAGGATAACAGGGGGCAGGAGGCTCCCCAAGCTGCAGATTTGACGAGGGCCGTGGCCGAGGCCATGCCCATGTTTCTGGCGGCTGTAGAGGCTCTCTTGGACCGAAGGGAGGCTGCCAGGAGGCAGGAGGAGATGCCCCCGCTGAAGGAAGCAACCCTACCAGCAGAGGGTCAGAATGCGCAGGAAGCCCCGCCCCGAGGCCAGGACAGAGGTAGGGCAACCGGTCAGCCGGAAAGGTTCGTGGTTGATGGGCCAGGACCAATACAGCACAGGACCATTCCCCTGAATGGTCCCATCACTCCCGACCAGGTCGTAAAGATCGTGAACATCTGTATGGGAGAACAGAAGCCACCGGTATCAGAGCTAAGGGATCGATCCACTCATCCCTTCGTCCCCCGACTCATTGACACCCTAGCCCCGCCTGGGCTAGGCATCCCCACGATAAAAGAGTATGATGGCGAAGGAGATCCAGTTCGCCATGTCCAGAAGCACCTCATGGCGTGTCTGGGAAGAGCCCCAAGTGAAGTCATAGTTTCTACGTTGTTTCCGAACACACTAGGAGAAAGGGCCCTGACTTGGTTCTTTAGTCTGCCCCCAGGCTGCATCACTTGCTGGGCAGACATGCACGATCGATTCATTCAGCAGTACCAGGGTCGGAGGCGTTTATTGAAGAGCGTGAGGTCCCTGACCCAGGTGGTGCAGAGGCCCGACGAATCGCTGGCTCATTATTACCAGCGGTACACAGCCAGCGTAGCAGAGATAGACGAAGAAATCTCGGAAGGCGAAACCATCCGCACCTTCATTCGGAACCTGACAGCCCCCTATGGCTCCGACTTGATGCACAGCGTGGCTGAGAAAGCTGTGTTGAACATGGAGGCATTGCAGAAGAGGGTGAAGCGGCAGATCGATGTCCAAGAGTCAAAGATAGCCGCGGGAGAACTGGAGCCCCCGAAGTCGAACAAAGGGAAGCAGTCGAGTAAACCTTTCGACGATCGTAAGTCAAAGGGTAAACCCGACAGTGGTAAGAATCGAGGTCGTCAGGATCGGAGGGACGACAGACGCTCTTCAAGGAAGGATAAGCGGGAGGATTTTGACATTCCTCTCAACTGCTCCATGGCGGAAGTGCTGACAATCATGGAACGACAAGGTATCTCCAGGTACCCCCCGAAGAAAGACGGAGAATTCCTGGGGTCCCGCACAGATCGCTATTGCCGGTTTCACCGCGCGAATGGCCACGACACCAATCACTGTCGGGAGCTGAAGAAGGAGATTGAAAAGCTAATCCAGAAGGGAAAGCTCAAGGAGTTCGTTGGGGACAAACGATGCAGGTCTCGCTCTCGGTCCCGATCGCGGTCCCGTTCCCGATCCCGCGATCGGTCCCCGAAGAAGAAGAGAACTGATCCGGAGTCATCCGGTGTTCGCAAAGAAAGACGAGTCATCAACGTGATTCATGGAGGATTTGCTGCTGGAGGTGATACCTCATCCGCCCGAGAGGTCTATGCCTCTAGAATCCCTACGGCGGTGGTGCTGGGTAAGAGGTCCCGATCTTGGACCCTGAAGGAAGAGATGGTGATCTCCTTCTCATCGGAGGACCTCATAGGCGTGGAGACTCCACACGACGATGCTCTGGTGGTAACCCTGGATGTAGATGGGTTCGAAATGAAGAGAATCCTAATCGACGGAGGGAGCTCCTCCGACATTCTGTTCATGGACGCGCTAGAAGCTATGGGGAAAACAAAGAAGGATCTGAAAGAGGCAAACTTCCCGATGGTCGGGTTCTCTGGCTCAACTTCCTACCCACTAGGAGTAATCACCTTACCAGTGGAGTTTGGTAGCGGGTGGAAATCAGAAAGGAGGAACGTGGAATTTGTCGTGGTTGATTCTACGGGGACCTACAACGCGATTATCGGGAGAACCACCATCAATCCCCTAATGGCAGTCGCCTCGACTGTGCACCAGAAGATGAAGTTCCCGACCGACCACGGAGTCGGGGAGGTCAAAGGCGACCAGGTGGCCTCCCGAAAATGCTATGTCAATGCCACCCGGAGGAGGAGGCGAGAGGCCATGACTGTCCTCCAGACAGACACAGATCCTAGAGAAGAGTTTGGGCGTCCCGCCCCCGTAGAAGATCTGAAAGAAGTCGAGATCGACGGACCCCAGAGGAAGGTGAAAATCGGGTCTGCTCTTACTGAAGAGACAGCCCAAAAACTGGTGGAGCTGCTGAAGGAGTTCAAGGAGCTGTTTGCCTGGTCCCCGAGCGATATGCCAGGAATCAGCCCCGATGTGTTCGTGCACGAGCTGAAGATAGACCCCGCGATCAAACCTATCACGCAGAAAAGGCGTCTGATGGGCACGGATAAGAAGATCGCGATCCAGCAGGAGGTGGGCAGGTTGCTCGACGCTGGTTTCATTAAGGAGCTCCGATTCCAGACTTGGGTCGCCAACCCGGTGCTGGTGAAGAAGACTAACGGGAAGTGGCGAATGTGCGTGGACTTCCGCGACTTGAACAAGGCTTGTCCAAAGGATTGCTATCCACTCCCGAGGATTGACCAGCTAGTGGATGCCACATCGGGACATGAGCTATTAAGTTTCATGGATGCGTATTCAGGCTACAACCAGATCAAGATGGCCAAAGAAGACGCCCCCCACACAGCGTTCTATGCAGACATCGACATCTATCACTACGATGTCATGCCTTTCGGGTTGATCAATGCCGGGGCAACCTACCAGCGGATGGTGAATAAGCTGTTTGGAGATATGCTGGGAGAAACCATGGAAGCCTACGTGGATGATATGCTGGTGAAGTCCCGACAAGCCGAGGATCACGTGCACAACCTTACCATGGCATTTGAGCGGATGAGGCTCCATCAAGTCCGTCTGAACCCGACGAAATGCGCCTTCGGAGTCCACTCAGGGAAATTTTTGGGCTTCATGGTAAGCCAAAGAGGAATTGAAGTGAATCCTGAGAAGCTGAGGGCAATCGAGGAGATGCAGTCTCCGATCAACCATCGGGAGGTGCAAGTGTTGAATGGCCGACTAGCTGCAATGAATCGCTTCTTGTCCAAAGCCAGCGACCGATCAATGCCGTTTTTTGAAGTCTTGAGGGCTAACAAAAAATTCGAATGGACCGCCAAATGTGAAGAGGCGTTCCAAGCACTAAAACAGCACCTTCGCACACTCCCGCCGCTAGCAAAACCGGTTCCAGGCGAGCCGCTCTTCCTTTATTTGGCTGTTTCTGAATTTGCAATTAGCTCTGTGTTAGTAAAGGTTGTCGAGGGTAATCAAGTCCCCGTCTATTATGTAAGCAAGGCATTTGCCAAATCTGAATTGAACTATCCCGCCGTTGAGAAGTACCTCTTTGCGTTGATATTTACTGCTCGGAAGCTAAGGCCATATTTTCACGCACACGAGATCACTGTGCTGACGAACCAGCCTTTGAAGCATTTTTTGAACCGACCGGATGCGTCGGGGAGATTGGTGAAGTGGGCAGTAGAGCTCAGTGAGTTTCGAATACACTTTGCTCCAAGAACGGCCATCAAGGGCCAGGCATTGGCGGACTTTATAGCAGAATCTACAGCCCCCGATCTAGAAGAAACGGGCCCTGTAGAGGGGGCAGCCAAGGAGGTCCCGACAGAAGAACAACCAGAGAGGGCAGAGCAATCAGAACAGCCAAACAAAGAAAATACCTGAGAGATGTACACGGACGGCTCCGCGAGTTCAGACGGGTCAGGAGCGGGCTTTTTGTTGATACCACCAGGTGAAGGCGAACCTCTCCGATACGCCTTGGCTTTAACATTCAAGGCCACAAATAACGAAGCGGAGTATGAAGCTCTTATCACGGGCCTAAAAATTGCTAAAGGCACTGGAATCGATCACTTGAGAGTAAAGTGCGACGCAGCGTTAATCGTGAACCAAGTTCAAGGGCGATACGAAGCAAGGAGCCCGATAATGAAGAAGTATCTGCGAGAGGTACAAACCCTGAGAGAGAGCTTCAAAAGCTTCGATATCGAGGCCATTCCGAGGGAGGAGAACGTAGAGGCAGACGCCTTGAGCAAATTTGCCCTGGGGTACCCTTAGAAGAAAATCGGAAGGTGCACTTCCTGGAGAAGGTGATCTTGTCAAACATCGACCCCACGCAGGTGTGCACCATTGAAGCAAAATCGGAGGAGGAGCCCACTTGGATGACCCCGATAGTCGCGTATCTAACTACGGGGGCAGTCCCCGAGGATAAGGTAGCAGCAGACAGGATATGTCGAATCGCGTCTAATTATGTGATGCTGGAAAATCAGCTGTACAAGAAGGGCTGGTTCTCAACTCCGTACCTGAAGTGTGTAGCAGAACCCGACACCAACCGAATCCTGAAGGAAATGCATGAGGGAATCGCGGCTTGTCACAAAGGGGCCCGATCCATTTTAAGGAAGGTGTTGAACTTAGGCTACTATTGGCCCACGATGAACAAAGAAGCAACGGCGTTGGTCCGATCATGCGACGCGTGCCAGAGGTACGCCCCGAGTATCGTGGCTCCGGCTGCTAACCTGACGTCCATCAAGAGCACTTGGCCCTTCGCGCAGTGGGGCATCGACTTGGTGGGACCTCTTCCACAAGCACAAGGACAATGTAAGTATTTACTTGTAGCTATTGATTATTTTTCGAAATGGATAGAGGCGAAGGCATTGGCCAGGACAACGGGGAACCAGATCGTCAAGTTCCTCCAAACCCACATCGTGTCCAGATACGGGATTCCTAAGGTGGTGATCAGCGACAATGGCCCACCGTTTAACGGCTCTCAGGTGAGGGAGTATCTGGAAGAACTGAACGTTGAGCATCGGACCGCCTCCGTACGCCATGCTCAGACTAATAGCCAGGTGGAATCAGCCAACAAAATCGTGATGGATGGCCTGAAGAAGAGGGTCTATGCCTTGAAGGGAAAATGGCTGAACGAACTGGAAAATGTACTTTGGGCTGTTAGAACAACACCCAAACGATCAACAGGGGAGACTCCGTTTGGCCTTGTTTATGGCACAGAAGCTGTTGCTCCTGTGGAGGTAGCTGTGGCATCCCATCGGACGAGATATTATGAGCCCCTGACGAACGATGAAGTGAGACGCCTGGACTTGGACCTACTCGAAGAGAAAAGGCGGGAAGCCGATGAAGTCCACGCACGAATGCGCTTAGCGACGGCCAGGTACTATAATCAGCGAGTGAAGTCCCGACAGTTCTTCGTCGGGGAGCTGGTTTGGCGTCGCAACGAATTCACCCTTTTGGATCGAATCAACAAGATGTCACCAAAATGGGAAGGACCTTATAAGGTCGTGGGGATGCCAGCTCCGAACGCATACAAGTTGGAAGACCTCGATGGCAGAACGTTAAAGCATTCTTTCAGTGGCGAACACTTGAAGAAACACCATGCTTGATGAAAGTCGCCTTCAGGGGTGCATGATGAAAGTCGCCTTCAGTGGTGCATGATGAAAGTCGCCTTAAGTGGTGCCCGATGTAAAATCGCCTTAAGTGGTGTATGTTGTTTATTGTTTAATTCGATGTAAGCCTATCTTATGCCAATAAATAAAGAGGTTGCTTCCAAATAAAAGTTGTCCTTAGATTTATGCTAAGTGTAAAAGTCGCCTTCAGTGGTGCATGATGAAAGTCGCCTTCAGTGGTGCACGATGAAAGTCGCCTTCAGTGGTGCACGATGAAAGCCGCCTTAAGTGGTGCACAATACTTAGATTTATTCTAAGTATCCGAAAGTCGCCTTCAGTGGTGCACGATGAAAGTCGCCTTCAGTGGTGCACGATGAAAGCCGCCTTAAGTGGTGCACAATACTTAGATTTATTCTAAGTATCCGAAAGTCGCCTTCAGTGGTGCACGATGAAAGTCGCCTTCAGTGGTGCACGATGAAAGCCGCCTTAAGTGGTGCACAATACTTAGATTTATTCTAAGTATCCGAAAGACGCCTTCAGTGGTGCACGATGAAAGTCGCCTTCAGTGGTGCACGATGAAAGCCGCCTTAAGTGGTGCACAATACTTAGATTTATTCTAAGTATCTGAAAGTCGCCTTTAGTGGTGCACGATGAAAGTCGCCTTCAATGGTGCACGATGAAAGCCGCCTTAAGTGGTGCACAATACTTAGATTTATTCTAAGTATCCGAAAGTCGCCTTCAATGGTACACGATGAAATTCGCCTTCAGTGGTGCACGATGAAAGCCGCCTTAAGTGGTGCATGTTGGATCACGGTGGAACTCCGGCACGGACCTTGACGGCAATCCTAGCTCCTTTGCTCCACGCAATCCTGAAGAGGGGATAGACCGGGCGGTGACCCAGAATCCCTCTCCGATGCTTAAATGAGTACCTCGTCTGACTGGCAAGCAACAGATATCAAAAGTACTGAATTTCAGCGTAAGTCATCTGAGGTGACCTCCTGCCCTTTTATAGGCAAAGAGGTGCCTCAGGTACCTGGCGAACCGTTAGGGGTGGTTAGCCCGTATCCCGCTTATCTCGTACACGATCTCGCGTATCTTAGCCATGCCCCGCGTATCTCGGCCACGATCCGTGTATCTTAACCACGTTCCGTATATCTCGGCCACGCCCCGCATATCTTGGCTTTATCCTCTGGTAACGAGTCCCGACCCCCGTCGGGGACTCCAGAGTTATCTCGTTGCGTTACCGCTCGGGGCCCCTCGTCATCGTGACAGGGCCATTCATTCTGAGGGACTCATCATCGGGGCCTACTTAAAGGCTTCTCGTCGGGAGCTTTTAGTTCTACTGTCGGGGCCGACTCTGTCGGGACCCTGCTTCGTCGGGACTCCCTTCATCGGGACCCTTCTCCTAGGTCATCTTGACCCTTACTCTGGGCCTGGTGGGCCTGTTTGCCGTTTCCTCGCCGTTAAAGGGCCTGACGGCTATAGTCGGACCCATCATTTGCCCCCCAAGACATGAGGGACTTTTAGTTCGTCGTGTCTTCCAACTCCCGATTTTTCCAATACTAGAGTCGGGGATCTATTCCTTGGCCCAGTTATCTACGGTTATCAGTCTTCTCTCCACGTTTCCTCAGGGTTTTATGGATAACTGCTATATCCAAAGGTCTCTTCGGTTCTCTTGTGCATTAAATGCAGCAGATAATGGAGTGACGTTTTCGACCCACGTGCCTGATTTTTCGCGCCTGTCCTATTCTGAAAAGTGCTTTTCAGGCCGTTTCATCATTACGCCCGTTGTCCTTCTGCATGTTTCATTTCGACGGTCCAGATTAAGACCTTTCGACTTCGACGATTCGGATCGAAGTGTCCTTTCAACTGCCTTCTTCGACTATAAAACCCTAGCCACAGTCATAATTTAACTTTTACCGTCTTCGAATTCTCAAAAGCTCTCTGCGATTCCTCAGCAATTCCCAGCTCTGTGCTTTCGAAGATCCTCGGAATCTTCTCCGACCACCTTTCCGGCGACACTTCGTTCATCTCTTTCAACCCCTACTCCATCATGTCTGGTAAGGAAACACTCTCCGTTGCTTATTCGTCTTTTCCTTTTTAATTTCTTCCAGAATCCCACTGTATTTTCTTGCCCTGGTTGCTTTTCAGACAGAGGTTCCAGCTCCGAGGGGAGAAAACCTTTTAAATTTGACTATGCTCCGAATGAAATTTCCACCACTGCTTACGATGCAGCTCTCCGAGAGGGTTGCATCACCCTCACCTGGGAACCTCGCTTCCCGTATGATCGACATCGTCCCTCGAGTGACCCTGAGGTTACTCGTCCCCAGAAAGGGGAGGTATTTGTCTCTACGGGACAAATATCAGCGGGGATCAGGTTCCCCTTCTGCGGTAACCTGGTCGAGCTGTGCCAACATTACCAAACACACCCCACCACTTTCTCTCCTCATGCCATCCGCATCTGGAATGCCTTCCAAGTCTTCTGTCTCCGACAGAAGTGGGTCTACAGCCTCCAGCTTTTCCGGACTTTTTACGGGCTGAAATGCAACGATGCGGGGGTTTGCGCCTTCTACCCTCGGATGCCCAAATGGAGCAAGCAGCAACTTGCCCGGCACGGTTGGACCAGTGACACCTGGAAGGTGGTCAATGGTCGGGGACTCTTGATTGATACGGGGTCTGACAACAGTAGCTGGAAGAGGAGCTACTTCTTCATCCAACATTCCTCCATCCCTTGGCCCCGATGGGAGGTGGCAGCAGATCCTCCGCCTGCTTTCCACACCTACGCTGATGAGGACTTCGAGACTCTTCAGTTGATCCAGCTTTATCGTTGGGAGGAGTCTTACACTCCCCTCAACGCTAACTCTCTGGTGGAGCGGGACCTGGTACATACCGGGGTCCGACTCCTCAGTATTGTTTCTGGGGGGCAGCTCTTCGACGGCCCTTCTAGCGTGGTCCCTTGGGTAAAATTTTTAACTTTTTCTTCGTTTATTGTTTGCAGCAAAGAAGATGTCTGTGCTGACCGATTTATTCCTTAAGCAGGGGGAGACCGACGCTGTCCGCCCCTCGCGGAAGAGGAAGTCGGCCAAGAAGGCTGCTGCTGCCAGGTCGGGGTCTCCTTCAACGGAGCAGCCTAAGCGGCCACGGGTGGATCTGGACCAACTCTTCGAGGTCCAGAATGCTGAAGAAGGTAAACAACTCCGACTCGCTATTAAATCGTATAAAAGGATGGTTTCGTCGGACTTGATTTCCTCGACCAAGAAGGGCCGAATTGCTGATGTCAAAAGGATCCTTCGAGGTGAAACTCCCCGAGTCTTGAAGGCAGGCTACTATCACTACCGCGGGAAGGATCAATACGTCTCCCGACGTATCATTTGGTGTAAGAATCCCGATGAACTTCCTGACTACCTATCTGAAGCTCTTCATCCTCCAGGTGCAGGTCGCTCGGGAGCTTCCTCGGGTGCGGCGGCTTCTACAGATGAACCACCTTCAGCGGGGGTGCCTCCCTCAGCTGGAGAGAAGGCACCATCTGGTGAACAGTTTCGCCAGGTGGAGACCCTGGACTCCTCCGAGGAGACCGGCGGGGTTGATCCCCCTCAGCAGCGTCGGAAGGCGGGGCAATCCCCTTTGAAACCAACCCCTCAGGGGCCGCCTCCCTCGTCTTCTCCACAGCAGCGGGAGCTCTCTCCCATCCATGATTTCTCTCCTTCTCCTGTCCGGGCTGAGACGGAGATGTGCCCTTCTCTTCCCCGTCCCATCTCTCCGATGGCTCTCGATGGGGACTTCTATAGGCCCTTCAACCCTTCGCAGCCCGATGCCCCCTGGGCTCCGATCCAGACGCTCCAGGGAGTCCTGCTCACACAAGGGGAACAGGACCAAGAGCTGGCCCTGCATCTTCTGGCGGGTTCCATCCTGCCTTCTATGCGACATCCGATTCACCTCAATCGGACGCATATGCAGCGGGACGTCAGGGGTATGGCTATACGCCGCATCGAGGTGAGACTTCGCTTTTTCTGGTTGATCGATAAATCGGGTCTTCTGTCCTTCTAACACTTTTTCCCTTTTGATTCCAGGAGCTTGGGGACTACAACCGCCTCATTGGGTATGTCATTGCCTACGATGAGGCCCGGGAGCGGGACCGCGGAGTCCGTGAGCAGCTTCAGGCGGATCTCAAGGCTTCCCAGTCTTCGCGGGGGAAGCTGGCCAAGGAGCTGGCTGCCCTCAATGAGAAGATTCGGGGTCTTCAGCAGCAGATCGCGGACTTCGAGGGGCTCCTGAGGCAGGAGCGGCAAGAGCGGGGGGAGGTCGTGGATCGGCTGACCCAGGAGAAGAAGGCCGCCGAGGACCAGCTGGTCCTGGAGAAGAAGGCTCTGGAGGAGCTGATTGCGGGGTTCCCGGCGCGGCTGGCCGAAGCGGAGGCCAAGGGTCGGGAGGACTATCGAAGGTCGGAGGTCTTCCAAGCTGACGCCATGAAGTTCTTTGGCGCGGAGGTGGAGAACACTCTCTTCAACGCCGTTGAGGAGCTCCACCTGGAGTACGGGGACGTCATCAATTTCGACAAGTCTCCTTCCCTCGCTCCCTTTGCGAAGAAGTACTTTGCTCTTTCTGAGGAGAGTGATGGGGGGAGTACCCCGATAATTGTCGAGGATGCCTCTGAGCTTCCAAGTGCAGACGCCCCGATAGCCAATCCTCCCGAAGCCAATCCTGCGGATCCCTCTGCTGCTGCTGACAAGGACCAAGCCTGAATGCTTTTATCTTTCAGAGTCCTTGTATTTTCTTTCTCTTGCTTCGTCTTCGGGCCTTCGAGCCCTTTCTCAATATTAGACTCCTTTAATTCCGATCTTTTTTGTTGTCTTTCGTCTTTTCCGACTATTTAACAACGTGCACCACCTAAGGCGACTTAACCTTGAGTGCGTCACTTAAGACGACTTAGTGCTTGGCAGTCGAAACTTCGATACTTACGAATTTCTCCGACGTCCTCCCGACGATCTAATAACTTGCACCACTTAAGGCGACTTAATATCGAATGCATCACTTAAGACGACTTTAATACTTAACATAAATCTAAGGACAACTCTTGTTTGGAAGCAACCTCTTTATTTATTGGCATAAAATAGATTGACATCGAATTAAACGATAAACAGCATACACCACTTAAGGCGATTTTATTGGGCACCACTTAAGGCGACTTTATTGGGCGCCACTTAAGGCGACTTTATCGGGCGCCACTTAAGGCGACTTTATCGGGCACCACTTAAGGCGACTTTCTTCAAGCATGGTGTTTCTTCAAGTGTTCGCCACTGGAAATGCTTTATTACTCTGCCATCGAGGTCTTCCAGATATTTCCTCTCCTGAGAGCCGTTAAACGGTGGGCCATTGTCACTGGTCACCACCTTAGGAATCCCATATTTGGACATGATGTGGGTCTGGAGGAACTTGACGATCTGATTCCCCGTTATTCTGGCTAATGCCTTCGCCTCTATCCATTTTGAAAAATAATCGATAACTATCAGTAAATACTTACATTGTCCTTGTGCTTGTGGAAGAGGTCCCACCCAGTCGATGCCCCACTACGCGAAGGGTCCAGTACTCTTGATGGATGTCAGGTTGGCAGCTGGGTCCACAACACTCAGGGCGTACCTCTGGCACGCGTCGCATGATCGGACCAACGCCATTGCTTCTTTGCTCATCGTGGGCCAGTAATAGCCTAAGTTCAACATACGAGAAGCCTTTTCCAGGAAGTGCATCTTCCGATGGTTTATCGGAGACTGCATTTCCTTGATAGCCCTCAGTCTCTCTGGGTTTACTTCGATTCTTCTTTTCCTCATCCTGGAGCCTAAACACTTCCCTGAATGGAATTTAAAGGCGTACTTTGTCGGGTTCAAGCGAACTTGACGGAGCTTTATCCGCTCAAACGCCATGGTGAGGTCGTGCACTTGATCTTCAGTTTGTCGGGACTTCACCAGCATATCATCTACGTAGGCTTCCACGGTTTCTCCCAACATATATATCTTTCAGATCTTTTATGGGGACGGAACGTCCAAACTCTTCTCTGGGATCTGTGTCTGTCTGGAGGACAGTCATGGCCTCTCGTCTCCTCCTCCGGGTGGCATTAACATAGCATTTTCGGGAAGCCACCTGGTCACCTTTGACCTCCCCGACTCCGTGGTCGGTCGGGAACTTCATCTTCTGGTGCACAGTCGAGGCAACTGCCATTAGTGGATTGATGGTTGTTCTCCCGATAATTGCGTTGTAGGTCCCAGCAGAATCATCCACGACAATTTCCACGTTCCTCCTTTCTGACTTCCACCCGTTACCAAACTTTACTGGTAAGGTGATTACTCCCAACGGGTAGGAAGTTGAGCCAGAGAACCCGACCATCGGGAAGTTTGCCTCCTTCAGATCTTTCTTCGTCTTCCCCATGGCTTCCAACGCGTCCATGAATAGAATGTCGGAGGAGCTCCCTCCGTCGATTAGGATTCTCTTCATCTCGAACCCATCTACATCCAGGGTTACCACCAGGGCATCGTCATGTGGAGTCTCAATGCCTATGAGGTCCTCCGATGAGAAGGAGATCACCATTTCTTCCTTCAGGGTCCAGGATCGGGACCTCTTACCCAGCACCACCGCCGTAGGGATTCTAGAGGCATAGACTTCTCGAGCGGATGAGGTATCACCTCCAGCAGCAAATCCTCCATGAATCACATTGATGATTCGTCTTTCTTTGTGAACACCGGATGACTCCGGATCAGTTCTCTTTTTCTTCGGGGACCGGTCGCGGGATCGGGAGCGGGACCGCGATCGGGACCGAGAGCGGGACCTGCATCGTTTGTCTCCCACAAACTCCTTGAGCTTTCCCTTCTGGATTAGCTTTTCAATATCCTTTTTCAGCTCTCGACAGTGATTAGTGTCATGGCCGTTTGCGCGGTGAAACCGACAATAGCGATCTGTGCGGAACCCCAGGAATTCTCCATCTTTCTTCGGGGGGTATCTGGAGGTACCCTGTCGTTCCATGGCTGTCAGCACTTCCGCCATGGAGCAGTTGAGAGGAATGTCGAGATCTTCCCTCTTATCCTTATTTGGAGGACGTCTATCATCCCCCGACCAGAGCGACCTCGGTCCCGACTACCTTCAGGTTTGCCTTTTGACTTACGATCGTCGAAAGGCTTGCTCGACTGCTGCCCTTTGTTCGATTTTGGGGGCTCCAGTTCTCCTGCGGCTATCTTTGACTCCTGGACATCGATCTGCCGTTTCACTCTCTTCTGTAATGCTTCCATATTCCACACAGGTTTTTCAGCCACACTGTGCATCAGGTCGGAACCATAGGGGGCCGTCAGGTTCCGAATGAAGGTACGAATCGTTTCGCCCTCCGAGATCTCCTCGTCTATCTCCGCCACACTGGCCGTGTACCGCTGGTAGTAATGTGCCAGTGATTCGTCGGGCCTCTGTACCACCAGGGTGAGGGACCTCACACTCTTTAGCAGACGTCGGCGACCCTGGTACTGTCGAATGAAACGGTCGTGCATGTCAGCCCAACAGGTGATGCAGCCTAGGGGCAGACTAAAGAACCAGGTCAGGGCTCTTTCTCCCAATGTATTAGGGAACAGGGTACACACGATGTCCTCTGTCGGGGCTCTACCCAGACACGCCATAAGATGATTCTGCACATGACGGACTGGATCTCCTTCTCCGTCATACTCTTTGATCTCGGGGATACCCAGCCCTGGCGGGGCGAGGGTGTCTATTAGGCGGGGAACGAAGGGATGAGTGGATCGATCCCTCAACTCCGACACCAGTGGCTTCTGTTCTCCCATACAGATGTTCACGATCTTTACCACTTGGTCGGGAGTGATGGGGCCATTCAGGGGAATGGTCCTGTGCTGAACTGGTCCTGTCCCATCAACCACGAACCTCTCCGGCTGACCGGTCATCTTACCTCCTTCCTGGCCCTGGGGTGGGGCTTCCTGTACGTTCCGACCCTCTGTTGGTAGGGTTGCTTCTTCCAGCGGGGGCATCTCCTCCTGCCTCTTTGCAGCCTCCCTTCGGTCCAAGAGAGCCTCTACAGCCGCCAGGAACATGGGCATGGCCTCCGCCACGGCCCTTGTCAAATCTGCAGTCGGGGGGGCCTCCTGCCCCCTGTTATCCTGGTGTCGAGGGGCAACTTCTTCGGGATGCGATCCATTGTGCCCTCCTGTCTGGGAGAGTTCAGCCGGAGGATGATTCTGGTTTTTCCTTGTTCTGGTACTGAATTCAGGTTTGTTGCAGCAGGGTGACGGGAACCAGCAGATTGTCCCCATCTGTTCTTGCCAGCCACCATCGAGCGAGTAGAAGGCATATCAGCTATTTGATAGATTCCCACAGACGGCGCCAATGTTGGATCACGGTGGAACTCCGGCACGGACCTTGACAGCAATCCTAGCTCCTTTGCTCCACGCAATCCTGCAAGAGGGGATAGACCGGGCGGTGACCCAGAATCCCTCTCCGATGCTTAAATGAGTACCTCGTCTGACTGGCAAGCAACAGATATCAAAAGTATTGAATTTCAGCGTAAGTCATCTGAGGTGACCTCCTGCCCTTTTATAGGCAAAGAGGTGCCTCAGGTACCTGGCGAACCGTTAGGGGTGGTTAGCCCGTATCCCGCTTATCTCGTACACGATCTCGCGTATCTTAGCCATGCCCCGCGTATCTCGGCCACGATCCGTGTATCTTAACCACGTTCCGTATATCTCGGCCACGCCCCGCATATCTTGGCTTTATCCTCTGGTAACGAGTCCCGACCCCCGTCGGGGACTCCATAGTTATCTCGTTGTGTCACCGCTCGGGGCCCCACGTCATCGTGACAGGGCCATTCATTCTCAGGGATTCATCATCGGGGCCTACTTAAAGGCTTCTCGTCGGGAGCTTTTAGCTCTACTGTCGGGGCCGACTCTGTCGGGACCCTGCTTCGTCGGGACTCCCTTCATCGGGACCCTTCTCCTAGGTCATCTTGACCCTTACTCTGGGCCTGGTGGGCCTGTTTGCCGTTTCCTCGCCGTTAAAGGGCCCGACGGCTATAGTCGGACCCATCAGTGCACAATACTTAGATTTATTCTAAGTATCCGAAAGTCGCCTTCAGTGGTGCACGATGAAAGTCGCCTTCAGTGGTGCACGATGAAAGCCGCCTTAAGTGGTGCACAATACTTAGATTTATTCTAAGTATCCAAAAGTCGTCTTAAGGGATGCGTGGGATTAAGTCGCCTTAAGTGGTGCGCGATATTTAGGTTTATCCTAAGTAACGATTAAAGTCGTCTTAAGTGATGCACTCGATATTAAGTCGCCTTAAGTGGTGCGAGTTATTAAATCGTCGGGAAGGACGTATGAGAAATTCGTAAGTATCGAAGTTTCGACTGCTAAGAACTAAGTCGTCTTAAGTGATGCACTCGATGCTAAGTCGCCTTAAGTGGTACGGGTTGTTAAATCGTCAGAAAAGACGCAAGACAACAAGAGATCGGAATTAAAGGAGTCTAATATTGATAAAGGGCTCGAAGGCCCGACGACGACACAAGAGAAGAAAATACAAGGATTCTGAAAGATAAAGGCATTCAAGCTTGGTCCTTGTCAGCAGCATTGGTAGCAGAGGGGTCCACAGGATTGACTTCGGGAGGATTGGCTATCGGGGCGTCCGCACTTGGAAGCTCAGAGGCGTCTTCGACAATTACGGGGGTACTCCCCCCATCACTCTCCTCGGAAAGAGCGAAATACTTCTTCGCAAAGGGAGCGAGGGAAGGAGACTTGTCGAAGTTGATGGCGTCCCCGTACTCCAGGTGGAGCTCCTCAACGGCGTTGAAGAGAGTGTTCTCCACCTCCGCGCCAAAGAACTTCATGGCATCAGCTTGGAAGCCCTCCGACCTCTGATAGTCCTCCCGACCCTTGGCCTCCGCTTCGGCCAGCTGTGCCGGGAATACCGCGATCAGCTCCTCCAAAGCCTTCTTCTCGAGGACGAGCTGGTCCTCGGCAGCCTTCTTCTCCTGGGTCAGCCGGTCCACGACTGCCCCCCGCTCTTGCCGCTCTTGCCTCAAGAGCCCCTCGAAGTCCGCGATCTGCTGCTGAAGGCCCCGAATCTTCTCATTGAGGACAGCCAGCTCTTTGGTAAGCTTCCCCCGTGAAGACTGGGAGGCCTTGAGATCCGCCTGAAGCTGCTCGCGGACTCCTCGGTCCCGCTCCCGGGCCTCATCATAGGCAATGACATACCCGATGAGGCGGTTGTAGTCACCTAGCTCCTGCAATCAAAAGGAAAAATGTTAGAAGGACAAAAGACCCGATTTATCGATCAACAAGAAAGAAGCGAAGTCTCACCTCGATGCGGCGCACAGCCATACCCCTGACGTCCCGCTGCATATGCGTCCGATTGAGGTGAATCGGATGTCGCATAGAAGGCAGGATGGAACCCGCCAGCAGATGCAGGGCCAGTTCTTGGTCCTGTTCCCCTTGTGTAAGCGGGACTCCCTGGAGCGTCTGGATAGGAGCCCAGGGGGCATCCACCTGTGAAGAGCTGAAGGGCCTGTAGAAGTCCCCATCGAGAGCAAGGGGAGAGATAGGACGAGGAAGAGAAGGGCACGTCTCCGTCTCGGCCCGAACAGGGAAGGGAGAGAAGTCGTGGATAGGAGAGAGCTCCCGCTGCTGCAGAGAAGACGAGGGAGGCGGCCCCTGAGGGGTTGGTTTCAAGGGGGATTGCCCCGCCTTCCGACGCTGTTGAGGGGGGTCAACCCCGTCGGTCTCCTCGGAGGAGTCCAGAGTCTCCACCAGGCGAAACTGTTCACCAGATGGTGCCTTCTCTCCAGCTGAGGAAGGCACCCCCGTTGGAGGTGGTGCATCTGCGGAAGCTGCAGCACCCGAGGAAGCTCCCGAGCGACCTGCACCTTGAGAACGAAGAGCTTCAGAAAGGTAGTCAGGAAGTTCATCGGGATTCTTACACCAAATGATACGTCGGGAGACGTATTGATCCTTCCCGCGGTAATGATAGTAGCCTGCCTTCAAGACTCGGGGAGTTTCGCCTCGAAGGATTCTTTTAACATCAGCAATGCGGCCTTTCTTGGTCGAGGAAATCAAGTCCGACGGGACCATCCTTTTATACGATTTAATAGCAAGTCGGAGTTGTTTACCTTCTTCAGCATTCTGGACCTCGAAGAGTTGGTCCAGATCCACCCGTGGCCGCTTGGGCTGCTCCGCTGAAGAAGACCCCGACCTGGCAGCAGCCTTCTTAGCAGACTTCCTCTTCCGCGAGGGGCGGACAGCATCAGTCTCCCCCTGCTTAAGGAATAGATCGGTCAGCACAGATACCTTCTTGGCTGCAAACAATAAACAAAGAGAAGTTAGAAGGTTACCCAAGGGACCACATTGGAAGGGCCGTCGAAGAGCTGCCCCCCGGAAACAATACTGAGGAGTCGGACCCCGGCCTGCACCAGGTCCCGCTCCACAAGGGAATTAGCATTGAGAGGAGTGTAAGACTCCTCCCAACGATAAAGCTGGATTAATTGGAGAGTCTCGAAGTCCTCATCGGCATAAGAATGGAAAGCAGGCGGAGGATCTGCTGCCACCTCCCACCGAGGCCAAGGGATAGAAGAATGTTGGATGAAGAAGTAGCTCTTCTTCCAGCTACTGTTGTCGGACCCTGTATCGATCAAGAGTCCCCGACCCTTGACCACCTTCCAGGTGTCACTGGTCCAACCGTGCCGGGCAAGCTGCTGCTTACTCCACTTGGGCATCCGAGGGTAAAAGGCGCAAACCCCCGCCTCGTTGCATTTTAGCCCATAGAAGGTCCTGAAGAGTTGGAGGCTGTAGACCCACTTCTGTCGGAGACAGAGGACTTGAAAGGCGTTCCAGATGCGGATGGCATGAGGAGAGAAGGTAGTGGGGTGTGTTTGGTATTGATGGCACAGCTCGACCAGGCTACCGCAAAAGGGGAACCTGATCCCCGCTGATATTTGTCCCGTAGAGACAAATACCTCCCCTTTCTGGGGACGAGTAACCTCAGGGTCACTCGAGGGACGATGTCGAGGATACGGGAAACGAGGTTCCCAGGTGATGGTGATGCAACCCTCTCGGAGAGCTGCATCATAAGCAGTAGTGGAAATCTCATTTGGAGCATAGTCAAATTTAAAGGGTTTTCTCCCCTCGGAGCTGGAACCGCTGTCTGAAAAGCAACCAGGGCAAGAAAATACAGTGGGACTCTGGGAAAAATTAGAAAGAAAAAGACGAACAAGCAACGAAGAGTGTTTCCTTACCAGACATGATGAAGTAGAGGTTGAAGGAGATGAACGAGATGTCGCCGGAAAGATGATCGGAGAGACTCCAAAGACCTTCGAAATCACAGAGCTTGGAATTGCAGAGGAATCGCAGAGAGCTTTTGAGAATTCGAAAACGGTAAAAGTTAAATGATGACTGTGGCTAGGGTTTTATAGTCGAAGAAGACGGTTGAAAGGACACTTCGATCCGAGTCGTCGAAGTCGAAGAGTTTTAATCTGGACCGTTGAGATGAAACGTGCAGAAGGACAACAGACGCAATGATGAAACGGCCTGAAAAGCACTTTTCAGAAAAGGACAGGCGCGAAAAATCAGGCACGTGGGTCGAAAACGTCACTCCATTATCTGCTGCATTTAACGCACTAGAAAACCGAAGAGACCTTTGGGATATAGCAGTTATCTACAAAACCCTGAGGAAACGTGGAGGAGAAGACTGATTAAATTAAGTAACTGAATCAAGGAATAGATCCCCGACTCTAGTATTGGAAAATCGGGAGTTGGAAGACACGACGAACTAAAAGTCCCTCATGTCTTGGGGGCAAATGATGGGTCCGACTAACAGCCGTCAGGCCCTTTAACGGCGAGGAAACGGCAAACAGGCCCACCAGGCCCAGAGTAAGGGTCAAGATGACCTAGGAGAAGGGTCCCGATGAAGGGAGTCCCGACGAAGCAAGGTCCCGACAGAGTCGGTCCCGACAGTGGAGCTGGAAGCTCCCGATGAGAAGCCTTTAAGTAGGCCCCGATGATGAATCCCTGAGAATGATTGGCCCTGTCACGATGACGAGGGGCCCCGAGCGGTGACACAATGAGATAACTCTGGAGTCCCCGACGGGAGTCGGGACTTGTTATCAGAGGACAAAGCCAAGATATGCGGGGCGTGGCCGAGATACGCGGAACGTGGTTAAGATACACGGAGCGTGGCCGAGATACGCGGGGCATGGCTAAGATACGCGAGATCACGTACGAGATATGCGGGATACGGGCTAACCACCCCTAACGGTTCGCCAGGTACCTGAGGCATCTCTTTGCCTATAAAAGGGCAGGAGGTCACCTCAGATCATTTACGTTGGGTTGAAAATACTTTGATATCTGTTACTTGCCAGTCAGACGAAGTGCTCATTTAAGCATCGGAGAGGGATTCTGGGTCACCGCCCGGTCTATCCCCTCTTGCAGGATTGCGTGGAGCAAAGGAGCTAGGATTGCCGTCAAGATCCGTACCGGAGTTCCACCGTGATCCAACAGGGGGCATGGTGAAGATTATGAGGTCTCAGTCCGAGACACGGCGATGAACATGCAAGATATCCCGCGAAGGGAGGTGGATGCCCCTCCAAATCCGGTGGTGCACAGAGAAGAAATCCCGTGGAGGGAGGTAGGTGCTTCCTCAAACTCGTAATTGGCTAAGGCAGTAGCAGATGCTATGCCTATGTTCTTGGCGGCCATGGAGGCTCTGCTGGACAAAAGAGAGGCTGCCAGGAGGGCAGAAGAGTTGCCTACACCTCCTCCGAGGGAGGTTCAAGAAGAACAGGAGGTTCAGCCCAGGAATAAGGGCAAGGAACCCGCGCACTCGGAGAAGTTCGTGGTTGACGGTCCCGGACCGGTACAGCACAGGACCATTCCCCTGAATGGCCCCATCACCCCCGATCAAGTGGTGAAAATCGTCAACATATGCATGGGTGATCAGAAGCACATGACATCGGAGCTGAGGAATCGATCCACTCACCCTTTTGTTCCACGACTGCTGGATACTGTCGCCCCGCCAAGGCTAGGCATCCCGACCATCAAGGAGTATGACGGTGAAGGAGACCCGGTCCGCCATGTTCAGAGGCATGTCCAGGCCTGTATGGGTAGGACCTCGAATGATGACCTCGTGTGTTCGCTGTTCCCGATCACCTTGGGAGAAAGGGCCATGACATGGTTCTTCAGCCTACCGCCGGGAAGCATTACTTGCTGGGCCGATATGCACGACCGCTTCATCAAGCAGTATCAGGGTCGCAGGCGTCTCTTGAAGAGTGTGAGGTCTTTGACTCGAGTGGTGCAGAGGTCTGACGAATCATTGGCATACTACTACCAACGGTTCACTGTTAGTGCCGCGGAGATCGATGAGGAGATATCGGAGGGAGAGACTATCGGCACTTTCCTTCGGAACCTGACTGCTCCGTACGGCTCCGATCTGATGCACAGTGTAGCTGCGAAGGCTGTGTGGAGTATGGAGGCCTTGCAAGCGAGGGTGAAGCAGAAAATCGACGTGCAGGAGTCGAAGATTGCTGCCGGAGAGCTTGATCCTCCGAAGTGAGGAAGAGGAAAGCCATCGTCCAAGCTGTCGGATGATCGCAAGGGGAGCGATAAATCGGAGGGAAGTAGGAGCCGTGGTCGCCCCGACAGAAGGGAGGACAAGCGCCCTCCGAGAAAGGATAACCGCGAGGGTCGTAACGTGCCCCTCAACAGTTCGATGACCTCCGTGCTAGCGGTGATGGATCTGCAGGGTCTCGCCTGATACCCCCCGAGTTAAGAAGGTGAGTTCTTGAGAGGTCGCTCTGATCGTTACTGTCGGTACCATCGAGCCAATGGTCACGACACAGATAACTGTCGGGAGCTGAAGAAGGAGATAGAGAAGCTGATCCAGAAGGGGAAGCTTAAGGAGTTCGTCGGAAGGGGAAGGTGCCGATCCCGTTCCAAAACCCGGTCACGGTCTCGTTCCAAGTCCCGCGACCGGTCCCCAAAGAAGAAGAAGGTTGAGCCGGAATCCTCCGGTGCCCGTAAGGAGAGGCGGGGAACCATTAACGTCATTCACGGAGGAATGGCGGCGGGAGGTGATACCTCCGCATCTCGGGAGAATTATGCTTCCCGCATCTCTGCTGCTGTGGTGTTAGGAAAGAGGTCCCGGTCGTGGAATGTAAAGGAAGAAATGGTGATTTCTTTCTCAGCGGAGGATTTGATAGGCGTGGAGAGCCCCCACGACGACGCCTTGGTCGTGACCTTGGACGTGGATGGGTTCGAGATGAAGCGGATCCTGATAGACGGAGGGAGCTCCTCCGACATTCTTTTCATGGACGCCCTGGAAGCCATGGGAAAGACGAAGAAGGACCTGACACAGGTGAACTTCCCGATGGTGGGATTCTCTGGTTCTACTTCCTATCCATTGGGGATGATTACCTTACCGGTGGAGTTCGGTAGTGGCTGGAAGATGGAAAGGCGGAACGTGGATTTCGTCGTGGTAGAGTCTGCGGGGACGTATAACGCTATTATCGGGAGGACCACCATCAACCCTCTCATAGCAGTCGCCTCGACCGTCCACCAGAAGATGAAGTTCCCGACTGACAATGGGGTCGGAGAGGTCAAGGGTGACCAGGTGGCGTCACGAAGGTGTTATGTTAATTCCACCCGAAGGAGAAGGAGGGAAGCCATGGCTGTCCTGCAGACTGATGCCAATCCTCGAGAGGAGTTTGGGTGTCCTGCCCCCATGGAGGATCTGAAAGAGGTCGAGATAGACGGACCTCAAAGGAAGGTGAAGATCGGGTCTGCTTTGTCGGAGGAAAGAGCCCGAGAATTGATCGAGCTCCTGAAGGAGTTTAAGGAGCTGTTTGCCTGGTCCCCGAGCGATATGCCAGGAATCAGCCCCGACGTGATAGTGCACGAGCTGAAGATTGATCCCGCGATCAAGCCTATCGTGCAGAAGAGGCGTCCGATGGGCGCGGATAAGAGGATCGCGATCCAGCAGGAGGTGGGCAGGTTGCTCGACGCTGGATTCATCAAGGAGCTCCGATTCCAGACTTGGGTCGCTAACCCGGTCCTAGTAAGGAAGAGTAATGGGAAGTGGCGGATGTGTGTCGATTTCCGCGACTTGAACAAAGCTTGCTCGAAGGATTGTTATCCGCTCCCAAGGATTGACCAGTTGGTGGATGCCACATCGGGACATGAGCTCCTGAGCTTCATGGATGCTTATTCTGGTTACAACCAGATCAAGATGGCGAAGGAGGACGCCCCCCATACAGCCTTCTATGTTGATAGTGACGTCTATCACTACGACGTTATGCCCTTCGGGCTGATCAATGCTGGAGAAACTTACCAGAGAATGGTGAACAAGTTGTTCGGGGACATGCTGGGAAAGACCATGGAGGCTTATGTGGATGACATGCTGGTGAAGTCCCGACAGGCAGGAGACCATGTCCAAAACTTGGCGGCGGCGTTTGAGCGGATGAAGTTTCATCAGGTTCGTTTGAACCCAGACAAGTGCGCTTTCGGAGTGAACTCGGGGAAATTCCTGGGATTTATGGTGAGCCAGAGAGGAATTGAGGTGAATCCTGAGAAGCTGAAAGCAATCTAGGAGATGCAGTCTCCGAAAACTCATCGGGAGGTCCAAGTGCTGAATGGACAATTAGCCGCGATGAATCGTTTCCTGTCTAAGGCGAGTGACCGAGCCATGCCATTTTTTGATGTGCTGAGGGCCCACAAGAAGTTTGAATGGACCGACAAGTGCGAGGAGGCATTCCAAGCACTCAAACAACACCTCCGTACCCTCCCGCCGCTGGCAAAACCGGTTCCAGGCGAGCCGCTGTATCTCTATTTGGCTGTTTCTGAAGCTGCTGTTAGTTCTGTTTTAATAAAGATTGTCAAGGGCAACCAAGTTCCTATTTATTATGTAAGCAAGGCGTTTGCCAAATCAGAAATGAATTATCCCGCTATTTGAGAAGTATCTCTTTCCGTTGATTGTTGCTACTCGAAAGCTACGGCCTTACTTCCATGCCCACGAAGTTACGGTGTTAACTAATCAGCCCTTGAAGCACTTTTTGAACCGACCGGAGGCGTCGGGGAGATTGGTGAAATGGGCGATCGAGCTTACGGAGTTCCGTATCCACTTTGCTCCGAGGACAGCTATTAAGGGCCATGCATTGGCAGATTTTATAGAAGAGTCTACAGCACCCGATCTGGAAGAAGCAGGTCCTGTAGAGGGGGCAACCATGGAAGTCCCGATAGCAGAACAGCCAGAACAGCCAAATGAGGAGAACACCTGGGAGATGTACACTGATGGTTCATCAAGTGTAGAAGGATCGGGGGCAGGATTTGTATTGATACCACCCGGTGGAGGCGAGCCCCTGCGATATGCCTTGGCCTTGACGTTTAGGGCCACCAACAATGAAGCTGAGTATGAGGCTCTCATCACGGTCCTTAAAATCGCCAAAGGAACGGGAGTCGATCATTTAAAAGTGAAGTGTGATGCCAGCTTGATCGTGAATCAAGTCCAAGGGAACTATGAAGCCAAGAGACCAACAATGAGGAAGTAATTGCACGAGGTGCAGACTTTGAAATGAAGCTTCAAAAGCTTCAACATTGAGGCAATCCCGAGGGAAGAAAATGCGGAGGCAGACGCCTTAAGCAAGTTTGCCCTGGGAGTGGTCCCCGAGGATAATCGGAAGGTGCACTTTCTGGAGAGAGTAATTATATCAACCATCGATCCGTCGGAGGTTTGCGCTATTGAGGCAGGATCGGAGGAAGTAGAGAGACCCACCTGGATGACCCCGATAGTCACATACCTGACTACGGGGGCACTCCCCGATGATGAAGTGGCAGCTGTTAGGTTGCGTCGAATCGTGAGCAACTACGTGATGGTGGACAACCAGTTATACAAGAGGAGGCATGTAAAGCTTTTCTGAAATGTGTGGCGGAGCCTGATACGAATCGGATCCTGAGAGAGTTGCACGAGGGAGCGGCCTGTCATGAAGGGGCCCGATCCATTGTGAGGAAAGCGTTGAATCTAGGCTATTATTGGCCTTCGATGAACAAGGAAGCGACAGCGATGGTCCAATCCTGTGATGCATGCCAGAGATACGCTCCGAATATCGTGGCTCCTGCCGCGGACTTGATGTCCATCAGAAGTGCTTGGCCCTTCGCGCAGTGGGGCATCGACTTGGTGGGACCTCTTCCACAAGCGAAAGGTCAGTGCAAGTATTTACTCGTAGCCATCGATTACTTTTCGAAGTGGATAGAGGCTAAGGCATTGGCCAAGACGACGGGGCAGCAGATCCTCAAGTTTCTCCAAACTCAGATCATATCCCGGTATGGGGTTCCTCGAGTGTTGATCAGCGATAATGGCCCTCCATTTAATTGGGCTCAGTTGAAGGAGTACCTGGAGGAATTGAACATCGAGCATCGGACAGCTTCCGTCCACCATGCTCAGACTAATGGCCAAGTCGAGTCAGCCAACAAGATCGTGATGGATGGCTTGAAGAAGAGGGTCTATGCCTTGCAGGGTCATTGGCTAGATGAGCTTGAAAACGTGCTGTGGGCTGTTAGAACAACACCCAAGCAATCGACGGGGGAGACTCCGTTTGGCCTTGTTTATTGCACGGAGGCAGTTGCTCCCGTGGAGATAGCGGTGGCGTCCCATCGCAGGAGGTATTATGAGACTCTGACGAACGAGGAAATGAGACGTCTGGACTTAGACTTGCTCGAAGAGAAAAGGTGGAAGGCTGATGAAGTTCAGGCTCGGATACGTCTGGCAACAGCCCGGTATTATAATCGGCGTGTCAAGTCCCGACAATTCTTCGTTGGAGAACTTGTCTAGCGGAGGAACGAGTTCGTGCATCAAGATCGGATCAAAAAGCTATCACCGAAATGGGAGGGACCTTACAAGATTGTAGGGATGCCAGCCCCGAATGCGTACAAGCTAGAAGACCTTGACGGCAAGACGTTGAAACATTCCTTCAGTGGCGCACACTTGAAGAAGTATCATGTTTGATATTAAGTCTCCCTTAGAGGTGTGCGATGTTAAGCCGCCGCGAATGGCGCAAGTTGTCTATCAATTGATCCGATGTAAGCCAGCTTTGAGTTATTAATGAATAAAAGAAGTTGCTTCCGACCCAAATACTTTTAGATTTATTCTAACTGTTAGTAAGACGTCCTGAAGGACGCGATGAAAGCCTTCCGAGGTATGATTAAAAGCCTTACGAGGTACGAGTAAGACGTCCTGAAGGATGCGATAAAAGCCTTACGAGGTACGAGTAAGTCATCTTCATGGCGCGATAAAAAGCCTTTCGAGGTACGGAAAAAAGCCTTACGGGGTATGAGTAAGTCGTCTATATGATGCAACCAAAAGCCTAGGTATGAAAAATCCCTAAGGGGTCCGCATAAGTCGTCTATATGATGCAGCAAAAAGCCTTAAGGGGTACGATTAAGTCGTCTAGAATGACGCGATAAAAGCCCTATGGGGTCCGATTAAGTCGTCTAGAATGGCGCGATAAAAGCCTTAAAGGGTGCGAAAAAATCATCTTAAGTGATGTGTGAAATTGCCTTGAATGGCATGGATGAGAAACATTAAGTGGTGAAGTGCCGAGAAAAATGTCGCGAAGGGCATACGAAATTACATTAAGTGATATGGATGAGAAACCTTAAGTGGTGAAGTCCCGAATAAAGCATCGGAAGGATGCGTTGGAACGTTTTAACTAACGAATCTAAAGTCGCTTTAAATAGCGCAATAATTATCGAGACCAAAAAAGATGAAAGGAATTTCTTATAAGGGCTCGAAGGCCGAAGGGTTCCGATACAAAGAAACAGGGAGGATACAAGGAGAAAAATTACAAGGACTTAAAATATAAAACATTAAGCTTGGTCCTTGTTGGAAGTTTGGTCCTCAGCAGCTTTGGAGGGAGTAGGATTCGAGGGGGCCTGGGCAGAAGGCTCCGCAGTCCGCGGAGTCGGGTCCGCGGCATCAGCCTCATCACTCTCCGCGGGGAGGTTGAAGTATTTCTCCGCGAAGGGGGCGAGGGTCTCAGACTTCTTGAAGTCGATGGAATCCTCGTATGCCGTGTAAAGTTCCTCGACGGCATTGAACAGAACGTTCTCCACCTCGGTTTTGCAGAACCCCACGGCATCCGCCTTGAAATCTTCGGAGTTCCGATACTCCTCGCGACCCTGAGCCTTTGCCTCAGCCAGCTTGGCAGGAAATACAGCCTTCTCGGCTTCAAGTCCCGCCTTAGCTTCCGCGAGAATGTCCTTCTCGAAGATGGGCTGCCTCTTCTCCGCCTCGTGCCGCTGCTGCTCCTCCTTGAGTATCCTCCGCTCCCGGCGTAGCACGGCTTCATGATCTTGAACCTGCTTGTGCAGGCTCATAGCCTTCTCGCCAAGGAGGGTCTGTTCCTTGGCTATCTTCTCCCTCGCCGCCACAGCGCTGGCAAGGTCCTCCTGGAGTTTGGCCAAGGCTTTGGGGTCCGTCCTGGCTTGTGCCTCCTCCAAATCACCCTTTAGAGCCAGGATGAAACCAAAGCAGTGCTGCTGGTCCGCGGTTTCCTAAGACAAAAGGGAAAAAGGATTAAAATCGATAATCGAAGGCAAGAACAATGAAGGCAAAAATAAAAGCAGGAATAATGTTTACCTCCATCCGACGGATAGCCATGCTGCGAAGCTCTTCCTCGATGTCCTCCCGCACCAAGGAGATGGGGCGTCTCAAGGCTGATGGAATTGACCCTGCCAGCAGATGCAGGGCCAATTCAGGCTGAAGGTCTCCTCGATGGAGTGAGACCCCTTGGAGAGACTCGATCGGGTTCTGATGGATATACGGCCAATTTGAACCCGTTGACTTCCAAACCGTTGTATTTTTATCGTCCCATTACCGATTGTAAATCGAAACTTCAACCCGAACACTTCGCGAACACATCAACGGCTCGGACGAGGCCGGAGCGCTCGTCCGGCCGAGGCAAACTCACCTAGGTGAGGTTGGGTGGCCACACCCGACCTCCCCTAGGAGAGATCGGGTCAGCCAACCCGATCTCTCCTAGGGGAGATCGGGTGGACCAACCCGATCTCTCCTAGGAGAGATCGGGTCGGCCAACCCGATCTCTCCTAGGAGAGATCGGGTCGGCCAACCCGATCTCTCCTAGGAGAGATCGGGTCGGCCAACCCGATCTCTCCTAGGAGGGATGGGTTTGGCCAACCCCATCCTCCCTAGGAGGGGTTGGGTGCCCTCACCCAACCCCTACCCTTGGGGGTCGGATTTCTCCTCCCCCCAAGGCCCCCTGCGCCATTTTCGGACACCCACACTCGGTTCACGTCGCCTACCTTCTCCGTATCCTAAGGTCTTAATTATGCGCTTAAAGGTTAATTAATTGTGTTTAAAGGTTAACGATGTCATTAAGCCACCTTAATGACACCGTTGCCTATAAATACCCCACCTTCACAACTCATTGGATCATCTTGGCAAGTTGCACAATTTTGCTCTGACATCTCTCTAGCTTTATCTCTCTAAAACCGTACTGACTTAGGCATCGGAGAGGGTTCATCAGGCAGCACCCCCCCCCCCCCCCCTCTGTGCCTGGTATTGCCCCTCTTGCAGGGTGGCAAGGAGAAGAGAACCAAGGAAGCAGAAGAGCATAGAGCAATAGAACAAGCCCCAGGGGTAAGAAGTACAAGCCTCAGGAGGTCAGAAGGAGAGAATGAAAGGAGGTCAGAAGGAGAGAAGGGAAGGAGGTCAGAAGGAGAGAGGGGAAGGACATATATCAGAACGACTACCCCAAGGGAGTATAAGGGCGTGGATCAGAACAACTAGTCCTAGGAACACTGAACCTGACATTTCATTAGTGGGAGATAAATTCTAGATTGACTACCCGTTGACCTAGACTTTATAACCTAACACTTGGCGCCGTCTGTGGGCTTCGAACAGAAAGCCTGGCAATAATAAGAGCGATGACGAACATCTTAGTATCTAGGCATCACCGCCCACCTGGGGGCAATAGGCGAGGGAGACAGCCTATACCTCCAGCAAGGCAGCCTAACCCAGAGAAACAGCCTGCACACCAGAGCCTCAGGTAGCCCCACAGGAACCCCAGCCTAACAAGCAGGGAGGAGGCTTCCACAGCTCCAACTCCATTGACTAGGAAGCCACAGGGACAGGGGGAGAAGGCAACACCAGCAGGAAGGAGAAGAAGCTCATGAAGAGGAGCAAATCCCAACGGAAGAACGCCACTCGCACCCTCGAACAGGGCAGCGAGGAGAACAAAGGAGAGACAACCAAAGGCCACCCCCAGGGGGAAGGCAGCAGTCTGTGCCTCCAAGGCAGCAACAGACACAGCAGGATGCCAGGGCATACACCCCTCTGGGGGCAGATAGACAGGCAAGACCTCCAAGGAGGCATGGATTCAACCAAGTACCCCAACAGGGACATACACCACACTAAGGGAGGACATACATGCCAGACCAACAAGGATATAGAAGTTCCAACATCTACCCTGGCAATGTACACATACAGTCCGTATCGCTACAGACATGACTAAGGAACATATCAAGGAAAGCTAAAAGGGAGGGACATAGTCCCAACAACACAACAAGGCAACCACTTACCCATGAT
This sequence comes from Clarkia xantiana subsp. parviflora, assembly GCA_036873135.1. Classification (NCBI taxonomy): domain Eukaryota; kingdom Viridiplantae; phylum Streptophyta; class Magnoliopsida; order Myrtales; family Onagraceae; genus Clarkia; species Clarkia xantiana. Next base: position 23,218,886 of record JAPTYO010000015.1, on the reverse strand, counting down.
ACAGCACGACAGATCCAAACCCCTTGTGCATGACAACCCTTGGCACACATCCCCCTAGGACAGGGGAGGAGTCGAAAAGACAAGGATTTGAACAGGGGACTCATAGAGTACCACACCACGTCAGCACATAGCTACTACAATGGGAAGTCTCATGGAGAGACATAGTAGAGTAAGATCGCACATAGCATACATGAAGAATACACCTCCACATAGTACACCTTGCAAGGATGCGACCTTATATTCCTCAAGTGGAAGAAAGACACACAGACTAACGGAGGAAAACAGTTACATTACCAAGGAAGCAGGGGATATCAACACCCCACACCCATATCCTTCCCATATCCTCTTATTTAATTTAACTGCATAACAAGTCAACTCCCTAAAAGGAGTAGATTTTGATACTTGATATCAACATGTTTTCCAAGAATGACCATACCGGACGCCTTCGGGCTCCGTGATATATATATACACAGGTGAACCACTAGAAGAATCAGTAAAAGGCCGTCGCCAATCAAGAGATGCACAAGCAACAGATTCCTCAATCCCAAAGACCACCTATAAGGTCAAGTTTCTGGGAAAGATCACAAGATGGAAGGCTCACTTACAAAAATAAGTTGAGCACTCCCAACATCCTATAGAGGAACTACCATGAAGGTCACAAAGGATTACCCCTACTACAACCTTCCACTAAGCATCCTAGGGCCAAGCCCGTCAAAGGATCCCATCTGGCATTGGTATGCAAGGGGGGCACCAGTCACAACATGCCCTCCCCACAAACGCCCATTAGCACAAGAGGGGGTAGCCGCGAACACATCCCTCCAGAAATGGAGGAAACCATATCACATGGGTAACGCCCACCATCAGAGGCAAACACCTCCAGCGGATCTTTGTGATTTCACAAAATAGCCAGGAGATACAACTACACTTAGAAAGCTCATCCCAGGTAATGGAATACACTTCCATCAAAAACCCTCAAAGACACCAAGCCTAGCAAAGGAAGAACGGTGACACCATCATCAAGCTTTTAAAAAGGGATATGCAAAACATAGTATTTCCACACAATGATATGTTAGTCATAAGAGAGGGAATCACCAACTTTGACATGAAGAGAACCATTGTACATGAAGGGAGTCCGTCAGACATCTCCCATGACCAACCATTGATGATACTAGAGAAGAGTCAGGCATACCTAATACCAAGGGACCCCCTACTAGTAAAGGTGGTCACAACATCAACACACCCATTAGGGACACGGCACTGCAAATGAACCAGGAAAAGGATGGAACACATATCCTTACAAGTATCTTTACAAGTATCCTTGCATTTATCCTTGCAAAAATAAACTCTGTAGATAAAGAGGTTGTCTAATAGATGACTATGTCTCTGTTCTCAAAATATGATCCTAACCCGGATATCCTTGGACTCCGTATCATATATGCAATGAATAACATGTTCATCAAAGATAGGTACACGAAGATTCAAGACAGCGCCATAAAGATTAGGCGCATACCTCTACCAAGTACGACACATTTGAATGTTCATAAACACTCCCTCGCCATCGCACAAGAAAGAAAGGCAGCCAAGGATACAAGTCCTAACAAAACAAACATCGGTAGAAAATCCGGTCATTGAAGTCATGCACCAAGAGAGAAACTCTAAAGATGCAAGGTTAGCAAAAGAGATAGTGCAACAACTAGAGTATGAAAAAGGAGATACATCTCCTACCAAGAGCCTTAGGGCAGGATAATAGTTCTACAAGATCAACCAAAGAAGAGCTCTAAAGCTTGAGGAGTAAGGTTTCAAGATCGACCCTCACACTAGACGCACATCCCGATCAACCACCTTGTCTGCAAATGATAAGACATTTGACCCTGGCATCCCATCAAGAGGAGAACCCCGATCAAAGGAACACTAGAACAATATCCCTCCTTTAAGGCCATACGCCGAACACATGATGAATGAAGGTTATGACAAAACAAAAAAGGAGGGACTTGTCAGCTCAACACACCTCAAACACGTATACGTACGCAATACAAATGCAGCCTCTAATGAAGTTATCCAACAAGGAATAGCCAATACGAGGGCAAACCCATGGAAAATCATGAAGCGTCACTTGCAAACCTAAAGGAAAACATCCTTTTTAGGTTCAAGTCATAATTCAAAGGAAGTCTATAATCAAGATTCAAGGTGGGAAGAGCATGACCAATGTGACACTCCCCAAAGGCATTGAAGAATACTCCAATGTAAAGGAAAAGGCAAAGCACACTAAATGCCACAACACTCCAGGATTATCACAGCCCGGTCAGACCCCCCTCCATGCACAAGCAAAGATCATGGATCAGATTGACTAGTCTGAAACACAACTATGAGATTAACAACTCAAGACGCCATTCTATGAGAGAGCTTGTCAACCTAAAGCACAAGGAAGGGGGGAAAGAATTTACAAGCACCCCTAGGATACAAACATTGCCACATCCTAGTTATCAAGAGAATGAAATACACCCCCACCCACCCAAAGCAAAAGCTTTTCCACACAACCTCCAAAGATATACCCGACAAATGCATCATCCAAATCATGCCTATGACTGAAACAAGCAAGCATGAGAAAGAGTAAATCCTACAAGGGACACTCATCGCATTCAAACAAGCAGACAAGGGAGCCCCGAGCATAAGGGGTACCCAACCAAGAAAATGAACGAGGGGCCTTCAACGGCCAAATATGAAAGGCGGTGTGACCACAGAGCAACTTGGGGGGCACCAAACGAATAAGTGCTTGGTAGTCCACCTAAGTGTAAAAGAAGAGGTTAGAGGCAGAAGATCACAAGAACATGCAATACCACTTTTCCTAGAAGAGGTCACATAAGAGGAAAACATCATGAACTCCCTATACGAACTCGTCCTAAGTTGGCAACACACAAACATCGCCCTCGAGAGGTGATCTCCCACATTGAAGGAAAAGCGTGGTAGCATGCAATATCATAGAAGGAAAAGTCAAGTAAAGACTCGAAAAGCATACCAAAGACGCACCCTACATAAGAAAGGACACAAGATAAGGTAACATTATGAGCCCTCCGGGAGCCAATCCCGCGAACACATTCGACGCCCCCAAGAGCGTATCTTGAGAGTAGTTCTAAAACTACGAACCCTGTGCCCTCCGGGAGCCTATCCCGCGAACAGATTCGACGCCCCCAAGAGCGTATCTTGAGAGTAGTTTTTATACTACGACCTTCGACGCCCCCAAGAGCGTATCTTGAGAGTAGTGTTCATACTACGACCTTCGACGCCCCCAAGAGCGTATCTTGAGAGTAGTTATTACACTACGAACTTCGACGCACCAAGAGCGTATCTTGAGAGTGGTTTCCAAAAACTACGAACTTCGACGCCCCCAGGAGCGTATCTTGAGAGTAGTGTTCATACTACGACCTTCGACGCCCCCAAGAGCGTATCTTGAGAGTAGTTATTACACTACGAACTTCGACGCACCAAGAGCGTATCTTGAGAGTGGTTTCCAAAAACTACGAATTCGACGCCCCCAGGAGCATATCTTGAGGTAGATTTGCAACCTAACAGATTCGACGCCCCCAAGAGCGTATCTTGAGGTAGAAAAAACACTACCAGTTCGACGCCCCCAAGAGCGTATCTTGAGGTAGATTTCAAACTACCAGTTCGACGCCCACCAGGAGCGTATCTTTGGTCTAACCTGAGCCCTCCGGGAGCCTATCCTGTGAAACGTTAAGTGCCATCCGAGAGCCTGTCTCGTGAACAGTTTTCGACGCCCACCAAGAGCGTATCTTTGGTCTAACAGTACAACGTATACCGTGTAAGGGGTATCAGAAGAGATCATCGCACCATACTGAGAAGGATTCCATGAGAAAATAATTGCAAAGTAAAGTTGTATAAAGAACACATAATGTTTTTTCTTGATGAGATCGCAGGTATGATGTGAAGGAAAGCACAAAAGAAAGATAAAGAAAGGAAAGCATATTCAAAGGAGAAGTCCATGACCAAAGGATCATATACAGAAGCACAAGAGGTTATCATGAAAAGTAACGAGTTATCCTACCACCCATATCACAAGTCAAGAGAAGTATCTCAAAGGAACCCAACACCACCAAGAAGGATAGCAAAGACATGAAATCCGAAGGTCAAGGCTCTCAAAATAAGCTCGACCCATCAAGAAGAGAATTGCCTTACAAGTCACACAAATCAACCTCCGACAAATGTTATTGTCATGCATGTCGCCCTCGCGTGACCTATGCTCGTATCAGACTTGAACATCGTCAAGCATAACTCATGAAGGAGACATCTAAAGAGCATAAAGGATACAACATCCGACAAGACGAGACATCGGGACCTAACCCAACAAACATAGCCTACACAAAAGGCAACTATAGCAATGAAGGCTCTCCAATGAGAAAGGAATACTAAAGCACAACTCCATACATCGTGATGTGGCTATCATGTCCACATACACTGAAGTGGCTATCATGTCCACATACACTGAAGTGGCTATCATGTCCACATACCTTGAGGTGGCTATCATGTCCACATACCTTGAAGTGGCTATCATGTTCACATACCCTGAACTGGCTTTCATGTCCACTAACTACAGAAGGGCTATCACTCCGACACATCACGAAGTGGCTATCATGTCCACATACCCCGAAGTGATTATCATGGCAGCACATCATAAAACATCTGTCAAAGACATGAATTGTAAAGACACCATCCCGACCACGAACATCAAAAGGCTACGCCTAGCCCTAGGAGGAGGTTCAAGAAAAAGGGAAAAACAACACCCTTCGTACGCTCATCAAAGGTAGGCACTTATATTTCAACCCACTGGGTGATACTAGGAAGGAGACGTCCTCATTATGAAGACAACCTCCATATCTCACGAAATCAACCATGAAGCAAAGAATCACGACAAGCACTATTGAGGGCATATAACAAAACGATCCCCACAACGATCACAACTACGATACTAGTAGAGGCTAACTCAAGAGCAGTCTCCACCAAACTCCAAAGCAAGAATTCGCTATCTTAATCAGAGCCATGGCAAGAGAAAGGAACCTCAATGAAAGGTGACGATCACACCCATCACAAAAAGAAAAATCTTCAACGCAGGGGTTAATAACATAACCCATAGGAAAGACAAAAACACCTTCAAAAGTCGTCAAATCTACATGAAGATGAAATAAACTTGAGACTCGGCCCCTCGGCTGGGGGGCAGGGGATATAGAAGAGACATCAAGACCTATGATCACCCCATCGCCAGCCACAGGTTGTTTCCTTTTATCAAGCAAAGAGGGTGCCTCTTCAACCACTACCTCCTTATCATGGGAGGGAGTCAGCAAGGGGGCACTTGAGGAGAGCCTCTCGCGGTTTCCTTCTCCTTGGCAGCCGAGGGCCCGACCTCAGAGTCAGGTTTCCGCGCCTTGGATTTAGGTTGACTTGAACTCTCACCCACCACAAGAACCATTCGGTAACCAGGGAAGAACGCTCTAACAACAAGAAGGAAGCAGCATGAGAACAATCATAAGTATATCACAAAGAAAAAAGAAGGGAAAAAGAACATACTGGAAGCATTAGCAGCCAGCCCTGACTTAGAAAATTTCTTGGCCTGATAAGCAGAACTAGAGGGTTCTTCCCTCTCATCTGATTCAACGGATGGTCAGATTTGGTCTGACTACCTTGGAAAACGATCTTCAAGGTCTCCCTGTCTGAAGAAGAAAGCTTCCCAAAAGTGAGTCATCCATACGAGCAACCAACGCAAAGATCGACCCTTACGCATGGAGGGGCGAGATACGCCTACTACGGGGGCAACCTTAACACCAAGGGAAGATGGCGAACTTTTAGTTTCCCCAAATGGAGCAACGCTCCAACACATCCGAAGGAAGGGTCAACCCTTAACACATGTCAATAGACCCCTTCGCCCGCGGCGGTAAGAAGAAAGCTTGTAAGAATTTTCACCCTCGCTTTTATGGGGAACAAATTGCAGGGTAAAGGTCAAGAGCTATACGCATGCTCCAACGAATGAAGGAAAAATGATACACATGCCGAAGGTCGAGGTTAATGGACAATGCTCATGCTAGTACAAGGGAGGCGGAACGTTATGTCCCATTGAGTGGCAGAGTTCCCACCCTCAGGTAAAGGAGAGGTCTATGCTCTCACCTTTGCATTTATGCTCATATTCATGATTAACATCTACGGGTACGTCAATGTCATCACTCGTGCTTATACTCGCAACCCGTCCATACATACATGCATGTTCATGCTTGCACTCATATGCATGCCCACGTACACACTCCCGTATATTCAAACATTTAGACGTCCATGCACATGGCCGCCATATATTCATGCATACATTTATGACTACAATCGCAGCATGTCTCCACTCACTCCCATCCTTATGTTCCTACTTGCATGTATGCTAGTACACATCCTCATGTTCATGATATGTCCATGTTCACTCCTAGTTAGCATCCTATAGGCATATTTTCTAGTATCACATACTTAGAAAAAGTTTTGGCCAAAATTAAATTTTTCTTCACTTGGGCAAAATCCCGGCACGAAATTGAAGCATAAGTCACTCAGTTGCATTTGTATTGCATCACCATGCGAGCATATATTTTTTGAGTATACGCCTGTGGCAAAGATAGATTTATTGCTCCCGCCTCAGACGGACGCATGCTTAGGCATACGTCCGTGCTACTCTAACGTTTACAACTCCTCTATCTCATAAGACAGGGGGCAGAGTCGAAGACACGCATCCATGGGTAAGCTGGCACTCAGATGAAAGGTAGAAACCCCGGTTTCAAATTGCGCGTATCATACCATCCTGAAATAGAGTCAATCAAGGGTTAGGCCATTGGTTGACTCGGGGGCATGTGATGGATATACGCCCAATTTGAACCCGTTGACTTCCAAACCGTTGTATTTTTATCGTCCCATTACCGATTGTAAATCGAAACTTCAACCCGAACACTTCGCGAACACATCAACGGCTCGGACGAGGCCGGAGCGCTCGTCCGGCCGAGGCAAACTCACCTAGGTGTGGTTGGGTGGCCACACCCGACCTCCCCTAGGAGAGATCGGGTCAGCCAACCCGATCTCTCCTAGGGGAGATCGGGTGGACCAACCCGATCTCTCCTAGGAGAGATCGGGTTGGGGGTCGGATTTCTCCTCCCCCCAAGGCCCCCTGCGCCATTTTCGGACACCCACACTCGGTTCACGTCGCCTACCTTCTCCGTATCCTAAGGTCTTAATTATGCGCTTAAAGGTTAATTAATTGTGTTTAAAGGTTAAAGATGTCATTAAGCCACCTTAATGACACCGTTGCCTATAATACCCCACCTTCACAACTCATTGGATCATCTTGGCAAGTTGCACAATTTTGCTCTGACATCTCTCTAGCTTTATCTCTCTAAAACCGTACTGACTTAGGCATCGGAGAGGGTTCATCAGGCACCACCCCCCCTCTGTGCCTGGTATTGCCCCTCTTGCAGGGTGGCAAGGAGAAGAGAACCAAGGAAGCAGAAGAGCATAGAGCAATAGAACAAGCCCCAGGGGTAAGAAGTACAAGCCTCAGGAGGTCAGAAGGAGAGAAGGAAAGGAGGTCAGAAGGAGAGAAGGGAAGGAGGTCAGAAGGAGAGAGGGGAAGGACATATATCAGAACGACTATCCCAAGGGAGTATAAGGGCGTGGATCAGAACAACTAGTCCTAGGACCACTGAACCTGACATTTCATTAGTGGGAGATAAATTCTAGATTGACGACCCGTTGACCTAGACTTTATAACCTAACAGGTTCCAGGGAACCGTCTCTTGGTCGGGGGTGTAAACCTTGTAAAGGTTCTCATCCACGGGGAGAGGAGGGATGACCTTGGAAGCCTCAGCCGGAGGAGCCACCTCGGTCGGAGGCTCGGGAGTCGGAGAGCGGAACTCCGGAGGAGGACTCCGAGACACGTCCTCCACAGTTGGCCTCAGGATGCTTCGACCTGGCCTTTGGCGGGGAAGCAAGCCGCCTTCATTTGGTTCCTCGGAGGAGGGGGAAGACTCCAAGTTGGTCACCTGACGGAACTGAGCTTCCGTCGGGGCATCCTCCATCATCGGCTCCTGTGGAGTCGCGGCCCTTGCTGGAGTAGTAGCCTTCTTCGGAGTAAGAGCCTCCGACGGACCTGCGGTGGTGGGAAGAATGAAGTCAGGCAGAGTATTATGGGGGCACCAGATGATTTGGCGCGCGACATATTGGTCCTTTCCAAAGAAGTTGTAGTATCCCGCCTTAAGGATGCGGGGAGTTTCTCCTCGAAGTATATACTTAATTTCTCGGACCCGCGACTCCCGATCAGCGGGGATAAACTCCTTGGGAACTAATCTCCTATATTTCTTAATAGCGTGGCGAACGCGCTTACCTTCCTCAGCAGTGGTAACACCGAAGGCTTGTTCTATCTCCTCCCTTCTGGCCCGCTTGGCCGTCCCAACCTGCTCTTCAGTCGGAGGAGCAGCAGAAGAGGAAGCTCCCTTCTTCAAAGACTTCCGCTTCCGCTTGGAGCCACCCTGGACGGCATCGGTCTCCCCCTGCTTCAACATGAGATGGGTCAACAGAGATGCCTTTTTGGCTGCAAAAATGAAAAGACAAAGCGGTTGGAAGTGTTACCCAGATAACCAAATTCTTGGAAACAGAATCGAGGAGCTGGACTCCGATCTGGATCAAGTTCCCCTCCACGAGCTTGTTGGCGTCGAGGGGAACGAAGGATTCCCCCCAACGGTAAAGCTGGACCAGCTGGAGAGTGTTGAGGTCATCCTCGGTGTAGACTTCGAGCTTGGGGGCAGGGTCCGCCACAACCTCCCATCGGGGCCATGGGATAGAGCTGTTCTGGACAAAGAAGTAATACTTCTTCCATCCGCTATTGTCGGACCCTGAGTCACGAATGAGCACCCGATCCTTATTAAACTTCCAGGTCTCGCCATCCCAGCCGAACCGTGAAAGTTGCTCCTTTGTCCATTTGGGGAGTCGGGGAGTGAAGGAGCAAACACCAGCCTTATTACACTTCATCCCGTAGAAGGTGCGGAAGAGTAGCAAACTGTACGTCCACTGCTGGCGGAGGCACAGAACCTGGAAAGCGTTCCACACGCGGATAGCATGTGGAGAGAAGGTGCAGGGATGCGTCTGGTAGAAGTTGCACATCTCCACCAGGTTCCCGCAAAAAGGGAATCGAATCCCAGCATTTATTTGCCCGGTGGAGACGAACACCTCTCCTTCCCGAGGACGCGTGACAATATGCTTTCTCCTGGTGGCTGGATGAGACTCGTAGGGGAAGCGGGGTTCCCAGTCTGAAGTAATGCAGCCTTCTCGAAGAGCAGCCTCATACGAGGTCTCAGAAATTTCGTTAATAGCAAGCTCAAAGATAAAAGGGGTCCTTTCCCCGGAACTGGACTCGTCTAAAAACGGCCACAAACAGGAAAACTTAAGAAAGGAGGAGAAGGTAATTTCAGCAAATTATGAAAGCAGAGAATGAAAACCTTACCAGACATAGTTGATGGTTGCTCGGAAAGGATGAAGAAAGATCTGGGGGGCTGGAGGCCTTGGATCACTGGAAGAGCAAAAGAAACTTGGAGAAGAAGCTTCGAGGTTGAAAATGGCAGAATTTCCAGAGATCAAAACAGTAAGGAAGAGTGAATAGTGCCAGGGTTTTGGCTTTTACAGGCAAAAGGACAGCTGGACGGATTCAATCTGGACCATTGAAGATGAAACGACTCAATCTTGATCGCCGAGATTATAGGGACGGTACGGAAGAGACGTTAGTGACGTAATGAGTGCTTTTTCAGAAAGTAGCAGTCACGCCGGTTTAGGCGTCGTTTCATTATCCCTAGCATTTAATGATGCAATAACCGAGGAGTCTCCTCGAATTTGGCAATCGTCCTTGCAGTCCGAGGAATTGTGAGTGAGAAGCTCTGTAATTCAAGAATTGTGCCCAAGGTAAAAGCCTCCGATGGTGATATCGGGAGGTCTGAAGATAAAAACCTCTGATGGTGATATCGGGAGGTCTGAAGATAAAAGCCTACGATGATGAGGTCGGGAGGTCTGGAATTGGAAGACACGACGGACTGCAAGTCCCCCATGTCTTGGGGGCAAATGATAGGTTCCGATGTAATCGTTAGCCCCGTTAACAGTCAGTAGACGGCGAGTAAGCCTGGTGGGCCTTGTGGAAGACCTGAAAGGTCCAGAAGCCCAGTACGAAGGGTCCCGACGAGATCGGTCCCGATATATGAGCTGAATGCTCCCGACGAGAAGCCTCCGAGTAGGCCCCGATATGCCTTTGAGAAGGCCCCGATAATAAAGCCCCGATGAGGCTGGCCCTGTCCCATGGGACGAGAGGTCCTAGGTGGTGACCTAGAATGAGATAACTCTGGAGTCCCCGATATGAATTGGGACCTGTGATCAGAGGATAAGACCAAGAAACCCGCCTACTAAATAGGGTAGCGGGGAGACGGTTGAGATACAGATAAACTCCCCTGAGATACGCAGGACGTGCCCGAGATACGCGGAGTATGGGCGAGATACGCGGAGCGTGGGGCGAGATATACGGAATCCCGAACGAGATATGCGGAATCGTGAGTAAAACTGCCAGGCGCGGTTACAGGTAACTGAGTAACTTCCCCTCATATATAAAGGAGGAAGTTACCTCAGAAAACACACATTCTAATACGAGCTTAGATTATTGCTTACCACCTCATCATTCATATACTCATTTAAGCATCGGAGAGGGATTCTGGATCACCACCCAGGTCATCCCCTTTTGCAGGATTACGCGGAGCCCAAGAGTTCAAGCCTTTCCGTCAAGAACATAACGGAGCTTCGCCCGTGATCCAACAAGGGGGTGGAGGCGCCGCAACGAGAGAGAGAGAGAGAGAGGCCGGCGTGGTGGTGAGGTGTGGAAGGACCAAATCGGACTGTGGAAGGATGGATATCGGGGGAGATGACGATGGCCTAGTCCTGTGAATGGAAGAAGATGAATTACATTAATATTGATAACAAATACAAACTAACGAATATCACAATCTGTTAGTTCAAACGAATGTAACTAAGGAGAACAATATAAAATTTCAAGAACAATATAAAATTGCAAGCTTGACGGATGAATTGCGTCTTTTATTTCTTTAATTTTTCCGTCGCTTTTCTTCTAGTATTTTTTTTTTACAATGTAACCCTAGATCTCTATTTATACTAAAGACCTAGTATAGGTACAGATAAAATTTAAATAAAAAATTGCTAACAGATAATTATTCTAGAGAATATTCCTAAGGATATATATCTTTACAGATAATTATTTTTTGAACAATATCTGGAGATAAATATCTTACAGATAATTTTCTAAAAAAAAAATCTAATTATTATATATATATTTTTAAATATTCCGAAAATATTAAATATATTCGAAATAATTTAAAATATATTTTATAATAATTTTCCTATTGTGCCCTTAAGCATTTTTGGAGACTTTGTGGCTTAACGCGTCCGGAATTTGACGTATCATGTGTAACGTCGTTACGTCCGGGTCAAAATCGAGTGTTTACAATCATTTACCAAGTCATTCACTTAATGCATTTACTAATGCTATATCATTCTCCCACTCGAAGTAAGTGGGACCTGAGAATCTCCGTTATCCATTTTAATATGATCAGTACTTTAGTTCGTTTCGTTCCGCAAAGTATTGGAAGTCCATCCTCAATTTTCTATAATGTGTTATGTTCGACCACGTTACCATTAATCCAAGCTAATCTTAAACTTGCATCCTTTTAAGAGTAGTCCGATCTCTTAAATGCTTGTTTAATTTGAAAATTAATGCTACTTTATGATAAGGTTTCACCCGTATCATATCTTAGCTTTTATTCATAACGCTCCCGTATGAATAATTAATGTTAGATCCTAATTTAATGTAATTTTAGACTATGTTTCTCGAAGTATTTAATGATATGATTGCTTAGCCAAACTTTTCATTCAAGGCTTATAGTGGGAGAGTCGTTTTATTGACTACTTCCTTTCGTTTATTAACTCATCCAGATACTTATCCACCTCATGGACTATGCATTTGAGCTTTTGCTTAATGCTATAGTTGATGTACTACTCAATCGTAGTGGCATTAAAGCATACATCTTGACTATATTAGTTATCAATGAGTTATTTTCAATGGATTATAAACGAAAACTCAGCATTCATTTATTAAAACACTTCATTATTAAATTTGTACTTTAAAACTATGTGTTCCGTCTCTCGAGGCACACGCGCGTACGGCGCATAAAACCAGTATCACGTGGTTTAAATCGTTTCGTTTCCAATTTTAATTTAATCGGTTTTGAACATGTTTAATTATTATGGAAATAATCATTTTAAATGGAGTACTAACAAATAAGAATTACTAAATCATTCGATCTAGCTACGCAATCGATGGGTATGTTTAGTTCAGTTGTACCGAATGAGATGACGGAGTATGTGAGTCGTTTCGTTTTATTCGTCCACTTTTACCTGGTCGAAATTTTGGTCCTAACCCGTAGGTTTGTATTTTCGTTTCGGATCGTTCTCGTTCAACCGAGACGTTAAATTGATTAGGCTAATTGAGTTTCGAATCGAGCAACAATTACTGTATTCAATAATTCCGAATCTCAAAATAACCAAAATTTTAGAAACGAACAACGAACGGTAAATGACAATGGTATAGTTCTTGATCTGAAGTTTGCATATTTGATCCATGATTCCGGCGCATATAGTCAAGAACTTTGAATCATGTTGAACATCTCGTCTGAGTAAATTCACGAGTGAATCACTTCAAATGATCTGTGTCTGTATAAAACATTTTACAGCTTCATACACATGACCTACGAGGCGTATTTGAGACGCACTTTATCAACGGGATTTAACCCACCAGTTTATCGTATAGGACTTATTCGGTCCAGTTCTATTCTTGCTATGCGGGTTATGGTTCACTTCTTTCGAACTCACTATGGTGAGCAGATAAGGTTTCCCTTTCACTTCTGTGGTTACTGTATTTGATTAGGCTCAAGGTTATTGAGTCCTGTCAATATCAGACAACCATATACATCCTTTCCATGTTGACCTTTCATCTTGAAGACCCGATGCGGGTTTTACGCCGACATCCATGAAAGAGAGAATACCATCTCATTCAACCGAAACATTTCTAGCGTTTGCATCCTTCCTTCTACCGAGGTGGATGCGAAGGAACACTAAGCTATTGAATGTATCAATTGAAGGCTTCTTCAACCCCTTTTTACCAAGGTCGAATGTATCACCATATATGCGTTCAGATCAACAAAGAACCTACTCCAATTCTTGGGGAAACAAATTATCACATTCATTTCTCATTGTCAAAATCATACAGATTACTATATTCATCCGTAGTTGTCCTCCCTACTTTTCGAAATCGTAGTAGAGAGTTCAACACACACTCCATTTTTTATTCATCATAATTAATAGCATCAAGATTGCGAATAATATCGAATCGCACTAATTCAGCCAACTCACACATTGATGATTATGCAAATCAGGAAGACAATAACATTTTGATAGAATTGCAAACATCGGATTATCTATTAAGATGGAACACAACAAATAGTGATCCCTCAGTCATCTAGACCAAACTGACCGCCAGTAAACCGAGAGGGGGTCCGTGAAAGAGTTCACACGACCGTCGTGTTCAATATAATAAATCAGTCTTTTGAAAATGGTTATTATATTGCAAATTACCGGAACGGGAATTTCAAACAAGCATACCTGATCTTGGCTTTCCCATGGCCCTTTTTGATTTTGTAAAATTATCCGATAATTTACGCATGCATAATACTCAATCACGCCACAAACATCGAACAAACCAAAACAACATGCTTACGCGTCATGCGTCTAATGTTCCTTAGCATACATAATTCTACTTAAAGTAAATTACCACATGCTTTCATTCATGAACATTCTAGCATACGTGTCAAAACATGCAACTTCCGCATACATCATGCATAATTGGCGACTTGTATTTTCAGTTTTAAAAGCGTTTTGAAAATATTAGGGGCTGACTTGCAATTCATGCTTACAATCAATCATGCAAAATTTCTAGACATGGATACTAGGCAATTTCAATCATCATAGCAGGTATATCCTATTGCGCATACCATATATTTAAATCCCAGAGCTCAATGCTCGCAATTTATTATCTAGCTAGCTTGACTAAGTCAAGACGACAGTTCTAATATATGTTGCAAAAAGTAAACAATTGTAATTCAGCCCACTAATTTAATCCAGTCCCAAAAACATGCATATCCGAGATCCATCCCAATAATCGTAACCAGGTATTAGGGTTTTATCCGAAAACGTGTTAAAACGTAAACCCTAAGAGCACTGTTTAGGTTAACTTTTAAAGTTCGAAAACATTTTGGATTTAAAATTTGACATCCTATTTTATTGAGCATTTAAAATTTCCGAAAAAAATTTAAAATTTGGTTCGGTCCAATTTAAAATTCGGTCTGAGTCGGTCCAATTTTAAAAATCTGGTTTGGTCCGAAACGGTTCAATAAAATAAGATTGTGGTTCGGTTCATCACTCAAAACCGGTTTGGTTTAGATTCACTTAGTTACTTTGGTCCGACCCGACTAGGTCGACCCGATTAAGAAAAACCCGGATTGTTTTAACCCGTTCCGATTTTGCAAATTGGACCGGCCCAATAAACCCATAGGGTTCGGCCGAAACATTTCTTTTGGGCTAAATAGAGTTTTAAAGTCCACTAAAAACTTAACTTAGCCCACAAGAAACATTAATTATGTAAAATAATTTCCAATATTGCTAATATATATATATATATATATATATATATAAAATTCGACACTTATATATTATTAATATATATAAATATTGTCAAGATTCTATCTTTAAGATATAATCAATTAACAATATAAATATACATATATAATTTCGACCAAATATATATATATATATATAATTATTGTCAAATATATATTTAGGGATAAAATATATAGACAATATATTTTCTTAATCTTTTTTTAAGTAACCAAATCCTATCAATATATCTTTATCCCTATTTTTAGCTAAATATATTGATAGTTTATATATTTTACAATATAATGTGAATCTTTCCTTATCTTTCCAATTTATAGATATATTGTCTCATTTTAATAAAATTAAAATATGGTAACAGATATATCTAACCTAGGCCGGCCGAATTTTTCTTTCTTGCACCCTAAGAAATTAAAAAATTTACCTAATAATTCACCAAGGGTTTCGGCCATAACACCAAAAATTGGAAATATTGTCAAATTTTAAGATCAAACACTATTATGATCATGAATCCAAAAATTGTTCTTGATAAAACTCATCGTGTTCTTGAAGATCATGAACATCAAACTCAAATTTAAACATGAATTTTCAGTTTTGATCTATAAAAACATATAAATTCCAAAAAATTTAAGATTTTAAAGATCAAAAATATGAAATTTGTTTAAAAATTTTGGATTACTCATGGTGTTCATCATAAAAATTATGATTTTTATAAAATTTTCAAGAACATCAGTTTATCAAAATTTCTAGAACTCCTAACACAAGCTCTGATACCACTGTTGGATTACGGGGACGTAATACTACGGAATGCTAAACGTGTACTTGTAAGTAATATAATTAAGCATGGGAATAATGTACACATACCTCAATAGCTTTCCTGCCCAAGAACGTTGTGGAGGGAGTTCTGATCCTCCGGTCGGAACCCGTACAAGTTCTTCGTGAGAAGAAGTCCTACGCGGCATAAGCTCCACAGCAAATCCTCTGATCGATTCTTCAACGGGGACAGAACTTCGTATTGAATGCTCGGAAGCAATTCGGCACACCAATGGTGGTGTTAGGGGGCCGGCCGAAATATGCTTGTAGAGAGAAAATGATTTCTCTCAAATCACAACTTAGGAGGAGTTGTGATCAAGGTGTGTTTTGGGAGTGACCCCAGACCTCCTTATATAGTGGGAGGAGGAGAAAATCCTCTTCCCTACTATTAGGGTTTCGGCCGACTATGCTATGTGGGTGGGAGGCCCTCCTATGTCACATGGGAATTGGGTCAGGCCCAACTAGCCCTAATGTGACATTTACCTAATTATCTTAGGTAACCACATATATTAACAGGCTACCAATTACGACGTCACGTCACCATATGCTAACATAAGGTACTAACCGTGGGTCTCCATGAGCCTATAATTCGGGGACAACAAGAAAAAAATGTTAGACAACCGTCGTCCAATGGATAATAACACTCCTTGGATAATGATGGGTCCGACCATAGCCGTCAGGCCCTTTAACGGCGAAGAAACGGCAAACAGGCCCACCGGGCCCAGAGTAAAGGTCAAGATGACTTTGGAGAAGGGTCCCGACGAAGGGAGTCCCGACGATGCAAGGTCCCGACAGAGTCGGTCCCGACAGTTGAGCTAGAAGCTCCCGATGAGAAGCCTTCAAATAGGCCCCGATGATGAATCCCTGAGAATGATAGGCCCTGTCACGATGACGAGGGGCCCCGAGCGGTGACACGAAGAGATAACTCTGGAGTCCCCGACGGGAGTCGGGGCTCGTTATCAGAGGATAAAGCCAAGATATGCGGGGCGTGGCCGAGATATACGGAACGTGGTTAAGATACACGGATCGTGGCCGAGATACGCGGGGCATGGCTAAGATACGCGAGATCACGTACGAGATAAGCGGGATACGGGCTAACCACCCCTAACGGTTCGCCAGGTACCTGAGGCACCTCTTCGCCTATAAAAGGGCAGGAGGTCACCTCAGATCACTTACGTTGAGTTGAATACACTTTGATATCTGTTACTTGCCAGTCAGACGAAGTACTCATTTAAGCATCGGAGAGGGATTCTGGGTCACCGCCCGGTCTATCCCCTCTTGCAGGATTGCGTGGAGCAAAGGAGCTAGGATTGCCGTCAAGATCCGTACCGGAGTTCCACCGTGATCCAACATTGGCGCCGTCTGTGGGAAACAAACAAAAAGCTGATATGCCTTCTACTCGATCGATGGCGGCTGGCAAGAACAAAAGAGGACAATCCGGTGGTTCCCGTCACCCCGCTGCAACGAACCTGAATTCGGTACCGGAACAAGGAGAAAACCATAACCATCCCCCGGCTGAGCTCTCCCAGACAGGAGGACACAATGGATCGCATCCCGAAGACGTTGCCCCTCAACACCAGGATAACAGGGGGCAGGAGGCTCCCCCAGCTGCAGATTTGACGAGGGCCGTGGCCGAGGCCATGCCCATGTTTTTGGCGGCTGTAGAGGCTCTCTTGGACCGAAGAGAGGCTGCCAGGAGGCAGGAGGAGATGCCCCCGCTGGAAGAAGCAACCCTACCAACAGAGGGTCAGAATGCGCAGGAAGCCCCGCCCCGAGGCCAGGACAGAGGTAGGGCAACCGGTCAGCCGGAAAGGTTCGTGGTTGATGGGCCAGGACCAGTACAGCACAGGACCATTCCCCTGAATGGTCCCATTACTCCCGACCAGGTGGTAAAGATCGTGAACATCTGTATGGGAGAACAGAAGCCGCTGGTGTCGGAGCTGAGGGATCGATCCACTCATCCCTTCGTTCCCCGACTAATAGACACCCTCGCCCCGCCTGGGCTGGGTATCCCCGAGATTAAGGAATATGATGGCGAAGGAGATCCAGTCCGTCATGTCCAGAAGCATCTTATGGCATGTCTGGGTAGAGCCCCGAATGAAGATATAGTGTGTACACTGTTCCCAAACACCCTTGGAGAAAGAGCCTTGACCTGGTTCTTTAGCCTGCCCCTAGGCTGCATTACCTGTTGGGTGGATATGCACGACCGCTTCATTCGACAATACCAGGGTCGCAGACGTTTGTTGAAGAGCGTGAGGTCCCTAACCCAGGTGGTGCAGAGGCCCGACGAGTCGCTGGCACACTATTACCAGCGGTACACCGCCAGCGTAGCAGAGATAGACGAGGAAATCTCGGAGGGCGAGACCATCCGCACCTTTATTCGGAATCTGACCGCCCCCTATGGCTCAGACTTGATGCACAGCGTGGCTGAGAAGGCTGTGTGGAATATGGAGGCTTTGCAGAAGAGGGTGAAGCAGCAGATCGATGTCCAGGAGTCCAAGATAGCCGCGGGAGAACTGGAGCCCCCAAAGTCGAATAAAGGGAAGCAGTCAAGCAAGCCTTTCGACGATCGTAAGTCAAAGGGCAAACCTGAGGGCAGTCGGGACCGAGGTCGCTCTGGTCGGAAAGAGGATAGGCGTCCTCCAAGAAAGGATTAGCGAGAAGATCTCGACATTCCTCTTAACTGTTCCATGGCAGAAGTGCTGACAGTCATGGAACGACAAGGTATCTCCAGATACCCCCCGAAGAAAGATGGAGAATTCCTGGGGTCCCGCACAGATCGCTATTGTCGGTTTCACCGCGCAAATGGCCACGACACCAATCACTGTCGGGAGCTAAAAAAGGAGATTGAAAAGCTAATCCAGAAGGGAAAGCTCAAGGAGTTCGTCGGGGACAAACGATGCAGGTCCCGCTCTCGGTTCCGATCGCGGTCCCGTTCCCGATCCCGCGATCGGTCCCCGATAGAAGAACAACCAGAGAGGGCAGAGCAATCAGAACAGCCAAACAAGGAAAATATCTGGGAGATGTACACGGATGGCTCCGCAAGTTCAGACGGATCAGGAGCGGGCTTCTTGTTGATACCACCGGGTGAAGGTGAACCGCTCCGATATGCCTTGGCTTTAACATTCAAGGCCACAAACAACGAAGCGGAGTATGAAGCTCTTATCACGGGCCTAAAAATTGCTAAAGGCACTGGAATCGATCACTTGAAAGTGAAGTGCGACACAGCGTTAATCGTGAACCAAGTTCAAGGGCGATACGAAGCAAGGAGCCCGATAATGAAGAAGTATCTGCGAGAGGTACAAACCCTGAGAGAGAGCTTCAAAAGCTTCGATATCTAGGCTATTCCGAGGGAGGAGAACGTAGAGGCAGACGCCTTAAGCAAATTTGCCCTAGGGGCACCCTTAGAAGAAAATCGGAAGGTGCACTTCCTGGAGAAGGTGATCTTGTCAAACATCGACCCCACGCAGGTGTGCACCATTGAAGCAAAATCGGAGGAGGAGCCCACTTGGATGACCCCGATAGTCGCGTATCTGACTACAGGGGCAATCCCCGAGGATAAGGTAGCGGCAGACAGGATATGTCGGATCGCGTCTAATTATGTGATGCTGGACAATCAGCTGTACAAGAAGGGCTGGTTCTCGACTCCGTACCTGAAGTGTGTAGCAGAACCCGACACCAACCGAATCCTGAAGGAAATGCATGAGGGGATCGCGGCTTGTCACGAAGGGGCCCGATCCATTTTGAGGAAGGTGTTGAACTTAGGCTAGTATTGGCCCACGATGAACAAAGAAGCAACGGCGTTGGTCCGATCATGCGACGCGTGCCAGAGGTACGCCCGAGTATTGTGGCTCCGGCTGCTAACCTGACATCCATCAAGAGCGCTTGGCCCTTCGCGCAGTGGGGCATCGACTTGGTGGGACCTCTTCCACAAGCACAAGGACAATGTAAGTATTTACTTGTAGCTATCGATTATTTTTCGAAATGGATAGAGGCGAAGGCATTGGCCAGAACAACGGGGAACCAGATCGTCAAGTTCCTCCAAACCCACATCGTGTCCAGATACGGGATTCCTAAGGTGGTGATCAGCGACAATGGCCCACCGTTTAACGGCTCTCAGGTGAGGGAGTATCTGGAAGAACTGAACGTCGAGCATCGGACCGCCTCCGTACGCCATGCTCAGACTAATGGCCAGGTGGAGTCAGCCAACAAAATCGTGATGGATGGCCTGAAGAAGAGGGTCTATGCCTTGAAGGGCAAATGGCTGAACGAACTGGAAAATGTACTTTGGGCTGTTAGAACGACACCCAAACGATCAACAGGGGAGACTCCGTTTGGCCTTGTTTATGGCACGGAAGCTGTCGCTCCTGTGGAAGTAGCTGTGGCATCCCATCGGATGAGATATTACGAGCCCTTAACGAACGATGAAGTGAGACGTCTGGACTTGGACCTACTTGAAGAGAAAAGGCGGGAAGCCGATGAAGTCCAAGCACGAATGCGCTTAGCGACGGCCAGGTACTATAATCAGCGAGTGAAGTCCCGACAGTTCTTCGTCGGGGAGCTGGTTTGGCGTCGCAACGAGTTCACCCTTTTGGATCGAATCAACAAGATGTCACCAAAATGGGAAGGACCTTATAAAGTCGTGGGGATGCCAGCTCCGAACGCATACAAGTTGGAAGAC
The DNA here is from genome assembly GCA_036873135.1 of Clarkia xantiana subsp. parviflora. NCBI lineage: Eukaryota > Viridiplantae > Streptophyta > Magnoliopsida > Myrtales > Onagraceae > Clarkia > Clarkia xantiana. The sequence goes on along the minus strand of JAPTYO010000015.1, from coordinate 23,198,533 downwards.
CTCGATGGCAGACCGTTAAAGCATTCTTTCAGTGGCGAACACTTGAAGAAACACCATGCTTGAAGAAAGTCGCCTTAAGTGGTGCCCGAGAAAGTTGCCTTAAGTGGTGCCCGATAAAGTCGCCTTAAGTGGTGCCCGATGTAAAATCGCCTTAAGTGGTGTATGCTGTTTATCGTTTAATTCGATGTAAGCTTATCTTATGCCAATTAATAAAGAGGTCGCTTCCAAATAAGATTTGTCCTTAGATTCATGCTAAGTGTAAAAGTCGCCTTCAGTGGTGCACGATGAAAGTCGCCTTCAGTGGTGCACAATGAAAGTCGCCTTCAGTGGTGCACGATGAAAGTCGCCTTCAGTGGTGCACGATGAAAGTCGCCTTCAGTGGTGCACGATGAAAGTCGCCTTCAGTGGTGCACGATGAAATCCGCCTTAAGTGGTGCACAATACTTAGATTTATTCTAAGTATCCGAAAGTCGCCTTCAGTGGTGCACGATGAAAGCCGCCTTAAGTGGTGCACAATACTTAGATTTATTCTAAGTATCCGAGAGTCGCCTTCAGAGGTGCACGACGAAAGCCTCCTTAAGTGGTGCACAATACTTCGATTTATTCTAAGTATCCGAAAGTCGCCTTCAGTGGTGCACGATGAAAGCCGCCTTAAGTGGTGCACAATACTTAGATTTATTCTAAGTATCCGAAAGTCGCCTTCAGAGGTGCACGAAGAAAGCCGCCTTAAGTGGTGCACAATACTTCGATTTATTCTAAGTATCCGAGAGTCGCCTTCAGTAGTGCACGATGAAAGTCGCCTTAAGTGGTGCACAATACTTAGATTTATTCTAAGTATTCAAAAGTCGTCTTAAGGGATGCGTGGGATTAAGTCGCCTTAAGTGGTGCAAGTTATTATATCGTCGGGAAGGACGTATGAGAAATTCGTAAGTATCGAAGTTTCGACTGCTAAAGAACTAAGTCGTCTTAAGTGATGCGCTCGATGCTAAGTCGCCTTAAGTGGTGCGAGTTGTTAAATAGTCGGGAAAGACGAAAGACAACAAGACATCGGAATTAAAGGAGTCTAATATTGATAAAGGTTCGAAGGCCCGACGACGACACAAGAGAAGAAAATACAAGGACTCTGAAAGATAAAAGCATTCAAGCTTGGTCCTTGTCAGCAGCAGCAGCAGAGGGGTCCACAGGATTGGCTTCGGGAGGATTGGCTGTCGGGGCGTCCGCACTTGGAAGCTCAGAGGCGTCTTCGACAATTATGGGGGTACTCCCCCCATCACTCTCCTCAGAAAGAGCAAAATACTTCTTCGCAAAGGGAGCGAGGGAAGGAGACTTGTCGAAGTTTATGGCATCCCCGTACTCCAGGTGGAGCTCCTCAACGGCGTTGAAGAGAGTGTTCTCCACCTCCGCGCCAAAGAACTTCATGGCGTCAGCTTGGAAGCCCTCCAACCTTCGATAGTCCTCCCGACCCTTGGCCTCCGCTTCGGCCAGCCGTGCCGGGAACCCCGCGATCAGCTCCTCCAGAGCCTTCTTTTCGAGGACCAGCTGGTCCTCGGCGGCCTTCTTCTCCTGGGTCAACCGATCCACGACTGCCCCCCGCTCTTGCCGCTCTTGCCTCAAGAGCCCCTCGAAGTCCGCGATCTGCTGCTGAAGGCCCCGAATCTTCTCATTGAGGACAGCCAGCTCTTTGGCCAGCTTCCCCCGCGAAGACTGGGAGGCCTTGAGATCCGCCTGAAGCTGCTCGCGGACTACTCGGTCCCGCTCCCGGGCCTCATCGTAGGCAATGACATACCCGATGAGGCGGTTGTAATCCCCGAGCTCCTACAATCAAAAGGGAAAAAGTGTTAGAAGGACAGAAGACCTGATTTATCGATCGACCAGAAAAAAGCAAAGTCTCACCTCGATGCGACGCACAGCCATAACCCTGACGTCCCGCTGCATATGCGTCCGATTGAGGTGAATCGGATGTCGCATAGAGGGCAGGATGGAACCCGCCAGCAGATGATGGGCCAGTTCTTGGTCCTGTTCCCCTTGTGTGAGCGGGACTCCCTGGAGCGTCTGGATAGGAGCCCAGGGGGCATCGGCCTGTGAAGAGTTGAAGGGCCTGTAGAAGTCCCCATCAAGAGCCAGAGGAGAGATGGGACGAGGAAGAGAAGGGCACATCTCCGTCTCGGCCCGGACAGGGGAGGGAGAGAAGTCGTGGATAGGTGTAAGCTCCCGCTGCTGCGGAGAAGACGAAGGAGGCGGCCCCTGAGGGGTTGGTTTCAAAGGGGATTGCCCCGCCTTCCGACGCTGCTGAGGGGGGTCAACCCCGCCGGTCTCCTCGGAGGAGTCCAGAGTCTCCACCTGGCGAAACTGTTCACCAGATGGTGCCTTCTCTCCAGCTGAGGAAGGCACCCCCGCTGAAGGCGGTGCATCTGTAGAAGCGGCAGCACCCGAGGAAGCTCCCGAGCGACCTGCACCTGGAGGATGAAGAGCTTCAGATAGGTAGTCAGGAAGTTCTCGGGATTCTTACACCAAATGATACGTCGGGAGACGTATTGATCCTTCCCGCGGTAGTGATAGTAGCCTGCCTTCAAGGAAATCAAGTCCGACGGGACCATCCTTTTATACGATTTAATAGCAAGTCGGAGTTGTTTACCTTCTTCAGCATTCTGGACCTCAAAGAGTTGGTCCAGATCCACCCGTGGCCGCTTGGGCTGCTCCGCTGAAGGAGACCCCGACCTGGCAACAGCCTTCTTAGCACAGATAGGGCGAGGGGCGGACAGCATCGGTCTCCCCTTGCTTAAGGAATAGATCGGTCAGCACAGATACCTTCTTGGCTGCAAACAATAAACGAAGAAAAGTTAGAAATTTACCCAAGGGACCACGCTAGAAGGACCGTCGAAGAGCTGCCCCCAGAGACAATACTGAGGAGTCGGACCCCGGCGTGCACCAGGTCCCGCTCCACCAGAGAATTAGCATTGAGAGGAGTGTAAGACTCCCCCCAACGATAAAGCTGGATCAATTGGAGAGTCTCGAAATCCTCATCAGCATAAGAGTGGAAAGCAGGCGGAGGGTCTGCTGCCACCTCCCACCGAGGCCAAGGAATAGAAGAATGTCGGATAAAGAAGTAGCTCTTCTTCCAGCTACTGTTGTCGGACCCTGTATCGATCAAGAGTCCCCGACCCTTGACCACCTTCCAGGTGTCACTGGTCCAACCATGCCGGGCAAGCTGCTGCTTACTCCACTTGGGCATCCGGGGGTAAAAGGCGCAAACCCCCGCCTCGTTACACTTCAACCCATAGAAGGTCCGGAAAAGTTGAAGGCTGTAGACCCACTTCTGTCGGAGACAGAGGACTTGAAAGGCGTTCCAGATACGGATGGCATGAGGAGAGAAGGTAGTGGGGTGTGTTTGATAGTGTTGACACAGCTCAACCAGGCTACCGCAAAAGGGGAACCTGATCCCCGCTGATATCTGTCCCGTAGAGACAAATACCTCCCCTTTCTGGGGACGAGTAACCTCAGGGTCACTCGAGGGACGATGCCGAGGATATGGGAAACGAGGTTCCCAGGTGATGGTGATGCAACCCTCTCGGAGAGCTGCATCATAAGCAGTAGTGGAAATTTCATTTGGAGCATAGTCAAATTTAAAGGGTTTTCTCCCCTCGGAGCTGGAACCGCTGTCTGAAAAGCAACCAGGGCAAGAAAATACAGTGGGATTCTGGAAAAAATTAAAAAGAAAGAGACAAACAAACAACGAAGGGGGTTTCCTTACCAGACATAATGAAGTAGAGGTTGAAGGAGACGAACGAGAGGCCGCCGGAAAGGTGATCGGAAAAACTCCAAAGATCTTCGAAATCACAGAGCTTAGAATTGCAGGGGAATCGCAAAGAGCTTTTGAGAATTCGAAGACGGTAAAAGTTAAATTGTGACTGTGGCTAGGGTTTTATAGTCGAAGAAGACGGTTGAAAGGACACTTCGATCCGAGTCGTCGAAGTCGAAGAGTCTTAATCTGGACCGTAGAGATGAAACGTGCAGAAGGACAACGGGCGTAATGATGAAACGGCCTGAAAAGCACTTTTCAGAAAAGGACAGACGCGAAAAATCAAGCACGTGGGTCGAAAACGTCACTCCATTATCTGCTGCATTTAATGCACTAGAGAACCGAAGAGACCTTTGGGATATAGCAGTTATCTACAAAACCCTGAGGAAACGTGGAGGAGAAGACTGATAACATTTAGTAACTGAACCAAGGAACAGATCCCCGACTCTAGTATTGGAAAATCGGGAGTTGGAAGACACGACGAACTAAAAGTCCCTCATGTCTTGGGGGCAAATGATGGGTCCGATCATAGCCGTCAGGCCCTTTAACGGCGAAGAAACGGCAAACAGGCCCACCAGGCCCAGAGTAAAGGTCAAGATGACTTTGGAGAAGGGTCCCGACGATGCAAGGTACCGACAGAGTCGGTCCCGACAGTTAAGCTAGAAGCTCCCGATGAGAAGCCTTCAAATAGGCCCCGATGATGAATCCCTGAGAATGATAGGCCCTGTCACGATGACGAGGGGCCCCGAGCGGTGACACGACGAGATAACTCTGGAGTCCCCGACGGGAGTCGGGGCTCGTTATCAGAGGATAAAGCCAAGATATGCGGGGCGTGGCCGAGATATACGGAACGTGGTTAAGATACACGGATCGTGGCCGAGATACGCGGGGCATGGCTAAGATACGCGAGATCACGTACGAGATAAGCGGGATACGGGCTAACCACCCCTAACGGTTCGCCAGGTACCTGAGGCACCTCTTCGCCTATAAAAGGGCAGGAGGTCATCTCAGATCACTTACGTTGAGTTGAATACACTTTGATATCTGTTACTTGCCAGTCAGACGAAGTACTCATTTAAGCATCGGAGAGGGATTCTGGGTCACCGCCCGGTCTATCCCCTCTTGCAGGATTGCGTGGAGCAAAGGAGCTAGGATTACCGTCAAGATCCGTACCGGAGTTCCACCGTGATCCAACAGATAACACTACATCAAGCTCCAAGACACCACAGTTGGTAGTCAATCAACAACTACCTCGCCCACCCCTAATGAAAGGCAAGCCCCTAGTGAGGGAAACGGCCTACCACCCAAGAATGAGTGATTACAACAAGAATGCACCCAGGGTAGCTCTTCTAGATTATACCAAGAGGGGGCAAACGGAAAAGGGAGCAAAACAACAACTACTCCACAAGGATGAACACCATCCTCCCATCCCTCCATGAAGGCAACCATGGCAGCTCTTCCAGAGTATACCAACTGGAGGTGATCACTGAACAACAGCCACTCTATGAAGGATATTGCAACACTAAGGAGGGAGAGGTAAGAAATAAATCCAACTCCATAAGAATACGGCACTCGCAAGACTATCACGCTCCCACATGGACGGGACAACAAGCTACGAAAGCAGGGAATGCATCTTCAACCCAGCATGCAAAGCAAACACCTCCCCCTTCTCCTAACCCAACACAATACTTATTTTTTAGCTAAAAGCAACTTCTACATCAAAGGAGGGGCAACACTAAATGAGGGGGTAGCACCAAACCTATGTTCATCGTAAGGGTCATTAATGACTTCAACATTAAAAGGATAGTGGATTCGCAAAACCAACTTCCTATACATGAGGAGTAGTCATATTATCCAAGATGCTAGAGATATCACCACTCCAACATAATCCCTATATTAAATAGACATATTGAAGTGCCCTCCGCAATGTCAGCCTATTACCTTGGAAGGAAGAACAAGTATTCTTGGGGAACAAATATTGGTAATTATGCAACCACCATGCCATGTAGAGGTATCACACCAACAGATGTTTAATGCTTCCATGGGCATAGAAGAGCACATAGACACCTCTAGAAGCAAGTACCATAAATCAACGTGGGTGGAAAGTGACAAGTTCTATAAACAGAGCAAGAGTATCAACCCTTTTATTTGCATATATGTAGGAGAAGAGGAATATCAAGGCTTAGAGCAAATCCCGCAATTGGTGCACACCTCCACCAATGGAGTAACACTTAGGTAGTGATGAAAGTCACAACCATCATCTCGTCAGAAAAAGGGTGGGGGCACTACAAACATACCTTGAAGAAGGAAAAAAGGAACTTAATACCAGCAGAGCGGCTAGTGCACGTTTTCTTAATTTCCAGAGATGCTGGAGAAGTGCACTCTACTTGACAAACAAGAGTGATGGTGTCGTCATTGAAGTAAATCACCTTGCTTTATAAACAAGAAGCAGCGTCAGTGCAAGCAAGAACTGCTCAAGAGCAATTCAACGCTAAACAATGTCAATCAGCAAAATGATGAGACTCTCCGAACCAAAATCGCCACCGTCGTGAACCAAAATTGCTAAGTCATCACTGGGGGCGGCGACAGGTCTACACTCAATCATTTAATCTCCATGCCCAGGAAAAGTAAAAGCATCCCCTGAGGGACACCTCTTATCAAGCATATTACACCTAAAAGTGTGTAGGAATCAACATTCTACACCCAAGGTTGCGAACAACACAGGGTTTGGGGCACCGCGCCAAACCAATACCTTCGAAGAGTCAATGGAAGAAACATTAACGAAGATCAAAATTAACCCCCCCCCCCCCCCCTCGCCAATTCTGAAAGGTGCATATACGAAAGGCATGCTCAAAGAGCACAAAAGAGTAAGGAGACCGAGCAACTTGGGGGGCACCAAACGAATAAGTGCTCGGTACCCAACCGAGAAACAGGAGGATAAGCCCTTAACAGGCTAAACAAGAACAAACGGTGCAACTACCAAGCCACTATGGGGCACCATGTGAGCTAGAACTTGATAGTCCACCCGGAAATAGAGGGCCACACGAATATGTGGCATGACTCCTTCCAATGGAAAGCACAAAAAATTATAGAAGAAACACACCACTACTTGCTAAATACGTGGAAGTGGTGTTGTTCATAGAATCAACAACTAAAACCACCATTAATCGCCAAAGCATGAGGTGGGGTCATTCAATAACACATCAGTTCCATGAGGAAGATTTGATACTGAAAAGATGCATACATACCAACAATCCGCCTAGAAGATGCAGATGGGCAACTATCAACCAACACCTTCAGTGGAGAACATTTGAAGGAGTTCTAACTGGAAAAGGGAAGCCCCTCCAAGTATAGACTCCAAAAAGGGAGGAAAAAGAGTATCCAACCTTAATTGTTATGTTTATTACTACGTGAAAGAGATCCACGGACTCATTCACTCTAAACAACGTAAATATTTTATGAGCTAATGAAGTGAATGTCTTTCAGTGCATACGAATGAACGAAAGGAGGGAAACCACTACTCATAAAAGTGAGGGTGCCACCCACACAAGAAAAAGCATACATATACCATCTGCGACCAAAATGGGAAGACCCATAAAGGCAACCCTTCCAAAAGGAAAGGGGGGGGGGGGGGGGGGGGGAAGACCCATAAAGGCAACTCTTCCAAAAGGAAAGTGGAAGACCTACAAGGGAAACCCTTCGAAGACATAAGGGGAAGACCCATAAAAGCAATCATTCCAAAAGGAAAGGGGAAGACCTACATGGGCAACCCTTCGAAGACATAAGGGGAAGACCTATAAAGGCAACACGTCCAAAATGAAAGGGGAGGACCCACAAAGGCAACCCTTCGAAGACAAAATGGGAAGATCCATAAGGATAAACCTCCAAATGGAAAGGGGAAGATCCATAAGGACAACCCTTACAAACGAAAAAGAGAAGATCCATAAGGACAACCCTTCCGAATAGAAATGGGAAGATCCATAAGGTTAACACTTCCGAATGGAAATGGGAAGATCCATAAGGACAACCCTTCCAAATGAAAAATGGAAAGATCCATAAAGACAACCCTTCCGAATTAAAAAGGGAAGACCAACAAGGGCAACCCTTCTGAACGAAAAGGGGAAGGCTCATAAGAGCAACCCTTCTAACATGATAAGGGAAGCAAGTCCCCCAATCAAATGGCAACCCCTCCAACAAGATATGGAGTGTAAGTCCCCCAACCAAAGGGCAACCCTTCCAACAAGATACGAAATTTAAGTCCATCGATCAAAGGGCAATCATATTTTAAAAGGTTATTCTAAAGCCGCAGCCAACGACTCAAAGGAGGGTATCACCCCATATACATCAACAGGGGCTATCATGTCCATATATATCAAAGGAGGGTACCATCCCCCTATACATCAACAATTGCTATCATGTCCATATATATCAAAGGACGGTACTGTTAGGTTATAAAGTCTAGGTCAACGGTCGTCAATCTAGAATTTATCTCCCACTAATGAAATGTCGGGTTCAGTGTTCCTAGGACTAGTCGTTCTGATCCATGCCCTTCTGCTCCCTTGGGGTAGTCGTTCTGATATATGTCCTTCTCTTCTCTCCTTCTGACCTCCTTTCCTTCTCTCCTTCTGACCTCCTTTCCTTCTCTCCTTCTGACCTCCTGAGGCTTGTACTTCTTAACCCTGGGGCTTGTCCTACTGCTCTATGCTCTTCTGCTTCCTTGGCTCTCTTCTCCTCGCCACCCTGCAAGAGGGGCAATACCAGGCACAGAGGGGGGGGGGGGGGGTGGTGCCTGATGAACCCTCTCCGATGCCTAAGTCAGTACGGTTTTAGAGAGATAAAGCTAGAGAGATGTCAGAGCAAAATTGTGCAACTTGCCAAGATGTCCCAATGAATTGTGAAGGTGGGGTATTTATAGGCAACGGTGTCATTAAGGTGGCTTAATGACATCGTTAACCTTTAAACACAGTTAATTAACCTTTAAACGCATAATTAAGACCTTAGGATACGGAGAAGGTAGGCGGAATAAACTGAGTATGGGAGTCCAAAAAAGGTGCCGGGGCCCTTGAGGGGAAGGGAAATCCGACCCCCAAGGGTAGGGGTTGGGTGAGGGCACCCAACCCCTCCTAGGGAGGATGGGGTTGGCCAACCCCATCCCCCCTAGGGGAGATCGGGTTGGCCGACCCGATCTCTCCTAGGGGAGATCGGGTTGGCTGACCCGATCTCCCTTAGGGGAGGTCGGGTGTGGCCACCCAACCTCACCTAAGTGAGTTTGACTCGGCCGGACGAGCGCTTCGGCCTCGTCCGAGCCGTTGGTGTTCTCGCGAAGTGTTCGGGTTGAAGTTTCGATTTACAATCATTAACGGGGTGATAAAAATACAACGGTTCGGAAGTCAACAGGTTCAAATTGAGCGTATATCCATCACATGCCCCCGAGTCAACCAATGGCCTAACCCTTGATTGACTCTATTTTAGGATGGTATGACACGTGCAATTTGAAACCGGGGTTTTACCTTTCGTCTGAATGCTTGCTTACCCATGGATGCGTACCTCTGACTCTGCCCCCTGCCTTATGAGATAGAGGAATTGTAAACGTCAGAGTAGCACGGACGTGTGCCTAGGCACGCGTCCGTCTGAGGTGGGAGTAATAAACCTATCTTTGCTACAAGCGTATACTCAAAAAATACATACTCGCATAGGGATACAATACGAATATGGCTAAGTGACTCATGCTTCAGTTTCGTGCCGGGTTTTTGCCTAAGTGAAGAAAAATTTCGAAATTTTTCTAAGTATGGGATACTAGAAAATATGCCTATAGGATGTTAACTAAGAGTGAACATGGACATATCATGAACATGAGGATGTGTACTAGCATACATGCAAGTAGGAACATAAGGATGGGAGTGAGTGGAGACCTGCTGCGATTGTAGTCATGAATGTATGCAAGAATATATGGCGGCCATGTGCATGGACGTCTAAATGTTTGAACACATGGGAGTGTGTATGTGGGCATGCATATGGGTGCAAGCATGAACATGTATATATGTATGGATGGGTTGTGAGTATAAGCATGAGTGATGACACTGATGTACCTGTAGATGTTAATCATGAATATGAGCATAAGTGCAAAGGTGAGAGCATAGACCTCACCTTTGCTTGAGGGTGGGAACTCTGCCACTCAATGGGACACAACGTTCCGCCTCCCTCGTACTAGCGTGAGCATTGTCCATTAATCTCGACTTTCGGCATGTGTAACATTTTTCCTTCATTCGTTGGAGCGTGTGTATAGCTCTTGACCTTTACCCTGCAATTTGTTCCCCATAAAAGTGAGGGTGAAGAAGCTTACATGATTTCTTCTTACCGCCGCGAGCGAAGGGGTCTATTGATATGTGTTAAGGGTTGACCCTTCCTTCGGATGTGCTGGAGCGTTGCTCCATTTGGGGAAACTAAAAGTTCGCCCTCTTCCCTTGGTGTTAAGGTTGCCCCCGTAGTAGGCGTATCTCGCCCCTCCATGAGTAAGGGTCGATCTTTGCGTTGGTTGCTCGTATAGATGACTCACTTTTGGGAAGCTTTCTTCTTCAGACAGGGAGACCTTGAAGATCGTTTTCCAAGGTGGTCAGACCAAATCTGACCGTCCTGTGTCTTGGGTGTCCGAGGCGGACTTGTATGAGGCAGGGACTCGTATGACCCTTTGTAGGTTGATTTCATGGAGAAACATACAAGGTGTAGGCAGAGCGTTCCGAACGTACCGTTGAATCAGATGAGAGGGAAGAACCCTCTAGTTCTGCTTATCAGGCCAAGAAATTTTCTAAGTCAGGGGTGGCTGCTAATGCTTCCAGTATGTTCTTTTTCCCTTCTTTTTTCTTTGTGATATACTTATGATTGTTCTCATGCTGCTTCCTTCTTGTTGTTAGAGCGTTCTTCCCTGGTTACCGAATGGTTCTTGTGGTGGGTGAGAGTTCAAGTCAATCTAAATCCAAGGCGCGGAAACCTGACTCTGAGGTCGGGCCCTCGGCTGCCAAGGAGAAGGAAACCGCGAGAGGCTCTCCTTCAAGTGCCCCCTTGCTGACTCCCTCCCATGATAAGGAGGTAGTGGTTGAAGAGGCACCCTCTTTGCTTGACAAAAGGAAACAACATGTGGCTGGCGATGGGGTGATCATAGGTCTTGATGTCTCTTCTCTATCCCCTTCCCCCCAGCCGAGGGGCCGAGTCTCAAGTTTATTTCATCTTCATGTAGATTTGACGACTTTTGAAGGTGTTTTTGTCTTTCCTATGGGTTATGTTATTAACCCCTGCGTTGAAGATTTTTCTTTTGGTGATGGGTGTGATCATCACCTTTCATTGAGGTTCCTTTCTCTTGCCATGGCTCTGATTAAGATAGCGAATTCTTGCTTTGGAGTTTGGTGGAGACTGCTCTTGAGTTAGCCTCTACTAATATCGTAGTTGTGATCGTTGTGGGGATCGTTTTGTTATATGCCTTCAATAGTGCTTGTCGTGATTCTTTGCTTCATGGTTGATTTCGTGAGATATGGAGGTTTTCTTCATAATGAGGACGTCTCCTTCCTAGTATCACCCAGTGGGTTGAAATATAAGTGCCTACCTTTGATGAGCGTACGAAGGGTGTTGTTTTTCCCTTTTTCTTGAACCTCCTCCTAGGGCTAGGCGTAGCCTTTTGATGTTCGTGGTCGGGATGGTGTCTTTACAATTCATGTCTTTGACAGATGTTTTATGATGTGCTGCCATGATAATCACTTCGGGGTATGTGGACGTGATAGCCACTTCGTGATGTGTCGGAGTGATAGCCCTTCTGTAGTGTGTGGACATGATAGCCAGTTCAGGGTATGTGGACATGATAGCCACTTCAAGGTATGTGGACATGATAGCCACCTCAAGGTATGTGGACATGATAGCCACCTCAAGGTATGTGGACATGATAGCCACTTCAGTGTATGTGGACATGATAGCCACATCACGATGTATGGAGTTGTGCTTTAGTATTCCTTTCTCATTGGAGAGCCTTCATTGCTATAGTTGCCTTTTGTGTAGGCTATGTTTGTTGGGTTAGGTCCCGATGTCTCGTCTTGTCGGATGTTGTATCCTTTATGCTCTTTAGATGTCTCCTTCATGAGTTGTGTTTGACGATGTTCAAGTCTGATACGAGCATAGGTCACGCGAGGGCGGCATGCATGACAATAACATTTGTCGGAGGTTGATTTGTGTGACTTGTAAGGCAATTCTCTTCTTGATGGGTCGAGCTTATTTTGAGAGCCTTGAACTTCGGATTTCATGTCTTTGCTATCCTTCTTGGTGGTGTTGGGTTCCTTTGAGATACTTCTCTTGACTTGTGATATGGGTGGTAGGATAACTCGTTACTTTTCATGATAACCTCTTGTGCTTCTGTATATGATCCTTTGGTCATGGACTTCTCCTTTGTATATGCTTTCCTTTCTTTATCTTTCTTTTGTGCTTTCCTTCACATCATACCTGCTATCTCATCAAGAAAAAACAATATGTGTTCTTTATACAACTTTACTTTGCAATTATTTTCTCATGGAATCCTTCTCAGTATGGTGCAATGATCTCTTCTGATACCCTTTAAATGGTATATATGGTACTGTTAGACCAAAGATACGCTCTTGGTGGGCGTCGAATCTGTTCACGAGACTGGCTCTCGGAGGGCACTTAACGTTTCACAGGATAGGCTCCCGGAGGGCACAAGTTAGACCAAAGATACGCTCCTGGTTGGCGTCGAAAACTGTTCACGAGACAGGCTCTCGGAGGGCACTTAACGTTCCACAGGATAGGCTCCCGGAGGGCACAAGTTAGACCAAAGATACGCTCCTGGTTGGCGTCGAAAACTGTTCACGAGATAGGCTCTCGGAGGGCACTTAACGTTTCACAGGATAGGCTCCCGGAGGGCACAAGTTAGACCAAAGATACGCTCCTGGTTGGCGTCGAAACTGGTAGTTTGAAATCAACCTCAAGATACGCTCTTGGGGGCGTCGAATCTGGTAGTGTTTTTTCTACCTCAAGATACGCTCTTGGGGGCGTCGAATCTGGTAGGTTGCAAATCTACCTTAAGATACGCTCCTGGGGGCGTCGAAATTCGTAGTTTTTGGAAACCACTCTCAAGATACGCTCTTGGTGCGTCGAAGGTCGTCGTATAGAAACTACTCTCAAGATACGCTCTTGGGGGCGTCGAAATTCGTAGTTTTTGGAAACCACTCTCAAGATACGCTCTTGGTGCGTCGAAGGTCGTAGTACTGACACTACTCTCAAGATACGCTCTTGGGGGCGTCGAAGGTCGTAGTATGAACACTACTCTCAAGATACGCTCTTGGGGGCGTCGAAGGTCGTAGTATAAAAACTACTCTCAAGATACGCTCTTGGGGGCGTCGAATCTGTTCGCGGGATAGGCTCCCGGAGGGCACAGGGTTCGTAGTTTTAGAACTACTCTCAAGATACGCTCTTGGGGGCGTCGAATGTGTTCGCGGGATTGGCTCCCGGATGGCTCATAATGTTACCTTATCTTGTGTCCTTTCTCATGTAGGGTGCGTCTTTGGTATGCTTTTCGAGTCTTTACTTGACTTTTCCTTCTATGATATTGCATGCTACCACGCTTTTCCTTCAATGTGGGAGATCACCTCTCGAGGGCGATGTTTGTGTGTTGCCAACTTAGGACGAGTTCGTATAGGGAGTTGATGATGTTTTCCTCTTATGTGACCTATTCTAGGAAAAGTGGTATTGCATGTTCTTGTGGTCTTCTGCCTCTAATCTCTTCTTTTACACTTAGGTGGACCACCAAGCACTTATTCGTTTGGTGCCCCCCAAGTTGCTTGGTGGTCACACCGCCTTTCATATTTGGCCGTTGAAGGCCCCTCGTTCATTTTCTTGATTGGGTACCCCTTATTCTCGGGGCTCCCTTGTCTGCTTGTTTGAATGCGATGAGTGTCCCTTGTAGGATTTACTTTTTCTCATGCTTGCTTGTTTCAGTCATAGGCATGGTTTGGATGATGCCTTTGTCGGATGTGTCTTTGGAGGTTGGGTGGAAGAGCTTTTGCTTTGGGTGGGTGGGGGTGGATTTCATTCTCTTGATAACTAGGATGTGGCAATGTTTGTATCCTAGGGGTGCTTGTAAATTCTTTCCCCCCCTTCCTTGTGTTTTAGGTAGAAAAGCTCTCTCATAGAATGGCGTCTTGAGTTGTTAATCTCGTAGGTGTGTTTCAGACTAGTCAATCTAATCCATGATCTTTGCTCGTGCATGGGGGGGTCTGACTGGGCTGTGATAATCTTGGAGTGTTGTGGCACTTAGTGTGCTTTGCCTTTTCCTTTACATTGGAGTATTCTTCAAATGCCTTTAGGGAGTGTCACATTGGTCATGCTCCTCCCACCTTGAATCTTGATTATAGACTTCCTTTGAATTAGGACTTGAACCTAAAAAGGATGTTTTCCTTTAGGTTTGCAACTGATGCTCCATGATTTTCCATGGGTTTGCCCCCGTATTGGCTATTCCTTGTTGGATAGCTTCATTAGAGACTGCATTTGTATTGCGTGCGTATACGTGTTTGAGGTGTGTTGAACTGACAAGTCCCTCCTTTTTCATTTTGTCATATCCTTCATTCACCATGTATTCGGCGTATGGCCTTAAAGGCGGGATACTGTTCTAGTGTCCCTTTTATCGGGGTTCTCCTCTTGATGGGATGCCAGGGTCAAATGTCTTATCATTTGCAGACAAGGTGGTTGATCGGGATGTGCGTTTAGTGTGAGGGTCGATCTTGAAACCTTAATCCCCAAGCTTTAGAGCTCTTCTTTGGTTGATCTTGTAGAACTATTATCCTGCCCTAAGGCTCTTGGTAGGAGATGTATCTCCTTTTTCATACTCTAGTTGTTGCACTATCTCTTTTGCTAATCTTGCATCTTTAGAGTTTCTCTCTTGGTGCATGACTTCAATGACCGGATTTTCTACCGATGTTTGTTTTGTTAGGACTTGTATCCTTGGCTGCCTTTCTTTCTTGTGCGATGGCGGGGGAGGGCTTATGAACACTCAAATGTGTCGTACTTGGTAGAGGTATGCGCCTAATCTTTATGGCGCTGTCTTGAATCTTCGTGTACCTATCTTTGATGAACTTGTAAGGATATGTGTTCCATCCTTTTCCTGGTTCATTTGCAGTGCCGTGTCCCTAATGGGTGTGTTGATGTTCTGACCACCTTTACTAGTAGGGGGTCCCTTGGTATTAGGTATGCCTGACTCTTCTCTAGTATCATCAATGGTTGGTCATGGGAGATGTCTGACGGACTCCCTTCATATACTATGGTTCTCTTCATGTCAAAGTTGGTGATTCCCTCTCTTATGACTAACATATCATTGTGTGGAAATACTATGTTTTCCATATCCCTTTTTAAAGGCTTGATTATGGTGTCACCGTTCTTCCTTTGCTAGACTTGGTGTCCTTGAGGGTTTTTGATGGAAGTGTATTCCATTACTTGGGATGAGCTTTCTAAGTGTAGTTGTATCTCCTGGCTATTTTGTGAAATCATAAAGATCCGTTGGAGGTGTTTGCCTCTGATGGTGGGTGTTACCCATGTGATATGGTTTCCTCCATTTTTGGAGGGTTGTGTTCGCGGCTACCCCCTCTTGTGCTAATGGGCGTTTGTGGGGAGGGCATGTTGTGACTGGTGCCCCCCTTGCATACCAATGCCAGATGGGATCCTTTGACGGGCTTGGCCCTAGGATGCTCAGTGGAAGGTTGTAGTAGGGGTAATCCTTTGTGACCTTCATGGTAGTTCCTCTATAGGATGTTGGGAGTGCTCAACTTATTTTTGTAAGTGAGCCTTCCATCTTGTGATCTTTCCCAGAAACTTGACCTTATAGGTGTTCTTTGGGATTGAAGAATCTGTTGCTTGTGCATCTCTTGATTGGCGACGGCCTTTTACTGATTCTTCTAGTGGTCCACCTGCGTATATATATATCACGGAGCCCGAAGGCGTCCGGTATGGTCATTCTTGGAAAACATGTTGATATCAAGTATCAAAATCTACCCCTTTTAGGGAGTTGACTTGTTATGCAGTTAAATTAAATAAGAGGATATGGGAAGGATATGAGTGTGGGGGGTTGATACCCCTTGCTTCCTTGGTAATGTAGCTGTCTTCCTCCAGTAGTCTGCGTGTATTCCTTCTACTTGAGGAATATAAGGTCGCATCCTTGCAAGGCGGACTAGGTGGAGGTGTATCCTTCATGTATGCTATGTGTGATCTCACTCCACTATGTCTCTCCATGAGACTTCCCATTGTAGTAGCTATGTACTAACATGGTGTGGTACTCTATGAGTCCCCTGTTCAAATTCTTGTCTTTTCGACTGCTCCCCTGTCCTAGGGGGATGTGTGCCAAGGGTTGTAATGCATGAGGGGTTTGGACCTGTCGTGCTGTATCATAGGTAGGTGGTTGCCTTGTTGTGTTGTTGGGACTATGTCCCTCTCTTTTAGCTTTCCTTGATATGTCCCTTAGTCATGTCTGTAGTGATACGGACTGTATGTGTACATTGCCAGGGTGGATGTTGGAACTCCTATATCCTTGTTGGTCTGGCATGTATGTCCTCCCTTAATGCGGTGTATGTCCCTGTTGGGGTACTTGGTTGAATCCATGCCTCATTGGAGGTCTTACCTGTCTACCTGCCCCCAGAGGGGTGTATGCCCTGGCATCCTACTGTGTCTGTTGCTGCCTTGGAGGCACAGACTGCTGCCTTCCCCCTGGGGGTGGCCTTTGATTGTCTCTCCTTTGTTCTCCTCGTTGCCCTGTTCGAGGGTGCGAGTGGCGTTCTTCCGTTGGAATTTGCTCCTCTTCATGAGCTTCTTCTCCTTCCTGTCGGTGTTGCCTTTCCTGTCTATTCCTTAGGGTCTCTCTGTAAGCTAGTACCTCGTCCGAGGCGCTCATCAGCTCTGGAGTCACTGTATGTGCTCCCTGTGTGTATGACGGCCTTGTGTTGGTTGTGTGGGCACGATTGTCGTTCCTTTGAGTCAGTATTCCATATGGGTACCCTTGAGGTTGTACCTCAAAGTGGTATCCCTGTGGAGGTGCCGTGTATTGGGATGGCACTCCTTGTTGCCCCCTGTCCCTGTGGCTTCCTAGTCAATGGAGTTGAAGCTGTGGAAGCCTCCTAGCCAGCTGGGCGTGAAGGTTCTCCTCCCTGCTTGTTAGGCTGGGGTGCCTGTGGGGTTACTGAGACTCTGGGTGTGCAGACTGTTTCTCTGGGTTAGGCAGCCTTGCTGGAGGTATAGGCTGTCTTTCTTGCCTATTGCCCCCAGGTGGGCGATTATCTCTAGACACTAAGTTGTTCGTCTTCGCTCTCGTGATTGTCAGGCTTTCTGTTCGAATCCCACAGACGGCGCCAAGTGTTAGGTTATAAAGTCTAGGTCAACGGTCGTCAATCTAGAATTTATCTCCCACTAATGAAATGTCGGGTTCAGTGTTCCTAGGACTAGTCGTTCTGATCCATGCCCTTCTGCTCCCTTGGGGTAGTCGTTCTGATATATGTCCTTCTCTTCTCTCCTTCTGACCTCCTTTCCTTCTCTCCTTCTGACCTCCTTTCCTTCTCTCCTTCTGACCTCCTGAGGCTTGTACTTCTTACCCCTGGGGCTTGGAGGGGCAATACCAGGCACAGAGGGGGGGGGGGTGGTGCCTGATGAACCCTCTCCGATGCCTAAGTCAGTACGGTTTTAGAGAGATAAAGCTAGAGAGATGTCAGAGCAAAATTGTGCAACTTGCCAAGATGTCCCAATGAATTGTGAAGGTGGGGTATTTATAGGCAACGGTGTCATTAAGGTGGCTTAATGACATCATTAACCTTTAAACACAGTTAATTAACCTTTAAACGCATAATTAAGACCTTAGGATACGGAGAAGGTAGGCGGAATAAACTGAGTATGGGAGTCCAAAAAAGGTGCCGGGGCCCTTGAGGGGAAGGGAAATCCGACCCCCAAGGGTAGGGGTTGGCCAACCCCTCCTAGGGAGGATGGGGTTGGCCAACCCCATCCCCCCTAGGGGAGATCGGGTTGGCCGACCCGATCTCTCCTAGGAGAGATCGGGTTGGCCGACCCGATCTCTCCTAGGAGAGATCGGGTTGGTCCACCCGATCTCCCCTAGGGGAGATCGGGTTGGCTGACCCGATCTCCCTTAGGGGAGGTCGGGTGTGGCCACCCAACCTCACCTAGGTGAGTTTGACTCGGCCGGACGAGCGCTTCGGCCTCGTCCGAGCCGTTGGTGTTCTCGCGAAGTGTTCGGGTTGAAGTTTCGATTTACAATCATTAACGGGGTGATAAAAATACAACGGTTCGGAAGTCAACGGGTTCAAATTGAGCGTATATCCTTCAGGTACCATCCTCCTATATATTAGCAATGGCTATCATGTCCATATATATCAAAGGAGGGTGCCACCCCCTATATATCAACAGGGGCTATCATGTCCATATATATCAAAGGAGGGTACTGTTGGGATCAAAATGACGTGGCTTGAACTTCTGGTAATAGACTTCGAGATCTCGCCTGTGGTCGGCTCCTTTTAGGTATTTGTGTCGACATCGGGGTGACTTAGTTTCCTTTAGGTGCTTTGTGAAAGGCGAGGACCTAAAAATGGGTGGGGATGGCCCCTGACTCCACTCCGTAGCTTAAGTCAGTAATGGAATATATGGGAGTACTTTAAGAAGTATCTGACTGTAAGTATTTAAATAATGAATGTGTTCCCCTATTTATAGGGGAAATGTACCGACTTTAAATGGTGGCTACCCTCTTGAGAGGGTTTCTGTCCAGAGTCGGTGTCAGCAGGTGACAATCAAGTCGCCACCTCACATTTCCTTAGCTAGGAAGGTTCCCTTCTGGCGGTTTGAAGCAGGTCGCCACCTGTCTCTTCCTTAAGAGGAAGGGTTTCCTCTAAGACGGCAAGTCAGGTTGCCAGTTGTCCTTTCCTAAAGAGGAAGGTTTCTTCAATAATACTTGGTTGTCAACTCGACTCTTGCCTTAAAAGGATGAGTTTAGAGATTGACTGGTCGCCGGTCTTTGAAGACCTATAATGTCGACCTTCACAATATTTGGTGTCGACCATCCTTCATGGTTTTGACATTATGAGCGTGATTAGTCGTCGACCTTTTTTTGGGGGGTCTTGACTTATAAGCTCTCGACTTGCACATACTGGTCTATTCTAAATATCGTAACCCAAAACTTGCCCCCGAGACTTGATTCGTCGGCTTCTCATGAAGAAGCGGTCTTAAGTCGAGTATTGATCCAGTAGTTACCTTTGTCGGGCGGTATATATAGTCGATTTGCCGTCTTTAGACTTTATCAATGATTTGTATTCTTGACTTATCGACCGTTGGTGAGTTTTTTGAGAAGTTCAGTAGTCCTCTCGGGATTAACAACAATAATGAGTGCCTTTACTGCACCAATGAAAGGTCTCCATAGGTAACTTCCTTGGTAAGATTTATATCATAACTGTACATTGATTATACACAAACAAAATTATACTACAAAGGGTTCACATCATTGATTATAATATTGGTCTCCAATGTTACGTTTTTTTAATGGTTATTTTTAGTTGTAGGCGGGCTGGTTCGGTTTTTTTCGGGTTTCCCGAAATGAGCTCGGGTTTTAACTCGGGATGGATCGGGACGGTTTTCCTCGAGTTTCGGGTTCCCCGGGTTTTTATGCCACACCTAATGTTAAGCATAAATGCTTATAGTTAAGTCAAAACATACATCATATAATCTATAATCATATTAACAATGAAAAGTTAACTACTTCATGCAAAAAAGTTAAAAATATTTAAGATTCTAGCTTTTAAGATTTTACACTACTTTCTGTTCTAGCGAAGTCTCGACCGAATAAATATCTGTTTAATTTGAATTTCTTGTATGAAACAATGATTTTGTATTTGTGCTGAGTTTGAATTATTTGTGGATTTTTGTTGGGATTAAAATTAGATTGTTGTAACTTTTATGGATTCAGTTATTGATATGGTTATCAGTTATGAATACGGTTAAAATGAAATATGGGTAAATGGTTTAACTGTGTTGAAAAACCATAGTTGTGGTATTAAAAAATATAATTTTAATAAGGGTTAACTTGATAACTTTTGGGTTTTGGTCCAACATTTTTTTTGTCAAGTTTTGGTACAATATGTTTTACAAATTTTGGCGTTTGGTCAATCTGTTAGTTGACCGTCAGTTTGGCCGTTAAATAGTCACGTGACTTGGACAAGCCTAGCCTCGAATTTTCATTTTGTCAGGTTAATAAATTTGAGAACTAAACAAAATAAAATTTGGGCTAAGCATGTGCAAGTCACATGACTATTTAACGGTCAAACTGACAAATAACAAACAGATGGACCAAAAGACAAAAGTTGTCAAACATATGGTACCAACAAAAACTAGGCAAAAAAAATGTTGGATCAAAACATAAAAGTTGTCAAAGATGTTGGACACAAAGACCTCTCATTTAACAATTATAGTTATGGTATAATTTTAAGAATTACTTGTGAATTTTCGTTGGGATTCAGTTATTGATATGGTTATCAATTATGAATACGGTTAAAATGAAAATGTTAATAGGTCTTTTGGTGCAACACGTTTACCGAAATTTGGCTTTTGGTGCAACATCTTTTTTTTGTTATACTTTTGGTGCTATATGTTTTGCATTTTTGCATTTTTGCATTTTTTGTGCAACCGTTAACATTCCGTTAAAAAAACCTGTTAGTTTAACATGTGACTAGCATGTGACGAAAAAAAATACAAAAAAGAAAAACCTACCCTTCATCTTCTACAATTGCACCTGCAACCTTCCAACCTTTATCTTCATCAATGGCGTGACTGGTGAAAATTTCCACGAATTGATGGAGGCGCTCGGCCCTTATATGAAGAGCGTCCCTTTTTCTTCACCGAACCCCTTTGTCTTCTCTTTTCTTCTTCCGCGTACGATTGTTCCTTCTACCCTTTCTCAGAAAAGTCGATGATGAGCTCTGACGGATGCTCCACCTCCATGACCCAACTACTTTCAAATAGGCTCGGATTGCAACAACCTAGCTCCATCGGACTGCCTCACTCTCCCAATCTCAGATCTACCACATCCAATCTCAGATCCAGTGCTAGAGAACCACCTTCCATGGCAGAACCATGGCTTCCTATGTCTCAAGCAGGTTCAGATGAAAGCAATCGAGGTCGGCGGCGAAGCCTAACAATAAACTCTATCGCGGCGTCACTGGGGGAAATGGGTCGCCGAGATCCGCCTCCCCAAGGACCGCACTCGCCGTGGGGGTCCATGTCTGTGTTGAACAGCGTGTCAAACTCTGGAAAAGTATCATCGAAAATTGGCTTGGGCTTCGATCTATTCATGAAGGAAAAGCTACTAGATATCGTGTGAATGTTGATCGATGTTACGTGTAATTGTAGAATCGGAACAAGGTGGCTGCATTCTTCAATTGGTTTTAAGGAATTGCAGAAGGAGCGAGCTGTCATGGAGTAGTAGAATTTTTTGGCTAAAGTAGTAGGTGTCTTCGTATGTAAAGAAGAAGATCCAAACCGTGGTCAGCTTGGGTTTTTGTCTCCAGGATCATTTGTGGATTGATTTGCATTCATCGGTCTAATCAAGTCTTTGTTAGGTTCCGAGTCTAGGGTCAACGGGCGGTCGACTCAAGTCTCGTTCCTCACTGGAGATGTTGCGGATTCGGTGCTCTCGGGTTGTGCTGTCCTAGCTTGTGTCCTTCCGTCCTTAGCTTCTCTTCTCCTCTCGCCCTGCAAGAGGGGCAATACTAGGCACAGAGGGGGGGGTGGTGCCTGATGAACCCTCTCCGATGCCTAAGTCAGTACGGTTTTAGAGAGATAAAGCTAGAGAGATGTCAGAGCAAAATTGTGCAACTTGCCAAGATGATCGAATGAATAGTGGAGGTGTGGTATTTATAGGCAACGATGTCATTAAGGTGGCTTAATGACATCGTTAACCTTTAAACACGGTTAATTAACCTTTAAGTACGTAATTAAGACCTTAGGATACGGAGAAGGTTGGCGGAAAATAAACCGAGTATGGGAGTCCGAGAATGGTGCCGGGGCCCTTGGGGGGAAGGAAAATCCGACCACCAAGGGTAGGGGTTGGGTGAGGCCACCCAACCCCTCCTAGGGGAGATAGGGTTGGCCAACCCTATCTCCCCTAGGGGAGATCGGGTTGGTCCACCCGATCTCCCCTAGGGGAGGTCGGGTGTGGCCACCCGACCTCACCTAGGTGAGTCTAACTCGGCCGGACGAGCGCTTCGCCCTCGTCCGGACCGTTGGTGTTCTCGCGAAGTGTTCGGGTTGAAGTTTCGATTTACAATCATTAACGGGGTGATAAAAATAAAACGATTCGGAAGTCAACGGGTTCAAATTGGGCGTATATCCATCACATGCCCCCGAGTCAACCAATGGCCTAACCCTTGATTGACTCTATTTTAGGATGGTATGACACGCGCAATTTGAAGCCGGGGTTTTAGCTTTCGTCTGAATGCTTACTTACCCATGGATGTGTGCCTCTGACTCTGCCCCCTGCCTTATGAGATAGAGGAATTGTAAACGTCAGAATAGCACGGACACGTGCCTAAGCACGCGTCCGTCTGAGGTGGGAGTAATAAATCTATCTTTGCTACGGGCGGATACTCAAAAAATACACGCTCGTACAGGAATGCAGTACGAATACACCTAAGTGACTTATGCTTCAATTTCATGCCGGGATTTTGCCTAAGTGGAGAAAAATTTAATTTTGATCTAAAAATTTTTCTAAGTATGTGATGCTTAAGGATAAACCTATGGGATGTTAACTATGGTGAGTGTGAGTTTAACTGTGGTTAATGGGAACTAGCTTTTGAATATGTCCCTTAAAATTTTCCTTTCTAAAAATCAACGGTGTCGATTTGGCGACTTTGGAAAAACCCTAATCCTTTGTACTATAAAAGGGTTAGTGATTACCTCATTCTCGTTGTCCTTTTCTCTTCTTTTCTTTTTGACGGTGGGATTTCTGGTCGGACTTACTTTTCGGGGCGCGCGTCGCATTGAGGTACGTGTCTTTTCTTTTGTGTAAGCATTGCTTTTGGGGACTTAATCCCGTTTCTCCTTCGATCGTTTCTTTACTTGTCTCGTTTTTGATTTGTGGGTCTTCATGGTGATACAGTCTTGTTTGATTCATCCTCTTTCCATCTTCTTGCCCCCATGTTTCTACTTACTGGCGTGTGGGGTCTTCTAACCTGGGATTATGACTATCTTCCCTTGCCCCTTACCTCTTCATGTTGGCCCGTGGGGTCTCTCTATGCTGGGGGTTATAACTATCTCCCCTTGCCCCCTGGCTCTGCCTGTTGGCTGGTGGGGTCTCTCTATGCTGGGGGTTATAACTATCTCCCCTTGCCCCCTGCCTCTGCCTGTTGGCTGGTGGGGTCTCTCTATGCTGGGGGTTATAACTATCTCCCCTTGCCCCCTGCCTCTGCCTGTTGGCTGGTGGGGTCTCTTTATACCCTCTTTCTATTCTTACCTTTTGATTCTGTATTTGTCGTTTTAGGAGAGTGAGTTTCCTCTTGTCCCTACTATCCCTTTTCTGTTTTTCTTGGGCTGAGCTTGCGTTTTTTTTTTTCGATCGACAGATTTCCCGGTTGGTTGATGAGGAGTAAGAGGCCGGTACGGGTGGGAGTAGTTAACTCCAGGACCGGACCTTCGATTGCAAAAAGATCGTTTTTTTATGGTGCGGGGAGGTGTCCTCTAATTGGAGGTAAGGGCGGTGGTGATGTTAGGGTACCATCTTCTTTCTATATTGATGCCCCCCCAATCGAGGGTCTGGGAGCCATCTTTTCCTTCTTCTTTGTTTGGTAAGTCCTCGAGTGTTTGAGTTTCCTTAGTTTATATTGGTGTTTACTCCATACCTTGTTGTAGGTAGACTTCGTCTTCCGCGTTTGAGTCGGAAGGAGTTGTCTCGTCCTCCTGTTGATGGAATTGTTGGGTCTGAATGGGCGCTGATGGATATACGCCCAATTTGAACCCGTTGACTTCCGAACCGTTGTATTTTTATCGTCCCATTTATGATTGCAAATCGAAACTTCAACCCGGACACTTCGCGAGGACATCGACGGCTCGGACGGGGCCGAAGCGCCCGTCCGGCAAGGACAAGCTCACCTAGGTGAGGTTGGGTGGCCACACCCGACCTCCCCTAGGGGAGATCGGGTGGACCAACCCGATCTCTCCTAGGAGAGATCGGGTCAGCCAACCCGATCTCTCCTAGGAGAGATCGGGTTGGCCAACCCGATCTCCCCTAGGGGAGATCGGGTCAGCCAACCCGATCCCTCCTAGGAGGGATGGGGTTGGCCAACCCCACCCTCCCTAGGAAGGGTTGGGTGCCCTCACCCAACCCCTACCCTTGGGGGTCGGATTCCTCCCCCCCCAAGGGTCCCGACACCATCTTCGGACACCCATGCTCGGTCCATTCCGCCTACCTCCTCCGAATCCTAAAGTCTTAATTATATGCTTAAAGGTTAATTAATTGTGTTTAGAGGTTAACGATGTCATTAAGCCACCTTAATGACACCGTTGCCTATAAATACCCCACCTTCACAACTCATTTGAACATCTTGGCTAATTGGACATTTTAGCTCTGACATCTCTCTAGCTTTATCTCTCTAGAAATATAGTTCTGACTTAGGCATCGGAGAGGGTTCACCAGGCACCACCCCCCCCTCCTCCGTGTCTGGTATTGCCCCTTTTGCAGGGCAAAGGGAGAGAAGAAGAGAAGGAACCAAGGGAAGAAGAAAAGGAAGAAGGACATAGGCAAAGACAAGACGACTCGAGAAGATCGGATCATACACATCCCCCGTAAGGAGTGAGATCAAAGCCGACACCCCGTTGACCTAGATCTCATAACTTAACACTTGGCGCCGTCTGTAGGCTTCGAGCAAAAAGCCTGGCTATCACACGAGCTATGACGAACAGTAGGGTGTCCAGGCCCCAACACCCACCTGGGGGCAATGGGCGGAGAAGAGAACCCATACATCCAGGGAGGCGGCCTAACCCTGGGAAACAGCCAATGCATTCAGAACCCCAAGACATACCACAACCTCCTCAACAACAGAACAACCAGGAGGGAGGACCGTCACGCCCAGCTGGGGCTGAGTCCTCCACAGCCTCCACCCCCCGGGCAAGAAGGCCACAGAGAGAAAGAGGACAACAGGGAGTGCCTTCCCACAACACGGCACCCCCTGAGGGATACTATTATGAAGAGCAACCCCAAAGGTACCCACATGGGATGCCGGCACAGAGAGATGGCAACCGCGCCCACACAGCGTATGCAAGGCCGGCATACACCCAAGGAACTTATACTGAAGCTCAGGAGGAGGAGAAAATCCCAGCAGAAGAGTACTACTCGCACCCTCGAGCAGGGCAGCGAGAGGAACAAAGAAGATATCACCAGGAGCCACCCCCAGAGGGCAGGCAACAATTTGTGCCTCCTAGGCAACAGCATAGCAACAGGGCTTACACACCGCTTGGGGAGGAAAGACAAGCAAGACCTCCAAGGAGGCAAGACTTCCATGAAGGACCCCAGCAGGCGTACCAAGGGTACACCTACAGTCCATACCAGCAGGGACAAGGGAACCCAGTAAGCCCAGTCTACAACTACAATGGGTATCAGAGGGGTTATACTCCGGCACCGGTGATGATCACCCCGGAGGAGATAGAAGCTATGATAACCCGGAAACTGAATGAGTCAAAGAAACCCAGCCTGCATTGCCTAAGTGACAAGACGAACCACCCTTTCACAAGGGAACTGGAGATGAACAGGGTGCCAGACTCCCTGCACACAGTGCAAATTGCAAAGTATAATGGGAAGGGAGACCCCCTAGAACATATCCAGCAGCATGAGGCCTCCCTATTTGGGAGGACCACTGATGAAAGATACAAGGCACTCCTTTTCCCAAACACCCTATCAGGGGTGGCCTCACATTGGTTCTTCAGCCTGCCCTCTGAGAGCATCCACTCATGGGAGCAGCTAAAAGCTAAGTTTCTGCAGAGATACCTAGGGGAGAGGAAACTCCTCAAGGGAACAGGCTCCATTGATGACGTAAAACAAGAATACGATGAAACCCTGGCCAGCTACTACACTAGGTTCAACCAGAATATTGCAGACATCCAGGGAGACATCACTGAAGGGGAGATAATCCGAGCCTTTATCAGAAACTTAGGTCGCTTTGGGTCAACATTGGCTGAAAAGATGGCCAAAAAGCCAGCAAGCACCTTGGAGGAGCTTGCAGGGAGAGTTAAAACGCATATTGACCTTGAGAGGCACAGGGCAAGCAAGAAGGCCAAAATTCAGGCAGCCAAGGAGGATACTCAAAGGCCAAACAAAGGAAAGCCACCCCAGGCACCGCAGCAAGCAAGGCAACAAGAGTGGCGTCCGCCGCAGCATGCAAGACAACAAGAGTGGCGTCCGCCACAGCAAAGAAACCAAATGGGTGAACCCTTAAAGGCTAGAGAAATCAATGTCATTAAGTTCATCCCACTGAACGCCACTCCAGCCACCGTACTTAGAGAGATGCGGAATCAAAAGCTATGGTCACCCCCTGCAAGGTGGAGAGCCCCAATGGTAGGAAATCATAAGGATAGATGGTGTGACAACCACGAGGCTTATGGTCACGACACAAATGAATGCTTTAGCTTAAAGCTAAGCATAAATAACATCGTCCAGAGGGGAGAACTGAAGCAGTTCGTAGACCATGGGGGCAATAGTATGCAGCTGGGGCCACCACAGAAAGACAAGGGCAAGGAAAAGGTAGAATATAACCCTCCACCCAACAAAAGAGGAGTCATCAATATGATACATGGAGGAGTAGCATCGGGTGGCCCAACTGCTAATGCAAGAGAAGTCTATGCATCCAAATTAAGCTCAGTGCCAAGGTGGAGAAAAAGGCCAAGAGAAGGAGAAGAAGTAAAGATCGAGTTCTCGGAGAAGGACAAGAGCCACATCGTCTTTCCACATGACGATGCTCTAGTTATTACTTTAGATATTGATAATTTTGATGTAAAAAGAATTTTGGTGGATGGGGGCAGCTCAGCTGACCTCCTAAGCCTGAGAGTGTTGGAAGAGATAGGGAAAACCAAAGCAGACATCAATCCGGTCAACTTCCCTCTAGTTGGCTTCTCAGGGGCAACAAGTTACCCCCTGGGGATGATAACATTGCCAGTGACCTTGGGCCAAGGATGGACCCAGCTGAAGGTAAATGTCAATTTCTTGGTGGTTGAAAGCTTGGGAGCCTACAATGGGATCCTAGGAAGAACAACCATAAATCCATATGAAATAGTGCCATCCACTGTTCACCAGAAACTGAAGTACATTACGGAGAACGGAGTTGGAGAGGTCCTGGGTGATCAACGCACTGCAAGACAATGCTATGTCAATTCAATGAGACATGGATCACACAGGACAGATACAGTGGCTATGGTCATGGCAGGAGCCAACCAGGAAAGAAGAAAGAGGGGAGGAAGACAAAGGCAGCCAAGGAGGAGGAGTGGAGTGACACTCCGTTTGAGCAGGCAGCTTTTTCAAACAGTGCCTACAAGGAAACACAAGAGCAAGGCGGTGAAGGTGACATCCATACCTTGGCAGCCGGACACCATAATAGGGAGCAGGACAAGGGACTCCATCCTAAGAGGCTTCCGCCACATAGATGATATCAAGCAAATGCCGCAGGAGCCCATATCAAGCTATTTCCAGAGATTCTTCAATTATGGTGCCAACATGGACATCACAAGGGGAGAAGCAGTCAGAGCATTCATCAGACACATGCATCCAAACTCATTCGGGGCCTATGGAGGGCTCTATGAGATGGTCATGACAAGCACAATGAGAGAGCTCAAGGCGAAGCTGGACAGGGCATTTGAACAAGAAGCGGAACAGTTGTATGAAGTTCCAGAAAGAGGAAGAGAAACATACACATTGGGAGGAGGTGTCAATTTCACATTCACACCCCTCACACTCAGCATAGAAGAAATATTCCACAAGCGCCTCAAGCAAGAGCTGCCAGCATGCAGGGAGGAGGGCAAAGCCTTCCTAGGAAGAGATGCACAGGGTTGGTGTGAGTACCATGGGACCTGGGGGCATCAAACCAACAACTGCATGGTGTTGAAGGTGGAAGTGGAAGAAATGATCTACAATGGAAACTTCAAGGAGTACGTGGCAACAGACACAGTGACCACCCCATATCCTTAGTTTCATATCTAGCATTTTACTTGTTTTAGCTTTACAAGCTTTTCAAAAACAACTCTTGAGAAGGAGAACTCACGAAGTTACTCCAACTCTACAACTATCTTTGATTTCTACAAAGGATGTCTTGGTGCACCAAGGCATCCCGAGTGTACAAAAACATGAATGCTCCTAAGAGAGTAGTAGTTATTCAAAAGTATTTACCAGTGAATGTGATGTTACAATCACCAAGTTATCCTTACACAGATATGACTTCAAGTCAGCAACCTTCGACGCCCCCAAGAGCGTATCTTGAGAGTAGTCTTCGTACTACGACATTCGACGCCCCCAAGAGCGTATCTTGAGAGTAGTCTTCATACTACGACCTTCGACGCCCCCAAGAGCGTATCTTGAGAGTAGTGTTCATACTACGACCTTCGACGCCCCCAAGAGCGTATCTTGAGAGTAGTTATTATACTACGACCTTCGACGCACCAAGAGCGTATCTTGAGAGTGGTTTCTAAAAACTACGAACTTCGACGCCCCCAAGAGCGTATCTTGAGAGTAGTGTTCATACTACAACCTTCGACGCCCCCAAGAGCGTATCTTGAGAGTAGTTATTACACTACGACTTCGACGCACCAAGAGCGTATCTTGAGAGTGGTTTCCAAAAACTACGAATTCGACGCCCCCAGGAGCGTATCTTGAGGTAGATTTGCAACCTACCAGATTCGACGCCCCCAAGAGCGTATCTTGAGGTAGAAAAAACACTACCAGTTCGACGCCCCCAAGAGCGTATCTTGAGGTAGATTTCAAACTACCAGTTCGACGCCCACCAGGAGCGTATCTTTGGTCTAACCTGTGCCCTCCGGGAGCCTATCCTGTGAAACGTTAAGTGCCGTCCGAGAGCCTGTCTCGTGAACAGTTTGACACCCGTCAAGAAGGTATCGGTGGACTAACCTGTGCCCTCCGGGAGCCTATCCTGTGAAACGTTAAGTGCCGTCCGAGAGCCTGTCTCGTGAACAGTTTGACACCCGTCAACAAGGTATCGGTGGACTAACCTGTGCCCTCCTGGAGCCTATCCTGTGAAACGTTAAGTGCCGTCCGAGAGCCTGTCTCGTGAACAGATTTCGACGCCCACCAAGAGCGTATCTTTGGTCTAACAGTACAACGTATACCGTGTAAGGGGTATCAGAAGAGATCATCGTACCATGCTTAGAAGGATACCATGCTTAGAAGAATACCATGCTTAAAAGGGTACCATGAGAAAGAAATTTCTAAATAAAGTACTGTGAAGAACAAGTAATGTTTTTTCTTTATGAAGTGACAGGTATGACATGAAGGAAACTACGAAAGAAGGATAAGTAAAGGAAATATACCAATGGAAGGGTCCATACCCAAAGAGCCATACACAAGGCATAGGGAGGCATCATGAGAAGAGATATATACAAAAGCATGAGAAGCACTAATATAAAGGCAAACAAACCACGTAGTCAACAACACAATGCGGCAAAGGAAAGTAACAACAAACACCATCACAATCTCAAAAGACACTCAACCCATAGAAGGGGAGAAGGAGTGTAGTTATATATACAAGGATAGTATGAGATAAACAAGTCAGTCAGAACCTTCGGGGGAGTCACCCCCACCCCCTGAAGCGGAACCGCCAGCGGAAATAGATGAGGAAGAGGAGTCTGAGGTACCAATCTCCACAGGTGTAGCATCCACCTGGGCTGGGGCAGCCTCGTCTGCGACAGCAGCCTGACCCACCAGAACAGTCGCGTAGCCAGCGGCATATGGCCCAAAGTCACCAAGGTCACCAAACGGGAACTGAGGATCAATCCGGTATATGTGATCAACCAGATACTCACCGAACTGGTTCATCTCCTGAGTGAGACGCGTGCTATAATCGGCGGTAAAGGCAGAGGAGGCCTTGTACTCAGAAACCGCGACAGCCCTCTCCTCCGCCCGACACTTAGTCTCCAACCTCCGCAGTTCCTCAGAATGGACAGACGCGGCAACCTCAGCTTCCCGACGCAAACTGCCCACAGTGGTCTCAAGCAAGGACACCTGGTCCTGGAGCTCCTGCAACCTCAAATCAGATATACGCGCCTTCTCGGCAGCAGTGGCGACTTCCGCCTTGAGAGAGACCTGGCTGTCCTCAAGGGTCTTCCTCTCGTCAGATAACTCGAGCACGAGCGAGGACATGTTCACCATGTCATATACACCCTAACAATACAAACAAAGGATGAATAACCGAAAGATAGCCATTATGAAAGTAATGAGAGGAAAGCAAGAAACAACTCACAGGTGCATAACGAGAGAGTACCCCCTGAACAAAGCGCCGAGTCTCCCCAGGAGACTTGGGCGGAGCAACACGATCGCCAGGGGGGACGGCGCCACGGAGTACACGGACGCCAACCTCAGGAGTCTGCAAAGAGGAGGTGCTATCGAGGTGGAACTCCTTCAGACCAGCGAAGGGAGTCCACTCAGACCCAATAACATCTTCATCAGTGAGCCGTGCGAAATCCTTCCGACTTAAAGTCGGAGGCCCACCTACACAAGCAAAGCAAGTCAAAGGATAGTATAAACATAGAAGGATCAGTAAAAAGGTAGAGATCATACCTGAGGACCGTGCCCTCGGCTGGGGGGCAGGGGAACCACCACCAGCAGGTCCCTTCCCTTTGTCAGCCAGGGAAGGCACCTCTTCAACCACCATCTCCTTATCACGAGATAGGGTCGGAGGACGAGCAGTAGACGAAGCAGGATCCACAGCTTTCTTTCTCTTAGCAGCCGAGGCCCCGGCCTCAGGATCAGATCTCCGCAGCTTGGACTTGGAAGGTCCAGAATCTCTGCCAACGGAGACGACCCTCTCAGTCACCAAGGGGGAACGCCCTAGCAAGGTAAGAAAAACAAGATAAGGAAAACATAAGTTACACCATAAAGAAGCAAATAGGAGATAACATACCAGAGGCCCCAGCCTTCTTCCCAGGCAGGGGGGATTTCTTCAAAGCAGAACTAGAAGGAGCCTTCCTCTTGCTCAGATCAACAGGGGCTCCCTGCATGTTATAGGTTTTTCCATGAAACCAACCTACAAAGGAAGAGCAGAAGGTAAATAAAGATGGAAAGACCAAGTGACATACCGAACCCCCGGAGTCAGGAGTCAGACTGATCCCGGCCTCGTAAAGATCTGTCTCAGTTATTAAAGACACAGGGCAGTAAGACCGGGTCCTGTTGCTCTCGTGAATGATCTTCATAGTCTTCAAATCATCCGAAGAGAACTCTCCAAAAGCAGGCCAACCATCGGACCGATCCTCATTCAAGACCGACCAAGTGACATACCGGTCCGTAATGAAGAAATAGTGCTTAGCCCAGTGACTGGCCGAATTGTCAATCTGGGTCACAAAACGGAGGGAGGTATCCCACTCGATCCCACTCAACCCGAAGTCAGAAAATCGGGGATCTTTGAAGGTCGGATGGCGAGTTACGAAACTCACAAACCCCACCCTCGTCCGGTACTGGAACCGATAGAAGCATCGGAATAGAACGAGAGAGTACTTCCAGGAGTACCAATGGCACAATACCCGGAAGCCCACCCAGACGCGGAGGGCACTGGGGGCAAGGTTCACAGGAGAAATCCTGAAGAACCTGCTCAACTCTATAAGCTCGTCACAGTAAGGCAGTCTCAGCCCGAATCGGATCTGAGAAGGGTATACGGCGACCGTCCCTATGGGAGGCTCCGTCACCGTCGCTCGAGTGTTCCCCAAGGAGGGGAGAAAAGGATACAGAGGCTCATCTAGAGGACAGATGTTTCCTAGACTGACATGTTCGTTGTAATCGGACCTAGTGAGAAGGTTCTCTGACAGGATAGCAAGACCTAAGGCAGAGGTAGCAGGAAACCCCAAAGCACAAATCAAATTTCAACTAACACCCCAATGAAGGCCACGGTACTAAGCTAGCAACAGAAAAGGAAGCAACGCGACCAAAAAGGAAGAGAAAAAGGAACTCACTCATCCTTCGGAGAATACGGCGTCTCTGAAGAGTCTGCGTACGTGGACACCACCAGGAGTATAGTACCTACCACGACACGACAAATATCAAGACAAGGAAAATTTCCGAAGAACCGGAAATACTCCGACTCCCGACTAACGACAACAATCAAAGATCCAAAGACACCCAGCAAAAATAGTCAGCATGGGCCAAGAACACTACAACAACCAAGTCAAATAATTTTATCCAAGCCTAAGGTCGGGTTTTGGAAAAAATTACCATTATACCCTCCAACAAGGATTAATACACCAACGACGGCACGACATCAAATTCAAGACCGGAATAGCCCAATCGGACAAAAAACCATATCCGGACGACCGGCAAACATTTTTCCCCAAAATCCACAACTACCAACGGCTATCTACGACAATCCCACATTTAATCAAATTTCGGCAATCAAACATCGGCAATCAAGCATCGGCAATCAAATATCAACGATTCAAAAATCAACGCTTTACGCGGTAATGAAAAGGAAAAGAGCGGACCTTCGGAAAACCCGACCCGATATGGTAAACGGGCCCGGATTTCGAATTGGAAGACGCCCGAAAATCAGTCCCTCGCCGGAATTTGAACCTTGCCGTCGCCGGAGGTGACCTTGCTCGCCCCACCGTCGCCGTCGCCGGAGAAAAGCCCAGTCGCTCACCCGCCGTGCCCTGCCGGTGATGTCCGGCCAATGTCGTCGTCACCAATCGATCCTCCACGCCGTCCAGTCGTCGTCGCCGTGCCTCGCCGTCGTCAGCCAAGCTCTCGCCGTCTCCGCGTCGCCGTCAGCTGTTTCCCGCCTGGAGCTGCGTCGTCGCCTCCGGCCAAGCTCCCTCCTGTCGTCGATTCCGGCTAGGTGGCTGGCTGGATTTCTGCTCCTTGGTGGAAATTCCGGCCGGCCCTTACCTTGGGGGTGCTCTCCAACCTTTTCTTGCTCTCCAAGGGTAAGTGGAAAAGAAAGATGGTGGCTATGGTGACTCTTGGAGGTATTTTTCTAACTCTCTTCTTTTATGTTAAAAGGGTGATAGGGTTTTTTAGGGGGTTTTAATCACCACCATCCATCTAGCCTTAAGTAAAATCTAAGGGCCAAGGAAAGATCATCATTTTTATCCCTTTCACCTATAGCTAAGTATATTCCCATACTTAGAAAATTATCAAGTTAGTCTTATTTTTGGAGCATTCCATACTTAGGAAAATTTTTGGCCAAAATTAATTTTTCCCACTTAGATGAAATCCCGACATGAATTGGAAGTGTAAGTTACTTAGTTGCATTCGTATCACACCCCGGTGCAAGTGTGTATTTTTTGAGTATACACCTGTAGCAGAGATAAGTTTATTACTCCCACCTCAGACGGACGCGTGTCTAGGCACACGTCCGTGCTACTCTGACGTTTACAATTCCTCTATCTCAGTAGACAGGGGGGCAGGGTCAGAGGCACGCATCTAAGGGTAAGCAGGCATTCAGACAAAGAAGGTAAAATCCCGGTTTCAAATTGCGCGTGTTATACCATCCTAAAATAGAGTCAATCAAGGGTTAGGCCATTGGTTGACTCGGGGGCATGTGATGGATATACGCCCAATTTGAACCCGTTGACTTCCGAACCGTTGTATTTTTATCGTCCCATTTATGATTGCAAATCGAAACTTCAACCCGGACACTTCGCGAGGACATCGACGGCTCGGACGGGGCCGAAGCGCCCGTCCAGCAAGGACAAGCTCACCTAGGTGAGGTTGGGTGGCCACACCCGACCTCCCCTAGGGGAGATCGGGTCAGCCGACCCGATCTCCCCTAGGGGAGATCGGGTCAGCCAACCCGATCCCTCCTAGGAGGGATGGGGTTGGCCAACCCCACCCTCCCTAGGAAGGGTTGGGTGCCCTCACCCAACCCCTACCCTTGGGGGTCGGATTCCTCCCCCCCCAAGGGTCCCGACACCATCTTCGGACACCCATGCTCGGTCCATTCCGCCTACCTCCTCTGAATCCTAAAGTCTTAATTATATGCTTAAAGGTTAATTAATTGTGTTTAGAGGTTAACGATGTCATTAAGCCACCTTAATGACACCGTTGCCTATAAATACCCCACCTTCACAACTCATTTGAACATCTTGGCTAATTGGACATTTTAGCTCTGACATCTCTCTAGCTTTATCTCTCTAGAAATATAGTTCTGACTTAGGCATCGGAGAGGGTTCACCAGGCACCACCCCCCCTCCTCCGTGTCTGGTATTGCCCCTTTTGCAGGGCAAAGGGAGAGAAGAAGAGAAGGAACCAAGGGAAGAAGAAAAGGAAGAAGGACATAGGCAAAGACAAGACGACTCGAGAAGATCGGATCATACACATCCCCCGTAAGGAGTGAGATCAAAGCCGACACCCCGTTGACCTAGATCTCATAACTTAACAGGCGCCTTATTATGGGCGTGGGGCTCGTTTTGACAACCAATCTTCTTTGCAAACTCCTGAGGTTGGAGTTCGTGTTCTGCAGTCTGCTGTTCCTCCTGTTGATCGTCTGTCCTCTTTTAAAGGGTTGGAGGCTACTTATGAATTGGCTCGTGATGTGTTGGCTCGCTATGCTGCTGTAACTTTTCTTAGCCATGTTATCCCTTAGGACATTTCTCTTTCGTGCGTTATCTGTCTCATCCTTTGTTTTTGTCGCAGGGTATTGCCGACCTTGTTAATTTGTCCACCCTTGTTATTGATCTTGCTGAGGAGAAAAAGGTGCACGAGGACACTTGTGTCTCCCTTAACTCAAAGCTTGTTAATTGTTTGGAGCATAGTCGTATCACAGATTTGCAGTGCCGAGATTTGGAGAGTCGTGTTGCCCTTCTTAAAGAAGAGATTGAAACCTTAAGACAGAAGTCTTATCGTGATGAAGTACTTCGGGCTGCTGAATTGGTGTCCCTTGAGGAGATGTTTCGTGTGTAGTCGAAAGGGTGTGCTATCACTGAGTATAAGGCTTCTTCCTCTTATCAGGCTACTATCGATGTTCGCTGCTCTGTGGCTAAGCGTATTTCTTTAAAGGAGATTCTCGAGCGTATGTACATGATTGCTCCTGACTTTCCTTTTTCTCAGCTTGGTGATTTGTCTGACTTCGCTGTTAGGCATATTGCGAAGATGAGGAAGTAGTACACCTATCTCTTATGGTGGTCTCGCGAGTTTGTGACTTGAGGTTCTTCTTGTGGTGTCTTCTTACTACTGCTTTTGTTTGTGGGTTGCAGTTGTCTTTAGAGTTTAAAACTCCACCTTTCCTAGTTTTGCCATCTTTGTTTGACACACTTGTCTTTACTCATGGTATACATGGCAGGGTGATTATCTCTCTTCTCATGATAACTCCCTATGCCTTAGTATGTAGTTCTTTGGTTATGGACCCTTCCCTTGGTGTGTTTCTTCTACTTATCCTTCTTTTGTGTTTTCTTTCATGCCATACCTGCTATTTCATCAAGAAAAAACGTTATGTGTTCTTCACATCACTTTACTTTGAAATTACTTTCTCATGGGGTCCTTCTTGGTATGGTGCAATGCTCTCTTCTGGCTCTTCTGATACCCTTTGAATGGTATGTATGGTATTGTTAGACCAAATATACGCTCTTGGTGGGCGTCGAGTCTGTTCGCGAGACAGGCTCTCGGAGGGCACTTAACGCTTCACAGGATAGGCTCCCGGAGGGCACAGGTTAGACCAAAGATACGCTCCTGGTAGGCGTCGAAATCTGTTCACGAGACTGGCTCTCGGAGGGCACTTAACGTTTCGCAGGATAGGCTCCCGGAGGGCACAGGCTAGACCAAAGATACGCTTCTGGTAGGCGTCGAAATCTGTTCACGAGACTGGCTCTCGGAGGGCACTTAACGTTTCGCAGGATAGGCTCCCGGAGGGCACAGGTTAGACCAAAGATACGCTCCTGGTAGGCGTCGAAACTGGTAGTTTGAAATCTACCTCAAGATACGCTCTTTGGGGCGTCGAATCTGGTAGTGTTTTTTCTACCTCAAGATACGCTCTTGGGGGCGTCGAATCTGGTAGGTTGCAAATCTACCTCAAGATACGCTCCTGGGGGCGTCGAAATTCGTAGTTTTTGGAAACCACTCTCAAGATACGCTCTTGGTGCGTCGAAGGTCGTAGTATAAGAACTACTCTCAAGATACGCTCTTGGGGGCGTCGAAGGTCGTAGTATGAACACTACTCTCAAGATACGCTCCTGGGGGCGTCGAAATTCGTAGTTTTTGGAAACCACTCTCAAGATACGCTCTTGGTGCGTCGAAGGTCGTAGTATAATAACTACTCTCAAGATACGCTCTTGGGGGCGTCGAAGGTCGTAGTATGAACACTACTCTCAAGATACGCTCTTGGGGGCGTCGAGGGTCGTAGTATAAAAACTACTCTCAAGATACGCTCTTGGGGGCGTCGAAATTCGTTGTTGACTTGGAGTCATATCTATGTAAGGATAACTTCACGATTATATCACCACATTCTTTGGAAAAGACCTTTGAAGGAAAT
Source organism: Clarkia xantiana subsp. parviflora (assembly GCA_036873135.1). Taxonomy (NCBI): domain Eukaryota; kingdom Viridiplantae; phylum Streptophyta; class Magnoliopsida; order Myrtales; family Onagraceae; genus Clarkia; species Clarkia xantiana. The sequence goes on along the minus strand of JAPTYO010000015.1, from coordinate 23,161,996 downwards.
CCTACTCCCTTAAGAGCATTCATGTTTTTTGTGCACATGGGGTGCCTTGGGTGGGTCAAGACACCCTTTGGAGGAAATCAAAGATAGTTGTAGAGTTGGAGTAACTTCGTGAGTTCTCCTTCTCAAAAGTTGTTTTTGGAAAACTTAGAAAGCTTGAACATGCAAAGTGCTAAATATGAAACTAAGGATATGGTCTTTTGCTTGTGCTTTCTTCTTAGACGTAGTACTTCTTTAGGTGTTCCCCACTGAAGGTGTTTGTGGAGATATACCCCTCCCCATCCTCGAGGCGGTAAGCATTTGCGTATGGAACCGACGCTATCTTATATGGCCCTTCCCACTTTGGAGATAATTTTCTGACTTGGTCTAAATGTGAGAATTCGTTCTTCCTGAGCACTAGTTCTCCTATGTGGAATTGCCTTTCCTTGACTTGGTGGTTGTAATATCTTGCGGATACTAAGCGCATTCGAGCTTGTGCTTCTTCTGAATTCCACCTTTTATCCTCCACCAGGTCTAAGTCTAAGAGCCTTGCTTTGTTGTTCTCGTGTTCTTCGAAGTACGTGGTTCTTAGGGATGATAACGCCATTTCTGCTGGCGCCACCGCTTCGGTCCCGTACACTAGGCCAAATGGTGTTTCTCCTGTGGCTATCTTTGGTGTTGTCCGCACTGCCCATAGAACATTTTCCAGCTCGTCTACCCAACTTCCCTTGGTAGCATGGAGTCGTTTCTTTAGGCCATCTAGCACTATTTTGTTTGCCGACTCTACTTGTCCGTTTGTCTGAGGGTGCTTTACTGAGGCGAAACGGTGCTCTATATTCAATCTTTCGCAATACCACCGCAGTTTCTTGCTCTTGAATTGTGGGTCATTGTCACTTATTATTGCTTTTGGCACCCCGTACCTCGAGACAATGTGAGATTGGATGAAATTGACGACTTGGTCGTCTGTTGTCTTTCCCATTGTCTTTGCTTCTATCCACTTGGAGAAGTAGTCTATTGCTACTATTATGCAAGTCTTCTGGCCTTTTGTTCTTGGTAGGGGGCCTATCAGATCAATCCCCCACTGTGCGAATGGCCAGGCTCCCGAAATGGAGCTTAGTTTTGCCGCTGGGGCTGTTATATTTCTGGAATACCTTTGGCAGTGATCGCATTTTTGTACCAAGTCTGCTACTTCTTTGCTCATTGATGGCCAATAGTATCCTAGGTTGTAGACCTTTCGGATTATTGATCATGCTCCTTCATGGCACCCCGCATCTCCTTCATGGAGTTCTGAAAGTACTCTCTCTGTTTCTGGGTATGTTATGCATTTGAGGAAGGGTGTGGAGTACCCTTTCTTGTAGAGTTCATTATCCATCACTACGTAATTCCTAGCCATCCTTTCAATCTTTACTGCCTCTACCTTATCCTTTGGGAGTTTTCCTTCCATGATGTATTGACGCATTGGGGTCATCCAGGCCTCTGCTTCATCTATTACTAGAACTTCCATTTGTTCTATCACTGATTGTATCCTTTGCTCTACAAAGTGAACTTCTTTGCCTGCTTCTACCCCTAGGGCTAGTTTACTTAAGGCGTCTGCCTCTTGGTTTTGTTCTCTTGGGACTGACTCAATGTCGAAGCTTTGAAAGCTCTTTATTAGGTCCATGGCTTGCTGCAAGTACTTCTGCATGTTTTCGGACTTTGCAGTGTAGATTCCTTTCACTTGATTGACAACTAGTTGAGAATCGCACTTAACTCTTAGATGCTTTGCCCCTACTCCTTTGGCTATTCTCAGGCCTGTTATCAGTGCTTCGTATTCAGCCTCGTTGTTCGTTGCCTTAAAGGTGAGTGCCATGGCATAGCGCAGAGGTGTATCGCTATTTGGTGGATATAGTAGGAGGCCTGCACCTGAACCTCCTCCGTTAGATGACCCATCGGTATGCATCTCCCATAATTCTTCTGGTTGTTTCTCCTGACTACTACTTGCCTCGCTTGTAGTTTTGACTTCTCCCAAGTCTTCGTCTGGATTAATTCCGGTGAATTCGGCAGTAAAATCTGCTAGAGCCTGCCCCTTTATGGCTGTTCTTGGGGCAAAATGAATACGAAACTCACTTAGCTCAATTGCCCATTTGGTCAGTCTTCCCGATGTGTCTGGTCTTTGGAGGAGGTGTTTCAATGGTTGGTCTGTGAGGACTGTTACTTCATGCCCATGAAAATACGGTCTCAACTTTCTTGCTGATATAATCAGTGCATAGAGGTATTTTTCTATTGGCAAGTAGTTGATCTCATACTTTGCCAATGTTTTGCTTACGAAGTATACCGGCAATTGTGCAGCGTTTTCTTCTTTAATTAGCACTGAGCTTACTGCCACATTGCTCACGGAGATGTAGAGGTAGAGGGGCTCCCCTAGTGTAGGCTTTGCTAGGGGTGGTAGTGTCTTTAGATGTTGTTTGAGTTGCTGGAAGGCTTCCTCACATCTTGGTGTCCATTCGAATTTCTTGTTTGCCCTTAGTACCTCGAAGAAGGGTAATGCCTTGTCTCCTATTTTGGATAGGAATCTGTTAAGGGCTGCCAACCTCCCGTTCAGTCGTTGAACCTCTTTGTGCTTCGTAGGTGACTGCATTTCTTCAATTGCCTGGAGTTTTTTGGGGTTTACCTCTATGCCTCGCTGGCTTACCATGAAGCCTAAAAATTTCCCTGATTGCACCCCAAATGCGCATTTTTTCGGGTTTAGGCGGACTTGGTATTGCCTCATCCTCTCAAACGTTGAGCGAAGGTTCTCCACATGGTCTTTCTTCTCTTTGGATTTGACGATCATGTCGTCCACATATGCCTCCATTGTCTTTCCTATCATGTCCCCGAAGATTTTGTTGACCATTCTTTGGTATGTCGCTCCAGCATTTATGAGTCCGAAAGGCATCACCGTGTAATGGTATATCTCGCTATCAGCGTAGAATGCTGTGTGGGGGGCGTCCTCAGGGGCCATTTTTATCTGGTTATATCCTGAGTATGCATCCATGAAGCTCATTAGTTGGTGACCTGATGTTGCATCCACTAACTGATCTATTCTTGGTAGCGGATATGAGTCCTTAGGGCATGCTTTGTTTAGGTCGCGATAATCGATGAACATTCTCCAACTTCCTCCCGCCTTCTTTACCAGTACTGGGTTTGCCACCCATGTTTGGAATCTAATCTCCTTGATGAAATTTGCCTTCAATAGCTTTTCCACTTCTTCCTGGATAGCTATCTTTTTGCTTCCTCCCATTGGCCTTACCTTTTGTGTTATTGGTCGCGTTGCCGCGTCTATATTGAGCTTGTGTGAGATTACTTCTTCTGATATTCCTGGCATATCGCTTGGTGACCAGGCGAACAGATCCTTGTATTCCCTTAGTAAAGCTACTAAGTGGTTTTCCTCTTCCTGAGATAAGGCGGTCCCGATTTTTGCCTTCCTATCGGGTTCTTCTATGAGTATTTCTTTTAATTCCTCCATGGGGGCTGGTCTTCCGTGATCTTCTCTTGGGTCCTCGTCTATTAGGAGGACCTCTCTTGTTTTCTTCTTCTTCCTCAGTGCGATCCTTGCACATTTCCTTGCTACCTTCTGGTTACCGTTTACTTCCCCTATTCCTTGGCTTGTGGGGAATTTCATTTTCTGATGTAGTGTTGATGGTACCATACCCCACTTGTTGATTGTAGTGGTACCCAGGACTCCATTGTATTCCTCCATTTCTTCTGTGATGAAGAAGGGGACATCGATCTTTAGCTGCCTCTGGCCTATTCCCAATGTCACAGGTAGTGTGACTGCCCCTAGTGGATATGTTGGCTCTCCTGAAAATCCCACCAAGGGGGAGTGAACCTGTTTTATGCTACTTGGCCTTACTCCCAGTATGTTGAGGACTTTCTTGCTAATGATGTTGGGTGAGCTTACACTGTCTACCAGGATTCTTCCAATGTCCATATCAGTGATCTTCATTGTTATGACTAGGGCATCCTTGTTGTCTGGTAACACATGCTCCATGTCTCTTCTTGAAAATTGTATTACATCTTCTCTCTTTCCTTCTGCTTGTTCTTCCTTTGGTTTATGGTCCTCTAACTGTGCCATATACGCTTCCCTAGCATTCACTGACTCTCCTCCAGCTCCATAACCTCCATGAATGACATATACGCTTGCCATCTAGCTGGTGATAATTAGGATTTCTATTCGAAACCCACGGACGGCGCCAAGTGTTAGGTTCCGAGTCTAGGGTCAACGGGCGGTCGACTCAAGTCTCGTTCCTCACTGGAGATGTTGCGGATTCGGTGCTCTCGGGTTGTGTTGTCCTAGCTTGTGTCCTTCCGTCCTTAGCTTCTCTTCTCCTCTCGCCCTGCAAGAGGGGCAATACAAGGCACAGAGGGGGGGGTGGTGCCTGATGAAACCTCTCTGATGCCTAAGTCAGTACGGTTTTAGAGAGATAAAGCTAGAGAGATGTCAGAGCAAAATTGTGCAACTTGCCAAGATGATCGAATGAATAGTGGAGGTGTGGTATTTATAGGCAACGATGTCATTAAGGTGGCTTAATGACATCGTTAACCTTTAAGTACGTAATTAAGACCTTAGGATACGGAGAAGGTTGGCGGAAAATAAACCGAGTATGGGAGTCCGAGAATGGTGCCGGGGCCCTTGGGGGGAAGGAAAATCCGACCCCCAAGGGTAGGGGTTGGGTGAGGACACCCAACCCCTCCTAGGGGAGATAGGGTTAGGGAGATCGGGTTGGCCCACCCGATCTCCCCTAGGGGAGATCGGGTTGGCTGACCCGATCTCCCCTAGGGGAGGTCGGGTGTGGCCACCCGACCTCACCTAGGTGAGTCTAACTCGGCCGGACGAGCGCTTCGGCCTCGTCCGGACCGTTGGTGTTCTCGCGAAGTGTTCGGGTTGAAGTTTCGATTTACAATCATTAACGGGGTGATAAAAATAAAACGATTCGGAAGTCAACGGGTTCAAATTGGGCGTATATCCATCAGTCTTTATTTATTTGTATGGTCGTTTTGGGTAAATATTTTGATTCTATTATGTGATCAAAACATATACTTAATCAATTTGAAGATGAAGGTTGGAAGGTTGCAAGTGCAGGTGCAGAAGATGAAGGGCAGGTTTGTAGGTTTGTCTTTTTTGTTTTTGTTTTTCCTCACGTGCAGGTCACATGGTAAACCCTAAAAAATATTATTTTAATAATAATAGTTATGGTATAAAAGAAAAATATGTGGTATAGTTATAATAATTTTTTTTTATTTGTCTTTCATACACAACCCAAATAGAAAAATTCACTCCAAACTGTCCAAAGCATTTATGAAAATATATATGTTGCAGGATAATACATACGAAACTATTATGTTCCAAACGACGATCAAATTTGGCACATCTAGCATGGTCGTGAAGTCAAAAAATCTAACACTACGCGCATCGCCTACCTCTGCAAAGACGGTTCTTAGTCAATGCGTTATTTGATAAAGCGGTTATGATCGTGGGAGATCATGAAGATAGGCAACTTGACAGTCGGTTAATTGAAGACTTGAGTTTTCCGTTCGTTCAAAAAAACAACGGCATAACGATTATGAATTTATGTTGTAAAAGAAGTATACAATGAGTGAACAAGTTACCAAAAGACATGTTATGCCAAATGTCACGTTATAAAGGTTTTACAGAACTCACGAGGAAGCATTCCAGAGATTTCCACAATTAATTATGGCGGATTATGCAGTTTATATGCGAGGAATTTGCACATTTTGGCATATTCCTCACATGAGAAATTCTTGTCTACCTCTGAGCTAACACATGACAATGATGTGGTATCCTTTCCGCCAATAAACATACGACATGTGACAGTAAGTAGTTTAGTCATGTACACATGTTTTATGTTAATTGGCTGAAGAGTCACCACATCATTACCATGTGTTGGCACAGAGATAAGGCAAGAATTTCTCTTCCTCACATACTAACCGTGGAATTGTAGTCCGCAGTTAATATGTGGGGGAGACAAAATTTCACAGCTAATGTCTGAAGAATAGAAAAGTGTCGCATGTATTATTTGTAATATGGGGCATTTTCATTAAAAAAAAAATTAGGGAATTTTCCTATTTGGGCTACTATATGTAGAGGATACATTTAAAAAAAAAAAAAAAGAATTCTATAATATTAGTAGTAACATGACTATAAGGGCACGTTTGATTGCCGGTATTGCGATATCCTAATATCGGTATTAGCTAATACATGCTTAGCTAATACATGCTTAGCTAATATAATGTTTGATTGAGCCATGTATTAGGATGTTCTAATACAATGTTTGAATGAACTTTGTATTAGGATATCCTAATACAATGACTAAAAGACTTAAATACCCTTACTTGCATTTTCAATGAAGATATATTTTACATATGATGAAAATATATTTTACATATAATTAATTTAACAAAGATAAAATTAAAAAAAAAAAAAAAAACTTCAATTATTTAAAATAATATTTTTCATAAAAAAAAAAAAATCAAATTTATGTATAAATAGTAAAAACTATTTTTGCTAATGTATAAATATGTATATATATAAAGAAAATAGTACAAAACAATTGAAAAAAGTGATTAGGCCGTCCCGGCCCGTTCTAGCCGGGCCTAGCCCGAACTAAACCAAAGCAACCCGACCCGAACAGCCCGAATTGCTCAGCCCGGCCCGAACCCCACAGCCCGACCCGAATTGACCTGCCTTGCCCGAACCACCCAGCCCGGCCCGAACTGACCAGCCCGGCCCAAACCACTCAGCCCGGCCCGAACCGACCAGCCCGGCCCGAACCGAACCGCACAGCCCGACCAGAATTGACCTGCCTGGCCCGAACCACCTAGCCCGGCCCGAACTGACCAGCCCAGCCCGAATCACCCAGCCCGAATCACCCAGCCCAGCCCGAACTGACCAGCCCAGCCCGAATCACCCAGCCCGGCCCGAACTGACCAGCCCGGCCCAAACCGACCAGCCCGACCCGAACCGCCCAGCCCGACCCGAACCGCCCAGCCCGACCCGAACCGCCCAGCCCGGCCCGAACATGACTCGGCCCGACCCGTGTCCGAAGTTTCAATGTAAACGGGGTCCGGCCCGAAGCTACTAAACAGTGAGAGTTTGCCATATATTATAAGGGTAAATTGGTAATTAGGAGATTGGTATTAGCTAATGCTTTACTTTTAGATGGTATTAATTAATACCAAATTCCTTCTATAATTGAGTATTAGCTAATACCAATACCAAGTTAACACAAACACGGTATTAGCTAATACCGGTATTAGGATATCGCAATACCGGCAATCAAACGTGCCCTAAATAACATAACCATCGCCAACGGCTTAATCACCCACCTAACCTAGTTAGGTTATAAAGAAGCAATTCACTTCTCAAAAAACAACATCATGTCACGTCAACTGTTTGTTTCCCAAAACATACTTGATACTACTACCTAGGCTGCTACTAGAAAGAAACAAGCAAGAATGTTGCAGAATTGGAATTTGATTGCAGTGCTGCATATATGCAGAATTGGTGTCTAGGCAATAGTAATAGAGGAAAACAAAATGTAAATTAGTTTACTTCTAACAAGCGAAAGAAAGGAGCGATTAAACTGATTATTAGCAAAGAAAGAAATAATAAAGGTGGTACTTAGCGTGCGCGGGCAAGATAAGCAACGAATACTGCAGCAACAAAGGTGGTGGCTGAGGAGACGAGAGACCACAACTTCTTGTTCCTCTTTTCCTTGTGTATGCAACCATTCATATTATCTATCTGCCGCATCAACTCTTCCACCATTGATTCTTTCATTTGGAAAGCATTCTTTATCAACTCTAAATCCTTGCCATATGCTTCTTCTTCTTCATCTTCTTCCTCTTCCACTGCTCCTCTTTCATCTGCTATTACTATCTTCTTCTTCATTGAAGATGCAGTTTCCCTCACAATTGCCAATGCTCGACCCGACTTGGCAGCTGCTATTTCCATTTCACCCTTCAATTTTTGAATGCTCTGCTGCGCATCCATCAACTTCTCCTCCACTAATCCCTTCTCCTTCTCCAATCTTTTCAAATACTCCTCCTTTTGTGCATTCACTTCATCCTGCTCACCCATCAATTTCCTCAACTCTCCCCTCCCTTCCTCTATCTTATACTCCAGTTGTCCAATTTTTGACCTCAAACTCACACCACTCTCCCTCTCCTCAGCCAACCCTTTCTTAACACTCTCTCTCTCCACCGTAACACGCTCAAGGGCTTCCTTTTGTTCATTAATCTCAGACACCAATCCCCGGTTCTTCTCTCTCTCATCCCCAAAACACATTTCCAATGCAGCTACCTCCTTCCTTAACTCCCCTACTCCCTTTTGCAGCTCCACAATCTCATTCTGCTTACTGTAATTTGCCTCCTGAATTTCATCTTTCTCTCTCATTACTCCCTCCATCATCCTCTCCTTCTCCTCTAATTCTTTTTGGGCAAATTTCAACAATTTCTCCAATGACTCTTTCTCACCTTTTACCATCTCCATGCTCGAATCCTTCACCTTCCCAACTTCTAAAAGATCTACTATCTCTCTCGACATATCCTTTTCCTTCTCATTCGCCTCTTCCAATCTCTTACCCAACTCCACCACCATATCTTGCACTTTCGTCTCCTCTTTATGCAACCTCTCAACATCTTCCTTTAAAATTATGATTTCCTTCTCCAGCTCCTTAATCTTCACTTGTCTCTCACTTTTCTCCAACTCCATCCCCTTATTCTCTCTCTCTAATTCATCTATCTTCCTATTCAGTGCATCGATTTCTTCCGCAGCCGCTCGTAAATCACTCCGGAGACAATCTCCTTCTTGGATAGCCACCTCCAGTGCCCTGTTACCCTCACTGCTTTCTTCCAGAAGCTTTCCTTGTTCCGCACTCAAAATCTCAAATCTCTCCTCCACATCTCTCTTTGCTTTCTCCATTTGATTCAAATTCTCACGCAACCCATTTGCTTTTGCAATCCAAGTACCGCAATCACTCTTCAGTGAGTCCCTCTCTAGAGTGACTTGGCTCGAAATGGATCTCTCATTTTCAAGACTAGCAGAAAGCTCACCCACTTTCTCTCTAAACCCACAAATATCAACATCCCAGCGACCCTTCAACGTCCCAAAGTGAGCCAGCACCTCGCTCAACTGTGTCTCCAGGAAAACGCAGACCACGGTCTTCTCCAGCTCCGAGGCCACATTTTGATGAATCGCAAACGAAAGCTCAGTCTCCAAGCCCCGCTTATCGGCTCCGAATCTAGTCAAGTCAGCCTCCAGAGCCGCCTTAGATTGCTCAAGAGACTCAACCTGCTGCCGCCGCTCAAACGTCTCTTTTAGGAGAAGAGAGTTGAGAGACTTAAGGTTCTGTAGCTTCTCACTGGGATCTTGCTTCATCTCCATGGGTTCAGGCTCCGTGGGAGTGGTGTTGTCCTTGGAATCCTTGTGTTGTTGGTGATGAGAATGAGCAGCAACTTTCTTTTTGGCCATCTTTCTTTGTTTTGTCTGGTTGAGGTTGAGAGAGGCCGGCGATTAGGGATAAGAGGTCTAGGGTTTGTGATGAACGGCTACTGCGTGGGTAACTAAAAGAAGATATGAGTTGGACTATATATACGCGGAGAAAATTGGTGTAAGAGCGAAGATGTTGCTGAATGAATCAAAATCAATCCTCTTGGTCACGTGCTCCAAAGTACTCGTGAAAACCTACCTAGTATTTTCCAAATTTACCCCCATTCTCTAAAATAATAATGTTTAATGACCAAATTAACTCAGTGTATTTTTTTTTTTTGGACAAATTGTAAATTAAGTTTAATTTAATAGGTGCATACCCCGCGCGCCACTGCAAGAAAAATCCGGTTTTCCTACAGGAGAAAACTTAACGGAGATGGTTTGTTATGTCTGTTTTCCGTCGGATACGGCATGTAGTCAAAACGAGAGACGGTACGCGGTCTGAAATGTTCCTTTTAGAAAAAAAATCGGCTGGGAAACATTATCTACGGGATATATCCGTAGGGAAGAGGACGTTACATTAAATCTGTTGTTAAGTTTTCCGACCGCTGTCCTGCCGATGTATAAGTGGCCACAGAAGTCTGGGAGGCTGCGCTGCCGTCCTATCGACTCCAACTGGCCGGTGCTAAAATTTTCCTATGGAGTTGCAACACGGTGTTACTGAATATGCATGTTTAGCAGCTGATTTTTCGTTTCCGATGATAGTCTTTAAAATACCATTAGGCAAACGTTAATTACGCACATTTAGTAACTCATTATGTTAGTACTTAAACCTTCCATTGCAGTTGCATAAGCTCATTGTTGTATGTTTTCTTCAGTTGTTCGGACTTCGACCCGAAATACAACTATGGGAGACATTTACAAGTATTCGTTGTCGACATTTAGCAGCCATGCACCCGATGCGAAAGATATTCTTGCGAGTCGGTGTTAGGTGAACTCAAATTGTGCTTTTCAACACCACTGTATGTGATTCCAATGTTAGGTTTTGGTCTTGATTAGATCAGATCAAATAGACGGTTTCTGCGTGTAAAAATGAGCTTCTATATAATGCATTCACCGTAATGTCGGTCAATCCTGAATGTTAACTTTACCACCGCACATTTCCATTGTCGCCAAATATGCATGTTTGATGTGGTATGTGTTGGATATACGCCCAAGCTATCATGAATTGGGCCCTATAATTAGGCCATATTCGATTATAATTCAAAACTTAGAAAAATGGACACCCGAGGCCCAACACTTAGGCCCAAAAACACCTCGAGTGGCGAAACCCATTCGGGAAGACCCGAGGGGAAAAACCCCTCAGAGGTAACCCGAGCAAATCTCCCTTGCTCGGGTTACCTAAGCAAGATCTTAGGGGTACCCACCGGGTACCCTCTTTCACCCGGACGAGTTTTACTCGTCCGGACCCCTACCCCCGGACGATATCTCACCCGGGGCTCGCCCTTGGAGGCCATTCTCAAACACTTAACTATACTAAGCTCACCTACGGTCGAACCGAGATCAAATACATTATATTTACGAACAACACCAATTTATACTACAAAACTGCCACAACCGGACCAGAAAAGCACTGAAACCGGGGCGGTTCAATAGAAGCTCTATAAATAGAGCTCTCATCTCTTCATATGAATCTAATCAATCTCTCTCTAAGCTCACTTTATCTCTCTAAAATTTATACTCATTTAAGCATCAGAGTGGGCTTACCGGGAACCCCCCGGTGCCCATTTGAAGGTACCTTAGAGGAAAGGAGCGGGTATACGAGAAGAGAAATCCCATGAAGAACAAGAACACGAAGGAAAAAGCCCACGAAGAAACTCGTGTGCAAACATTGGCGCCGTCTGCGGATTCGATCAACAAGCACGTTGCATACTACATGTGTTCGATGACAACAAACAAAGTAGAAAAAAGTGGAAGGAGGTAGCAGTATCCAAATACCAAGGATGGGTCTTCAAAAGCCTAGTATTGGGGGGCAACAAGAAAAGATGGCAGAGCAACTGCCACCCAAAAGGGATCAACAACCCTTGGACAACACACCACCAGGCTCTAGGACACCACAATTGGTAGCTACAATAGAGCTACCTCCCACACCCCAAAGAACAGACAAGTTGCTAGTGAGAGCAACAATCAATACAATCCATGGAGGCTTTGCCTCAAGAGGGGACAAAAGAAGTATACGCAACATAGTTAGGGGAAAAGCAGAAGTCACAACAAGGGAAGCATCGCATGGGGGAAATCCATTTTTGTGAAAAACATATGAAAAATTTGAATCTACCCAATAACGAGACATTAGTAGTGACTATCAGAATCAAAGATCACCAAGTGAGAAAGATATTAGTTAATAAGGGGAGTTAAACGAATATCCTAGCATTTGAAACAATGACAAAGCTTGGAATGAAGAAAAAAATATTTGAAGCCTCTGTATATCCTATTAATGGATTTCCAAGGAGCAGCGTCATACCCAATGGGAGCGATCACACTGCCGGTGACTTTGGAGGATGAGGGAGCAAACCTCACATTTGACGCTAACTTCGTGGTAGTGGAAAAATTGCAAGGCTACGACAGAATGCTAGGACGTACCACAATTAACAAGCATGGTATGATTACATCAACAGCATTTCAAGTATTGAAGTTCCCAGGAGGAAACAGAGTATGGGAGGTTAAACGAGACCAACAGGTCGCGCAAATGTGTCTGAACAACATATGCACGGCGGAGATCAACAAGCCATCACCAGATGTGCTACTAATTGACATAAATCCAAGGGAGGAATATGGAAGACCAACCCCTTCAGAAGACATCAAAGAGGTGTTGATAGAAGAGCCAGGCAGGAAAATACGACTGGGAACAACACTATCCAAAAGAGACGAAGAGGAATGATAATACTCCTCAAGGAGTATAAGGAGCTATTTACATGGTCACCAAGAGATATGCCAGGGATAAGTGAAGAAGTAATCTCCCACAAGCTAAATATCAGTGAATCAGTGCGACCAATAGCGCAAAAGAGATGATAGCTAGGAGAACCCAAAAAAATTGCAGTCCGAGAAGAAGTGGGCAAGTTGCTGGAGTCCATATTCATACAAGAAATAAGATTCCAAACATGGGTGGCAAACCCAGTACTGGTAAAAAAGACCAACGGAAAATGGAGAATGTGCATTGACTATCGTTAACATGAACAACACATGTCCAAAGGATTCGTACCCACTTTCCCGAATAGACCAGCTAGTGGACGCCATAGCAGGACACGAAGTAATAAGCCTCATGGATGCATACTCAAGGTACAATCAAATTAAGATGTGCCCAGAAGATGCACCACACACAGCTTTCTATGCGGACAGTGAAGTCTACCACTACAAGGTGATGCCTTTGGTTTAATAAACGCGGGAACAACATACCAAATGATGGTTAAAAAGCTATTTGGGGACATGATAGGAAAAATGATGGAAGCATACATAGACGACATGATCGTCAAGTAAAAAAAAAAAAAAGCTATGAGGCCAACCTGCGAATGGTATTTGAAAGGATGTGCATCCATCAGGTATGGTTAAACCGCAAAAATGCGTATTTGGAGTATAATCAGGAAAGTTCCTTGGCTTCATGGTAAGTCAAAGAGGAAATGAGGCAAACCCAGAAAAGATACTTGCAATTGAGGAAATGAAATCCACCACCAAGCCCAAGGAGGTGCAACAACTCAATGAGAGGTAGGCATCCTTAAATCATTTCCTCTCAACGATAGAAGACAAGGCATTACCTTTTTTCGAAATATAGCGAGCAAACAAGAAGCTTGAGTGGACGCCTAGATGCGAAGAAGCGTTCCAGCAACTCAAGGAACATATAAGAACACTGCCGCCCCTAGCACATCCAGTCCCAGGGGAGAAGCTATATTTATACATCTCGGTAAGCGAGACAACAGTCAGCTCAGCACTAATTAGGGAAGAGAATAATATACAATTGCCAATATACTTTGTAAGAAAACACTCGCAAAGTATGAGGCAAGCTACATGCCCATAGAGAAATACCTATTTGCCTTAATAGTCACATCAAGAAAGCCGAGGTCATACTTCCATGCACATGAGATAGTGGTGCTCACAAATAAGCCCTTGAAACACCTACTCCAAAGACCGAAAGTGTCAGGGAGGATGGTCAAGTGGGCAGTAGAGCTGAGCGAGTTCAGAATAAACTTCGCTCCGAGAACAACAATCAAGGGTCAAGCCTTAGCCGATTTCATCGCAGAATTCACAGGCACACAACCATATACTGATGGATATCGGTCTAAGAACCGGGTAATTATTTCCGCTAATCGGGCTAGACGACCCTCTAGACGGACAAAGATGAAATAAACTCTTTCCAAGGAGAGGGGGACGACCCTCTCCTAGAGAGAGGATCGTCCCCGCTCCAAGGAGAGGGGGACGACCCTCTCCAGGAGAGGGGATCGTCCCCTGGAGAGAGGGATGATCCTCTCCTGGAGAGGGGATCGCGTCCCCTCTCCCATGAGGGAGAGACGATCCTCTCCTTAGAGAAGGAATCGTCCCTCCTCCGCGTAACAAGAAACGACTATCTCCATAAGGAGGAGTCGTCTCGTCCTCTCTGTTTATAAAACGAAGGACTAACTGGAAATAAGGGTTCGGGTTCGCATCTTCCCCAAGAAGAAGCCACATTATCTCGAAAGTAAATAAGTAATCCCCTCTCCAAAAAGGAAAGTGTGCATATACCACTTTCCATACTAAGGTATCGGTGCACCATAAATGTATGAGCAGTTGCCATATATTCTGTTCCCTATAAATATAAGTTCATATCTCTTCTCATTCTTTACGTTTTGATTGAAACTATAATACATATCAGTTCTTAGACATCATATTCTGAGTTCTGACTTAAGCTTCGGAGGGGGATTACCGGGCAAAAGCCTGGTTTGTCCCTTATTGCAGGGTCGGACGCGCAGACGGTCGGGTTCGAGCTTCATCTGGAGATCAAAACCCAACATTTGGCGCCGTCTGTGGGAAATTCCTACTAAAAGTCGTGGCTGTTACCTGATCAATGACAGCTAGTCGGCAAACTACGGGTGTTCCATCTAATGGACCTCGTCCACCACCAAGAAGAGTTCATCCGACTCAGTCTAAACGACCGCCGGCGCCCCCTGCAAATCCTCCATCCTCACAACGTCCATCCCGTCCAGCTGATCGACAAGATGGACCATCACATGCTCAAGGAGATTTCTCTTCTTCAGCATCAACTCCATTGGCAAGAGGACCATCTGCTCGGGAAAGGCCACCAAGGGGTCCTGTTCCGTCTTACGGATTCCCGTATGGAATGCCATCGTATGGAATGCCCTGGCAAGGAATTCCCTCCTATGGACATCCATCATATGGAGTTCCCCCCTATCCGATGCCCCCTCAAGGTGGTCTTCCCAGAAATTATCCGGTAACTCTGGAGCTTATGGCTGCTTTGGATGCACTATTGGAATATAGAGAAGCGATGAGAGCCCGAAGTGGTGTGCCACCACCACCACCACCGCAGAGTCAGTTTACCCCATTGGTGTCTTCATCTTTTACAGTACGGGAAGGAGAGGTACCCACTCAGCAACAAGTCCCTCCTCCTCGTCCGTATCAACCACACTATCAGCATTACCAACCTCCTCCATATCAGCCGTACCCACCTCCTCCTACAACAAGTCAGAACGTGAGTACGGCTATGCCTCCCCCACCTCCCCAGGTCCCTGTTGCTCCTACAGGAGGAATGATAACTGCTGAACAGATAGAGGCACTAATTACCAAAAAGATGGAGGAGTCTCAGGTCAAAATAATGCATAATTTGAGGGATCGTGCTTCTCATCCATTCTCACAGGACTTAGTGGATATCATTATACCGGATAGTGTAACTCCAGCAGAAATACCGCGTTATACTGGGAAAGGTGACCCGGTGGAGCATGTGCAGCAGCATGAGGCTTCACTGTTGGGAAGAACTAAAGACGATAAACACATCGCTTTGTTATTCCCGACTACTTTGACGGGTGCTGCCTCACATTGGTTTTTCGGCCTGCCCAAAGGTTCTTTTAGTTCGTGGAAATACCTGAAATCCAAGTTCCTGCAGCGTTACTTGGGAACTCGTCAACTTCTCAAGGATACGAATTCGCTTGACGAAGTCCGACAAGGACATGATGAGACATTGGCAAGTTATTATGCTCGTTTCAACCAGAATCTGGCCGATATAGATGAAGATATGACGGAGGGGGAGATTATCCGTGCTTTCAAGAGAAATCTCGGAAGACTAGGTGCCACATTGGAAGATAATATGGCTCTCCATCCAGTATATACCCTTGAGCAACTGGCGGCTCGAGTTAAGTCTCATATGGACTTAGAGCAGACCAGGTCATTCTATAAAACAAAGAAGATGGCAGAATCGACAGCTGGAGAGACGAACAAGAAAAAGAAGGAAAAGACTTCTACTCCTCATAGTCAACGCCAACCATTGACATGGGTAGCACCTGAAAATCGCCCTCGAGGCGGTCCTCACTTGGAAGAAAATCGGCACCGTACGAATGAGGTTCAGGAAGTTCGTTTCACTCATTTAAATAGACAGATCTCGGTTATTCTTCATGAGATGAGACAAAAGGGTCTTGACACCCCACCACCCCCGAAGAAAGCCGGAGTACAGTTGGGAAATCATGCCAACCATTGGTGTGAATACCAACAGTGCAAAGGACACCATACCGTTAATTGCATTCGGTTGAGGCAAGACATCGAGAAATTGATCCAACAGGGTCACTTGAAGAATTTTATTGAAGGATCTCGAAAGAGGTCACGGAGCCCTCTCCCTTTGCCCCCGGCGAAGGACAAAGGAAAGAAGGTGATGGAAGATAATACCCCGCCAAAGAAGGTCGTCAACATGTTACATGGTGGCTACGCCTCCGGGGGAACGGTGAGTAATGCAAGGGAAGTGTACGCCTCTCAGGATACCGACATCGCGCTGTCAAGGAAACGTCCAAGGTCATGGGCATTGGTGATCACCATAAACATTTTGGATTGTGATGTGAAGAGAATTCTGGTTGATGGAGGAAGTTCTTCAGATATTCTGTTCCTTGAAGTTTTGGTGGCCTTGGGCAAAACCAAGTCCGATCTTAAGCGGATCAATTTCCCACTCATTGGTTTCGCCGGATCGACTTCTTACCCATTAGGGTCAATTCTTCTTCCAGTGGTTATGGGAGTAGGGCGAAGAAAATTGGAGGTGCAAGTCCCATTTATAGTTGTAGACGCCCCTAGCGCCTACAATGGAATTTTGGGACGAACGACGATTAATCCCTACAAGATTGTTCCTTCCACAGCACACCAAGTGATGAGATTCCCGACAAAGCATGGTATGGGAGAAGTCAGGGGAGATCAGGTGGCTTCTCGAAATTGCTATGTCAACGCGTTAAGGAGAAAATATCAGTCGGTGGGTGAAACCATGGCTATCGTCACGGAGATTGATCCAAGAGAGGAGAAAGGTCGACTGTCTCCAATTGAAGAGCTGAAAGAGATAGAGGTGGATGGACCAGAGAGGGTCGTCCGGATTGGTGTCTTCCTCACCAAGGAGAATGAAGAGGCCCTCATCTCACTTTTGAGGGAATTCAAAGAATTGTTTGCTTGGTCTCCGAGTGATATGCCGGGTATTAGCACGGAGATCATTTCTCATGAGTTAAGGCTTAACCCGTTCATAAGGCCAATCGTCCAGAAGAGAAGGCCTATGAGGGAAGACAAAAAAATTGCCATCAGACAAGAAGTTGGCAAATTGCTTGATGCTGGCTTCGTCAAAGAGCTTAGATTCCAATCGTGGGTGGCCAACCCAGTGCTCGTTCAGAAGTCCAATGGGAAGTGGCGTATGTGCATAGATTTCCGTGATCTAAACAAGGCATGTCCGAAAGATGCATACCCTTTACCTAGAATCGACCAACTGGTGGATGCTACCTCTGGACACGAGTTGATGAGCTTCATGGATGCTTACTCGGGCTACAATCAGATCAAGATGGCACCTCAGGATGCTCCTCACACGGCCTTTTACGCCGATAGTGACATTTATCACTATGAGGTGATGCCGTTCGGATTACTTAATGCTGGTGCCACCTATCAGAGAATGGCGAATAAGCTTTTTGGCGATTTCATTGGCAAGACGATGGAAGCTTATGTGGATGATATGCTAGTAAAATCAAGGAAGAGTGCGGATCATGTTGGAGATTTGAGGGCAACATTCGAAAGGATGCGTCTGCACCAGGTCCGATTGAATCGTGCGAAGTGTGCATTCGGGGTACAGTTGGGAAATTTTTTGGGCTTTATGGTAAGCCAACATGGAATCGAGGTGAATCCTGAAAAGTTGCAAGCAATCGAGGAGATGCACTCACCCACTTGCCATAGAGAGGTTCAGCGCCTCAATGGAAGATTGGCGTCACTCAGCAGATTCCTATCCAAGATAGGAGAAAAATCCTTGCCATTTTTTGAAGTGTTGCGGGCAAATAAAAAATTCGAGTGGACGGAACGATGCGAAGAAGCGTTTCGACAACTCAAGGAACATCTTCTCACCCTCCCACCCTTGGCGAAACCAACCCCAGGAGAAGACCTGTTTTTATATTTGTCAATAAAAGGGAGAGAAGGGAGAGAAAACTCCCCAGAACAAAAGGGAGAGAAGGGAAACAAGCAGGACGTATGGACAATGTACACAGATGGATCCTCCAACCTGTAGGGATCGGGGGCAGAGCTCATGATAATTCCACCACAAGAAGGTACCCCATTACGCTACGCTATGGCCTTGACATTCCGCGCAACAAATAATGAGGCTGAGTATGAAGCCTTACTTACAGGTCTGCGAATAACGAGAGGTATGGGAGTAAGACACTTAGAAGCAAAGTGTGACTCCCAATTGGCGATGAACCAAGTAAAAGGAAACTACAATGCGAAATCTCCAAAGATGCAGCAACACTTGCAAGAAGTGCAAGCAACAATAGGAGGTTTTGAAACCTTCGAAATCACAGCCATACTAAGAGAAGAAAATGAAGATGCTGATTCATTATTCAAGTTCACTTTGGGAATTCCACAAGAAAAAGAAGTACATTTTGCGCAGCAAATACGACTACCAGCCTATGATAGGCAGGAAGTAATGGCAATCGACGAAATGGCAGTTGATGAAGCACTTAACTGGATGACACCAATCACTCGATACATGAACAATGGAGAATTACCAGAGGAGGCAATGGAGGAAGCAAGGGTTGAAAGGCTAGCCATCAATTACCTCATCATCAATGGTCTACTATACAAAAGGGGGTACTCCACACCCTACTTGAGATGTGTAGCAGAGTCCGACACAGCCAGGATACTAAGAGAATTACATGAAGGACAGACAGCCTGCCACAAGGGGGCAAGGACAATAGTGAGGAAGGCTCTCAATCAAGGGTACTACTGGCCAACAATAAAAAAAAGGCCACAGAGGTAGTATGAAAATGCTATGCATGCCAGAGATACTCAAAGAATATAACTCCACCAGCATCCAACCTCATGTCAATTACAAGTGCATGACCATTCGCCCAATGGGGCATTGATTTGATCAGCCCATTACCAATCTCGAAAAGTCAAATGAGGTACATTCTAGTAGCGATAGGCTACTTCTCAAAGTGGATTGAAGCCAAGGTATAAAAAACAACAGAATTCCAAGTGATCAAATTCCTCCAAACACGAATAGTCTCAAGATATGGAGTTCCAAAAGTGCTAATAAGTGACAATTGACCTCAATTTAAAGGATGTCAGGTGGGGTCATACTGCAAGACATTGGCCATTGATCACCGCTTCGGGTCGGTGAGACACGCCCAAACAAATGGCCAAGTGGAATCCGGAAACAAGATAATCCTAGAAGGGCTAAAAAGAAGAATATAGGCATTCAGAGAAAATTGGGTGGATGAATTGGATAATGTTTTGTGGGCACTGAGAACAACCCCAAAGAGAACAACAGGAGAAACCCCATTCAGTTTACTCTATGGATCCGAGGCAGTGGCACCCATAGAGATAGCCGTAACCTACCATAGAACGTAACACTATGAAGAAAAGCACAATAATGAAGAAAGACGCTTAGAGCTATACATAGAGGAAGAAAAGTGGTGGAAAGCACAGCAAAATGCAATTAGCAACAACTCGTTATTACAACCGACGAGTAAGGATGCGCCAATTCCATGTGGGAGAAATGGTCCTAAGAAGGAACGAATTCACCAACCTGGACAAGATAAACAAGATGTCAACAAAGTGGGGGACCTTATAAAATAGCATCTATTACAGAAATAATTGCATACCTCATGGAAGATGCAGAATGACAGATATCAACCAACACCTTCAGTGGAGAACATTTGAAGAAGTTCTACACTTGAAGGGAAAATGGAGTATCGACTTTCATTATCTAAGTTTATTATTACCAAAAGGAAATCCACGGACTCCACTTTCCTTTAAAATAAATGTAAATGTCGCATGCCTTATGAGCTAATGAAATGATTTTCATTTAGAACATAAGAATGAAGATAATGGAGCATAAGACCCACAGGGCCACCCC
Source organism: Clarkia xantiana subsp. parviflora (assembly GCA_036873135.1). Classification (NCBI taxonomy): domain Eukaryota; kingdom Viridiplantae; phylum Streptophyta; class Magnoliopsida; order Myrtales; family Onagraceae; genus Clarkia; species Clarkia xantiana. The sequence continues at coordinate 23,141,936 of JAPTYO010000015.1, read as the reverse complement.
ATCAACCATAAGGAAGGGACGTAAGCCTTACAAGTATAAGCAACCCAACTTCCGAATGAAAAGGGGAAGACCCTTAAGGGAAACCCTTCCGAATGATAAGGGGAAGACCCTTAAGGGTAACCCTTCCGAATGATAAGGGGAAGACCCTTAAGGGCAACCCTTCCGAATGAAAAGGGGAAGACCCTTAAGGGCAACCCGTCCGAATGAAAAATGGGACATAAGACCCACATGGTCACCCCATTAACCATAAGGAAGGGACATAAGCCTTACAAGTATAAGCAACCCAACCTCCGGTAAGGGGACATAAGACCCACAGGCCACCCCATCAACCATAAGGATGGGACGTAAGCCTTACAAGTATAAGAAAGCCAACTTCTGAATGAAAAGGGGAAGACCCATAAGGGCAACCCTTCTGAATGATAATGGGAAGACCCTTAAGGGCAACCCTTCCAAATGAAAAAGGGAAGATCCTTAAGGGAAACCCTTTCGAATGAAATGGGGAAGACCCTTAAGGGCAACCATTCCGAATGAAAAAGGGAAGTCCCTTAAGGGCAACCCTTCCGAATGAAAAGGGGAAGACCCTTAAGGGAAACCCTTTCGAACGAAAAAAGGGACATAAGACCCATAGGGCCACCCCCAGGAATATAAAGGGAAGGGACGTAAGCCTTACGATGAACATCATGTCAACCATCATTCACAAGGAGGGGACCATCTTCTTTTCCCGAACCATGTGAAGAGCTGGAAGACATGATAACGTTAAAAGGGGGCTACCACCCTCACCTCTGGAACCTTGTGATGACACACTCTTCCATCAGTCAGCTTGGTCCCTGCTTCCCTCTTAGACAAACACTTACTAGCCTAGAAACAAACCTAAGGCATCCCCCATGTCTGTCAAAAGAAAAGGAATGACTAAGGGAGGACATCCTCACAATCATACCTTCTCCAAAGAAGCCATGACATCCTTATAAAGCCCATCAGTTCTATTCATAAAATATTTAGAGGCCAGAAACTCCTACACCCAAACAAACTAAGGATCTTCAAGCCCTCTTAACCCAAACAAACCACAACATCAAAGGTCAAAGAGACAAACTAAGAATAATCAGACGCTTATCCAACCATCATAGAGTCAAGCAATGGATAAATTCATTACTATACTCGGGGGCAATGCGGGATACTCGTCTGATTAAGAAGAAGACATCCGCCATTCAAAAAGAAAGCAGTTCCAAGGAGAACACAATAATAGCACTTGTCGTCAAAGACAAAAGGCTTCAACAGAAAAACCAAACGCATATCCTAAGGGTACAAACAAAACGACAACTTCAAAACCAGCACCCTCACGCAAGACGGAGGCAAACCTTCCCAAACTCCGAACCCCCTACATTTAAAATTCAAGCCACTCCTATCCAAATCAAATGGGGATCACCCCCAGCCTACCTCACAAGCAAGTGAGGAAATTTCAAGGGAGTAGCAATCAGATATAAGGAGACTGGCAACCACAACAAATCAGGAAGGGAGCACATAGCAAACAAGCACCCATGAAGAGGAGCAATAACACATCATAAACCACATAAGGCGTTATGCAAGCTTACAATCAATCATGCGAATTTCATGCTTACAATCAATCATGCAGATTTCTAGACATGGATTCTAGGCACTTTCAATCAGCATAGCATGTCTATTCTATTGCACAAACCATATATTTAAATCCCAGAGCTCAATGCTCGCAATATAATATCCAGCTAGCTTGACTAAGTCAAGACGACAGTTCTAATTATATCAAAATATATGATGCAGAAAGTAAACAATTACAAATCAGCCCACTAATTTAATCCAGTCCCAAAAACATGCAAGTTCGAGATCCATCCCCATAATCGAAACCAGGCATTAGGGTTTTGATTGAAACCGTGTATTAAAACACAAACCCTAAGAGCACTGTTTAGGCTAATTTTAAAGTTCGAAAACATTTTGGATTTAAAATTTGACATCCTATTTTATTGAACAATTTAAAATTTCGCAAGTTTTAAAGAGGTTCGGTCCAAATTTTAAAATCCGGTTCAACTTGTTCTGATTTTTTAAAATTCCGGTTTGGTCCGAAACAGTTCAATAAAATAAGATAGTGGTTTGGTTTATCACTCAAAACCGGTTAGGTTAGGTTCAATTTAATTACTATGGTCCGACCCGACCCGATTAAGAAAACCCGGATAGGTTATCCCGGTCCGGTTTAGCAATTGGACCAGCCCATTAACCCTAGGGTTCGGCCGAAATAATTCTATAGGCTAAGTAGGGTTTTAAAATCCACCATAAAACTTAACTTAGCCATCAATAATTATTAATTATATAAAATAATTTCCAATAATGCTTATATATATATAAATTCGGCATATGTATATATATATATATATAAATTCGGTACTTATATATATATTTATATATATATAAATATTGTCAAGATTCTATCATTAAGATATAAATCAATCAACAATATAAATATATATATTAATATATTTTCAGCCGAATTATATATATATAAAATATTGTCGAATATATCTTTTAGGGATTAAAATATGTAGACAATAAATATTCTTAATTGTTTAATAGTAACTAAATCTATCAATATATATATTAATCCTATTTTAATCCATATATATTGATAGTAATATCTTTTACAATATTATATTAGAACCTATCCTTATTTCCAACTTCTAGATATAGTTACCTATTGATAAAATTTAAAAATGGCAACCTATATCTATTATAGATTGTGCCGAATTTTTAATTGCTTGGTGGCCACGAAAATTAATTTTTTTTACCTAAAATACCCCTCGGAATTTTCGCACTAACAAGAAAATTGGAAAAGTTGTCAAATTTTAAGATCAAACTCTAACTTGATCATGAATCCAAAACATGTTCTTGATAAAACTCATGGTGTTCTTGAAGATCATGAACATCAAACATAAATTGATCATGAAAAATTCGGTTTTGATCTAGAAAAACATGTAAATTAGAAAATTTTAAGTTTTTAAAGATCAAACACATGAAATCTACTTAAAATTTTCGGATTCTTCATGGTGTTCATGAACATAAAAAATTCGGTTTTTATGAACATCAAGAACATTAGTTTATCAAAATTTTAAGAACTCCTAACACAGGCTCTAATAACACTGTTGGATTACGGGTACGTAATACTACGGAATGCTTAACGTGTACTAGCAAGAAATCTAATCTACGCAGTGGAATTAGTACACATACATTTTAGCTTTCCTGCCCAAGAACGATGTGGAGGGAGTTCTGATCCTCCGGTTGGAACCACGTGCAATTTCTTCGTTAGAAGAAGTCCCACACGATGTAGCTCCACAACAAGACCTCTGATCGATTCTTCAACGGAGATGGAACCTCAGACCAGATGTGATGGTGCCGAAATTTAACTAAGAGAAACAAGTGTTCTCAATGGAGATCCTTGTTATTATGAATGAGTCAATAAACCCTTAGCAGACACCCCTACATATAGTATTGGTGGAGTTGTCAAAAGGCAACTCCAACCAATGTGGTATAGGGTGGCCGACCGAATTGCATGTATAAGGGGGAGGCCCAATTTTGGGCCTCCCTTGTCAATTACTAATTGGATTTGGCCCAATTAGCCCAGATTGACAATTACCTAATTAACTTAGGTAATTCCCTTAGTTAACGGACTCCTATTACGGCGCCACGTCACCATATGCTAACACGTGTATACACCCAACCTCTTTAGATAGGGAGCAAGGAAAATCGCGACGCTCCTCGAGCACTCGATAAAGGTCGGGATCGTCGTAAAGGTAAATTTCAAAAATTTCTTGGGCGATACTCCGCAAAAATTGAGTCAAGCAAAGGTTGAACCATTTCTTGACTCGGGGGAAAATGTTGGATATATGCCCAAGCTATCATGAATTGGGCCCTATTATTAGGCCATATTCGATTATAATTTGAAACTTAGAAAAACGGACACCTGAGGCCCAACACTTAGGCCCAAAAACACCCCGAGTGGTGAAACCCACTCGGGAAGACCCCGAGGGGAAATACCCCTCGAAGGTCACTTGAGCAGGGCTCCCTTTCTCGGGTTACCCCCCTTCACCCGGACGAGTTTTATTCGTCCGGACCCCTACCCCTGGACGATATCTCACCCGGGGCTCGCCCTTGGAGGCCATTCTCAAACACTTAACCATATTAAGCTCACATACGGTCGAACCGAGGTCAAATACATTATATTTACGGTCAACACCAATTTATATTACAAAACTGCCACAACCGGGCCGGAAAAGCACTAGAACCGGGGCGGTTCAATAGTAACTCTACAAATAGAGCTCTCCTCTCATCATTTGAAGGTAATCAATCTCTCTCTAGGCTCACTTTATCTCTCTAAAGCTTATACTCATTTAAGCATCAGAGTGGGCTTACCGGGAACCCCCCGGTGCCCATTTGAAGGTACCCGAGAGTAAATGAGCGGGAATACGAGAAGAAAAAGCCCACGAAGAACAAGAACACAAATGAAAAACCCCACGAAGAAACCCGTGTGCAAAAAGTATGATCACACATGATGCGTATGCATGAATATTGAGGATGTAGCCGCATGTGATAATTTACTTAAGTAGTAGAATTATATATGCAAGCATGAGTTCCTCGGAACATTAGACGCATGAAGCATATGCATGATGAGTGGTTTGTTTCATGGATGTGGTCTGCGTATGATGATTTACTTGTGTAGTAGAATTATGTATGCGTTCATGAAATCCTCAAAACGTTTTAAAAGGGCATTGGGAAAGCCAAGATCGGGTGTGCGTAAAAACACCCCGTTCTGGTAAAAGCGATTATAACCGTTTTAAATGACTGATCTATTAGAGAGAAGACTTCGGTAATGTGAACTCTTTCTCGACCCCCTTCCCTCGGTTTACTGGCGGTTTGTTTAGTTAGATGTTTGAGGATTCATTATTAGTCGCCTTCTATCTCATAGATATCCGATGTACGCAATTCTTTTTTCAAAATGTTATCGTGTCTCCCTGATTTTCATGATTATCAATGTGTGAATGGCTGTATGAGGGCGATTTAATATATCTCGCAATATTATGGTGTGAAATATGATGAATGGAAAGGAGCATGTTTTTGTAACTCATCTTTGTTGCGGATATTGACGAATTCATAAATTCGCAAACGGAGAGGATATCTACTGATGAATATTGTAGTCCTTAATACTTTTGATAGGTCACGACAAGATCATATTGTGCAAGGGTTGATCCATTCAACCCTGACAGCTGAAATTGAGGAAGGGTTCATGAGCATTAGTACATTACACATTTGGTGAGCCTTACACCTTTCGTTTCATCGGAGGAAAAGGCCTAGAGACCTCATGGTAAAATATGATGGTATTATATGCACGAATGCCGGTGTGAAAACCAATCATGAACCTCATGACAAAAGAGACGCATGGCAGAGGATTCGTCTTATAATGCAAAGGTTCCTTCTCTCTCTCATGGTTCGCCGGTGACAACGAACTCACAAGTCTGATCAAATTGATTAAGACAAGTGTGGATTTATTCGAGAGTGACCACGACAGAGAAACCTCCGTCTTAGACGAATCCAATGAGATGAAGGACAACTTCTCTCATATGCACACGCTGCATAAAGAATCGAGCAACAAAAGGACCTAAGCGATAATCCGGTGGGTCAAACACCATTGATAAAGTGCGTCTTAGGGACGCCTCGTTTGCCATGTATATAAAGATGTAAAGGTTTTATTCAGACACAGATCATCTAATGTGATTCACTCGTGAATCTTTTCAGGTGTGGTGTTGGACATGGCACGAAGTTCTCGATTATCTTTCCTATCACTCTTTATTCCCGCATTATGATCTGGGACCTTGACATTATCGTTTCATCTTTCATCTTTCAATTGAACTGATGAATTTGGTTATTTGTATTTCATAATATTAAATAAAGTAATTGTTATTGAGATTGAATGCAATTCGATTAAAAGTACAACTTACTTATCAATCTATCGGCCAGGTCAATAGGAACGATCCGAAACGAAAATTCAAACCTACGGGTTTAAAACCAAAATTTTCGACCAGGTCAAAGAGGTCGAATGAAAGAAACGATTAAAATACTCTGTCATCATTAATAATAATTCATCAATTGTGTAACTAGATCGAACGATTTAGTATTCCTTATTTGTTAGTACTCCATGAAATAATTAAATTGTAATGATAAACATGTGCGAAAACCGATTAAATTAAATTCTAGAAACGAAACGATTTCACCATGGGTAACAGCTGGTGATTTGCGCGCCACGCGCATGTTCCTCGATAGATGGGACACATCGATTAAAAGTACAAATTTAATATAAAGTGTTTATGATTTAATGCTAGATATAAATTTTCATTTGCATTGGAAACCCATTACAGGTTTTACTCATTGATTTCTCATAAATCGAGAATAAGTATGCTTCAATAGCTACCACGATCTCGTAAAGAATCAATTAATGAAAAAGGTGAAAACCTAATGCACAGTTCAAAGTTGGATGAAACCTCTGAAAATTAGTATGCAATGAAAATGATATTGTCTGTCAATGACTATCCTATTATATGCCTCTAATGATAAGATTGGAAAAGCATTCTTTATAAATCATACACTTCGAGGACATGGTCTAAAACATAATGTGTTTAGTTCAACTTTCGATCTCCTTATAGGACGATATGTTGTTGACTTACACTCATATTGAACCTTGCTCCTACAAAATCGGTTAACAGAACACAATGAAAGCTGTTAAATTGAGACGGATCTTACCATAATGCGACCTTAAAAGGGGAAGATCCATAAGGAAAACCCTCTCATATGAAGAGAGGAAGATCCATAAGGACAACCCTTCCAACCGAAAAATGTAAGATCCGTAAGGACAACCTTTCCAACCGAAAAGGGGAAGATCCATAAGGATAACCCTTCCAACCGAAAAAGGGAAGATTAGTAAGGACAAGCCTTCCAACCGAAATTGGGAAGATCCATAAGGACAACCCTCTCATATGAAGAGGGGAAGATCCATAAGGAAAACCCTTCCAACCGAAAAGGGGAAGATACGTAAGGACAGCCCTTCCAACCGAAAAGGGGAAGATCCATAGTGACAACCCTCTCATATGAAGAGGGGAATATCCATAAAGAGAACCATTCCAACCGAAAAGGGCAAGATCCGTAAGGATAACCATTCCAACCGAAAAGGGGGGAAGATCCTTAAGGAAAACCCTTCCAACCTAAAATGGGAAGATCCATAAGGAAAACCCTCTCATATGAAGAGAGGAAGATCCATAAGGACAACCCTTCCAACATAAAAGGGGAAGATACGTAAGAACAACATTTCCAACCGAAAAGAGGAAGATCCATAAGGACAACCCTTCCAACCGAAAAGGGGAAGATCCGTAAGGAAAACCCTTCCAACCCAAAGGTGAAAATCCATAAGGAAAACCCTCTCATATGAAGATGTGAAGATCCATAAGGACAACCCTTCCAACCGAAAAAGGGGAAGATCCGTAAGGACAACCCTTCCAACCGAAAATGGGAGGATCCATAAGGACAAACCTCTCATATTAGAGGGGAAGATCCATAAAGGCCAAGCCTCTCAAATGAAAAGGGGAAGATCCATAAGGACAACCCTTCAAACCGAAAAGGGGAAGATCCGTAAGGACAACCCTTCAAACCTAAAAGGGGGAGATCCATAAGGACAACCCTCTTATATGAAGAGGGGAAGATCCATAAGGACAACCATTCCAACCGAAAAATGTAAGATCCGTAAGGACAACCTTTCCAACCAAAAAGGGTAAGATCCATAAGGAAAATCCTTCCAACTGTAAAAGGGAAGATTAGTAAGGACAAGCCTTCCAACCGAAAAGGGGAAGATCCATAAGGACAACCCTCTCATATGAAGAGGGAAAGATCTATAACGACAACCCTTCCAACCGAAAATGGGAAGATCCGTAAGGAAAGCCCTTCCAAACGAAAAGCGGAAGATCCATAAGGATAACCCTCTCATATAAAGAGGGAAAGATCCATAAAGAGAACCCTTCCAACAGAAAAGGACAAGATCTGTTTGGACAACCGTTCCAACCGAAAAGGGGAAGACCAATAAGGAACCCTTCCAACCGAAAATGGGAAGATTCATAAAGGACAACCCTTCCAACCGAAAATGGGAAGATCCGTAAGGACAGCCCTTCCTACCGAAAAAGGGGAAGATCCATAAGGATAACCCTCTCATATAAAGAGGGGAAGATCCATAAAGAGAACCCTTCCAACAGAAAAGGGCAAGATCTTATGGACAATCGTTCCAACCGAAAAGGGGAAGACCAATATGGAAAACCCTTCCAACCAAAAAGGGGAAGATCTGTAATGACAACCCTTCCAACCTAAAAGGGGAAGATCCATAAGGACAACCCTTCCAACCGGAAAATGTAAGATCCGTAAGGACAACCTTTCCAACCGAAAAGGGGAAGATCCATAAGGATAACCCTTCCAACCGAAAATGGGAAGATTAGTAAGGACAGGCCTTCCAACCGAAAATGGGAATATCCATAAGGACAACCCTCTCATATTTTCTAATATATATATATATATATATATATATATATATATATATATGTATACAGGGACGAAGCCAGGATTAAAAGTGAGAGGGGGCAAGACGTGTATAATTTTTTTTCTAAACAAAATACACTACTAAGATGCATATGAATACGACTGTTAATTAGAATGTGATTAAGTTGTAAACAATTTTTACCATTGTTCTCGTCGAAAAATATATTTTTTTACTTGAAATTCATTATATATATCTATGAACTTTATCTTAAACTTATTGAAAAATTAATTAATTGATTTTTTAGCAAAGAAAATTGAAAAAAAATGTAGTAGTTATAAAAAAATAAATATAATAATTATTTAAATAAATATAAAGTATAAATTGACATATAATACATTATAGTGATTAATAATAAAATTACTAACAACCTACAATTATTAATTTATTATACCTAAACTCAGAATATTATCAGCATATCTAAAGAACCCAAACCAACATTTCGGCCTAATCTATTCAACCCAGTTTAACATTATAATAATCTATGAAAAGAAAAAGTAACCTAAGTACTCTAAAACTCGTTTCAAATCCAAAAGATGATCAACTTATTCAAGCCTTGAACTCTACTCTACATAGACAATACATGTAGTCGTTAGAATAATTTTTTATTAAAACATTTACCTATCTAAAGCTAAACCTTACCTGAGGAGGGGAGCCACACTTTCCTCTTTCTTATTCAGATTGTTTTTCCTTCATTCTTCTTCTATGTTCCGCATCTCAATCTTCTTCTTCCGATGTAAGCTATAGACATCTATTCTACCCTAAATCAACTTTCTATATATCCCTAATTAAAAGCAGCAGATTGATTGAAGAAATAGACATCTATCTACCCTAAATCCAATTTCTATCCCTAATTAAAAGCAGCAGATTGGTTCAGAAGCTAGAGTGCATGCATGGTTGGTTCGGTATTTGGTACCTCTTCTCCTTCCTGAAGCTAATCTTAGATAGAAATTTCGGGATGATTGGATCTGAAGTTGAAAATGGTATGTATTGACACTCGAATCTTGAAGAATTTTGGCTTTGCTGCAACTACAAGACAAAGGCGTTTGAAGTTTTTGTGTGTGTAATAGCTATAAGACTTTTTTTTTTTTTTTTAAATTTATTTATTTTTAAATTTGGACAAACTCTCTTTTAATTGAGGAAGTAATGGTGGGAGAAACTATGTAACAATGGTGTGGTGGTTCAGCGTCTCATCCCTTATCCAGAGGTCAGGGGTTCAATCCCCGCTAGTGACCATGGGTGGAAAATTGTTCATGGATGAGGGCACCCCGCGGGAAACCAAAAAAAAGTAATGGTGGGAGATATTACAATTTTGTTGATTTTGTATTCCAAAATAGTGTAATCAGAGCAGAAATCTCTAACTATGAATATTTCTTATTTAGTGAAAGTTGTAGTTTTTTAAGAAATTCGACTGAGTGTTTTCTGCTTTTAGATTTCCATTTTTTGTTTGTGAAATTGTTTGTACTTGTTATCAAATTTCTTGAATCAATGGGGCAAATTAGTATTACAAATGGGGCAATCTAAATATCCAGGGGGGCAAAAGTGAATATTGGTATATTAGTATGGACCATTACTGATAGTTGCTTAAATCCCAGAGGGGGCAATTGCCCCCGCTCGACCCTGGGTAGCTTCGTCCCTGTATGTATATATATTGTTGATTGATTATATATCTCTAAATATAGAATCTTGACAATATGTATATATATATATATACTATTGTGCCGAAATATATATATATATGTGTAGAAAATTGGACATTATTTAATAATTAATTGTTACTTGGAGGCCAAGTTAAGTTTTTAGTGGACTTTAAAACCCTATTTGGCCCACAAGTAATAATTCGGCATGAACCCTATCGGTTATGGACCGGTCCAATTTTAGCACATCCGGGTCGGGTCAACCAACCCGGAACACCATGTGAATCGAACCGGACCAAATCGGTCTTACCGAACCGAACCAGGTTCGGATCACACAGGTTGAACCGTAGTGGGTTAAACGCCAGGTTTTCTCAATCGGTCCGACCCATTCGGGTCGGGTCGGGCCATGGCAACTAATATGGGTCGAACCGACCCGGTTTGAGTGACAAACTGAACCGAATCCTATTTTTAACCGAACCGGTCCGACCGAACCATTTAACCAGACCGGTCTAAACCGGTATGAACCGAACCGGAATAAATACGAACATAATTAATTAAATTAAAATAGGATGGTTAAATTTTTAAATTCAAATGTTTTCGAACTTTAAATAACCTACACAGTGTTTAAAGGTTTAAATTATTCGCGTTTTAATTTTAAACCTGATGCCTAGTTTCGATTATGAGGATGGATCTCGGAAATGCATGATTTTGGTACCGAGTCATATAGTGGGCTGAATTGCAATTGCTATTTAATTGATATAATTGTATGATTAGAACTGTCATCTCGACTAAGTCAAGCTAGCTGGATTATGCATATTGTGGGCAGAGCCCTGGTTTTCAATTAATGAGTTGCGTACTAGGATAGACATCCTGTGATGGTTGCAATTACCTAGGATTCATGTCTAGAAGTACGCATGATTGATTAATAGCATGAATTTCAAATCAGTCCCAACTGTTTTAAAAAGGTAGAAATCAGTCGCCAAATATGCATGTATGTATGGTGTGATACGCATGATGCGTATGCATGAATGTTGAGGATGGACTAGCGTATGATAATTTACCTAAGCAGTAGAATTATATATGTTGAGCATGAGTTCCTCGGAACATTAGACGCATGACGCGTATGCATGAGGTGTGTTTAGTTTCTTGGATGATAAATGCACATGATGATTTACTTGTGAAGTGGAATTATATGTGCGAACTTGAGGTCCTAGAAACATTTCAAAAAGAGCCTTGGGAAAGACAAGATTGGGTGTTTTAAAAACCTCACGTTTCGGTTATAGCGATTAAACCGTTTTAAAAAGACCGATCTATTAGAAAGACGACGACCGTAATGTGAACTCTTTCACGACCCCCCCTCCCTCGGTTTACTGTCGGTCGGTTGGGTTAGATGTCTAAGGAATCATTATTAGTCATCTCTTATCTCATAGATATCCGATGGACACAATTCTTTGTCAAAAATGGGCTATTTTCTTCCCACTTATGCATGATTGTCAATATGTTTAGTTTTTCATGGTTGAATCAGTACGCTTTTATGAACCTCGCAATCTAGACGGTATGAATTATGATGAATGGGAGAATCACATCATGGAGCTCCTCATTGCTGCAGATGTTGATGAACGAATCAATCTGAAAGAAGAGAGGATATAAACGGTTGAATGTGGTAATCCATACATCTACAACAGCAAAAAAAGGTCGAAGAAAGATCAAACCGCTCGAGCATTAATTTACTCGAATGTGACGGTGGAAGCAGATGATGGATTTATGGAATACAACACATTGCATCTTTGGTGTGCCATACGTCTTCGCTACGGTGGAGGCAAGGCCACTGAAGCAAGAGACCTTATGGTCAAATGTAACGATATTCTGTGTAATGATGGGGGTGTAATGACCCCCTATGATCCTGCTGACGAAATAGACGCATGGCAGAAGATTCGTAAGGTAATGGGGATGTTTCCTATCTCATGGTTTGCTAATGATAATGGAATGAAACGTTTGATCAAATCGATCAAAACGACGACAGACCTATTCGAAGCAGAACATGAAGAAGGAAATCACTCCAGCGAATCTGCTAAATCGCGAGACGTGTGTGAACGTCTTCGCAAAGGCTCGGGTAACTCTAGCAATAAAAGATCCAAACAATAATCCAGTGGGACAACTACTGTTGATGAAAGTGCGTATAAGGTACGCCTCGTTAGCTGAATAAAATCGTAAAACGTTTTATGTGACACAAAACATCTTATACAATTTACTTGTGAATTTTCTTTCAGGCGTAGTACTCAATTCGGCTTGGACTGCTTGTCTATAAAATCCACCTCTTTGAAGCTTCGTTATGATCTGAGACCTTATTAATGCTATTTTTTATTGTCTCCATGTTCGTTTGAATATTTAAAGTTTTGGGCATTTGATTCAGAATTATTGAATAAAGTAATTAGTATTCGATTCGAAATACAATTTACTTATCAATCAATCGACCCTGTCAAAGGGAACGATCCGAAACGAAACCTAAACCTACGGGGTTAGATCCAAAATTTTGATCAGGTCGACTGGTCAAACGGAACAAATTAGTCGTCATAATCACCGAAAATACGTCGATTGCGTAGTCATAATGCAGACTGGTCCATTATCCTTATTTGTTATTACTCCATTATGAAATATAATTGTAATGATGAACATGTAAGAAACCGATTAAAACTGAATTTTCGGAAATAAAAAGATTTCACCAAGGGTTATACCTGGTGAAACGTGCACGTAGCGCAACTGTTCATCGGGAAATGGAACACATCGATTCGGAGTACAAAGTTCAAAATAAAGTGTTTCCTTGATTTAATGCTTGAAATAATTTTTTTTAATTTGCACGGATACCCATTCAAGGGTTATCACTCATACAAAATTCTCGAGAATCAAAACGAGCATAAGATGAAAGCCTAATGAACAATCCCCGGTGGATAAAACCTTGGGATATGAGTGAGCAATGAAAAAGGAACATCTCACACTAAACGCCTTTAACAAAAAAAGATTGGCGAAGCATTAAAACGACACGCACTTTATAAACAAGGTCAATACCATGATATCGCAAGTTAGACTCCTAACCTCCCTTTCACAGGTGAGTTATAGTTATCTACAAATCATGTGGTGAACCTAGTTAATACATAAATCGGTTACGCGACACCATGTGAGCTATGGGTAATGAGTAGAATCTTACCGGAATTGTGACATTTATGTTGCAAATAAGACACACATGATGGATATCTGTCAAATTCGGGTTCGTATTTACGTTTCGGACTTCGCAAACACGTCAGAACCACAAATGAATTTCATCGCGGAACATCCCCGGGTCAAAACGGTCCGGATGCGCGCTGCGCCCGGACCGGATTTTCGGATTGCCTTGACAGTACGGACTGGTCCATTTTGCCCGGCAATCCGGACCATGTCGGATGTCGACATGGTCCGGACTGCTGACTGGCACTGCGCGCCTACCCCTATTATTTTTACTAAGTATGAGAAGTCAGTGCACACATAGCCAACCTCGATGTCGGTAAGCGTTTTCCTTTAAATCGGTATTGAACCGCATAAAATCGGGTACGGTTCTCGGGTTTCCTATAAATAGGGACCTAGACCTCCCATTTGACAAGTTAACTCGAAACTCTCTCAAATTGGCTATTTGTGCTCTGACGTCTCTCTACATACTTTCTCTCTCTAGATTGTGACTTAAGCATCGGAGAGGGCTCAACCAGCACCACCCCCCTCTCAATGCTGGTTATTGCCCGTTTTGCAGGACCCGACGTGTAAGAGACCGAGATTGGAGCCAAAGCCAAGTTCGGGGTTCGAGGATCGAGGTTCGCGGATCGTGGTTCGTGACATGCTGACAGGAGACCGTTCCTGCGTGCACATCCAACTCGTTCGCGAAGAGCAACCCGAGGTCTCCCAGGTGGAACCGACCTCAACACTTGGCGCCGTCAGCGTGATTCGAGCAAGCCATTCCATACCGCAAGCTATGACAGGCAGATGTACGAAGAAGGCGGGTGCGAGCAAGCCGAAGCCGACGTGAAGCCAACAAGGACCTTCTCACATTCCAGATTCAAAGTCTACTGCCTCCTCCATGCCAACCGCAAATGTGCCTTCCGCGCAGCATGGTCCCGACATCCAGAACGAGGTACCAGTGAACGAGTTCGAGCAAAGGATGGAAAGGAACGAAGGGTTCCCATATGGGATGCCAGCTGACGGAGTGCAGTAGCAAGCAAGAGGCGCAAGCAACCTGCCACCAGTCACACCGGCCATGATGGCAGCACTGGAAGAGCTCCTCGCATTCAGGGAGACTTTAAAGAACCAGGGATACATGGCACCCCCGCCACCACCTCCGCCAGCTAGCGAGCATGCTGCACATACGAGGGAGATGTCGCATGATGTCAACCATCAAGAACCGCAGCATCCAGAAGGCGAAGGATATTCTGAAGGTACCTACCAGTACCGACAGGCAAGGCAGGAAGCAACACATTCATACACTCCAAGTGTTTGTGTGAAGCAGCAGCAGCAATGAGTAAGATGGAAGCAACCCCCTGTGAACAACTCACAGCGGCCACAAAAGGAAGGCAACTTCAAGTCAGCAAGCCATGCCGACATGCACAATGAAGGCAACTTAAAGGAAGCAAGCCGTGCTCATACATACAATGAAGGGTGGAGGAAGCCTGCATGCAACAGTGACATCCCAGTCACGGGACTTACGGCTAAGGCCTTGGAAGAGATGATCGAGAAGAAGATGAAACAGTCAAAGATGAAGGGAATGCATGCCCTTGAAGAGAATGCGTCGCATCCGTTCTCCGACGAGCTAGTGTACAGCCGCGTCCCAGACGCTCTCTACCGAATTGGAGGAGAGAAGTACAGTGGAAAAGGAGATCCGATCGAACATGTTCAACAACATGAAGCCTCCTTGCTGGGACGAACTGACAATCCACATCATGTCGCCATGACATTCCCCAACACCCTTGTGGGAACTGCCGCACATTGGTTCTTTTCACTACCATGCAAAAGTGTTACATCGTGGGCATACCTGAAGGCGAAGTTCATTTAAAGATACATGGGAGAACGCACACTCCTGAAAGGGCCGAACGCATTGAACGAGGTGGTACAACAAAATGACGAGTCGTTAGCGGATTACTACATCCCTTTCAACCAAAATGTCGCAGACATTCAGGGCAACCTCACTGAAGAGACTGTACGTGCTTTCATTGGGAACTTAGGCCGAAAAGGGTATTCCCTAGCGGAGAAGATGTCAAAGCGCCCCGCGGAGACACTTGAAGAATTGGCAGCAAGAGTCAAAGAGTTCGTGGATCTAGAAAGATTCAGAGACCAGCATAAAGCGAAAGTCAGTGCAGCCCGCGCTAAAGAGAAGCAGGCGAGACCTCAACAAGGTTTGCAACAAGCAAGGCAATTCCAGCCGCAAAAGAGGCCGTTCCAGCCGCAAAAGAGGCCGTTCCAGCCGGAATTCCAAAGACCGAAGGAAGTGAACTTGGCAGACTACGTTCCCTTGAATGCACCACTCTCTGTGATCCTAAAAAAGATGAAGGAAGACAACATGTGGAGGGAGCCGACAAACTTCCGAAAAGGTCCACTTGGAAAGCAAGAAGACAAATGGTGCGAGAACAATGAAGTCTATGGCCACGAGACGGACAGCTGTGTTAGCCTAAGATTCTGTGTAAACAACTTCATCCTCAAATGAGAACTCAAGCAATACGTAGATCAAGGTGACAAATGCTAAAAGAAGAACCATGCTGAGCCATCCGGAAAGATGAACAAGGGAAAGGAGAAAATGAACAACAATCCGCCACCTGCGAAGCGTTGCGTCATCAATGTGATTCATGGAGGGCCAGCTGCAGGAGGAAGCATTTATAATGCTCGTGATGTCTATGCTGCGCAACTACAAGTTTTGCCCAAGTATGGAAAAAGACGCCAACCAGAGAAGGAAGACGTGGTCATCCCATTCTCAAATGCTGACAAGAAGAACATAGTCTACCCCCACGATGATGCTCTTGTCATTACAATGGATGTCAACGGATACGATGTGCGAAGGATATTGGTAGATGGTGGAAGTGCCACAGACTTATTACATGTAGAAGTTCTCAAGAAATTGGGAAAAATGGAAGTCAGTCTTTCGCCAAGCACATTCCCGCTAGTCAGCTTCGCAGGAGCTGCGACTTACCCGTTGTGTATGATCACACTGCCAGTCATCCTGGGAGAAGGTTGGATGGCGCTTTATATCAATGTCACATTTGTGGTGGTGAGCACCCTAGGAGCATACAACAGTATCCTAGGAAGAACGAAAATCAACCCGCACGACATCGTGCCGTCCACCGCTCACCAAAAGACGAAGTTCCTAACTCCTCATGGGATCGGCGAGGTGCTAGGTGACCAAACAGCCGCACGGAAGTTCTCAACGCTCTAAGGAAGACGAGGCAAGTGTCCATTTCCATGATAGAAGTTGGTGTGAAAAGAAAGCTGTTCGCTTCAAGTGATGATGATGAAGGAAAAAAAGGAGTTAACACCAAGAGCTGGATTCGACATGATGCTCTTCCCAACAAGACGAAGCGTCCTAGATTTCAGACAAGCACAAGAAGAATCCATTACAGCTTACTTCAGGAGGTTCGCCCAAAATGCAACCACACTAAGGGCAACCAAAAAAGAAGTCATCACTGCGTTTTACTTGAACATGAACGCACCAACGTTTTTGCTGTTTGGAAGAATCCATGGATGGCGTACAACCAAAAAGATGACATGCCTGAAAGATAAGCTGGAAACCGCAATCTCTTGTGAACGCGAGCTGGGATGGGGCAAAGCTCTCAGCACGAATCTGGAAGTTCAACCTGCAATTCAACCAGGAAGCTCAAGCGTCGAATACGCCGATATCTTCACTCCCTTAAACACGGAGGTTGAAGAGATATACATTAAGCTCCTGGAAAACAAGCTTCCGGGTCCACTCGAGCTGATGACTGCCTTCCTAGGTAGAAACGTCGAAGATTGGTGCCGATACCACCAAACATGGGGGCATCATACTAACAGCTGCTTAACTTTGAGAATTGAGATCGAGGAGTTCATTGCACATGGAGCTTTAGGAAGCTACGTTGCAAGTAGCGATGCTCGTCCGCCACCAAGACATCTCAAAAGGAGATAGGCTATCCACTCTTTATCTATCTTTACATCTTTGTCAACATATCTATTCTAGCTGAGAACTTAAGTGTTGTTTACGCTTCTGTACTTAGAAATATTTCGGAAAGAGCGATCAATAGACGCCTTCCTGCAAGTGATTGTACGAACTCCAAGTATCTAATGAAGATTAAATCTACTTTCGTCTTAGGTACCTTATTGCACTATGCTCATTACTTTGGAATAAAACCAAAAGCAACACACATATTAATCGCGTCAACAACACAAGCTATCGCACTAGGAATAAAAAACGGCTTAGGCCATACAACACCCATATGTCTATTATCAACACCAAGCATCGCCCTCAAAAGATGATCTCTCCTAATTAAACAAGTTCCAGGTAACACGAGTTATTGCCAAAGGTAAACTCATCCAAGCTGAACGGAACAGACTAGTCGCGAATAGTCTGATCCTGTCATATTGGCATTGCAGGCGATAGAGCCATATGGGGAGATTTATAACTCCATTCTATTCCCTAACCAATATATATCTCAAAGTATTGCGACTAATTTGAGACATGTTATATGTACATCCAAGAGATGTCTCAATGACACACCTTATCTAGAGAACAACACTAGGAGGAGTTGTATGCAACACTCTCTGGAATTCTCTATCTATGGACATTCTACTTAGGCATCTAAGCCAAGTAATGGTCGTGTATACATCATTTGCATTATCACAAAAAGTCTCAAAGATAATTATAACTCGCGACATCTCAGCGAATATTCTACTCAAACATCAACTCTTTCCTTGGAAACAATACCAAGCAACGATCATATATACGTAGGGTTAATAACTAAAAAACTGTCCAAGGTTTACCCTATGTTAAAATTAGGTGTCTGAAGTTTGAAATGTTAAAATGGACTGTCCCAAGTTTCATTTTTGTTGAAATTTGGTGTCTTGGTGTGATTACTTTAGAGAAGTTAATTCCGACGAAACCGTCTGTCAAATTCGAGCTCTCATACACACTCCCTTCTCGTCATATTGCCGGGACCGTCACCTAAAAAGTTGGTCACATCCGGGCAAGTAAATCTCGCTCTATTGTTCTTGGAAAATGGCTCTACACCACTCTACTAGAAACTTTTTTTTTAATGTTCAATTTTTAGGTGAAATTTGACGATTTTGTGAAAAGTAAAGAGTGATGGATTATGAGTGGGTTGGTGGGTTGATGAAAATGATGGAATGAGGTTGAAAAGACGCACAAAGACACCAAATTTCAACAAAAATGAAACTTGGGACAGTCCATTTTAACATTTCAAACTTCAGACACCTAATTTTAACATAGGGTAAACCTTGGACAGTTTTTTAGTTATTAACCCTATATACGTATGTGCATCACACCAAGGAAGCATCGACGCGTATCGACTAAAGGATGCATACAGCAATGCATAGTCTCTTTTTGTACGTACATATTCACAAACACATACAGTGGGTGGTACTTGAAAAGCTCCGCTCCCGACATGTACGCACATGTTGCGTCCGCACCTATCACATCTGCACTAAGGGAAGTTTCCTGCACAACGAAGGAATCCTCGTATCAGATTCCTTTACTCTATTTATTATATGCATTAGTTAAAAGGAAATTCATAACTCCATATTTTTACAAACATTGCAACTATCTGACAAAGCGCAACCCTGTTCGTAGGTACATACTACACTATGATTACTACAATGGAATTGCGCCAAGTAGCAACCTATGCGCATGATATCTACTTCAACTATACAAGCTAAGCACTATGTTCAAGGAGGGATTTATGGCATACAATGCCGACATACTTATTATCTACACCAACAAGGATGTTTATTTCTCCATCCAAAATGGCGTCTATCTCAAGAAGGTGTCGGCAACACAGAGCCATCGCGCTATGTGCACAGTCAACTTATACGTCGCAATGACAACTTGAGGATTATCTACAAAAAGGGACTTATAAAAATTCTCAACTCAAAGTGACGGCTATTCCAAAGACGTCAAATACATGCAATATCTTGAAAAAAAAACACCAAGGTCTACTATCAAAATGACGACTGTTCCAAAGGCGTCAAACAAAAGCAATATCTTGGATAAACACCAAGATTTACTATCAAAAGTGACATGCTGCGACATCCTCCTTGCAAGGGCAAACCCCATGTTCACATCTATCAAAGTAGCATGCTGCGACATTCTCCTTGCGAGGGCAAACCCCATGTTTACTTCTAAAAAATGGCATGTTGCGAAATCCTCTTAGAGGCAAATCCTCATGTTCATAGCCATTCCCTGCATACAAACCAGGATGCGACACTTAGGTGGGACTGATCACCCCATCGTGGCGGAAGTCCTCTTGTTAGACGACAACCCCACACATCTACAAAGTATGTACATCCCTCTTAAGGGTCCATACGCCATGAAGATACATTCCTTGATAGGATAGCTTCATGTACACTCAAACTATACATATCCTCTTAAGGATGCAGACATAATGAAGACATATACCTTAAGTGGGTAGGCTTCATTCAAAAACGCTAGCAGGAGCGCACCCTGTTTGAAAAACTCACCAAACTTACAAGTCGAGTCTTGTACAACGTCGCCTTAGAGTGGAACTAAGAGACGGTATAAACTTAAGTCTTGCTTTGTCAAGACGACACTGCTACATGTCAAGGGCCAAGTGCCAAGTACATTACTATCTGCAATGCTACAAGTACCAAGTGTACATAACATGCCATGCCTTGGAAATTTTTTCAAGAGGGGCGCTGATAACACCCTGCAAGGCGCAAGTCGCAACATTGGATGTTTTATCCATTGTAAAAAGGAGATCAATCCTATCATGCAAGTCCAATACACACAGACAACGAAGATAACACAAGGTATGAAATATTACTAACAAGTTATCATGCAATTGTACTATTATTAAAAGCAGGTCCAAGTGACGAAATACCATGCAAAGAAAGGCATAAACAAAGATTTATTGAAAACCTCAAAACAACATCAACCCTTTCACAAAGGGTTCAACATGCTGGAAGCAGACAACCTGATACCAACCAAGAGGTAACGTCATCTCCAAGGAACTAAGGAAAAGAGTTCATAATGTCGACATCAAATGCAATGTCGTCATCCTCACAAAAAACACGGCAAGAATGGCCGCTTCAGCTTCAATGCGACATAACTCTTCAACATGGGCGCGACAAGCGCAATGCAAGCATCAAAATCATCCATCTTCAAGTTCAAGCTTCAAGTGTGAAGAAGTAAACAACGCTTACTTCAATGGGAGGAACGCTCCTCCTTGGGCCGGTCCCTCAGGGGGGGGGGGGCAGAAGGCGCCACCGCACGACCCTCAACTCTATTCCCTTTATCGCAAGAAGGAGTTGGCACGGTCGCACTCGGCATAGAGAACTTAGAATCGCTCGAGGAACGCGCCCCTGCAACGAATCTTTTGAGAATTGTGCTAAAGCCAGAAACTGCAACCACGCGTTCAGTCACATGTACGTAGCAACTTGCAAACAAAAGCAACATGAAAGTAACAACTTGGAAAATTAACAAGTTCAAAGAAGATATAAGGAGGTGCCTTACTCACAAGTCCTTTACCGCGACCATGTCTGGAGACTCTAGAGTAGCGGGGACAATGGTGCGGACATTCCTTCCAACAAGCGGATTACCGTGTACATCGACTGTCTGCAAAGACGAGCTTTTTCCATCAGTCCGACCTACATTGCAACATGATACAAGTCATAAAGATCATCAACATACCAAATCTTCATAAGGAAGTATATGTATATCGACAACAATTAATCAAGCAAGGACGTCAACATCTACACTTGGTGTATTATTTAGCTGCTCAACCATGTTGACATCCGAACATAGAGTTACTCGCGGAATGGGAATAGTGGACTTACTCATGATAACAGCCGTGGAAAGATTAATTCCGACAAGAAGATAGCGAGATCTGATATCCTGAAAAGTACAACCGACAATCCAATCAGTGCACAAGCATGCATCAAACACTTATGCAAACATCTATGCAATGAACGCTCCATGTGAGATAACTATGTATGCAATGACTTAATAGTCTTCGTGCAACAAGTATCAACCATCGTGCAAGGGGGGCAACTCCTTCAACACATCGACTTACATGTCGACATCAAGCTCATACTCGCAGCATACATGATTACAATGGCGAAATATTTTCTAAGTGTTTTACTCAGGATGACAGTCAGCATATTGCAAGCTGTCAGCATGCTACTAAGTTGTCAGCATATTACTAAGTGTCGACATGCTACTAAATGTCAACATGATACTACATGTCCGCGTACAACAAGCTGTCAGCATACTATCAAGTATCAACGTACGACAAGGTGTCGGCATGCAACAAAATATAGCTGAAATATTTTCTAAGTATTTCGCTTACGACATGGGGCTATACGCGACAAGAAACCAACCGTCAGAAAATATTATCTAAGTATTTTACTGATATCAGCAATCAACAAACGGCATGGAATCAACTATCAGGGAGCATTCTCCAAGTGATCTAGCATAATTCTGGATAGCATGCATCAAGTAGCAAACATCAACTAGCGAAGAAATATTTTCTAAGTGCTCTACCATATGTCAGATAGCACGCGTCAACAAGCAAGAAATATTTTCTGAGTGTTTTGCCATGACAGCCGACGACATACACCTTATGTCTACATCAAGTCTATGGATACAACGTACATAGCAATGGATAGATAAAAGATTCTAAGTGTGGGGGCAAGTGCGCACATAAGAGCGCGTACATACGAGCACGCGCGTACAGCTATCGACATACAGCGGGATGCCGGCTGTCAGGAATATTTTCTAAGTGTTCCACTATATGACAATGTGTCGACTATCAAGGAATATTTTCTAAGTGTTCCACCATATCAACAATCAACAACCGTCGACATACAACAAGATGTCAACTACTACGAAATATTTTCTAAGCGTTTCCATGCCGGCGGTCGACAAGAATTATATGACGACATCAATGGTAACAAGCACTAGATATTATTGAAATATTTTCTAACTGTTTTAGCATGTTTGCACAGTGACCAATGATCAATACATGATGCTCAACGCACATTGCCTAAGTTATCACTACCAACATACAACCATTGACGACCATGTACGAACAACTACCGATCGTCAAAATCGAGCATACTAAAACAACGGCTAAGGCATGGAGCAACATGTCGACAATGAATACTATGCATAAGGGAAGTGTAACAATTCATTTGCACTTTTCTAAAATTTTCAGCACTTAGAAAATTTTTGGCCGATTTGGGGCTAAGTATCCTAATGAGTTTCATCAAACACCTTGTATGCATGTTAAGGTGACTAAACACATAGTGATTTCAAGATCAAATCAAGGCCCAACGAAGTCACGAAATGTCCAGCCATGTACGGAATTGGACTCACCAACACGACGCGAGTCCGAATTGCCACTCGCCGTCAACAGGAAATCCACGCGCCACCCCTCCATTCTCACGCGCTGCCGTGGGTTACTATAGCTTGGCCGGAATTTAATTGATGTCAAGTATGATGTGACTACTCCAAATTTACACCTCCATAAGCTCCTTCTTCAACAAGCAATGAGAGCTTCTTGGAAAACTATCAAGGGAGGATGTAAGCTTATGACTATTCTCTCTCCGAATTTTCACTAATAGTGTCTATACCATGTGCTAAGGACTAAACTCATATCTATTTTCGCACAAGTCCTTAGCATCATGTATGAGCATGTTTACATCTCTTTTATGCTTACATTACATACATGCTCCCTAATGTTGCATGACGCGCTACATACAATTATTATTGCATGTTACGTACACATAGGCTATTATGCATGATATTATTTTTGTATATGCATGATTCTAACTTATGATTGCTACATGATTATTTTTATAATCTAAGTATGAATTGCATGTTTACATCATATTATATGCTTACATCATATTCTATGTTTACATCATGCTTCATGTTGACAAGCATGCTCTTTAATTTTATATTGCTCTAAATATTTTGCTTATTGCGCGATTACGTCATCCATATGCTATGTCGTCATCTCCATGTTAATATCATGTTACACGTTTACGTCATGTACCATGATGACACCACGTTGCATGATTTTTTATTATTACAAGTATTTCGCTTATTGCATGTTATTACGAATATGTCGTTAATTGCACGTTGTTATATGTATACCGTCTGTTACGCTAACCCTGTGAACAGATTACACACGTTCGTCGAAAAAGTAAAGATGGACGAATTTATGCTCAGCGCATTCGATTGACAAACAGGCCACCCCTGAGGTCAGTGCCGAACCTAAATTGGACGAATATCCTATCTTAAATAGAGTCAAGCATGGGTTTTGAACCGCTACTTGACTCAGGGGCAAGTGATGGATATCTGTCCAATTCGGGTTCGTATTTACGTTTCGGACTTCGCAAACACGTCAGAACCACAAATGGTTTTCATCGCGGACATCCCTGGGTCAAAACGGTCCGGATGCGCGCTGCGCCCGGACCGAATTTCCGGATTGCCTTGACAGTCCGGACTGGTCCATTTTTCCCGGCAATTCGGACCATGTCGGATGTCGACATAGTCCGGACTGTTGACTGGCACCGCACACCTACCCCTATTAATTTTACTAAGTATGAGAAGTCAGTGTGCACATAGCCAACTTCGATGTTGGTAAGCGTTTTCCTTTAAACAGGCACTGAACCACATAAAACCGGGTACGGTTCTCGGGTTTCCTATAAATAGGGACCTAGACCTCCCATTTGACAAGTTAACTTGAAACTCTCTCAAATTGGCTATTTGTGCTCTGACCTCTCTCTACATAATTTCTCTCTCTAGATTGTGACTTAAGCATCGGAGAGGGCTCAACCAGCACCACCCCCCTCTCCATGCTGGTTATTGCCCGTTTTGCAGGACCCGGCGTGTAAGAGACGGAGATTGGAGCCAAAGCCAAGTTCGGGGTTCGAGGATCGAGGTTCGCGGATCGTGGATCGTGACGTGCTGACAGGAGACCGTACCTGCGTGCACATCCAACCCGTTCGCGAAGAGCAACCCGAGGTGTCCCAGGTGGAACCGACCTCAACATTATAGTAACAATGGAATGCTGAGAAACATCTCGATACATGTGTGTAATAGCTTGGAAGCTTGTTGACGTGGTCGAACATGAGACGTTACAATACTTGAGGTAAATTACCAAAGCTTTATAAACATCAACTAAGGAAGTATTGATTGAACTAGAGAATGATGATGATGAGGTCCTGTTGGATTACGGGGACGTAATACTACGGAATGCTAAACGTGTACATGCAAGTAATCTAACTACGCAGCGGAATAGTGTACACATACCTTTTAGCTTTCCTGCCCAAGAACGTCGTGGAAGGACTTCTGATCCTCTGGTCGGAACCACATACAAGTTCTTCATAAGAAGAATTCCTACGCGGTGTAAGCTCCACAACAAAGCCTCTGATCGATTCTTCAACGGGGACAGAACCTCAGACTTAGATGTGCCGAAAATATCAACTAAGGGGGTGAGAGGGTTTCTCTCAAGTTCCTCAATGGAGGTACTTCTTATTATGAATGAATGAATAAACCCCTTAGGTGAGTCCCCTATATATCGGATTGGTGGAGTGGACAAAAGTCCACTCCAACCAATGTGGGACAACATTCCGCCGAACCATGCTATTAAAGGGGGAGGCTCAATTTTGGGCCTCCCATGTCAATTAAGGTTAGGGTTTGGCCCAATTACCCTAATGTGACAATTACCTAATTAACTTAGGTAATTTCTTTAGAATTAACGGGCTACCAATTACGGCGTCACGTCACCATATGCTAACAGCTCCCACTCGCCGAAATGGGAGGGTGCCTTATAATATATAGTTATCCAATATCATCAAATCTCAGTCTTCAGTCTTTGTCTCTGTCTCCAAATAGTTCATACGAGGTTTGCCATGCGACCGGCGGATACGACGGGCATCGTGCTACTCATCTGTTAGGAGTATTGTAGCTCCCGCATAACGTTGATTTCCTTTCGTAAATAAATCCTGTTAAAATAAAATATGTACCGCACTGTATACCTGGTCAACTATTAATTCTCCAATTGCACAGTTTTCCACATATGAATACTTCTCCAGGGCATCTGTTACAAGTGTTCACAACCTTCAACTAATATCCGGTTGGCGGCCACCTAGTGAACACAAGATTCGGTGAATCATAGGTTAACTTGACCATCCCCGTCGATTATACCCTTAGTCTAACTCAACCGGTTTCCAAGACGTGGTCACTTGGCCGTTTTCTTTGGCTCTACGCTCATACGCCGGGAAGCGAACATTGAGCTAAACCTTAGGTATACGTTCTGAGTCCATGAGGATACTTTGGATGCCTCTTCATAAGACACCTGGGATCAATCACACGCTCAAGGTGAAGAAGTATGCGCCCTTTGAGTCACTAGGATTCTAGCTAGCACAACCGAGCATGACCCCGTGGTCGAACATGGCACGCGCAGTATGAAGCACGCGTCGATAGCACACCTGGACTAACCAGGATTGGGATATGTCAATCATGCTATCGCAGAATCTTTCATCTGGCCCTGAATGTGATTTTAATGATGGACTGGGTCCAACACAGAGATTTACAAAACGAAGATTAATTCATGCATTAAGCGTGACAAGGTTATCATTTCGTTTAACCAGGTTTATCCCCCTGGTTCTTAGCCAATCTTGTTGGGGTAGTGGTCCCCCTCTCTTTGCAAGATGACCGTTCTTGTGTGACGAGGCATGGTTCACAATCGACATAATTTTGGTGGAAGAGTTTTACCTCTTTCTACGACTTAGTTTATAGACCGTAAAATCCGATGTTATATTTCATTATGACGTCGATAGATCATATACTCAGTTTGCAATTCTTTTATTCAATCGAAAAAATATTATTTCAAATGTCAAAATGTCATCACTTATACAAGCCACTTATTTAAGCCCTATGTAATCCAAGCAGTTTTACGTGCTTTTCGAAGATCTCTCTACGTAATGGCTTAGTTAATGGATCTGCAACCATTTTATCCGTGGACAAGTATTTTAAAGCGACTATGTTGTCTTCCAGAACAGATTTAGCATAATTGTATTACACATCAATGTGTTTGGTCCTACTATGGTACTTTGGATTCTTAACTGCTGCAATGGCTGCCTGACTGTCGGAGTATACCTTGACGGGATTACTCGCTTTGCCAGTGCCAATTAATGCAGTAAGAAGCCTTTTAGGCCAGACCGCTTCTTGTGCGTTTTTAAAAAGGGCAACGAATTCTGATTCCATAGTGGAAAGCGCGACACATGATTGCTTCTTGCTCACCCAAGATATGGCAGCATTAGCAAGAAGGAAAACTCCTCATGTGGTGGACTTACGATCATCTGGCTCGCCACCGTGGTCGGCGTCACTATAACCGGTCAATTCTATTTGCCTGCCCTTATAGCACAGAACATAGTCGGCAGTACCTTTCAGATACCTTATAATTCGTTTTACGGCCTTTAGATGTTGATAACTAGGATCTGATTGGAATCTTGCTACTAGGCCCACACCGTAACAGATATCTGGTCGAGTACATAGCATGGCATACATAAGACTCCCTACCATGCTTAGGTACTCAGCCCCCTTCATCTGTTCACGCTGCTGCTGGTTTTTCGGTCCATCACGCTTTGACAACGCGCACCTGAACACAACCGGTGTATCCACGGGTTTAGCATCGAGCATTCTGAATCTTTTCAACAGTTTGTTAATATAAGATTCTTGAGACAGACATAATGTACGGGCGACACGATCTCGGGCAATCTTAATGTCTAAGATGTACGTGGCCTCTCCCATGTCTTTCATCTCAAATGTTGACGCTAACCAGGACTTTGATTTGTTAATGAAACCGTCGTTCGCAGCAATGAGTATGTCATCTACGTATAGTGTTATGATGACATATTTAGACCCAGATGTCTTAGTGTATATGCAAGGATCCTCGTGAAGATTCACAAATCCGTTTCCGGCGATTTCCTCGTGGAATCTGCGATACCATTGCCGAGACGACTGTTTAAGACCGTAAATGGACCTTAAGAGTTTACAATCTTTACGTTCTTTGCCAGGAGTAGTAAAACCCTCTGGCTGCTCCATATAGATCTCTTCCTCCAAGTTTTCATGGAGGATTGTGGTATTAACATCCATTTGGTGCAGCTCTAGATCGAGACATGCAAATAGGGCAATGATGGCCTTTACTGTGGTGTAATGCACAATTGTTGAGTATGTTTCATCAAAGTCCACTCCATGAATTTGGGTATATCCTTTCGCAACTAGTCGAGCTTTGTATCGCTCAACTTCTCCATCAGCGGTGAGTTTGAGTTTCAATACCCACTTGGCTCCTATTGCTCTGCGGTTAGCAGGTAAATCAACTAAAGACCATACTGAATTAGCTTTCATTGAGGCGATTTCATCCTCCAATGCTTTTCTCCATTCCTTTGCTTGGGGTCCTTCCATCGCTTGTTTAACCGTTACCGGTTCATCAACAGACTTGAGAGTGAATATTTTGCCTCTCTCAATGGGATACTTCTTAGGAGAAGTGTGTTGCATTTGACTGCGTCTAGGCTCATTCGTCCCATTTTGAGTCTGATACATACTCCCACTTGGAATAATGCTTTTTATCGGAGCATTACTCCCACTGGGAATGATGGTGTAACTAGAACTTTGAGTAACAACTTTCGTAGGACGATCCCTTCATCTTGGGATTTCACCTCCGAGATTAGTTCTTTGATCGCTAGGACCTGGAACTGAAGTGATCATCCTACTCCAACTTGAAATCATGGGAATAATAGGTAGTTGTGTATCATGATTGTCAGGTGCTACTTGATTCGCATTGTCAGCAATAGTGGTTTTTGTTTGGTGGGGAGGGGGGGGGGGGGGGGGGGAGGGAGCCCTCCCACTGGATTTATAATGGGGATTTCGTCCTCATTAACCAAATCACTTGTTGCTGTGCCAAATCTCCCACTCGAAGAAAATGGGACCTGAGAATCATCGTCATCATGTTCCAGTTCAGTCAGAACTTCGTCTGTCTTTATCTCTCGTAGCGATGGAAATTTGTCCTCAAGAAAAGTGACGTCTTTGGACTCATGTTCGTATACACTACCGTTTTCTAGGGCTGACACAAATACATAACCTTTTGAGTTCTCAGAGTATCTTATGAAGATACTTTTAAGTCCTCTGGGGCCTAACTTGCCAAAACGGCTGTCAGTTGTATGCTTATAAGCTGCGCAACCCCAAGGTCGCAGCCTGGTAAGATTTAACTCTCTACCAGATCATAGCACATACGGTGTTGTGTTAACTGCTTTTGATGGGACAAGGTTTACTACATGAGTGGCAGCAAGCAATGCATCTCCCCAATAAGAAATTGGTAACTGTGCTTGTGACATCATGGTTCTTACCATGTCTAGGAGAGTCCGATTACGACGTTCAGCCACACCATTCTGTTGTGGTGTGTTGGGGATCGTCATTTGATAGGCGATCCTACTTTCTTTGCATAACTTATCAAACTCATTAGAGAGATATTCTCCACCTCTATTGGTGCGTAGGGTTTTCACCTTTTGCTCCTGTTGATTCTCCACGAGCTTTAGAAAACTTTTAAAGCAATCTATAGCTTCAGATTTACGAGCAATCAAATGAGTAAACCCAAATCGGGTGTAGTCGTCAATGAAAGTTACGAAGTATCGCTTTCCATTTCTTGCAGTTACGTTCATTGGTCCACAAACGTCGGAATGGATTATTTGCAATGGAGATTCTGCTCGTTTTGCTTCACTGAATGGCTTGCAGGTGGATTTTCAAGCTAGACAGTCATGACAAGCGTGTTTTACCACACTGTTCGTTCCGGGCAAAAGCCCTCGTCTTGCTAACGATTGAATTTTGTCATAGCCTATATGTCCAAGCCGCGAATGCCATTCGGTCGCGTCAGTTTCTGCTTCTTTGGAGGACATAGCATACATTATATATGAATTTACATTGACATGTAAATCCATGATAAATAAACCATTATAAGAAAAGGCATGTCCAAATAAAGTATCCCCTTTATTTATCCGGACCAAGGATCTCTCGAATGATAAAACAAAGTTCTTATTCATAAGAGCAGAAACAGAAACAACATTTCTACGGATTGTAGGAGCAAAAATGACATTTTCTAGAAGTAAGGATTTGCCATTGCCCATTGGCCATTTTCAAGTTCCTACCCCTATGACTTCAACTTGTGAGTTGTCGCCAATGTATATCTTTTTAGGATCCTTCGACAATCGTCTAAACTTGGCAAATAGTTCTTTGTCGTTGACCATGTAGTCTGTTGCACCTGAATCAAGAATCCAAGACGGATTTGAGTCAGTTAACATGACAGTTGAGGAAACTAAAGCTTCCTCTACATACCCAAATTCGCATACCTTTTCAGGATACGATTTGCTGGAACCTGCACCATCGCCTATTCGGCGTGTGCTGGAATTCTTGCAAACTATCTCAGATTTTAATCTGGGACTGCCTTGTTTAGGCGTAATCAACGTTTTACTGTCGACTACCTGTTGTTTCTTTCCTTTGTTCCTGAATTTCCTCTTCTTACGACCAGCTTGTCCTGCCGGTTTCGATTCTTTCGACACCGAATTTAATCGAGCCTCTTCCATCTCGATTAGTTTCAGGACAGATGCAAGATCAAGCACGGAATTGCTAACAGTCAATATAGTCTTGGTTGCTCTCCAAGACTTTGGGAGAATTCCTATTATGGCCTGAATTTTATCCCATTCAGCCATCTGACAGTCATCTTCCAATGGCTTGAATAGGCGAAGAAGATCGTATACTTTTCAAGTATGCTTTTACTGTTGTTTTTCAGACAGGTTTCTAGTGCCGGTATAATTGGGTGCAGAGTAACTGCCATGCCACTTCCATATTTCAGAAAGAGGGCATCCCAGATGTCCTTTGATGTTGGATCATCTTTACAAAGGTTATAGAAATCCTCTGACATCTCAGACAGTATTATCTCATTTGCTTTCTTGTCATCTTGCTCCCACTTAAAATGGGCGAATGCTAGATCTTTGGTTAATCCGGCATTTGGGTAACTCATGGTTATTTGAATGTGGTCATTCAGACCTTGTCCTTCCAAGATCGTAACGACGCGTTTGCTCCACAAGTCATAATTCGTCTCAACTAATGGCTCAGATTCACATGATAATGCCATATATTCATTGATAATAGTTTAAGGTGGGAGGACAACAACATTTTGAGAGAATCGCAAACATCGGATTATCTATTAGGATGGAATACGACAAATAGTGATCCTTCAGTCACTAAACCAAACCGACCGTCAGTAAATCGAGGGAAGGGGGTATCGTGAAAGAATTCACACTATCGTTGTGTTCAATCCAATAGATCAGTCTTTTGAAAATGGTTATTTTATTGCAAATTACCGGAATGGGAATTTTCAAATAAGCATACCCGATCTCGGCTTTCCCAAGGCCCTTATAATTTTAAAAGGAATTATCTGATAATTTACGCATGCATAATACAATATTATGCCATAAAAATCGAACAAATCAAAACATGCTTACGCGTCATGCGTCTTAATGTTCCTAGCATATATAATTCTACGTAAAGTAAATTATCACATGCTTTCTATCGTTGAACATCCTAGCATACATGTCAAAACATGCAACATCCGCACAAATCATGCATGATTGGCGACTAGAATTTTCATTTTTAAAAATGTTTGAAAATATTAGGGGCTGTTTTGCAATTCATGCTTACAATCAATCATGCGACATTTCTAGACATGGATTCTAGGCACTTTCAATCAGCATAACATGTCTATCCTATTGCGCAATACATATATTTAAATCCCAGAGCTCAATGCTCGCAATTAGTATCCAGCTAGCTTGACTGAGTCAAGACGACAGTACTAATATATATGTAGAAGAAAGTAAACAATTGCAATTCAGCCCACTAATTTAATCCAGTCCAAAAAACATGCATATCTGAGATCCATCCCCATAATCGAGAGTAGGTATTAGGGTTTTAACCGAAAAACGTGGTAAACGCAAACCCTAAGAGCACTGTTTAGGCTAAATTTAAAGTTCGAAAAATATTTTGAATTTAAAATTTGACATCCAATTTTATTGAACATTTAAAATTTCTGAGAAATTTAAAAAATTCTGGTCCGACCCAATTTAAAATCTGGTTCAGGTCGGTCCGATTTTAAAAATCTGTTTTGGTCCGAAACGGTTCAATAAAATAAGATTGTGGTTCGGGTTATCACTCAAAAACGGTTAGGTTAGGTTCATTTTAGTTACCTTGGTCCGACCCGACCCGACTAGGTCGACCCGATTAAGAAAACCCGGATTGGTTTTATCCGTTCCGGTTTAGCAATTGGACTGGCCCATAAACCATAGGGTTCATATGTCTTGTGAGTAGGGTTTTAAAGTCCACTAAAAACTTAACTTAACCACCAAGAAATATTAATTATTTAAAATAATTTCCAATATTGCTAATATATATATATATATATATATATATATAATTCGGCATATTTAAATATATATATAAATATTGTCAAGATTCTATCTATAAGATGTAAATCAATCAACAATAGATATATATACATAAAATATTCGGCATATATATATATATATATATATATATATATATATATATATATATTATTGTCAAATATATTTAGGGATTAAAATATGTAGACAGTATATTTTCTTAATCTTTTATAGCAACTAAATCTATCAATATATATTAACCCTATCTTTAACTATATATATATTGATAGTTAATATATTTTACAATATTATATTATGAACCTATCCTTATTTCCAACTTATAGATATATAGTTACCTATTAATAAAATTTAAAAATGGCAAACTATATCTCTAATTAATGTGGCCGAAAGTTTTAAAACTTGGTGACCAAGAAAATTAATTTTTTACCTAGAATACCCCTAGGGTTTTCGGCACAAACATGTAAATTGGAAAAGTTGTCAAATTTTAAGGTCAAACCCTAACTTGATTATGAATCCAAAATGTGTTCTTGATAAAACTCACGGTGTTCTTTAAGATCATGAACATCAAACTTAAATTCGAACATAAAATTCGGTTTTGATGTATAAAAACATGTAAATTTCGAAAATTTTAAGTTTTTAAATATCAAACACATGAAATTTAATTAAAATTTTCGGATTACTCACGGTGTTCATGAACATGAAAATTTCGAATTTTTTCAAAACTCAAGAACATCAGTTTATCAAAAATTTAAGAACTCCTAGCCATGCTCTGGTACCACTGTTGGATTACGGGGATGTAATACTACGAAATGCTAAAAATGTACATGCAAGTAATCTAACTACGCAGCGGAATAGTGTACACATACCTTTTAGCTTTCCTGCCCAAGAACGTCGTGGAGGGAGTTCTGATCCTCCGGTCGGAACCACATACAAGTTCTTCGTAAGAAGAAGTCCTACGCGGTGCAAGCTCCACAACAAATTCTCTGATGGATTCTTCAAAGGGGACAGAACCTCGGACTTAGATGTGCCGAAAATCTCAACTAAGGGGGTGAGAGGGTTTCTCTCAAGTTCCTCAATGGAGGTACTTCTTATTATGAATGAATGAATAAACCCCTTAGGTGAGTCCCCTATATATAGGATTGGTGGAGTGGACAAAAGTCCACTCCAACCAATATGGGACAACATTCGGCCGAACCATGCTATTAAAGGGGGAGGCCCAATTTTGGGCCTCTCATGTCAATTAGGGTCAGGGTTTGGCCCAATTACCCTAATGTGACAATTACCTAATTAACTTAGGTAATTTCCTTAGCATTAACGGGCTACCAATTACGGCGCCACGTCACCATATGCTAACAGGTCCCACTCGCTTCGAGTGTGAGATTTGAGGCAGCAACACAAGTGAACGACATGGAAAATGAAGATGGAGACAGTTTCATAATTAATCAAGTGGGAAGAGTCAATCCAACTACTCAGATCACTGTTGCTGCAGGTGCGAATCAAGTCGGACCTAATGATCACATCACTGAACCTATGGATGAAAATCCAATTTTACCTCAACTACCTACTATAACCAGTGGGAGTGGTACGACCAACTCGGTTCCCGGTCATCGTAACCGTGGAATTAATCTCGGAGGTGGAATTCCGAGACCGAGGGTCGTCCAAGAAAAGTTGTTGGTGAAAGTTCAAGTAACTCTCTTGTTCCCAGTGGGGGTATTGCACTGAAAACGAGCATTGTTCCTAGTGGTAGCGTAGTTCAAAATCAAGATGGAACTATCGAGCCTAGACGTAGTCTGAGGCACCGAACTTCTCCTAAGAAGTATCCCATCAAGAGAGGTGAATTGTTCACTCTCACTTCGGTTGATGAACCGGTAACGGTTAAACAAGCTATGGAAGGACATCAAGCGAAAGAATGGAGGAAAGCAATGGAGGATAAGATCGCCTCTATGAAAGTTAATTCAGTTTGGTCTTTAGTTGATTTGCCTGCTGACCGCAGAGCAATAGGTGCCAAGTGGGTTCTTAAATTGAAACTCACTGCCGATGGAGCTGTCGAGCGATATAAAGCTCGACTCGTTGCGAAAGGATATACCCAACTTCACGGAGTGGACTTTGATGAGACTTACTCACCTAGTGTACGTTACACTACAATACGGGTCATTTTGGCTTTGGTTGCAAGCCTCGAACTGGAGCTGCACCAAATGGATGTTAAGACTGCATTCCTCCATGGTAACCTGGAGGAAGAGATCTATATGAGCAGCCGGAGGGTTTAATTACTCCTGGAAACGAACGTAAAGTTTGTAAACTCCAAAGATCTATTTACGGTCTTAAACAATCACCCCGGTCCACGAGGAAATCGTTGGAAATGGATTCGTGAATCTTCACGAGGATCCTTGCGTGTACACGAAGACTTCCGAGTCTAAATACGTCATCTTGACATTATATGTCGATGACATATTAACTGCCGCAAATTACGTGACTTACATGAATGAATCAAATTCCTGCCTAGCATCTGTATTAGAGATGAAAGACATGGGAGAAGCCACGTACATCCTAGGCATTAAGATTGCTAAGAATCGGGCTGCTTGTAAACTATGTCTATCTCAAGATTCCTATATCAACAAGTTGTTGAAAAGGTTTCGAATGCAGGATGCCAAGCCCGTAGATACGCCGGTTGCACTCGGGTGCGCGCTGTCGAAGCGTGATGGCCCGAAAAACCTGGCTGAGCGTGAACAGATGAAAAGTGCAGAATACTTCAGTATGGTTGCAGCTTAATGTATGCCATGCAATGCACTCGTCCAGACATCTGTTACGCAGTGGGCCTAGTAGCACGATACCAATCAGATCCTGGCACTCAACATCTAAAGGCTGTTAAACGAATAATTCGATACCTGAAAGGTAGTGCCGACTACGCTCTGTGCTATGAGGGTGGAAAACTAGAATTGTTAGGATTCAGTGACGCCGACCATATTGGTGATCCGGATGATCGTAAGTCCACCTCAGGGGGGAGTATTCCTCCTTG
Source organism: Clarkia xantiana subsp. parviflora (assembly GCA_036873135.1). Classification (NCBI taxonomy): domain Eukaryota; kingdom Viridiplantae; phylum Streptophyta; class Magnoliopsida; order Myrtales; family Onagraceae; genus Clarkia; species Clarkia xantiana. The sequence continues at coordinate 23,106,883 of JAPTYO010000015.1, read as the reverse complement.
CTAATGCCGTCATTTCATGGATGAGCAAGAAGCAAACCTGTGTCGCGTTGTCAACGATGGAATTCGAATTCGTTGCCCTCTCTAAGAACGCACAAGAAGCGGTCTGGCTTAGTAGGCTCTTAACTGCATTGCTTGGCATCGAGGACAGGAGTAAACCTATGAAGGTATACTCTGGCAGTCAATCATCAATTGCAGCAGTTAGGAACCCTAAGTACGACAGCAGGACGAAACATATTGATATAAAATATAATTATGCTAAGAATATGGTTGATGTTAATGTTATCACATTAGAATACTTGTCTACTGATAGTATGATGGTCGATTCATTGACTAAACCTTTACACGTGGAAGTTTTCGAAAAGCATGTTAAAATGTTGGGACTGCGTAGGGTTAAAGTAAACTGTATCGTGATGACAACATTTTAAAACTTTATTAAAATGAATTGTAATTTGAGTTTATTATTCTTACGATGTCATAATGTTTGGAATTTCATCGGATTTTTACGGTCTATAAACTAGTCGTAGGAGGGACAACCTCCAAAGTAAAATAATGTTGAATGTAGACCAAGCCTCGTCACGTAGGCTCGGTCGTCTTTACAGAGAAGAGGATTCTCCATTAAGTCAAGACCGGCTAAGAACCACGGTGGCGAACCTGGTTAAGTAGAACGATCAGTTGGTTTATGGAGTAACACGATATAAGGGTTTGAGCGATGGGGATGGTGAAGTACACCTGAAATTCTCCGACTCTTGTATTCACTAGGTGGCCACCAGCCTGACATTACTTGAAAGGTTGTGAATACTTGTACGGATGCACTAAAGGAGTATTCCTATGTGGAAACTGGGCAATTGGAGAATTACAGCTGACCTATGATACAGCGCGGCACTTTTTAATTTTAACAGGTTGATTAGACATGAGGAATCAATGTTTCGCGGACGCTACAACACTCCTAACAGATGAGTAGCACGATACCCGTCGTGTCCGCCGGTCGCACGGCAAACCTCGTATGAACTATTTGCAGCAGGGATTGGATCGGAGACCAAATGCTTATGTGTTGGACGACAACATATTAATAGGCACCCTCCCATTCCGGCGAGTGGGAGCTGTTAGTATTTGGATAATGGGCCGCTGTAATTGGGAGCCCATTAATAAAGTCCATGTACCTAATAAATTAGGTTAATGTCTATTTAGGGATTTTGGGCTAGGCCTAAAATCTCAATTGACATGGGAGGCCCAAATTATGGGGCTCCCTATAGCATGGCCGGCCGAAATAACACATGGGGGTAAAGTGGACAAAAGTCCACTTTACTCCCCTTATAAATAGAGAGCTTAGGATGGGTTTTCACAACACTTGTTATTTTCTCTCTTCCTAAGTGGTGAGATTAAAAGAAAACCATCTTTCCTAGAATCCTCTAGTTCGGCCAAACCTACCACACCACCAAGGAGGTGCCAAATTGTGTTGAACAATTAACTCCGAGTAGATCCATCCCGCGAAGAATCGACAAAGGCTTTGCTGTTAGGCATAATCCGCGTAGGGCTTCTTTAACAGTAACCTCTACGAGAAACCGTCTAGTGGATCGAGAACTCTCCTCAAAGGTTCTGGGCTACAGGAAACAATATAGTTATGTGCACCTTCTTCCGCTGCATATTAGTTACCATGCACGTATCTAGAGTTTTGTTTCCGTAGCATTAATCCCCTAAATCCTACACATAAGACTCACATGGCCACCCCATCAATATAAAGGATAGGGACATAAGTGTTACAAGTATAAGCAACTCAACCTCCAAAAAAGCGGCATAAGACCTACAGGGCCACCCTATCAACAGAAATGAAGGGACGTAAGCGCAAATATAAGCAATCGAACCGCCAATAAGACCGTCGTGACAAAAGCAAGGGACCTGTCCAAACAAGATATAAACATAAAGGAACATCATCTCAACTTCGCAAAGGATCAGAAAGGTGAAGAAATGGACATGACAACATCAAAGACTACCACGAAATGCCGATTACAACGAAACACCCTCACTATTCCACAAAGCTCAGAGATGGGAATCGGACGATCATAGAGCCAAGCAACGAATAAATTCACTACTTCGCTCAGGGGGAAGGCGGGATACTCGTCCGATCAAAAAAACCAGCACTCGTACGCGAGACAAGAACAAATCTTCCCAAAGTCCCTTAAATTCAAAATTCAAGTCATGTCTTTCCAAACTAACTAGGGATTATCTCCAACATACCTCACGAGCAAGTGAAGGAACTTCAAGGAAGTAACGACCAAACAAAAGGAGACCATCAGCAACAACAAACCAAGGAGACAAAGCACATAGCGAACAAGTACCCCAGGAAAAGGGTGCAAAGACACGTCAGAAACCATAAACGGCCCGTAAGATATTATGCCAGCCATCAAGAGAACCCACCTAAGAGTGCATCCCAAAGTGCATGGAGATCGGATGCTTACTACCGGGGCAAAGACACATGCATGGATGATAAAAACTCATTAGGGGGAAGTCTACGACGCATAGGCAAACACCACAAACGCTCACAAGTACAAACAGAGTAAACCCAAGACTACTAAGGTAATCAATGGAGGGGTCAAGCACTTGCAACAGAACGACCGAGTAACGACCCTATTTGAAGAAGGAAAGTAGACTATCGACTATCAAAATCCTCCGAAGAAGGATCCCACCCGCTCTGAGAAAGACAACATCTGAATTGCAAGGCAGTACGTACTACCTTTACTCTCCCACTCGAGATGCGAAGCATGCTCGCTATAGGAAGAACCTTGTATATGAGCTACCAAGCGTAGCCAATACAATAAGTATCCCTCCACAATACAACAACATGTCCACTACGGGGGCACTCACATATCCATCGGTTACAAAATGCAATCTGTACAAGGGTAAACCCCCACATATAAAGATATGAAAATACTCACTACGGGGTAATGATGCATACATAAGCTGCCAAGTGTAGCCACTTTGAGAAAAATCCACTCCGTCTGGGACACAAGGCACGTCCACCATAAGGACAACTATATATATGCAACTTCATACATGCAGTTTTCGCAGTTAACGCCAGGGGTACCCCCCCCCCCCCCCCCCCCCCAGCGTCCGAAGCACACCCACTACGGGGGCAACCATTTACATTCGACTCTATAGGCACAGTCATAGAGCATGAATAACATAAGGGCCAAAACCCAATTTATGAAGGTGCAGGGTACGCGTTTCACAAGAAGTAACCTTGGCATTAAACCAAGAGGGCAAAGCCGCCACCCGGGAAATCCCAAAGCCAAGTTACTCAGGTAAATAGATGAAGTTTGATCATCCTCACCTCCATCCGTATAGAGTGGACTGAAGGCCGAGGCTAAAGGGTCACGCTCACACTCCTCCAAAAGGAGATACGAATGAAAGGACACAGTCCAAATGCTAAGTAGAATGAGACCAAGACTCGTAATTCTTACCCTCGTATAATATCTCCATATGACGTAAATTTGCTTAAGCTAATAAAATCATTTTTCGTGTATGTATTAAGCTCCTCGATACAGGGGGCAAGAAAAATCACGGCGTGTCTCGAACACTCGATAAAGGCTGGGATCGTCGTAAAGGTACGCCTTACAACTCGCTTGGGCGATACCCTGCAAAAATAGAGTCCAGCAAAGGTTGAACCGTTTCTTGACTCGGGGGAAAATGTTGGATATACGCCCAAGCTATCATAAATTGAACCTGATAATTGGGCCACAGTCGATTATAATTTGAAACTTGGAAAACGGACACCGGAGGCCCAACACGTAGGCAAAAAAAACACCCCGAGTGGCGAAAACCACTCGGGGGGTAACCCAAGCAAGGTATCCTTGCTCGGGTCGAGCAAGGTACTAGGGGTACCCACCAGGGTACCCCCCCCCTCCGTCCGGACGAGTTCCCCTCGCTCGGACCCTTACCCCCGGACGATATTTCGCCCAGGGCTTGTCCTCGTAGGCCATTTACCAACACCTAGCCATATTAATCTTATCTACGGTCGAACCGAGGTCAAACGCATCATATTTACGGTCAAGGCTAACTTATATTACGAAAATTCCATAACCGGACCAGGAAATCAATGGAATCAGGGAGGTCCAATAGGAACTCTATAAATAGTGACCTCCTCTCCTCATTTGAAGGTAATACATCACTCTCGCTCTAAGCTCATTACCTCTCTCTAAAGTTTATACTTACTTAAGCATCAAAGTGGGCTTACCGGAATCCCCTGGTGCCCATTTACAGGTATCCTAGGAGAGGTAGAGAGGATCCGAGAAGATGAAGCCCACGAAGAGGGAATCCGAGAAGAAGAAGCCCACGAAGAGGGAACCTGAGAAGAAGAAGCCCACGAAGGAAACTCGTGTGCAAATACTTAGGATATAGTTGTTTCTAACAATTTTCATCTTTAAATGTGTTAAATGGTTACATGTTAGTTCACTCTTAGGGTATAATGATTTAGGGTATAATTATATAGGGTTTATGATTTCAGGTATTATGATTTATGGTTTAGGGTATATTTAATTATTTATAGTGGTTTATAGTTTAAGGTATAATAATTTAGAGTACAGTGAATTTGATTTATTTTATAGTGATTTAAGGTATATTGATTTATGTTTAGGGTTTAGTGGTTTATGGTTTAGAGTTTAGTGATCTATAGTATAATCATTCATAGTATACTCATTTAGTGATTTATAAACGTTTAACACCTTTAAATTAAGCGAAAAGTATTAGTTTTTATCATATTGTTACCATTTACTACAATTAATATAGAGATTCTAAATATGTGTTTTAATGTAACTTTGTAACTATAAATGTGTATTTTAGTATCAAGTGATTTATAGGTTAGGGTATATTGATTTATGGCATGATGATTTAGAGTATACTGGTTTAGGGTATTGGTTTATGGTATATAGTTTGTGATTTAGGGTATAAGTGATTTATGGTACGGTGATCTAGAGTATAGTGGTTTAGAGTATTGATTTATGGTTTAGGGTATAGTAGTTTATGATTTATGATATAGTGATTTAGGGCATGGTGATTTTAAGTATAATAGTTTAGGGTATTATGTAATAACGAGTGTTAAGTATTACAATAATAAACATTTATCACCTTTAAAGTTATGTTGAAAAATATTAATTAACATCATATGTTACCATCTGTTAAAATTAATATGAGATTCTAAATATGTGTTTTAATGTAACTTTGTAACTATAAATGTTTATTTTAGGTCTAGTGATCTAGAATATATGAATTAGGGTATGGTGATTTAGGGTATAGTGGTTTAGAGTATAGTGATTTATAGTTTTAAGGTATATTAGTTTATTATTTAGGTTTGTTTAGGGTATAATGGTTTATGGTTGATGGTATAGTAAATTAGGGTATATTGGTTTATGGAACTACTGGAAATATTAGAATTGCCGACGAAATTTTATTTCGTCGGAAAAATCTCGGCGGTAAAAGTATATTTGCCGGCCAAATTAATTTTTTGACGGGAAAAACAACTATTTGCCGACAATACCCTATTTAGTCGGTAAAGATACTTTTTTGCGACCAAATGAAAAAAAAAAAACCGTCGTAAAAGATACAACATTTGTCCACATTATTTACATTTAGAAATTCTTCGGCAAAGACAAACCTTTTAACGACTAAATAGTCATTAATTATTTATACTTTACCGACTAAATTTAAATTTGGTCGTTAATTAATTACTTTTTACCGACTAAAGATAAATTTAGTCGTTAAAGAGTTATTTTGTACCGACTAAATTAGAATTTGATCGGTAAATATAATCTCTTTTCCGACCAAACATGAAATTGGTCGTTAAAGAGTAACTATTTAACGACCAATTGAATTTATTCATTAATTAGTTATATTTTACTGTCTAATTTGAATTTAGTCGTTATTAGTTGCACATTACCCATCTAATTTGAATTTAGTCGTTAATTAACTACACTTTACCAACTAAATTCAAATTTGGTCGTTGAATAGTTACTTTGTAAAAATAATATATTTCCCGACTAAACGTGAAATGGTCGTTAAAAAATAACTCTTTAACGACTAATTTAAATTTAGGGTTTACAGTTTATTAATTAGTTAAATTTTACCGACTATATTTGGATTTTTTCTTTAACAAGTTAAACTTTGCCGACAAAATTTAATTTTGGTGCTTAAATAATTATATTTTATCGACTAAATTCGAATATGGTCGTTAAAATTTTATTTGTAAAAAATAATATATATATATTATATAATTTGGAAGCAGTTAGGTTACTAATCATGCAATTGTTGATTTTCTGCCATGTCATCTAATTAAATTTTAATTGGAACGTGTCCTCAACGCGCCCTTCCCCTCTTCTTCCGCATTTTATTCTTAGGTTTCCAAGCTTTGCTTTCCTCTCTGCCGCTCAAAAATTGCTCTTACCGCTCCAAGGTTTCTCTCGCCAATTCCATCCGTAACGCTCCAAGGTAATTTCCCAGCGTGGTTTCTCTCGCCGGTTTCATCCGTTACGTTCCAGGGTAACTTCCCATCGTTTCAATCGTAACTTTTCCACCATAAATTCTGATAGTTTTTCCGCCATGATCATTCAGTTACATAGTAATCATGGTTAATCGGCCTTCTTCAACCTTCATTTCGTTTCATCATTCACAGATTCCATGAATTAATGGCTGCCCAAAGATTTATGACCAATCGCCCACTGCTGCAGCCTGTTTCGGCTTCTGCTACTTGCCGTTTCCGTTCAGGTCTTCTCTCACCTTTAATGTAATTAAAGGTGCGCCAATTTAACGTTATTACCCGTTACATATATATTCAAAAAGAATAATCCTCTCTTCACTACTGCAATACTATTTAAGGTTTTTTTGTGTGTGTTGATATTGTGGTAATCTGAATTCAGGATCGATTGGTATTGCAATTTAGGATAGATTGGTGGTTATTTGCTGACTAATTAACTCTTATGACTTCCATAATTCACCCCCTGAGTCATTTGCGCCTAGGGTATAGTAACTATTCAATACGGGTACGCATAATCCAATTATGTGATTCTGTCAATTTCAAGAATGAATCACATTTGATGTCTGTGGATATGCTTCTCTTAGATGATCAGGTATTTTGCTTCTCTAAGACATTACTGAACAACTTACAGAATATTCCGTCGTTAAGTGATTTTGAATGTAGTTTTCCTTTTTTTTCCTTTTATTTCAGTTTAAGAAGAGATTTGATTGTGTATACACTGTTTTGGTTGTTCCACCGATGCTAAACTTGATAATATTAATTCAAATGCAAGCCTGATTGAGGGGGTTGGTTAGCCACTACCTGCTCCAAAGATTAAATGTTAAAATATAATGCTTAGTGCTTAATGATTTCATTTATGTGTAACAATTGAAACTTTAATGTTTAGGGGTCATGTGTTCATGCATATATTCCGAGGCAAATTGTTCAGAAGTTGTTTCTACCAGTGTTGTCAAAGGAGAGCGCCTCGGCGCCTGAGGCGAAATCCGGCCTCCCCGCCTCAGACCTGTTTGGGGCGACTGCCTTCCATGAGGCGCCCGCCTCATAGCGCCTTAGCTGTGAGGCGTTGAGGCTCCGAGGCACTCGCCTCCGTCGCCTTGATGGGTTTCGGATTTTTACTTAAACAGCGAGGGTGGAGGCTGATAGAGTAGCCATGAAATAGCCATGGAAGAAGAAGAAGAAAAAAAAGTTAAGAGTACTTACCTTTGTGAAAGTGACGAGAGTGGTGGCTGCCAGGGGCTGCACTGGGTTAAAACTTAAAAGAGAGAGATAGGGTTTTATTTATAAGTTTTAAAAATTGTAAAAAGACCCCTAGACTTATAATAGTAATTTAAATAGTTTCCAAACTTACTATTTTATTTATAATGTGGCCCAGATTATTAGTTTTTAGGATTTAAATGTCTAGAATAAAGAAAAAATATATAAAAATATAAGAGTCTCTTATTTTTCTTAAGTATTATATATGGTATTTGTATAAATATTATAACTATCTTAAGTAATCGCCTTTTTCAATGAGGCGAGCGCCTCGTTTTCGCCTCAAATTTGAGGCGTATTTGGCCTCCTCGCCTCATGTCGCCTTTCGCATCTGACAACATTGGTTTCTACATTTCATCGCGTCTTTCTCACAATCAGTTTCAGTCCGCTGTCAATTTCAATCATCTGTTTCAATCTGACCAATTTATTGATCATCGTCGGTTGAATTGTCCAGTCGTTACATTCTTTTCTTACATAAGCACCATCAGCTCTGTGGTGTGGGCATCCTCTCTTCAAAGAAGAGGCTAGGGTTTTCCTGCTATGTCTGGTCAGTTTCTCTGAAATCAGAGAGGTAATGTAGCTTATTCATTCGATTCGACCCAAGCCCGATTTATTCTCTTTGAGAACTGCTGCCAACCCAATCTTGAGTGATTTGATTTCTATTTCTTTCTTCTATATACTGCATGTTTCTCTGCTGCAATCTCTCACCGATTTGGAAGAGTGGGTTTTCATCTTTTTCTGCATACTAAAGAAAGGAGGGCAAAAAATTCCAAAATTCATAGGTAAATGAACCATCATACAAAATTTTATTTTTTCACTAAAACTCCCCACAAGTACGATGTCTTTCATGATTTTTTGCTTTATAGTTGTCCAGATTTGTATATTTTTTTTCTGGGTTGCTTTGTGATTTATGTGCTCTACCATGTGCCTTTTTAATTGTGATGAATATTCCCACTTTAGCCAATTTATTGCCGATGAACGGTCCTCTGTATTGTCACCGGTAGTTCTATTTTTCTTAATTCAATATCATGATATAGGATGCAGTTTATAACATTGTTTAACTTCTAGATTTTTAATTTACTTGATTCAGGCCCTCTAATTTTTGTTGGTGAAGGTGGAGTTTGGATAGTAATATTAGGCGTTTTTTTGTGTGGAGTAGATTACACTACATCAAATTATAGCCGCACCATGAGCGTCTTGATGTGTTATGTGCGTAGATAATTACTAGAATAATAATGGATTTTCTCTTTTTACTTGATGTGGTGTGAGCTATTGATTGTTTGCCTCTTAATCCAGCGCATACATGCACATTGTCCGGTTAATTCCAAATCTCTGGCTTTTCTGGTAACATGTAATATTTTGTTGAATCCTACAAACATTGTTATGATCGATTCTCTCAACACTCACAAACGGATTAAAAGAAAGCAATAGAGAACACAAGATTTAACGTGGTTCGGTCAACGAGACCTACGTCCACACGGCCAAAGGAGGAGCACCACTTCACTAGTACAATCAATACCGAAGGGTTACAAGACGAGAACACATAGAGCACTCACTCTCACAATACATATAGAGACCTATTACACACAATGCTCTAAACACACATAATAAAACACTCGTCTAAAACCGACTAACCCTCACCCAAAGAGACTCACGCACTCTGTTGATTTATGTTGCCTACTTGAAGACTCCTACGGCAGACAGCTATTCCTCACGGCACTGAGATGCACTCACACAGCAGCTATAACCCTAAGAGCATCCACAATGGTTTTACATAAATTGTATTCTTTAAAGTTGTCACGTAGACATTTATGTACACTTTAAGTAATACGTAAATTTAAGACACACGTAAAAAATATTTTATCTGCAATCGTATTACTTAAACATATTCCTTAAATATATTTTATTATTAAATTTTCCAACAACCACCAATAAGATATTATCATTAATTATAAAATGAATTAATTTATAATAAAAAATTGGTTACGTAATACATAGTGCATTACTTAAATTTAAGGAATGCTTTATGTAAAAACATAAATTTATGTGTGGGTCACATCTTTAAGGAATACTATGTAAAACCACTGTAGATAGTTTTTGTTGCTTTACTTAAATAAACATGTATGACCCACGTTTACGTAATCTTTACGTAATACCACTGTGGATGCTCTAATATATATATATATATATAGTAGCTATGTCCACCGCCCTAGGCTATCTATATATATATATAATAATAGTATTAACAATCAGTACCGCCTATACTAAATATATATATATAATATAATCAGCCAATTAACATTATATATATATAACCTAGTCAACTTGCTACCCATAATAACTAATGGGCTAACTAATCCAAATTCGAGACAAATCCAACAATCTCCACCTTTGTGTTGAATTCTCCATAGCTCCACCTTGACTTGTATTCTTCATAGCTCCACCTTGCTAGTGTGCTTGGTCCGCTACCTCCTTTGCAATGCCCCGACGGGCCTAACCCGATCTTCTCAAGATCCTAACCTAGCTCAAACGTTGCTCGGTCTCAGCTTTCGCTACACTGAGGCAACATGCTTCCAAGTCTTCAAACTTGACCAGTCTCCTGTCCCGGACTAATAGATCTGGAGTAGAAACAACATGCTTTTTTTTACCATAAGAGCAACCAACCTCCAACTCCACCTTCTTCAAGACACTCTGTCTTCCCATATCATCATCCGTCAACAACAGGTAGTTTAACGAAGGTGAATACCTGTCAGTTGGCCTGGTAGTCCTGGATGATCTCCTCAACACCTGCCCAGATGTTACTAGATCTACCTCTGACTTGATCTCTGGCTCACTTGGGGTCTTCGCGAAACTGACTCGTTTCTTCTTCCCCGTAATACAGCTTTCACAGAGTCCCTTGTCAACACACTTCGGGCCATCTAAAGCTTCTTTCTTCACCATCTTCTTCATTCCTTTAACACTCATATGTCTGGATGCACTCTTCTGAATAGCAGCCGCGTTTACACACCCTTCAGTGGTGTACAAGGTTCCAGATTTAAGGCCCCGTGCTACAACCATAGCACCCTTCTTGATCTTCCACGAACCATTCACAAAATCTACTGCATAACCTGTGCGATCCAACTGACCAACCGAGATCAGATTCTTCTTGAGACCAGGAATGTACCTGACATCTTCCAATGTCCACTGATTTCCTGCTGGAATGTGAATGCAGACATTCCCCCTTCCTTCGATCTCCAACACCTTGTTGTCAGCAAGATACACTTTTCCAAACTTTCCTGACTTGAAATTTCTGAACAACTTCTTGCTCGGAGACGAATGAAACGACGCTCCAGAACCCACAATCCAGGATTCAAGTGAGTTGTGCACACTGAGGGTTAACACGTCCCCAATGTCTTCTGCTGAATTCACAGAATCACTATCATAGCCAGGTTCGTGATTCTTCTTCTTTGACTTCGGACAATCAGATAGATAGTGGCCTCTTTCACCACAATTCCAGCATGTTCCCTGTGGTATTACTCTGTTTCTTGATTTTGAGCGTCCATGCTGATTAGAACCCTTTAATTTACACATCCCCCTTCTGTCAACACTGAAAGCACTTCCTGATGACTCACTAGGATTCTAGCTAGCACAACCGAGCATGACCCCGTGGTCAAACATGGCACGCGCAGTATGAAGCACGCGTCGATAGAACACCTGGACTAACCAGGATTGGGATATGTCAATCATGCTATCGCAGAATCTTTCATCTGGCCCTGAATGTGATTTTAATGATGGACTGGGTCCAACACGGAGATTTACAAAACGAAGATTAATTCATGCATTAAGCGTGACAAGGTTATCATTTCATTTAACCAGGTTTACCCCCTGGTTCTTACCCAATCTTGTTGGGGTAGAGGTCCCCCTCTCTTTGCAAGATGACTGTTCCTGTGTGACGAGGCATGGTTCACATTCGACATAATTTTGGTGGAAGAGTTTTACCTCTTTCTACGACTTAGTTTATAGACCGTAAAATCCGATGTTATATTTCATTATGACGTCGATAGATCATATACTCAGTTTGCAATTCTTTTATTCAATCGAAATAATATTATTTCAAATGTCAAAATGTCATCACTTATACAAGCCACTTATTTAAGCCCATTGTAATCCAAGCAGTTTTACGTGCTTTTCGAAGATCTCTCTACGTAATGGCTTAGTTATGGATCTGCAACCATTTTATCCGTGGACAAGTATTTTAAAGCGATTATGTTGTCTTCCAGAACAGATTTAGCATAATTGTATTACACATCAATGTGTTTGGTCCTACTATGGTACTTTGGATTCTTAACTGCTGCAATGGCTGCCTGACTGTCGGAGTATACCTTGAGGGGATTACTCGCTTTGCCAGTGCCAATTAATGCAGTAAGAAGCCTTTTAGGCCATACCGCTTCTTGTGCGTTTTTAGAAAGGGCAACGGATTCTGATTCCACAGTGGAAAGCGCGACACATGATTGCTTCTTGCTCACCCAAGATATGGCAGCATTAGCAAGAAGGAAAACTCCTCATGTGGTGGACTTACGATCATCTGGCTCACAACCGTGGTCGGCGTCACTATAACTGGTCAATTCTATTTGCCTGCCCTTATAGCACAGAACATAGTCGGCAGTACCTTTCAGATACCTTATAATTCGTTTTACGGCCTTTAGATGTTGATAACTAGGATCTGATTGGAATCTTGCTACTAGGCCCACACCGTAACAGATATCTGGTCGAGTACATAGCATGGCATACATAAGACTCCCTACCATGCTTAGGTACTCAGCCCCCTTCATCTGTTCACGCTGCTGCTGGTTTTTCGGTTCATCACGCTTTGACAGCGCGCACCTGAACACAACCGGCGTATCCATGGGTTTAGCATCGAGCATTCTGAATCTTTTCAACAGTTTGTTAATATAAGATTCTTGAGACAGACATAATGTACGGGCGACACGATCTCGGGCAATCTTAATGCATAAGATGTACGTGGCCTCTCCCATGTCTTTCATCTCAAATGTTGACGCTAACCAGGACTTTGATTTGTTAATGAAACCGTCGTTCGCAGCAATGAGTATGTCATCTACGTATAGTGTTATGATGACATATTTAGACCCAGATGTCTTAGTGTATACACAAGGATCCTCGTGAAGATTCACAAATCCGTTTCCGACGATTTCCTCGTGGAATCTGCGATACCATTGCCGAGACGACTGTTTAAGACCGTAAATGGACCCTTAGAGTTTACAATCTTTACGTTCTTTGCCAGGAGTAATAAAACCCTCTGGCTGCTCCATATAGATCTCTTCCTCCAAGTTTTCATGGAGGATTCCGGTATTAACATCCATTTGGTGCAGCTCTAGATCGAGACATGCAAATAGGGCAATGATGGCCTTTACTGTGGTGTAATGCACAATTGGTGAGTATGTTTCATCAAAGTCCACTCCATGAATTTGGGTATATCCTTTCGCAACCAGTCGAGCTTTTTATCGCTCAACTTCTCCATCAGCGGTGAGCTTGAGTTTCAATACCCACTTGGCTCCTATTGCTCTGCGGTTAGCAGGTAAATCAACTAAAGACCATACTGAATTAGCTTTCATTGAGGCGATTTCATCCTCCAATGCTTTTCTCCATTCCTTTTCTTGGGGTCCTTCCATCGCTTGTTTAACCGTTACCAGTTCATCAACAGACTTGAGAGTGAATATTTTGCCTCTCTCAATGGGATACTTCTTAGGAGAAGTGCGTTGCATTTGACTGCGTCTAGGCTCATTCGTCCCATTTTGAGTCTGATACATACTCCCACTTGGAATAATGCTTTTTATCGGAGCATTACTCCCACTGGGAATGATGGTGGAACTAGAACTTTGAGTAACAACTTTCGTAGGACGATCCCTTCGTCTTGGGATTTCACCTCCGAGATTAGTTCTTTGATCGCTAGGACCTGGAACTGAAGTGATCATCCTACTCCAAATTGAAATCATGCGAATAATAGGTAGTTGTGTATCATGATTGTCAGGTGCTACTTGATTCGCATTGTCAGCAATAGTGGTTTTTGTTTGGTGGGGAGGGGGGGGGGGGAGAAGCGAGCCCTCCCACTAGATTTATAATGGGGATTTCGTCCTCATTAACCAAATCACTTGTTGTTGTGCCAAATCTCCCACTCGAAGAAAATGGGAGCTGAGAATCATCGTCATCATGTTCCAGTTCAGTCATAACTTCGTCTGTCTTTATCTCTCGTAGCGATGGAAATTTGTCCTCAAGAAAAGTGACGTCTTTGGACTCATGTTCGTATACACTACCGTTTTCTAGGGCTGACACAAATACATAAACTTTTGAGTTCTCAGAGTATCTTATGAAGATACTTTTAAGTCCTCTGGGGCCTAACTTGCCAAAACGGCTGTCAGTTGTATGTTTATAAGCTGTGCAACCCCAAGGTCTCAGCCTGGTAAGATTTAACTCTCTACCAGTTCATAGCACATACGGTGTTGTGTTAACTGCTTTTTGATGGGACAAGGTTTACTACATGAGTGGCAGCAAGCAATGCATCTCCCCAATAAGAAATTGGTAACTGTGCTTGTGACATCATGGTTCTTACCATGTCTAGGAGAGTCCGATTACGACGTTCAGCCACACCATTCTGTTGTGGTGTGTTGGGGATCGTCATTTGACGGGCGATCCTACTTTCTTTGCATAACTTATCAAACTCATTAGAGAGATATTCTCCACCTCTATCGGTGCGTAGGGTTTTCACCTTTCGCTCCTGTTGATTCTCCACGAGCTTTAGAAAACTTTTAAAGCAATCTATAGCTTCAGATTTACGAGCAATCAAATGAGTAAACCCGAATCGGGTGTAGTCGTCAATGAATGTTACGAAGTATCGCTTTCCATTTCTTGCAGTTACGTTCATTGGTCCACAAACGTCGGAATGGATTATTTGCAATGGAGATTCTGCTCGTTTTGCTTCACTGAATGGCTTGCAGGTGGATTTTCAAGCTAGACAGTCATGACAAGCGTGTTTTACCACACTGTTCGTTCCGGGCAAAAGCCCTCGTCTTGCTAACGATTGATTTCTGTCATAGCCTATATGTCCACGCCGCGAATGCCATCCGGTCGCGTCAGTTTCTGCTTCTTTGGAGGACATAGCATACATTATATATGAATTTACATTGCCATGTAAATCCATGATAAATAAACCATTATAAGAAAAGGCATGACCAAATAAAGTATCCCCTTTATTTATCCGGACCAAGGATCTCTCGAATGATAAAAAAAAGTTCTTATTCATAAGAGCAGAAACATAAACAACATTTCTACGGATTCTAGGAGCAAAAATGACATTTTCTAGAAGTAAGGATTTGCCATTGCCCATTGGCCATTTGAAAGTTCCTACCCCTATGACTTCAACTTGTGATTTGTCGCCAATGTATATCTTTTTAGAATCCTTCGGCAATCGTCTAAACTTGGCAAATAGTTCTTTGTCGTTGACTATGTAGTCTGTTGCACCTGAATCAAGAATCCTAGACGGATTTGAGTCAGTTAACATGACAGTTGAGGAAACTAAAGCTTCCTCTATATACCCAAATTCGCATACCTTTTCAGGATACGATTTGCTGGAACCTGCACCATCGCCTATTCGGCGTGGGCTGGAATTCCCGCAAACTATCTCAGATTTTAATCTGGGACTACCTTGTTTAGGCGTAATCAACGTTTTACTGTCGACTACTTGTTGTTTCTTTCCTTTGTTCCTGAATTTCCTCTTCTTACGACCAGCTTGTCCTGCCGGTTTCGGTTCTTTCGACACCGAATTTAATCGAGCCTCTTCCATCTCGATTAGTTTCAGGACAGATGCAAGATCAAGCACGGAATTGCTAACAATCAATATAGTCTTGGTTGCTCTCCAAGACTTTGGGAGAATTCCTATTATGGCCTGAATTTTATCTCATTCAGCCATCTGACAGTCATCTTCCAATGGCTTGAATAGGCGAAGAAGATCGTATACTTTTCAAGTATGCTTTTACTGTTGTTTTTCAGACAGGTTTCTAGTGTCGGTATAATTAGGTGCAGAGTAACTGCCATGCCACTTCCATATTTCAGAAAGAGGGCATCCCAGATGTCCTTTGATGTTGGATCATCTTTACAAAGGTTATAGAAATCCTCCGACATCTCAGACAGTATTATCTCCTTTGCTTTCTTGTCATCTTGCTCCCACTTAAAATGGGCGAATGCTAGATCTTTGGTTAATCCGGCATTCGGGTAACTCATGGTTATTTGAATGTGGTCATTCAGACCTTGTCCTTCCAAGATCGTAACGACGCGTTTGCTCCACAAGTCATAATTCGTCTCAACTAATGGCTCAGATTCACATGATAATGCCATATATTCATTGATAATAGTTTAAGGTGGGAGGACAACAACTTTTTGAGAGAATTGCAAACATCGGATTATCTATTAGGATGGAATACGACAAATAGTGATCCTTCAGTCACTAAACCAAACCGACCGTCGGTAAACTGAGGGAAGGGGGTATCGTGAAAGAATTCACACTATCTTTGTGTTCAATCCAATAGATCAGTCTTTTGAAAACGGTTATTTTATTGCAAATTACTGGAAGGGGAATTTTTAAATAAGCATACCCGGTCTTGGCTTTCCCAAGGCCATTTATAATTTTAAAAGGAATTATCTGATAATTTACGCATGCATAATACAATATTATGCCATAAAAATCGAACAAATCAAAACATGCTTACGCGTCATGCGTCTTAATGTTCCTAGCATATATAATTCTACGTAAAGTAAATTATCACATGCTTTCTATCCTTGAACATCCTAGCATACATGTCAAAACATGCAACATCCGCACAAATCATGCATGATTGGCGACTAGAATTTTCATTTTTAAAAATGTTTGAAAATATTATGGGCTGTTTTGCAATTCATGCTTACAATCAATCATGCGACATTTCTAGACATGGATTCTAGGCACTTTCAATCAGTATAGCATGTCTATCCTATTGCACAATACATATATTTAAATCCCAGAGCTCAATGCTCGCAATTAATATCCAGCTAGCTTGATTGAGTCAAGACGACAGTACTAATATATATGTAGAAGAAAGTAAACAATTGCAATTCAGCCCACTAATTTAATCCAGTCCAAAAACATGCATATCCGAGATCCATCCCCATAATCGAGACTAGGTATTAGGGTTAATTTTAACCGAAAAACGTGGTAAACGCAGACCCTAAGAGCACTGTTTAGGCTAAATTTAAAGTTCGAAAATATTTTGAATTTAAAATTTGACATCCAATTTTATTGAACATTTTAAAATTTCTGAGAAATTTAAAAAATTCTGGTCCGACCCAATTTAAAATCTGGTTCAGGTCGGTCCGATTTTAAAAATCTGTTTTGGTCCGAAACGGTTCAATAAAATAAGATTGTGGTTCGGGTTATCACTCAAAACCGGTTAGGTTAGGTTCATTTTAGTTACCTTGGTCCGACCCGACCCGACTAGGTCGACCCGATTAAGAAAACCCGGATTGGTTTTATCCGTTCCGGTTTAGCAATTGGACTGGCCCATAAACCATAGGGTTCGGCCGAAATATGTCTTGTGACTAGGGTTTTAAAGTCCACTAAAAACTTAACTTAACTTAACCACAAAGAAATATTAATTATTTAAAATAATTTTCAATATTGCAATATATATATATATATATAATTCGGCATATTTAAATATATATATAAATATTGTCAAGATTCTATCTATAAGATGTAAATCAATCAACAATAGATATATATACATAAAATATTCGGCATATATATATATTATTGTCAAATATATTTAGGGATTAAAATATGTAGACAATATATTTTCTTAATATTTTATAGCAACTAAATCTATCAATATATATTAACCCTATCTTACACCAAAACATCGTACATCGTGAGCCTCTCTCCCTCCCAAAGCCCTCTCTCCCTCCCAAAGCAAACCCTTTGCTGAAGGTTTCTTGCCTAGAAGCCATGCTATCCATAGTCAATCCGTCCGCCCCTCAGTCGTTCAAGTCCTAACTTCCATAATTGCTACTGATTTTCATCATCATAGTTAATTAGTTTGCAAGGTTCGTTTTCTATCCAAACTATGTTTATTTTTCTTTTTCTCATGTTACCACCGCCATCGATGAAAGCATTAGATCTCCGATCGGATGCCACCAACAACGACGAATTCGGGTTCACCATCTGGAAGCCGACGATCCTTAACTGGTGGTACTTACAATCCACGGTCCTCTACAAAATCTTCTGCTGTGCTGATATCACTGTGATATTTATCTTTGTTTCTCTGACCATCCTTTGGTTGGAGGATCGTGATAAATTTTTTGCAGATGATTCTGTCCATCGTTTCAAACTTAAGAGTTATTTTGTAACTGTGATCTTTTACACTTCCCTACTATACTTATCCCTTCTAGATGGGAACCAAGTTCAACAAAATCACCATTCCAATTTTCACACTTTTAACCACATGCTTTTCCATTGCCACCATTCAAATTTGGATCCGGTTTCCACCGTATCTGATCCTTGTAAACTTCTCCTCCTACGAGAGGAGCAGAGTTTTTCCTCGGCACACCTAACGTGCGTTAGTCCTCGGATGTTCCTCGTTCAGGAATGCATCGGTAGTTTGATCTTTGGTCTCATCTACCTTGGGGGAATCTCTACCATCTTCGACTCACTCGTGTGGTTCTCGTTTGATAATTGGATTGTCTGTAATTTTATCGTTCCTGGTTTTTTTTCTAGTATTGCTTGTCGCGCAGGGCTGCTGTTAGCTAGGTCTTCTTTGAGGGTACTTCGGTTCCTCTACAAAGATTTGACTGTTTTGCTGTATCAGATCGGGTCCTCCTCAACAAGCTATTATCTTTTGTTATGGGGTGTTAGCGCTCTTAAACCGATTATGTTTTTTACTCCAGTTCTTGCTGTTTGTATGGTTGGTTCATACTGTGTTGCTTCAGTTTTTTATGTTCTGTTATCAGCTGCATTGTTTGTACGGGGATTTGGATTTATCCAAACTACCCGTTGTGGCTGTTTTTTTCATATGCACTGTAATCGCTGTGGTGTTTAATAATATCGGTCTTTAACCAAAAAAAAAAGTATCTTTAACTATATATATATTGATAGTTAATATCTTTTACAATATTATATTATGAACCTATTATTAGTTTTTAGGATTTAAATGTCTAGAATAAAGAAAAAATATATAAAAATATAAGAGTCTCTTATTTTTCTTAAGTATTATATATGGTATTTGTATAAATATTATAACTATCTTAAGTAATCGCCTTTTTCAATGAGGCGAGCGCCTCGTTTTCGCCTCAAATTTGAGGCGTATTTGGCCTCCTCGCCTCATGTCGCCTTTCGCATCTGACAACATTGGTTTCTACATTTCATCGCGTCTTTCTCACAATCAGTTTCAGTCCGCTGTCAATTTCAATCATCTGTTTCAATCTGACCAATTTATTGATCATCGTCGGTTGAATTGTCCAGTCGTTACATTCTTTTCTTACATAAGCACCATCAGCTCTGTGGTGTGGGCATCCTCTCTTCAAAGAAGAGGCTAGGGTTTTCCTGCTATGTCTGGTCAGTTTCTCTGAAATCAGAGAGGTAATGTAGCTTATTCATTCGATTCGACCCAAGCCCGATTTATTCTCTTTGAGAACTGCTGCCAACCCAATCTTGAGTGATTTTGATTTCTATTTCTTTCTTCTATATACTGCATGTTTCTCTGCTGCAATCTCTCACCGATTTGGAAGAGTGGGTTTTCATCTTTTTCTGCATACTAAAGAAAGGAGGGCAAAAAATTCCAAAATTCATAGGTAAATGAACCATCATACAAAATTTTATTTTTTCACTAAAACTCCCCACAAGTACGATGTCTTTCATGATTTTTTGCTTTATAGTTGTCCAGATTTGTATATTTTTTTCTGGGTTGCTTTGTGATTTATGTGCTCTACCATGTGCCTTTTTAATTGTGATGAATATTCCCACTTTAGCCAATTTATTGCCGATGAACGGTCCTCTGTATTGTCACCGGTAGTTCTATTTTTCTTAATTCAATATCATGATATAGGATGCAGTTTATAACATTGTTTAACTTCTAGATTTTTAATTTACTTGATTCAGGCCCTCTAATTTTTGTTGGTGAAGGTGGAGTTTGGATAGTAATATTAGGCGTTTTTTTGTGTGGAGTAGATTACACTACATCAAATTATAGCCGCACCATGAGCGTCTTGATGTGTTATGTGCGTAGATAATTACTAGAATAATAATGGATTTTCTCTTTTTACTTGATGTGGTGTGAGCTATTGATTGTTTGCCTCTTAATCCAGCGCATACATGCACATTGTCCGGTTAATTCCAAATCTCTGGCTTTTCTGGTAACATGTAATATTTTGTTGAATCCTACAAACATTGTTATGATCGATTCTCTCAACACTCACAAACGGATTAAAAGAAAGCAATAGAGAACACAAGATTTAACGTGGTTCGGTCAACGAGACCTACGTCCACACGGCCAAAGGAGGAGCACCACTTCACTAGTACAATCAATACCGAAGGGTTACAAGACGAGAACACATAGAGCACTCACTCTCACAATACATATAGAGACCTATTACACACAATGCTCTAAACACACATAATAAAACACTCGTCTAAAACCGACTAACCCTCACCCAAAGAGACTCACGCACTCTGTTGATTTATGTTGCCTACTTGAAGACTCCTACGGCAGACAGCTATTCCTCACGGCACTGAGATGCACTCACACAGCAGCTATAACCCTAAGAGCATCCACAATGGTTTTACATAAATTGTATTCTTTAAAGTTGTCACGTAGACATTTATGTACACTTTAAGTAATACGTAAATTTAAGACACACGTAAAAAATATTTTATCTGCAATCGTATTACTTAAACATATTCCTTAAATATATTTTATTATTAAATTTTCCAACAACCACCAATAAGATATTATCATTAATTATAAAATGAATTAATTTATAATAAAAAATTGGTTACGTAATACATAGTGCATTACTTAAATTTAAGGAATGCTTTATGTAAAAACATAAATTTATGTGTGGGTCACATCTTTAAGGAATACTATGTAAAACCACTGTAGATAGTTTTTGTTGCTTTACTTAAATAAACATGTATGACCCACGTTTACGTAATCTTTACGTAATACCACTGTGGATGCTCTAATATATATATATATATATAGTAGCTATGTCCACCGCCCTAGGCTATCTATATATATATATAATAATAGTATTAACAATCAGTACCGCCTATACTAAATATATATATATAATATAATCAGCCAATTAACATTATATATATATAACCTAGTCAACTTGCTACCCATAATAACTAATGGGCTAACTAATCCAAATTCGAGACAAATCCAACAATCTCCACCTTTGTGTTGAATTCTCCATAGCTCCACCTTGACTTGTATTCTTCATAGCTCCACCTTGCTAGTGTGCTTGGTCCGCTACCTCCTTTGCAATGCCCCGACGGGCCTAACCCGATCTTCTCAAGATCCTAACCTAGCTCAAACGTTGCTCGGTCTCAGCTTTCGCTACACTGAGGCAACATGCTTCCAAGTCTTCAAACTTGACCAGTCTCCTGTCCCGGACTAATAGATCTGGAGTAGAAACAACATGCTTTTTTTTACCATAAGAGCAACCAACCTCCAACTCCACCTTCTTCAAGACACTCTGTCTTCCCATATCATCATCCGTCAACAACAGGTAGTTTAACGAAGGTGAATACCTGTCAGTTGGCCTGGTAGTCCTGGATGATCTCCTCAACACCTGCCCAGATGTTACTAGATCTACCTCTGACTTGATCTCTGGCTCACTTGGGGTCTTCGCGAAACTGACTCGTTTCTTCTTCCCCGTAATACAGCTTTCACAGAGTCCCTTGTCAACACACTTCGGGCCATCTAAAGCTTCTTTCTTCACCATCTTCTTCATTCCTTTAACACTCATATGTCTGGATGCACTCTTCTGAATAGCAGCCGCGTTTACACACCCTTCAGTGGTGTACAAGGTTCCAGATTTAAGGCCCCGTGCTACAACCATAGCACCCTTCTTGATCTTCCACGAACCATTCACAAAATCTACTGCATAACCTGTGCGATCCAACTGACCAACCGAGATCAGATTCTTCTTGAGACCAGGAATGTACCTGACATCTTCCAATGTCCACTGATTTCCTGCTGGAATGTGAATGCAGACATTCCCCCTTCCTTCGATCTCCAACACCTTGTTGTCAGCAAGATACACTTTTCCAAACTTTCCTGACTTGAAATTTCTGAACAACTTCTTGCTCG
This sequence comes from Clarkia xantiana subsp. parviflora, assembly GCA_036873135.1. Lineage (NCBI taxonomy): Eukaryota > Viridiplantae > Streptophyta > Magnoliopsida > Myrtales > Onagraceae > Clarkia > Clarkia xantiana. The sequence goes on along the minus strand of JAPTYO010000015.1, from coordinate 23,084,713 downwards.
GAGACGAATGAAACGACGCTCCAGAACCCACAATCCAGGATTCAAGTGAGTTGTGCACACTGAGGGTTAACACGTCCCCAATGTCTTCTGCTGAATTCACAGAATCACTATCATAGCCAGGTTCGTGATTCTTCTTCTTTGACTTCGGACAATCAGATAGATAGTGGCCTCTTTCACCACAATTCCAGCATGTTCCCTGTGGTATTACTCTGTTTCTTGATTTTGAGCGTCCATGCTGATTAGAACCCTTTAATTTACACATCCCCCTTCTGTCAACACTGAAAGCACTTCCTGATGACTCACTAGGATTCTAGCTAGCACAACCGAGCATGACCCCGTGGTCAAACATGGCACGCGCAGTATGAAGCACGCGTCGATAGAACACCTGGACTAACCAGGATTGGGATATGTCAATCATGCTATCGCAGAATCTTTCATCTGGCCCTGAATGTGATTTTAATGATGGACTGGGTCCAACACGGAGATTTACAAAACGAAGATTAATTCATGCATTAAGCGTGACAAGGTTATCATTTCATTTAACCAGGTTTACCCCCTGGTTCTTACCCAATCTTGTTGGGGTAGAGGTCCCCCTCTCTTTGCAAGATGACTGTTCCTGTGTGACGAGGCATGGTTCACATTCGACATAATTTTGGTGGAAGAGTTTTACCTCTTTCTACGACTTAGTTTATAGACCGTAAAATCCGATGTTATATTTCATTATGACGTCGATAGATCATATACTCAGTTTGCAATTCTTTTATTCAATCGAAATAATATTATTTCAAATGTCAAAATGTCATCACTTATACAAGCCACTTATTTAAGCCCATTGTAATCCAAGCAGTTTTACGTGCTTTTCGAAGATCTCTCTACGTAATGGCTTAGTTATGGATCTGCAACCATTTTATCCGTGGACAAGTATTTTAAAGCGATTATGTTGTCTTCCAGAACAGATTTAGCATAATTGTATTACACATCAATGTGTTTGGTCCTACTATGGTACTTTGGATTCTTAACTGCTGCAATGGCTGCCTGACTGTCGGAGTATACCTTGAGGGGATTACTCGCTTTGCCAGTGCCAATTAATGCAGTAAGAAGCCTTTTAGGCCATACCGCTTCTTGTGCGTTTTTAGAAAGGGCAACGGATTCTGATTCCACAGTGGAAAGCGCGACACATGATTGCTTCTTGCTCACCCAAGATATGGCAGCATTAGCAAGAAGGAAAACTCCTCATGTGGTGGACTTACGATCATCTGGCTCACAACCGTGGTCGGCGTCACTATAACTGGTCAATTCTATTTGCCTGCCCTTATAGCACAGAACATAGTCGGCAGTACCTTTCAGATACCTTATAATTCGTTTTACGGCCTTTAGATGTTGATAACTAGGATCTGATTGGAATCTTGCTACTAGGCCCACACCGTAACAGATATCTGGTCGAGTACATAGCATGGCATACATAAGACTCCCTACCATGCTTAGGTACTCAGCCCCCTTCATCTGTTCACGCTGCTGCTGGTTTTTCGGTTCATCACGCTTTGACAGCGCGCACCTGAACACAACCGGCGTATCCATGGGTTTAGCATCGAGCATTCTGAATCTTTTCAACAGTTTGTTAATATAAGATTCTTGAGACAGACATAATGTACGGGCGACACGATCTCGGGCAATCTTAATGCATAAGATGTACGTGGCCTCTCCCATGTCTTTCATCTCAAATGTTGACGCTAACCAGGACTTTGATTTGTTAATGAAACCGTCGTTCGCAGCAATGAGTATGTCATCTACGTATAGTGTTATGATGACATATTTAGACCCAGATGTCTTAGTGTATACACAAGGATCCTCGTGAAGATTCACAAATCCGTTTCCGACGATTTCCTCGTGGAATCTGCGATACCATTGCCGAGACGACTGTTTAAGACCGTAAATGGACCCTTAGAGTTTACAATCTTTACGTTCTTTGCCAGGAGTAATAAAACCCTCTGGCTGCTCCATATAGATCTCTTCCTCCAAGTTTTCATGGAGGATTCCGGTATTAACATCCATTTGGTGCAGCTCTAGATCGAGACATGCAAATAGGGCAATGATGGCCTTTACTGTGGTGTAATGCACAATTGGTGAGTATGTTTCATCAAAGTCCACTCCATGAATTTGGGTATATCCTTTCGCAACCAGTCGAGCTTTTTATCGCTCAACTTCTCCATCAGCGGTGAGCTTGAGTTTCAATACCCACTTGGCTCCTATTGCTCTGCGGTTAGCAGGTAAATCAACTAAAGACCATACTGAATTAGCTTTCATTGAGGCGATTTCATCCTCCAATGCTTTTCTCCATTCCTTTTCTTGGGGTCCTTCCATCGCTTGTTTAACCGTTACCAGTTCATCAACAGACTTGAGAGTGAATATTTTGCCTCTCTCAATGGGATACTTCTTAGGAGAAGTGCGTTGCATTTGACTGCGTCTAGGCTCATTCGTCCCATTTTGAGTCTGATACATACTCCCACTTGGAATAATGCTTTTTATCGGAGCATTACTCCCACTGGGAATGATGGTGGAACTAGAACTTTGAGTAACAACTTTCGTAGGACGATCCCTTCGTCTTGGGATTTCACCTCCGAGATTAGTTCTTTGATCGCTAGGACCTGGAACTGAAGTGATCATCCTACTCCAAATTGAAATCATGCGAATAATAGGTAGTTGTGTATCATGATTGTCAGGTGCTACTTGATTCGCATTGTCAGCAATAGTGGTTTTTGTTTGGTGGGGAGGGGGGGGGGGGAGAAGCGAGCCCTCCCACTAGATTTATAATGGGGATTTCGTCCTCATTAACCAAATCACTTGTTGTTGTGCCAAATCTCCCACTCGAAGAAAATGGGAGCTGAGAATCATCGTCATCATGTTCCAGTTCAGTCATAACTTCGTCTGTCTTTATCTCTCGTAGCGATGGAAATTTGTCCTCAAGAAAAGTGACGTCTTTGGACTCATGTTCGTATACACTACCGTTTTCTAGGGCTGACACAAATACATAAACTTTTGAGTTCTCAGAGTATCTTATGAAGATACTTTTAAGTCCTCTGGGGCCTAACTTGCCAAAACGGCTGTCAGTTGTATGTTTATAAGCTGTGCAACCCCAAGGTCTCAGCCTGGTAAGATTTAACTCTCTACCAGTTCATAGCACATACGGTGTTGTGTTAACTGCTTTTTGATGGGACAAGGTTTACTACATGAGTGGCAGCAAGCAATGCATCTCCCCAATAAGAAATTGGTAACTGTGCTTGTGACATCATGGTTCTTACCATGTCTAGGAGAGTCCGATTACGACGTTCAGCCACACCATTCTGTTGTGGTGTGTTGGGGATCGTCATTTGACGGGCGATCCTACTTTCTTTGCATAACTTATCAAACTCATTAGAGAGATATTCTCCACCTCTATCGGTGCGTAGGGTTTTCACCTTTCGCTCCTGTTGATTCTCCACGAGCTTTAGAAAACTTTTAAAGCAATCTATAGCTTCAGATTTACGAGCAATCAAATGAGTAAACCCGAATCGGGTGTAGTCGTCAATGAATGTTACGAAGTATCGCTTTCCATTTCTTGCAGTTACGTTCATTGGTCCACAAACGTCGGAATGGATTATTTGCAATGGAGATTCTGCTCGTTTTGCTTCACTGAATGGCTTGCAGGTGGATTTTCAAGCTAGACAGTCATGACAAGCGTGTTTTACCACACTGTTCGTTCCGGGCAAAAGCCCTCGTCTTGCTAACGATTGATTTCTGTCATAGCCTATATGTCCACGCCGCGAATGCCATCCGGTCGCGTCAGTTTCTGCTTCTTTGGAGGACATAGCATACATTATATATGAATTTACATTGCCATGTAAATCCATGATAAATAAACCATTATAAGAAAAGGCATGACCAAATAAAGTATCCCCTTTATTTATCCGGACCAAGGATCTCTCGAATGATAAAAAAAAGTTCTTATTCATAAGAGCAGAAACATAAACAACATTTCTACGGATTCTAGGAGCAAAAATGACATTTTCTAGAAGTAAGGATTTGCCATTGCCCATTGGCCATTTGAAAGTTCCTACCCCTATGACTTCAACTTGTGATTTGTCGCCAATGTATATCTTTTTAGAATCCTTCGGCAATCGTCTAAACTTGGCAAATAGTTCTTTGTCGTTGACTATGTAGTCTGTTGCACCTGAATCAAGAATCCTAGACGGATTTGAGTCAGTTAACATGACAGTTGAGGAAACTAAAGCTTCCTCTATATACCCAAATTCGCATACCTTTTCAGGATACGATTTGCTGGAACCTGCACCATCGCCTATTCGGCGTGGGCTGGAATTCCCGCAAACTATCTCAGATTTTAATCTGGGACTACCTTGTTTAGGCGTAATCAACGTTTTACTGTCGACTACTTGTTGTTTCTTTCCTTTGTTCCTGAATTTCCTCTTCTTACGACCAGCTTGTCCTGCCGGTTTCGGTTCTTTCGACACCGAATTTAATCGAGCCTCTTCCATCTCGATTAGTTTCAGGACAGATGCAAGATCAAGCACGGAATTGCTAACAATCAATATAGTCTTGGTTGCTCTCCAAGACTTTGGGAGAATTCCTATTATGGCCTGAATTTTATCTCATTCAGCCATCTGACAGTCATCTTCCAATGGCTTGAATAGGCGAAGAAGATCGTATACTTTTCAAGTATGCTTTTACTGTTGTTTTTCAGACAGGTTTCTAGTGTCGGTATAATTAGGTGCAGAGTAACTGCCATGCCACTTCCATATTTCAGAAAGAGGGCATCCCAGATGTCCTTTGATGTTGGATCATCTTTACAAAGGTTATAGAAATCCTCCGACATCTCAGACAGTATTATCTCCTTTGCTTTCTTGTCATCTTGCTCCCACTTAAAATGGGCGAATGCTAGATCTTTGGTTAATCCGGCATTCGGGTAACTCATGGTTATTTGAATGTGGTCATTCAGACCTTGTCCTTCCAAGATCGTAACGACGCGTTTGCTCCACAAGTCATAATTCGTCTCAACTAATGGCTCAGATTCACATGATAATGCCATATATTCATTGATAATAGTTTAAGGTGGGAGGACAACAACTTTTTGAGAGAATTGCAAACATCGGATTATCTATTAGGATGGAATACGACAAATAGTGATCCTTCAGTCACTAAACCAAACCGACCGTCGGTAAACTGAGGGAAGGGGGTATCGTGAAAGAATTCACACTATCTTTGTGTTCAATCCAATAGATCAGTCTTTTGAAAACGGTTATTTTATTGCAAATTACTGGAAGGGGAATTTTTAAATAAGCATACCCGGTCTTGGCTTTCCCAAGGCCATTTATAATTTTAAAAGGAATTATCTGATAATTTACGCATGCATAATACAATATTATGCCATAAAAATCGAACAAATCAAAACATGCTTACGCGTCATGCGTCTTAATGTTCCTAGCATATATAATTCTACGTAAAGTAAATTATCACATGCTTTCTATCCTTGAACATCCTAGCATACATGTCAAAACATGCAACATCCGCACAAATCATGCATGATTGGCGACTAGAATTTTCATTTTTAAAAATGTTTGAAAATATTATGGGCTGTTTTGCAATTCATGCTTACAATCAATCATGCGACATTTCTAGACATGGATTCTAGGCACTTTCAATCAGTATAGCATGTCTATCCTATTGCACAATACATATATTTAAATCCCAGAGCTCAATGCTCGCAATTAATATCCAGCTAGCTTGATTGAGTCAAGACGACAGTACTAATATATATGTAGAAGAAAGTAAACAATTGCAATTCAGCCCACTAATTTAATCCAGTCCAAAAAACATGCATATCCGAGATCCATCCCCATAATCGAGACTAGGTATTAGGGTTAATTTTAACCGAAAAACGTGGTAAACGCAGACCCTAAGAGCACTGTTTAGGCTAAATTTAAAGTTCGAAAATATTTTGAATTTAAAATTTGACATCCAATTTTATTGAACATTTTAAAATTTCTGAGAAATTTAAAAAATTCTGGTCCGACCCAATTTAAAATCTGGTTCAGGTCGGTCCGATTTTAAAAATCTGTTTTGGTCCGAAACGGTTCAATAAAATAAGATTGTGGTTCGGGTTATCACTCAAAACCGGTTAGGTTAGGTTCATTTTAGTTACCTTGGTCCGACCCGACCCGACTAGGTCGACCCGATTAAGAAAACCCGGATTGGTTTTATCCGTTCCGGTTTAGCAATTGGACTGGCCCATAAACCATAGGGTTCGGCCGAAATATGTCTTGTGACTAGGGTTTTAAAGTCCACTAAAAACTTAACTTAACTTAACCACAAAGAAATATTAATTATTTAAAATAATTTTCAATATTGCAATATATATATATATATATAATTCGGCATATTTAAATATATATATAAATATTGTCAAGATTCTATCTATAAGATGTAAATCAATCAACAATAGATATATATACATAAAATATTCGGCATATATATATATTATTGTCAAATATATTTAGGGATTAAAATATGTAGACAATATATTTTCTTAATATTTTATAGCAACTAAATCTATCAATATATATTAACCCTATCTTACACCAAAACATCGTACATCGTGAGCCTCTCTCCCTCCCAAAGCCCTCTCTCCCTCCCAAAGCAAACCCTTTGCTGAAGGTTTCTTGCCTAGAAGCCATGCTATCCATAGTCAATCCGTCCGCCCCTCAGTCGTTCAAGTCCTAACTTCCATAATTGCTACTGATTTTCATCATCATAGTTAATTAGTTTGCAAGGTTCGTTTTCTATCCAAACTATGTTTATTTTTCTTTTTCTCATGTTACCACCGCCATCGATGAAAGCATTAGATCTCCGATCGGATGCCACCAACAACGACGAATTCGGGTTCACCATCTGGAAGCCGACGATCCTTAACTGGTGGTACTTACAATCCACGGTCCTCTACAAAATCTTCTGCTGTGCTGATATCACTGTGATATTTATCTTTGTTTCTCTGACCATCCTTTGGTTGGAGGATCGTGATAAATTTTTTGCAGATGATTCTGTCCATCGTTTCAAACTTAAGAGTTATTTTGTAACTGTGATCTTTTACACTTCCCTACTATACTTATCCCTTCTAGATGGGAACCAAGTTCAACAAAATCACCATTCCAATTTTCACACTTTTAACCACATGCTTTTCCATTGCCACCATTCAAATTTGGATCCGGTTTCCACCGTATCTGATCCTTGTAAACTTCTCCTCCTACGAGAGGAGCAGAGTTTTTCCTCGGCACACCTAACGTGCGTTAGTCCTCGGATGTTCCTCGTTCAGGAATGCATCGGTAGTTTGATCTTTGGTCTCATCTACCTTGGGGGAATCTCTACCATCTTCGACTCACTCGTGTGGTTCTCGTTTGATAATTGGATTGTCTGTAATTTTATCGTTCCTGGTTTTTTTTCTAGTATTGCTTGTCGCGCAGGGCTGCTGTTAGCTAGGTCTTCTTTGAGGGTACTTCGGTTCCTCTACAAAGATTTGACTGTTTTGCTGTATCAGATCGGGTCCTCCTCAACAAGCTATTATCTTTTGTTATGGGGTGTTAGCGCTCTTAAACCGATTATGTTTTTTACTCCAGTTCTTGCTGTTTGTATGGTTGGTTCATACTGTGTTGCTTCAGTTTTTTATGTTCTGTTATCAGCTGCATTGTTTGTACGGGGATTTGGATTTATCCAAACTACCCGTTGTGGCTGTTTTTTTCATATGCACTGTAATCGCTGTGGTGTTTAATAATATCGGTCTTTAACCAAAAAAAAAAAACCCTATCTTTAACTATATATATATTGATAGTTAATATCTTTTACAATATTATATTATGAACCTATCCTTATTTCCAACTTATATATATATAGTTACCTATTAATAAAATTTAAAAATGGCAAACTATATCTCTAATTAATGTGACCGAATTAAAACTTGGTGACCAAGAAAATTAATTTTTTTTACCTAGAATACCCCTAGGGTTTTCGGCACAAACATGTAAATTGGAAATGTTGTCAAATTTTAAGATCAAACCCTAACTTGATCATGAATCCAAAATGTGTTCTTGATAAAACTCATGGTGTTCTTTAAGATCATGAACATCAAACTTAAATTCGAACATAAAATTCGGTTTTACTGTATAAAAACATGTAAATTTCGAAAATTTTAAGTTTTTAAATATCAAACACATGAAATTTACTTAAAATTTTCGGATTACTCATGGTGTTCATGAACATGAAAATTTCGAATTTTTTCAAAACTCAAGAACATCAGTTTATCAAAAATTTAAGAACTCCTAGCCATGCTCTGGTACTACTGTTGGATTACGGGGATGTAATACTACGGAATGCTAAAAATGTACATGCAAGTAATCTAACTACGCAGCGGAATAGTGTACACATACCTTTTAGCTTTCCTGCCTAAGAACGTCGTGGAGGGAGTTCTGATCCTCCGGTCGGAACCACATACAAGTTCTTCGTAAGAAGAAGTCCTACGCGGTGCAAGCTCCACAACAAAGTCTCTGATCGATTCTTCAACGGGGACAGAACCTCGGACTTAGATGTGCCGAAAATCTCAACTAAGGGGGTGAGAGGGTTTCTCTCAAGTTCCTCAATGGAGGTACTTCTTATTATGAATGAAATGAATAAACCCCTTAGGTGAGTCCCCTATATATAGGATTGGTGGAGTGGACAAAAGTCCACTCCAACCAATATGGGACAACATTCGGCCGAACCATGCTATTAAAGGGGGAGGCCCAATTTTGGGCCTCTCATGTCAATTAGGGTCAGGGTTTGGCCCAATTACCCTAATGTGACAATTACCTAATTAACTTAGGTAATTTCCTTAGCATTAACAGGCTACCAATTACGGCGCCACGTCACCATATGCTAACAGGTCCCACTCGCTTCGAGTGTGAGATTTGAGGCAGCAACACAAGTGAACGACATGGAAAATGAAGATGGAGACATTTTCATAATTAATCCAGTGGGAAGAGTCAATCCAACTACTCAGATCACTGTTGCTGCAGGTGCGAATCAAGTCGGACCTAATGATCACATCACTGAACCTATGGATGAAAATCCAATTTTACCTCAACTACCTACTATAACCAGTGGGAGTGGTACGACCAACTCGGTTCCCGGTCATCGTAACCGTGGAATTAATCTCGGAGGTGGAATTCCGAGACCGAGAGGTCGTCCAAGAAAAGTTGTTGGTGAAAGTTCAAGTAACTCTCTTGTTCCCAGTGGGGGTATTGCACCGAAAACGAGCATTGTTCCTAGTGGTAGCGTAGTTCAAAATCAAGATGGAACTATCGAGCCTAGACGTAATCTGAGGCACCGAACTTCTCCTAAGAAGTATCCCATCAAGAGAGGTGAATTGTTCACTCTCACTTCGGTTGATGAACCGGTAACGGTTAAACAAGCTATGGAAGGACATCAAGCGAAAGAATGGAGGAAAGCAATGGAGGATAAGATCGCCTCTATGAAAGTTAATTCAGTTTGGTCTTTAGTTGATTTGCCTGCTGACCGCAGAGCAATAGGTGCCAAGTGGGTTCTTAAATTGAAACTCACTGCCGATGGAGCTGTCGAGCGATATAAAGCTCGACTCGTTGCGAAAGGATATACCCAACTTCACGGAGTGGACTTTGATGAGACTTACTCACCTAGTGTACGTTACACTACAATACGGGTCATTTTGGCTTTGGTTGCAAGCCTCGAACTGGAGCTGCACCAAATGGATGTTAAGACTGCATTCCTCCATGGTAACCTGGAGGAAGAGATCTATATGGAGCAGCCGGAGGGTTTAATTACTCCTGGAAACGAACGTAAAGTTTGTAAACTCCAAAGATCTATTTACGGTCTTAAACAATCACCCCGGTCCACGAGGAAATCGTTGGAAATGGATTCGTGAATCTTCACGAGGATCCTTGCGTGTACACGAAGACTTCCGAGTCTAAATACGTCATCTTGACATTATATGTCGATGACATATTAACTGCCGCAAATTACGTGACTTACATGAATGAATCAAATTCCTGCCTAGCATCTGTATTAGAGATGAAAGACATGGGAGAAGCCACGTACATCCTAGGCATTAAGATTGCTAAGAATCGGGCTGCTCGTAAACTATGTCTATCTCAAGATTCCTATATCAACAAGTTGTTGAAAAGGTTTCGAATGCAGGATGCCAAGCCCGTAGATACGCCGGTTGCACTCGGGTGCGCGCTGTCGAAGCGTGATGGCCCGAAAAACCTGGCTGAGCGTGAACAGATGAAAAGTGCAGAATACTTCAGTATGGTTGGCAGCTTAATGTATGCCATGCAATGCACTCGTCCAGACATCTGTTACGCAGTGGGCCTAGTAGCACGATACCAATCAGATCCTGGCACTCAACATCTAAAGGCTGTTAAACGAATAATTCGATACCTGAAAGGTAGTGCCGACTACGCTCTGTGCTATGAGGGTGGAAAACTAGAATTGTTAGGATTCAGTGACGCCGACCATATTGGTGATCCGGATGATCGTAAGTCCACCTCAGGGGGGAGTATTCCTCCTTGCTAATGTCGTCATTTCATGGATGAGCAAGAAGCAAACCTGTGTCGCGTTGTCAACGATGGAATTCGAATTCGTTGCCCTCTCTAAGAACGCACAAGAAGCGGTCTGGCTTAGTAGGCTCTTAACTGCATTGCTTGGCATCGAGGACAGGAGTAAACCTATGAAGGTATACTCTGGCAGTCAATCATCAATTGCAGCAGTTAGGAACCCTAAGTACGACAGCAGGACGAAACATATTGATATAAAATATAATTATGCTAAGAATATGGTTGATGTTAATGTTATCACATTAGAATACTTGTCTACTGATAGTATGATGGTCGATTCATTGACTAAACCTTTACACGTGGAAGTTTTCGAAAAGCATGTTAAAATGTTGGGACTGCGTAGGGTTAAAGTAAACTGTATCGTGATGACAACATTTTAAAACTTTATTAAAATGAATTGTAATTTGAGTTTATTATTCTTACGATGTCATAATGTTTGGAATTTCATCGGATTTTTACGGTCTATAAACTAGTCGTAGGAGGGACAACCTCCAAAGTAAAATAATGTTGAATGTAGACCAAGCCTCGTCACGTAGGCTCGGTCGTCTTTACAGAGAAGAGGATTCTCCATTAAGTCAAGACCGGCTAAGAACCACGGTGGCGAACCTGGTTAAGTAGAACGATCAGTTGGTTTATGGAGTAACACGATATAAGGGTTTGAGCGATGGGGATGGTGAAGTACACCTGAAATTCTCCGACTCTTGTATTCACTAGGTGGCCACCAGCCTGACATTACTTGAAAGGTTGTGAATACTTGTACGGATGCACTAAAGGAGTATTCCTATGTGGAAACTGGGCAATTGGAGAATTACAGCTGACCTATGATACAGCGCGGCACTTTTTAATTTTAACAGGTTGATTAGACATGAGGAATCAATGTTTCGCGGACGCTACAACACTCCTAACAGATGAGTAGCACGATACCCGTCGTGTCCGCCGGTCGCACGGCAAACCTCGTATGAACTATTTGCAGCAGGGATTGGATCGGAGACCAAATGCTTATGTGTTGGACGACAACATATTAATAGGCACCCTCCCATTCCGGCGAGTGGGAGCTGTTAGTATTTGGATAATGGGCCGCTGTAATTGGGAGCCCATTAATAAAGTCCATGTACCTAATAAATTAGGTTAATGTCTATTTAGGGATTTTGGGCTAGGCCTAAAATCTCAATTGACATGGGAGGCCCAAATTATGGGGCTCCCTATAGCATGGCCGGCCGAAATAACACATGGGGGTAAAGTGGACAAAAGTCCACTTTACTCCCCTTATAAATAGAGAGCTTAGGATGGGTTTTCACAACACTTGTTATTTTCTCTCTTCCTAAGTGGTGAGATTAAAAGAAAAACCATCTTTCCTAGAATCCTCTAGTTCGGCCAAACCTACCACACCACCAAGGAGGTGCCAAATTGTGTTGAACAATTAACTCCGAGTAGATCCATCCCGCGAAGAATCGACAAAGGCTTTGCTGTTAGGCATAATCCGCGTAGGGCTTCTTTAACAGTAACCTCTACGAGGAACCGTCTAGTGGATCGAGAACTCTCCTCAAAGGTTCTGGGCTACAGGAAACAATATAGTTATGTGCACCTTCTTCCGCTGCATATTAGTTACCATGCACGTATCTAGAGTTTTGTTTCCGTAGCATTAATCCCCTAAATCCTACACATAAGACCCACATGGCCACCCCATCAATATAAAGGATAGGGACATAAGTGTTACAAGTATAAGCAACTCAACCTCCAAAAAAGCGGCATAAGACCTACAGGGCCACCCTATCAACAGAAATGAAGGGACGAGCCAAGCAACGAATAAATTCACTACTTCGCTCAGGGGGAAGGCGGGATACTCGTCCGATCAAACAAAACCAGCACTCGTACGCGAGACAAGAACAAATCTTCCCAAAGTCCCTTAAATTCAAAATTCAAGTCATGTCTTTCCAAACTAACTAGGGATTATCTCCAACATACCTCACGAGCAAGTGAAGGAACTTCAAGGAAGTAACGACCAAACAAAAGGAGACCATCAGCAACAACAAACCAAGGAGACAAAGCACATAGCGAACAAGTACCCCAGGAAAAGGGTGCAAAGACACGTCAGAAACCATAAACGGCCCCGTAAGATATTATGCCAGCCATCAAGAGAACCCACCTAAGAGTGCATCCCAAAGTGCATGGAGATCGGATGCTTACTACCGGGGCAAAGACACATGCATGGATGATAAAAACTCATTAGGGGGAAGTCTACGACGCATAGGCAAACACCACAAACGCTCACAAGAGGGGTACAAACAGAGTAAACCCAAGACTACTAAGGTAATCAATGGAGGGGTCAAGCACTTGCAACAGAACGACCGAGTAACGACCCTATTTGAAGAAGGAAAGTAGACTATCGACTATCAAAATCCTCCGAAGAAGGATCCCACCCGCTCTGAGAAAGACAACATCTGAATTGCAAGGCAGTACGTACTACCTTTACTCTCCCACTCGAGATGCGAAGCATGCTCGCTATAGGAAGAACCTTGTATATGAGCTACCAAGCGTAGCCAATACAATAAGTATCCCTCCACAATACAACAACATGTCCACTACGGGGGCACTCACATATCCATCGGTTACAAAATGCAATCTGTACAAGGGTAAACCCCCACATATAAAGATATGAAAATACTCACTACGGGGGTAATGATGCATACATAAGCTGCCAAGTGTAGCCACTTTGAGAAAAATCCACTCCGTCTGGGACACAAGGCACGTCCACCATAAGGACAACTATATATATGCAACTTCATACATGCAGTTTTCGCAGTTAACGCCAGGGGTAGCCCCCCCCCCCCCCCCCCCCCCCAGCGTCCGAAGCACACCCACTACGGGGGCAACCATTTACATTCGACTCTATAGGCACAGTCATAGAGCATGAATAACATAAGGGCCAAAACCCAATTTATGAAGGTGCAGGGTACGCGTTTCACAAGAAGTAACCTTGGCATTAAACCAAGAGGGCAAAGCCGCCACCCGGGAAATCCCAAAGCCAAGTTACTCAGGTAAATAGATGAAGTTTGATCATCCTCACCTCCATCCGTATAGAGTGGACTGAAGGCCGAGGCTAAAGGGTCACGCTCACACTCCTCCAAAAGGAGATACGAATGAAAGGACACAGTCCAAATGCTAAGTAGAATGAGACCAAGACTCGTAATTCTTACCCTCGTATAATATCTCCATATGACGTAAATTTGCTTAAGCTAATAAAATCATTTTTCGTGTATGTATTAAGCTCCTCGATACAGGGGGCAAGAAAAATCACGGCGTGTCTCGAACACTCGATAAAGGCTGGGATCGTCGTAAAGGTACGCCTTACAACTCGCTTGGGCGATACCCTGCAAAAATAGAGTCCAGCAAAGGTTGAACCGTTTCTTGACTCGGGGGAAAATGTTGGATATACGCCCAAGCTATCATAAATTGAACCTGATAATTGGGCCACAGTCGATTATAATTTGAAACTTGGAAAACGGACACCGGAGGCCCAACACGTAGGCCAAAAAAACACCCCGAGTGGCGAAAACCACTCGGGGGGGTAACCCAAGCAAGGTATCCTTGCTCGGGTCGAGCAAGGTACTAGGGGTACCCACCAGGGTACCCCCCCCCCCCCTCCGTCCGGACGAGTTCCCCTCGCTCGGACCCTTACCCCCGGACGATATTTCGCCCAGGGCTTGTCCTCGTAGGCCATTTACCAACACCTAGCCATATTAATCTTATCTACGGTCGAACCGAGGTCAAACGCATCATATTTACGGTCAAGGCTAACTTATATTACGAAAATTCCATAACCGGACCAGGAAATCAATGGAATCAGGGAGGTCCAATAGGAACTCTATAAATAGTGACCTCCTCTCCTCATTTGAAGGTAATACATCACTCTCGCTCTAAGCTCATTACCTCTCTCTAAAGTTTATACTTACTTAAGCATCAAAGTGGGCTTACCGGAATCCCCTGGTGCCCATTTACAGGTATCCTAGGAGAGGTAGAGAGGATCCGAGAAGATGAAGCCCACGAAGAGGGAATCCGAGAAGAAGAAGCCCACGAAGAGGGAACCTGAGAAGAAGAAGCCCACGAAGGAAACTCGTGTGCAAATACTTAGGATATAGTTGTTTCTAACAATTTTCATCTTTAAATGTGTTAAATGGTTACATGTTAGTTCACTCTTAGGGTATAATGATTTAGGGTATAATTATATAGCGTATTAGGGTTTATGATTTCAGGTATTATGATTTATGGTTTAGGGTATATTTAATTATGTTATAGTGGTTTATAGTTTAAGGTATAATAATTTAGAGTACAGTGAATTTGATTTATTTTATAGTGATTTAAGGTATATTGATTTATGTTTAGGGTTTAGTGGTTTATGGTTTAGAGTTTAGTGATCTATAGTATAATCATTCATAGTATACTCATTTAGTGATTTATAAACGTTTAACACCTTTAAATTAAGCGAAAAGTATTAGTTTTTATCATATTGTTACCATTTACTACAATTAATATAGAGATTCTAAATATGTGTTTTAATGTAACTTTGTAACTATAAATGTGTATTTTAGTATCAAGTGATTTATAGGTTAGGGTATATTGATTTATGGCATGATGATTTAGAGTATACTGGTTTAGGGTATTGGTTTATGGTATATAGTTTGTGATTTAGGGTATAAGTGATTTATGGTACGGTGATCTAGAGTATAGTGGTTTAGAGTATTGATTTATGGTTTAGGGTATAGTAGTTTATGATTTATGATATAGTGATTTAGGGCATGGTGATTTTAAGTATAATAGTTTAGGGTATTATGTAATAACGAGTGTTAAGTATTACAATAATAAACATTTATCACCTTTAAAGTTATGTTGAAAAATATTAATTAACATCATATGTTACCATCTGTTAAAATTAATATGAGATTCTAAATATGTGTTTTAATGTAACTTTGTAACTATAAATGTTTATTTTAGGTCTAGTGATCTAGAATATATGAATTAGGGTATGGTGATTTAGGGTATAGTGGTTTAGAGTATAGTGATTTATAGTTTTAAGGTATATTAGTTTATTATTTAGGTTTGTTTAGGGTATAATGGTTTATGGTTGATGGTATAGTAAATTAGGGTATATTGGTTTATGGAACTACTGGAAATATTAGAATTGCCGACGAAATTTTATTTCGTCGGAAAAATCTCGGCGGTAAAAGTATATTTGCCGGCCAAATTAATTTTTTGACGGGAAAAACAACTATTTGCCGACAATACCCTATTTAGTCGGTAAAGATACTTTTTTGCGACCAAATGAAAAAAAAAAAAACCGTCGTAAAAGATACAACATTTGTCCACATTATTTACATTTAGAAATTCTTCGGCAAAGACAAACCTTTTAACGACTAAATAGTCATTAATTATTTATACTTTACCGACTAAATTTAAATTTGGTCGTTAATTAATTACTTTTTACCGACTAAAGATAAATTTAGTCGTTAAAGAGTTATTTTGTACCGACTAAATTAGAATTTGATCGGTAAATATAATCTCTTTTCCGACCAAACATGAAATTGGTCGTTAAAGAGTAACTATTTAACGACCAATTGAATTTATTCATTAATTAGTTATATTTTACTGTCTAATTTGAATTTAGTCGTTATTAGTTGCACATTACCCATCTAATTTGAATTTAGTCGTTAATTAACTACACTTTACCAACTAAATTCAAATTTGGTCGTTGAATAGTTACTTTGTAAAAATAATATATTTCCCGACTAAACGTGAAATGGTCGTTAAAAAATAACTCTTTAACGACTAATTTAAATTTAGGGTTTACAGTTTATTAATTAGTTAAATTTTACCGACTATATTTGGATTTTTTCTTTAACAAGTTAAACTTTGCCGACAAAATTTAATTTTGGTGCTTAAATAATTATATTTTATCGACTAAATTCGAATATGGTCGTTAAAATTTTATTTGTAAAAAATAATATATATATATATTATATAATTTGGAAGCAGTTAGGTTACTAATCATGCAATTGTTGATTTTCTGCCATGTCATCTAATTAAATTTTAATTGGAACGTGTCCTCAACGCGCCCTTCCCCTCTTCTTCCGCATTTTATTCTTAGGTTTCCAAGCTTTGCTTTCCTCTCTGCCGCTCAAAAATTGCTCTTACCGCTCCAAGGTTTCTCTCGCCAATTCCATCCGTAACGCTCCAAGGTAATTTCCCAGCGTGGTTTCTCTCGCCGGTTTCATCCGTTACGTTCCAGGGTAACTTCCCATCGTTTCAATCGTAACTTTTCCACCATAAATTCTGATAGTTTTTCCGCCATGATCATTCAGTTACATAGTAATCATGGTTAATCGGCCTTCTTCAACCTTCATTTCGTTTCATCATTCACAGATTCCATGAATTAATGGCTGCCCAAAGATTTATGACCAATCGCCCACTGCTGCAGCCTGTTTCGGCTTCTGCTACTTGCCGTTTCCGTTCAGGTCTTCTCTCACCTTTAATGTAATTAAAGGTGCGCCAATTTAACGTTATTACCCGTTACATATATATTCAAAAAGAATAATCCTCTCTTCACTACTGCAATACTATTTAAGGTTTTTTTGTGTGTGTTGATATTGTGGTAATCTGAATTCAGGATCGATTGGTATTGCAATTTAGGATATATTGGTGGTTATTTGCTGACTAATTAGCTCTTATGACTTCCATAATTCACCCCCTGAGTCATTTGCGCCTAGGGTATAGTAACTATTCAATACGGGTACGCATAATCCAATTATGTGATTCTGTCAATTTCAAGAATGAATCAGATTTGATGTATGTGGATATGCTTCTCTTAGATGATCAGGTATTTTGCTTCTCTAAGACATTACTGAACAACTTACAGAATATTCCGTCGTTAAGTGATTTTGAATGTAGTTTTCCTTTTTTTTCCTTTTATTTCAGTTTAAGAAGAGATTTGATTGTGTATACACTGTTTTGGTTGTTCCACCGATGCTAAACTTGATAATATTAATTCAAATGCAAGCCTGATTGAGGGGGTTGGTTAGCCACTACCTGCTCCGAAGATTAAATGTTAAAATATAATGCTTAGTGCTTAATGATTTCATTTATGTGTAACAATTGAAACTTTGATGTTTAGGGGTCATGTGTTCATGCATATATTCCGAGGCAAATTGTTCAGAAGTTGTTTCTACCAGTGTTGTCAAAGGAGAGCGCCTCGGCGCCTGAGGCGCTCGCCTGAGGCGAAATCCGGCCTCCCCGCCTCAGACCTGTTTGGGGCGACTGCCTTCCATGAGGCGCCCGCCTCATAGCGCCTTAGCTCTGAGGCGTTGAGGCTCCGAGGCACTCGCCTCCGTCGCCTTGATGGGTTTCGGATTTTTACTTAAACAGCGAGGGTGGAGGCTGATAGAGTAGCCATGAAATAGCCATGGAAGAAGAAGAAGAAAAAAAAGTTAAGAGTACTTACCTTTGTGAAAGTGACGAGAGTGGTGGCTGCCAGGGGCTGCACTGGGTTAAAACTTAAAAGAGAGAGATAGGGTTTTATTTATAAGTTTTAAAAATTGTAAAAAGACCCCTAGACTTATAATAGTAATTTAAATAATTTCCAAACTTACTATTTTATTTATAATGTGGCCCAGATTATTAGTTTTTAGGATTTAAATGTCTAGAATAAAGAAAAAATATATAAAAATATAAGAGTCTCTTATTTTTCTTAAGTATTATATATGATATTTGTATAAATATTATAACTATCTTAAGTAATCGCCTTTTTCAATGAGGCGAGCGCCTCGTTTTCGCCTCAAATTTGAGGCGTATTTGGCCTCCTCGCCTCATGTCGCCTTTCGCATTTGACAACATTGGTTTCCACATTTCATCGCGTCTTTCTCACAATCAGTTTCAGTCCGCTGTCAATTTCAATCATCTGTTTCAATCTGACCAATTTATTGATCATCGTCGGTTGAATTGTCCAGTCGTTACATTCTTTTCTTACATAAACACCATCAGCTCTGTGGTGTGGGCATCCTCTCTTCAAAGAAGAGGCTAGGGTTTTCCTGCTATGTCTGGTCAGTTTCTCTGAAATCAGAGAGGTAATGTAGCTTATTCATTCGATTCGACCCAAGCCCGATTTATTCTCTTTGAGAACTGCTGCCAACCCAATCTTGAGTGATGTTGATTTCTATTTCTTTCTTCTATATACTGCATGTTTCTCTGCTGCAATCTCTCACCGATTTGGAAGAGTGGGTTTTCATCTTTTTCTGCATACTAAAGAAAGGAGGGCAAAAAATTCCAAAATTCATAGGTAAATGAACCATCATACAAAATTTTATTTTTTCACTAAAACTCCCCACAAGTACGATGTCTTTCATGATTTTTTGCTTTATAGTTGTCCAGATTTGTATTTTTTTTTTCTGGGTTGCTTTGTGATTTATGTGCTCTACCATGTGCCTTTTTAATTGTGATGAATATTCCCACTTTAGCCAATTTATTGCCGATGAACGGTCCTCTGTATTGTCACCGGTAGTTCTATTTTTCTTAATTCAATATCATGATATAGGATGCAGTTTATAACATTGTTTAACTTCTAGATTTTTAATTTACTTGATTCAGGCCCTCTAATTTTTGTTGGTGAAGGTGGAGTTTGGATAGTAATATTAGGCGTTTTTTTGTGTGGAGTAGATTACACTACATCAAATTATATGTTGGATCACGGGCGAAGCTCTGTTACGTCCTTGACGGAATGTTCGGACTCCTAAGCTCCGCGTGGTCCTGCACAAGGGGATGACCTGGGTGGTGACCCAGAATCCCTCTCCGATGCTTAAATGAGTACAGTAATCAATGGGGCGGTAAGCCAAAGTCTAAGCTCGTAATTGAATTAGGGTTTTCTGGGGTAACTTCCTCCTTTATATAGGAGACGAAGTCACCCAGAGTTACCTGAGGCCAAGCTTGGCCGTTATGGCCACGATTCCGTATATCTCGGGGGATTCCGTATATTTCGCCCCACGCTCCGCGTATCTTACCCATACTCCGTGTATCTCGGGCACGCCCTGCGTATCTTGGGGGAATTTATCCGTTATCTTCAACCGTCTCCCACTACACTATCTGGTAGGCAGGTTTCTCGGTCTTATCCTCTGATCCCAAGTCACGACTTCTTGTCGGGGACTCCAGAGTTGTTCCATTCTAGATCACCACCCAGGACCTTTAGTCTCTTCGGGACAGGTCCAGCCTCTGCGGGGCTTTATCATCGGGGCCTTTACCAAGGCACATCGGGGCCTACTCAGAGGCTTCTTATCGGGAGCGTACAGCTCCTATGTCGGGCCCGCCTACGTCGGGGCTCTTCATACTGGGCCTCTAGACCTTCCGGGCCTTCACGAGGCCCATTGGACTCATTTGCCGTCCATTGGATGTTTAACGGGGCTAACGATTACTATCGGAACCCATCATTTGCCCCCAAGACATGGGGACTTTTAGTCCATCGTGTCTTCTGATCTCGTGCCTACCAACCTTATCGTCGGAGGTCTTCACCTTTATATCTTCCGATACCACCGTCGGGACCTTGTACCTTCGCAATTTCTGATACCTCGGTTAGAGGCTTTTGTCTTTATATCCTCCGATGCCACCGTCGGAGGTTCTGATCTTCGCGTGTGACTGTCACATGTCAGAGTCTCTTTCTTATGATTACTCTGGGCCCCATGTGCAGTTGCCAAATCCGAAGAGTCTCCTCGGCTACTGCAGCATTAAATGCCTGAGGATAGAGAAACGACGCTCGAACTAGCGTGACTGCTGTTTTCTGAAAAAGGCAATTGTGACGTCACGCACGTCTCCTCCGTGCCTATAATCTCGTCGATTGAGATCGTGTCGTTTCCTCTTCAACGATTCAGATCAAGCCCATCCAGCTGTCTCTTCTGTACCGTTCCATAGTTCAATGGTCCTGATCCAGTCGTTTCGTCTTCAACGGTCACGATTATATTCCTCCATTTGCCTTTTTAGCCTATAAAAGGGAGGACCTTGATCTTATTCACTTCTTCTGCGTTCTTTGACTCTCAGCCTTCTTTGCATTCGAAGTTCTCTCCAAGCTCTTCCTGGTGTTCCAAGTGATCAAGGCCCCTTCGTCTTCTCCGATCCTCCTTTTCTTCATTTTCCGACCACCAATCATGTCTGGTAAGGGCTTCTTTCCATGTTTTCATGATCTACGTACTGTTTTTATTCCTCTTTTCTCAATTCTCCCTGTCTGTAATTGTTTTGGACGAGGCTAGTTCTGAGGTTAGGGCTCCTTTCTTCTTTGAATATGCTGTCAATGAAATATCCGAGGGTTCATATGAGACAGCCCTTAGGGAGGGGTGTATTACCTCGGATTGGGAGCCTCGCTTCCCCTATGGGTCCCAGTCTGCTGGTAGGAGGAAGCACATTATCACGCCTCCTCGAGCGGGGGAAGCCTATGTCTCTACTGGACAAATAAGTGCGGGGATTCGGTTCCCCTTCTGCGGAACCCTGGTGGAGATGTGTAATTTTTACAAAACACATCCTTGCACCTTCTCTCCGCACGCCATCCGCGTGTGGAATGCTTTCCAACTTCTGTGTCACCGCCAACAATGGACATACAGTCTCCTACTATTCCGCACCTTCTACGGCATGAAGTGCAACAAAGCCGGTGTTTGTTCCTTCTCCCCCCGACTTCCCAAATGGACAAGGGAGCAACTCTCACGCTATGGCTGGGATAGTGAGACCTGGAAGTTTCACAAGGATCGGATCTTGATCCGCGACTCGGGCTCCGATAATAGTGGCTGGAAGAAATATTACTTCTTCGTTCAGCATAGCTCTGTCCCCTGGCCTCGATGGGAGGTCGTGGCGGATCCTGCCCCCAAGCTCCAGGATTACTCCGAGGATGACCTCAATACCCTCCAGATGGTTCAGCTCTACCGCTGGGGGGATAACTTCATACCCCTTGATGCCAACAGGCTCCAAGAGAGGGACCTGATCACCATCGGAGTCCGACTCCTCGATTCTGTTTCCAAGGATTTAGTCATCTGGGTAATATTTCTAACTGTTTTATTTTTACCTTTTTGCAGCCAAGAAGGCTTCTCTGTTGACTCATCTCGTTATGAAGCAGGGCGAGACTGATGCTGTACAAAGCGGTTCCAGGCGGAAGCGCAAGTTGGTGAAGAAAGGGGCTTCCTCCTCAACTCCCCTAGCTGCTGCTTCTCCGACTGATGAGCGTGTCGTGGCCAAGAAGGCCAGGCGGGAGGAGATTGATCAGGCCTTTGGGGTCACCACCGTCGAGGAAGGTAAGCGCGTTCGTCGTGCGATTACAAAATATAAAAAATTAATTCCCAAGGAGTTTATCCCTGCCGATCGAAAGACACGGGTTCGAGAGATTAAGTTCGTCCTTCAGGGAGAGATTCCTCATGTTATTGAGGCGGGATACTACAACGTCCTTGGGAAGAAACAATATTTCGATCGTCAGATCATCTGGTGCCCAGAGGGCATTCTTCCTGACTTCATTCGTCCCACTGCCACAGGTCCCTCGGAAGCTCCAGTTCCGACAGAGGCCATCATTCCGGCGGAGGATGCCGCTCCGCAAGAGCTGCTGCTGGAGGACGTCCCGGCGGAGACTCCGTTCCGCCCGGTGACTCACTTGGAAGCTTCTCCTTCCGTCGAGGAGCTTGAAGAGGGGGGCCTGGTTCCCCGTGGCCGGTCGAGGTCTAGGAGCACAAGGCCCGTTGCCAGGGATGTATCCAAGAGTCCTCCTCCCATTCTTCGTACTCCAACTCCCGAGCCACCAGCTGAGGTGGCTCCTCCGGCTGAGGGTTCCGGGACTATCCCTCCTTTCCCTGTGGATGAAAATCTTTACAAGGTTTTCACCCCCGACCAGGCGATGTTGCCCTGGAATCCGATTGAGTCTCTCCGCGGAATTCCTCTCCGACGGGGGAATCTTGATCCTGGCCTGGCCCTGCATCTTCTGGCGGGGTCAATTCCTCCAGCCTTGAGGCGACCCTTGTCCTTTACTCGGGAGGACCTGGAGGAGGATATCCGCGATATGGCTATCCGCCGATTGGAGGTAAAATCTTGCCTTTGCTTTATCTTCTTCTTCCATAGTGCCTCCGATTTCTGAAACTTTGTTTTCCCTTCTTTTAGGATACCGCCAACCAACAACGCTGTTTCGGGCTTATCCTGGCCCTGAAGGGTGCTTTGGAGGAGGCTCGGGCCCAAGCGAACCCTGAAGCTTTAGCCAAGCTTCAAATGGAGCGTGATGAGGCGGTGGCGGCCGAAAATAAGATGGCTAAGGAGAAGGCTCTCCTCGATGACATGGCCACAAGCCTGCTCAAGAAAGTCCACGACCATGAGGCCGTCATGCGTCGAGATCAGAAGATGGCCCGACTGGAGCATCAGCGGAATGAGCAGGAGAAGCAGCAGCTCATTCACGAGAAAAACGTCTCCGCTGATCTCCTCGCTGAGGCCAAGGCGAAGTTTGAGATGGAGAGGGCTGAGTTTTCTACCCAACTTGCTGAGGCCAAGGCTCAGGGTCTCGAGGAAGGCCGGCTGCAAGGCTGCGCGGAGGGTCGTCTCCAGGGTCACAAGGAGTATCGGGACTCCGAGGAATTCAAGCTGGCTGCTGTGGAGTTCTGCAAATCCGAGGTGGAGGACGTTTTGTTCAACGCCGTCGAGGAACTCTATACGGCCTACGCGGATTCCATCGACTTTACAAAGTCGGAGACCCTAGCTCCTATTGCAGAGAAGTACTTCAACCTTCCCGCGGAGAGTGAAGAGGCTGCTGCTGTGGATCCGACTCCGCCGACTGTGGAGCCTTCTGCCCAAGCCCCTCCAAGTCTCGCTCCCTCCGACGCTGCTGAGGATCCATCCCTCCACAAGGACCAAGTTTAATGCTTTATATCTTTAGTCCTTGTTGTTTTTCTCCTTTATCCTCTGTATCGAACCCTTTTCGGCCTTTGAGCCTTTATCTAAGGATTTTCTCTTCATCTTTTTTGGTATTGATGATCATTTGCACTTTATCTAAAGCGGCTTAAAATTCGTTACTTAGAACGTTCCGATGCACCCTTGTAGATGACTTCATACGTCCTTCCGACGTTTTATTCGAGACTTTGCCATTTAAGGCTCCTCATAAAAAATCGGGATTTCACCATTTAAGGCTTCTCATCCAAAGTCGGGACTTCCCCACTTAATGCTTCTTGTCTAAAGTCGGGACTTCACCACTTAAGGTTTCTCGTTCAAAATCGGAACTTCACCACTTAAGGTTTCTCGTTCAAAATCGGAACTTCACCACTTAAGGTTTCTCGTTCAAAATCGGGACTTCACCACTTAAGGTTTCTCGTCCACAATCGGAACTTCACCACTTAAGGTTTCTCGTTCAAAATCGGGACTTCACCACTTAAGGTTTCTCGTCCAAAATCGGGATTTTATCACTTAAGATTTCTCATCCCTGCCTTTCAAGGCCATGTTTGTGCCCCCTAGGGCTTTTACCGCGTCTCTACTGGACGTCTTTATTCGTACCTGTTAAGGCTTTTGGCCGCATCATATAGACGACTTATGCGGACCCATCTGGGCCTTTTCGTACCCGTTAAGGCTTTTGGCCGCATCATATAGACGACTTACGCGGACCCACCAGGGCCTTTTCGTACCCGTTAAGGCTTTTGGCCGCATCATATAGACGACTTACGCGGACCCACCAGGGCCTTTTCGTACCTAGGCTTTTGGTTGCATCATATAGACGACTTACGTGTACCCCGTAGGGCTTTTGTCCGTACCTGTTAAGGCTTTTGGCCGCGCCATATAGACGACTTATGCGTCCCCCGCGGGGCTTTCATCGTACCTCGGAAGGCTTTTGTTGCGTCACTCAGGACGTCTTATTAACAGTGAGAATAAATTCGAAAGCAATTTAATCGGAAGGCAACTTCTTTTATTCACTAATAATTCAAAGTAGGCTTACATCGGATTTTATTGATAGACAATTTGCACCATTCGTGGCGGCTTCATATCAAACATGATACTTCTTCAAGTGTTCACCACTGAAGGAGTGCTTCAACGTCTTGCCCTCGAGATCCTCTAACTTGTATGCATTGGGCGCTGGCATCCCCACGATCTTGTAGGGTCCCTCCCATTTTGGTGACAGCTTGTTGATCTGGTCTTGATGAACAAACTCGTTCCTCCGCCAGACAAGTTCTCCCACGAAGAATTGTCGGGACCTGACACGCCGATTATAATATCGGGCTGTTGCCAGTCGCATTCGGGCCTGGACTTCATCAGCCTTCCACCTCTTCTCCTCGAGTAGGTCTAAGTCCAGACGTCTCATTTCCTCATTCGATAGAGGCTCATAGTATTTCGCACGGTGGGACGCCACCGCTATTTCCACGGGAGCAACTGCCTCCGTGCCGTAAACCAGGCCAAACGGAGTTTCTCCTGTTGATTGCTTAGGTGTTGTTCTCACAGCCCATAGCACATTCTCGAGCTCATCCAGCCAATGGCCCTGCAAGGCATAGACTCTCTTCTTCAAGCCATCCATCACGATCTTGTTGGCTGACTCTACCTGGCCATTGGTCTGAGCGTGACGGACTGAAGCGGTCCGATGCTCAATATTCAATTCTTCCAAGTATTCCTTCAACTGGGCTCCGTTGAACGGAGGGCCGTTGTCGCTGATCAGTACTCGCGGGACCCCATACCGGGATATGATCTGAGTCTGAAGGAACCTGAGGATCTGCTGCCCCGTTGTTCTAGCCAACGCTTTGGCCTCTATCCACTTTGAGAAGTAGTCAATGGCCACGAGTAAGTACTTGCACTGACCTCTCGCTTGGGGGAGTGGTCCCACCAAGTCAATTCCCCATTGCGCAAAGGGCCATGCACTGCTGATGGGCATCAGGTCCGCGGCGGGAGCTACGATATTTGGGGCGTACCTCTGGCATGCATCACAGGATTGGACCATCGCCGTCGCTTCTTTGTTCATCGAGGGCCAGTAGTAGCCTAAGTTCAACGCCTTCCTTACTAGAGATCGGGCCCCTTCATGGCAGGCCGCGACTCCTTCGTGGAGCTCCCTCAGGATCCGATTTGTATCAGGCTCTGCTACACATTTTAAGAAAGGTTTTACATACCCTTTTTTGTATAATTGGTTGTCCACCATCGCATAGTTATCTGCAATCCGCCGCAACCTGACGGCTGCCGTTTTATCATCGGGGAGTACTCCCGTAGTCAGGTACGTGACCATCGGGGTCATCCAGGTGGGCTTCTCCTCTTCTTCCGATCTTGTCCCCACAGCACAGACCTCCACCGGGTCGATGTTTGAGATGATCACCCTCTCTAGGAAATGCACCCTCCGATTCTCCTCGGGGGCCACTCCCAGAGCAAATTTGCTCAAGGCATCTGCTTCCACGTTTTCTTCCCTTGGGATTGCCTCGATATCAAAGCTTTTGAAGTTCTCCTTCAAAGTCTGTACCTCGTGCAAACATTTCTTCATCGTCGGGCTCTTAGCTTCATAGTTCCCCTGGACTTGATTTACAACCAAGCTAGCATCACACTTAACTTTTAGATGGTCGACCCCCGTACCCTTGGCAATCTTGAGGCCCGTGATGAGAGCCTCATACTCTGCTTCGTTGTTGGTGGCTTTGAATGTCAATGCCAGGGCATATCGTAAAGGCTCGCCTCCGCCGGGCGGTATCAGTACGAATCCTGCCCCCGAGCCTTCTACACTTGATGAACCATCAGTGTACATCTCCCACGTATTCCCCTCATTCGGCTGTTCTGGCTGCTGTTCTGTTGTCGGGACCTCTTCCATGGTTGCCCCCTCTGCGGGACCCGTTGCTTCTAGGTCGGGTGCCGTAGACTCAGCTATAAAATCTGCCAAGGCCTGGCCTTTAATAGCGGTTCTCGGAGCAAAATGAATGCGGAACTCCGTCAGCTCGATGGCCCATTTCACCAATCTCCCCGACGCCTCTGGTCGGTTCAAAAAGTGTTTCAAAGGCTGATTAGTCAGCACCGTGACTTCATGGGCATGGAAGTAAGGTCGTAGCTTTCGAGCGGCAATTATCAGCGCGAAGAGATACTTCTCAATAGCGGGATAGTTTATTTCGGACTTGGCAAACGCCTTGCTTACATAATAGATGGGCAGTTGGTTGCCTTTGACAATCTTAATCAAAACAGAACTAACAGCTACATCAGAAACAGCTAAATAGAGATAGAGCGGCTCGCCTGGAACTGGTTTCGCCAACGGTGGAAGGGTACGAAGATGCTGCTTAAGTGCTTGGAATGCCTCCTCGCACTTGTTGGTCCACTCGAACTTCTTGTTGGCCCTCAGCACATCAAAAAATGGCATAGCTCGATCGCTCGCCTTGGATAGAAAGCGATTCATCGCGGCCAACCGGCCATTCAGCACCTGAACCTCCCGATGATTCTTCGGGGACTGCATCTCTTCGATTGCTCGCAACTTCTCGGGGTTCACCTCGATTCCTCTCTGGCTCACCATGAACCCTAGGAACTTTCCCGAGTTCACCCCAAAGGCGCATTTGTCGGGATTCAGCCGAACCTGATGAAACTTCATCCGCTCAAATGCTGCCGCCAAGTTCTGGACATGGTCTCCTGCTTGCCGGGATTTTACCAGCATGTCGTCCACATATGCCTCCATGGTTTTCCCCAACATGTCCCCGAACAACTTGTTCACCATCCGCTGGTAAGTTGCTCCGGCATTGATCAATCCGAAGGGCATCACGTCATAATGGTAGACATCGCTGTCGGCATAGAAGGCTGTATGGGGGGCATCATCCTTCGCCATCTTAATCTGGTTGTACCCAGAGTATGCATCCATGAAGCTCAGCAGCTCATGTCCCGATGTAGCGTCCACCAGCTGGTCAATCCTCGGGAGCGGGTAGCAGTCCTTCGGGCAGGCTTTGTTCAAATCGCGGAAGTCCACACACATCCGCCACTTCCCGTTACTCTTTCGCACCAGCACTGGGTTAGCCACCCAAGTCTGGAATCGGAGCTCTTTGATGAATCCAGCATCGAGCAGTCTGCCTACCTCCTGCTGAATCGCGATCCTCTTGTCCGCGCCCATCGGACGTCTCCTCTGCGCGATAGGCTTGATCGCGGGGTCAATCTTGAGCTCGTGCACTATTACGTCGGGACTGATTCCTGGCATATCACTCGGGGACCAGGCGAACAGCTCCTTGAACTCCTTCAAGAGCTCGATCAACTCTTGCGCTCTTTCATCCGACAGGGCAGAGCCGATTTTCACCTTCCTCTGAGGCCCATCGATCTCTACTTCTTTCAAGTCCTCCATGGGGGCGGGACGCCCATATTCTTCTCGAGGATCGGTATCTGTCTGAAGAACAGTCATGGTCTCCCTCCTTCTCCGACGGGTGGCATTAACATAGCACTTCCGCGATGCCACCTGGTCACCTCTGACCTCTCCAACCCCGTTATCAGTCGGGAACTTCATTTTTTGGTGAACCGTCGAAGCGACCGCCATAAGAGGGTTGATGGTAGTCCTCCCGATGATCGCGTTGTATGCCCCCGCAGACTCCACTACAACGAAATCCACGTTCCGTTTCTCCATCTTCCAGCCACTACCAAACTCTACTGGTAAGGTAATCATTCCTAATGGATAGGAAGTGGCGCCAGAGAATCCCACCATCGGGAAGTCCACCTGCGTCAGGTCTTTCTTCGTTTTCCCCATGGCCTCCAGGGCGTCTAAGAAAAGAATATCGGAGGAGCTTCCTCCGTCTATCAGGATCCGCTTCATCTCGAATCCGTCCACATCAAGGGTCACGACCAAGGCGTCGTCATGGGGGCTCTCCACACCGACCAGATCCTCCGCTGAGAAAGAGATCACCATCTCCTCCTTCTTGGTCCACGACCGGGACCTTTTTCCTAACACCACCGCAGCAGAGATGCGCGAAGCATAGTTTTCGCGAGAAGCAGAGGTATCACCTCCCGCTGCCATTCCTCCATGGATGACGTTGATGGTTTCGCGCCTCTCTCGGCGAGCTCCCGATCCTGAGGCTTCCTGTTCCACCTTCTTCTTCTTTGGGGATCGGTCGCGAGATTTCGAACGGGAGCGGGACCTACTTCTGGAACGAGATCGACATCGTCCCTTCCCGACAAATTCTTTCAGCTTCCCCTTCTGGATCAGCTTCTCAATCTCTTTCTTCAGCTCCCGACAATTTTCGGTGTCGTGACCACTGGCTCGATGGTAACGACAGTAGCGATCCGGGCGGCCTCCCAGGTACTCGCCTTCTTTCCTCGGGGGGTATCGGACGAGGCCTTGTCGCTCCATCACGGCTAATACAGAGGCCATCGAGGTGTTGATGGGGGTGACGCGACCCTCTCGATTGTCTTTCCCCGCGGGACGCTTGTCTTCTTTCCGGTCGGGACGGCCTCGGTTTCTACTCCCCTCCGTCTTATCACTTCTCCTGCGATCATCCGACAGCTTGGATGACGCCTTTCCTCTCCCCGATTTCGGGGGATCTAGCTCTCCAGCAGCGATTTTTGACTCCTGGACATCAATTTGCTGCTTCACCCTCGCCTGCAGGGCCTCCATGCTCCATATAGCCTTCGCGGCTACACTGTGCATCAGATCGGAGCCATATGGAGCACTTAGGTTATGCAGGAAGGTACGTATCATCTCTCCCTCCGAGATTTCTTCATCAATCTCCGCCGCGCTGGCAGTGAACCGTTGGTAATAATACGCCAACGATTCATCAGGTCTCTGCACCACCTTGGTTAGGGTCCTCACGCTTTTCAGGAGGCGTCTTCGTCCTTGGTACTGCTTGATGAAGCGGTCGTGCATGTCGGCCCAGCATGTGATGCTTCCTGGTGGAAGGCTGAAGAACCAGGTCATGGCCCTCTCTCCTAGGGTTATCGGGAACAGTGAGCATATCAGGTCTTCGTTTGAAGTCCTACCCATGCATGCCTGAACGTGTCTTTGTACATGGCGGACCGGGTCTCCTTCCCCATCATATGCTTCGATCGTCGGGATACCTATCCCTGGCGGGGCAACGGTGTCGATCAGCCGTGGTACGAAAGGATGGCTGGATCGATCCCTGAGCTCCGAGGTCATCTGCTTTTGGTCGCCCGTATAGATGCTAATGATTCTCACCACCTGGTCAGCGGTGAGGGGACCATTCAGGGGAATGGTCCTATTCTGCACTGGCCCAGGGCCGTCAACCACGAACTTCTCTGGTTGCATAGGTTCCTTACCCTTGTCCCGGGACGGAACCTCCTGCTCCTCTAGGTCCACCCTCGGCGGGGGTGGTGGTAACTCTTCTCGCGGAGGCAACTCCTCCACCTTCCTAGCGGCCTCTCTTTTGTCCAGCAGGGCCTCCATGGCAGCTAGGAACATTGGCATGGCCTCCGCTACTGCCTTGGCCAACTCCGAGTTCGAAGATGACCCTTCTTCCCTTCGCGGGGCATCTCCGGCTCCAGGGCCCACCGGGTTCGGTGGGGCGTCGTCCTCTCCCCTACGAGGGACCTCTTGCCTATCCCTTCCAGCGTCTCGGACTGAGACCTCATCACCATGTCCTCCTGTCTGAGAAAGGGCAGGGTTCTCACCTTGTTCCGTCACACGTTCTGGCAACGGGGAATTCACGGTTCCTGCGGGACGAGAACTGCCAGCCTGAACTTGCTTCTTCTTGCCACCACCGGCCATTGATCTGGTAGAAACTATCTTGACTTTTTGTAAGGTTCCCACAGACGGCGCCAATGTTGGATCACGGGCGAAGCTCTGTTACGTCCTTGACGGAATGTTCGGACTCCTAAGCTCCGCGTGGTCCTGCACAAGGGGATGACCTGGGTGGTGACCCAGAATCCCTCTCCGATGCTTAAATGAGTACAGTAATCAATGGGGCGGTAAGCCAAAGTCTAAGCTCGTAATTGAATTAGGGTTTTCTGGGGTAACTTCCTCCTTTATATAGGAGACGAAGTCACCCAGAGTTACCTGAGGCCAAGCTTGGCCTTTATGGCCACGATTCCGTATATCTCGGGGGATTCCGTATATTTCGCCCCACGCTCCGCGTATCTTACCCATACTCCGTGTATCTCGGGCACGCCCTGCGTATCTTGGGGGAATTTATCCGTTATCTTCAACCGTCTCCCACTACACTATCTGGTAGGCAGGTTTCTCGGTCTTATCCTCTGATCCCAAGTCACGACTTCTTGTCGGGGACTCCAGAGTTGTTCCATTCTAGATCACCACCCAGGACCTTTAGTCTCTTCGGGACAGGTCCAGCCTCTGCGGGGCTTTATCATCGGGGCCTTTACCAAGGCACATCGGGGCCTACTCAGAGGCTTCTTATCGGGAGCGTACAGCTCCTATGTCGGGCCCGCCTACGTCGGGGCTCTTCATACTGGGCCTCTAGACCTTCCGGGCCTTCACGAGGCCCATTGGACTCATTTGCCGTCCATTGGATGTTTAACGGGGCTAACGATTACTATCGGAACCCATCATTATAGCCGCACCATGAGCGTCTTGATGTGTTATGTGCGTAGATAATTACTAGAATAATAATGGATTTTCTCTTTTTACTTGATGTGGTGTGAGCTATTGATTGTTTGCCTCTTAATCCAGCGCATACATGCACATTGTCCGGTTAATTCCAAATCTCTGGCTTTTCTGGTAGCATGTAATATTTTGTTGAATCCTACAAACATCTCTATGTTGTCATCCACTCACTCGGCATTTGTTTTCACTAACAGTGAAAATTCTTTCAGCAATACTTTTGTGTTCATGGTCTTTAATTCTCATCAAATGCCATCGAACGAATTGACGACGAAACACTTGAAGATTCGCAGACACATCTGGCTTAAAAAAGATACTCTTTTGAAGGCAATTGCATCAGGTAAGGATGCTCCCAGGTCCTCCATGGCTTCGTGAATTTCATTATCATATAGTTTATGTAAGTTTTATAAACCCTAATTATCAGGATCTTGATCATGCTTTATGTGGATTAAAGTATAGTGATGAATGACTTACCTGGTCTTGATCTGGTCTTGATCTCAATTCCTTTGTTCTTCCTAGACTGTCAATTCGCTTCTCTGTAGAACGGTTCTACTTCTCTCCCTTGTCCATCCTTCTGTCAGAGACCAGTTGATGGAGAACTGCTCTTTCTCTCTGCGTCAAATAACTGGCAGGGAGAGAGGACCGTTTATAATATTAACCCTTTAATCTGGTACGTCCATCAAGTAACCAATTGAACGGTCTAGATTAAATCATACCATAAAGATATATATTGATATAATATAATATAACACATAATGTATTATATTATTCAATATATTTATATTCTTTAATATTATCTGGCCACATAATTAGAATATATATTGTAACATTAAATATATATTCTTACATTCTACCACTTGGCCAGATAATCACATAAGTCTTACATCTTTATGGAATAACATAAGGCACGCGTAAAATCTAATCTTTCCGTTCATCATAATCACTTATATTCAATAATCTGTAAATGCGGGTTATGGCGGTCATACACTTATTTAAGCAGCATACTCCCTTCCATATACCACGACAGTTACATCTTATCAAAGGTAAGCCTGTAAGTAATGTATATAAACACATTAGGGTCCGAGTAAGGCTTTGCATAAGGTTTTCCCGTTATCATAAACTTTATGTGTACACAATCATAATTAACAGGAAAACATTAGAGTCAGAAACATATCATTGAGCTCAGAGTGTCAAACATCATCATCATCAGCTTTACAACTAAGACCCATTATTTACATGCTTCTTTAATGTCATTAGTTGTAAACATTCATTTAAATACATCATTGTCAGCTTGGCCATTATGCTGACAGACACTCTTGTTTCTGAACTTTCTTCTTAACGACAATAAACTTTCATTCCATAAGTTTGCACCTTTTAATTCTTGTCGTTTTGACGAATAAATAACTGTGGCGTTATTACGATAAATTTTCCAGCGACTTGGTAATGGTGTCGACAACCTCAAGCCCTGAAATAAGTCCCACAGTCCTTAATGCATGATAAAACATGCTAAAAAAACTTACTTTACAGTATTGATAACGACAGATAATTACCACTTTTCTATAATATTGCTCCAACACATAAAAGGAACAAATAATTGAAAGTGAACTTTCAACTGTCACGATATCCCTTAATTCTGAATCTACACGAACATAAATGCATTCACATGTTCTTGTAGGTGCATTAGGACTTTATTTGCAGAATTCGAGAATTACTCCCTCTATAAGATCAATTCAATGTGAGCATTCTGAGACAATCCAACTGTAACCGTGACTAGATTAAAATTTTAATTTAATCTTTGTCACGTAAATTGTCTCTCACATTAACTTTCATCTTAACTTCAGAGGGAAACATAATGCATAATCATTTAAAAGTGAGCAAGAAATAGTCAATTATACAGGTAAAATATCTACATACTCCCACTAATCTTACAGTTCATACGGTTGTCAAGTCACTTACTAAGCCATTCGTGGGAACATTTATTTTATCCTATAAATTTATTTTTAAAATGACCATCCATTAATTGAGAAATATAAACTTCATACATAATATATTGTGGGAATGAAACCGAAAAAGTATTTACTATTATCTGAATCCTACAAGTAAACCAACTTCCAGAATAACAAATTTTCGTAATGTTATTCTAAATGATTTAACTTTATCAGATGATTATATTTTTCTTTCTTTATGGAGTATCATGCCTTTCGAACATTATCCCTTATGTTGAAATTTTCATTCAACTGATGGAACTATATTCTAATCCATGTGAATAATGTATTCATACAGATAGACAATGTCTATCATTTACTATAATATCCACATCTTATTATTCAGACACTCCCACTAATTTCATTATTCTTAAGATTAACATAACTGGTTTCTACAATTTTCGTACTTCAGTTAAGAAAGTAAGTATTTATACCCTTTGGATCTTTTAATGTTACTCTAGAGTAAACATTTCATTCAAGAATCCATTCTTTAATGTGGATCATAAACATTTACTTTACTTTTATTAGACAACCTCAAACATAATGGTGTCTTAACCAAGCTCCCTTCCAACGCACGGATCATTAAGAGGTTGGAACTGCCTTTATGGGATCTCAGACTTAACTCATACGTCCACAACTTAATGTCATTAATGGGTAAAGAAGATTTACTTCTCTAATTCTTAACTGTAACTTTCAAAGTCCGATTATATTTCTCACAATACTATTTTCATAAATGTATGACATGCTCTCTTAAGAAGGCTTATTAATGAACTAAAAGTCATATCATACTTTTATACATAAAGACATTATAAGTTTTCACGTTTCTATCTAATTGCTTACTTTCTATCAAGAAAAAAAACACTCAGCAAATGGATATAGTCATACATGAATAACATTAATAAGCGTGACTAACTAATTTTCTTCATTAACTCTTAATACGGAAAAATAAACATAAATTCATAAGTTCTAGAAGATATATAAATTATCCCCCTATTCTTGACACTTATTAATTTTCCGCATAATAATCATGTAATAAGCGAGATATACAAAAATATTACATTTTATTCATGTATGAAAAACAATTGCACTAACCTTTTAGCAGTACTCCTTTATGCATGGTTGACATGTGACTTCCTTATTCTTCATAAACATACGAGCTAACTCAATATCACATAATGAACACTTTGTAGTGCTCTCATAAATATTGAGTTGTGTCTAGTCATCCTTAAGGTCTTTAATCTTGCTCCATAAATTAGCCAACTCAAACTTCTACAAACTATACAACTCAAAACTTAATGGTTGTAAGTTTGTACATACGAGTGACTAATAAAATAATTTGTACTTTCATCCACAAAACTTCATAATTTCTTTCTTTATTGTTTGTGGAATAAACCAAAATTATTCGCATAAAGTTAAGATTTACTATGTTGTATCGTGTTAATACTTTATGATTTGACTTTCTACTTAAGTTGTGTACCCGTAAGGATACTGTTTAATTGTGTTAAGTCAGATCCTAGTAACTTTAGAGGAACCTGACTTACACAATTTTGAAAGTCAAACCTATTAAACACAATAACAGAACATACATGCGAATTAACTATAATAGCTGCAAATTACATACTTGCCAATTCATAAAATAAACTAATATAGAATCAGCTAATCATTCAGAGTATATCATAATCGACCTTTGGGCAACAACTATAATATACTATCATTAAGTAAATGTCGATTAGTAAATAAACTATTATAGATTCAGATAATCAATAAGAGTATATCATAGTCGACCTTTGGGCAACGACTACAATACACTAATCTTAATTAAATGCCATAACATTATTTGGAAATCATCAAAGTATACTATAACCGACCTTTGGGCAACGACTATAGCACACAAATCTTAATTAAATTTCATAACATTATTGGACAATTATAGAAAATCTCCAGCTAAATATATAAGTTATCTTTGGATATACAAATATATAGAACCAAAAGATCTTAATTATCCCATCATGTTTACCGGTTATAGAAAGCGATTCACCTTTGGGCAAATCCTAAAATTCTAGTAACCTGTAAATGTCAATTTATCCAATCATGTATACAGTAATAGGCATTTCATTATTATCATGGATAAATGACAATTATATTATATGCATGAAACAAATAAACATTCTAGATTAGCCACTTTGGTGACAATAATCTACTTAAAATATAAGTTCATGCATATAGTTATTGATCTTTCTTTAGACATTACTATTGTATTATACGCATGAAGCAAATAAACATTCTAGATTAGCCACTTTGGTGACAATAACCTACTTAAATTATATGTTCATGCATATAATAATTGATTTTCTTTAGGCATGACAACACATTCTAGTTCTGTCACTTTGGTGACTAGAAACTAACCATAAAGTCATGTTGATAGTAATGTCTCATTAAACCATAACCTTATCATTCTAGTTCAATCACTTTGGTGATTAGAAACTAACTATAAAGTCATGATGACCGTAAATGCCTCATTCATGCATAACATTATCATTCTAGTTCAATCACTTTGGTGATTAGAAACTAGCCATAAAGTCATGCATGTAGGCTTTAAAGTAATATTTCAATAACTAATTATAACCGACGTAATGGTTATCATCATAGGATTGAAACATCACTAGAAAACAGTAGGTTTGGCTAAAATAAAATATTTATAACCATTAAAGTTAATGGTTTTACACCATAAAACTATAATTTTCCTTAATGAGTAGCGGAAGCAATTAACAAGGAAACTAAAGCAAGTAATCTTTCATGCAATAACCATTTTCATGCTTAATTCAAACTTGCTAAATCCTTCATTATTGAAACATAATCAACCCTTAATTTCTAATTAGAATCACATGATCCAATATGTCATTCATTCATCACTCATGCATAAATAATAACATCATCATGATTTAGAATCCATAAACACATGCATAGGAGTCTCAATCGACTACCATTATCACACTCCAAATTCATCATTTAGGTGTATATCCATATTATTATAAGCATGCGATTCTAATCATCCTTAAGGCACGTAATGAATGAAATAGGTAAACTCTAATTTGATCACTTTAGGAACCACTATCAAGATACTATACATGCTAGTACGTGTTGTTCTTAAACTGATCTAGCATACTATCATCATGAGTTGTATAAAAGAGGGAGAGTATACATACGTGAAATTCTGAAAGCCCTCCACTTAGCGGATTCGCAGATACGTGATCATTTTCATCCACGTATTGTCCTTGTAAAGTCAGTCATAATGTGGAGGATTTATCACATATTACATGGTGGATTCATAACCGTAGCAATCTTTCTCTGCTCCCGGATCGAACCACTCGAGCGACAAATCGAGATACAACTCCTCGCTCTCCTCAATGCCTCATGTCACCGATTTGATTTCATCGAGAAGCATAATGAAATGAAGACAATGATTCCATTATCAGAAATTTGATTAAACAATTCCAAATCAATAAATCAATTTCATTAGGTGATAAATCAAATTCCTTCAATTGCTAACCAAATTTCATGAATAACAATTTCATTCGCTAACAATCATGCCATCAGTATGCAATCATCATATCATTATATATATATATATATATATATATATATATATATATATATATATATATATATATATATACAGTGAAACAATTCATTATCTATAGCGAAGGAATTGCATGTATTCAATTATCCTCATATCAGAACACAGCGAAGGAATTAAAACAAATCATGATACAGGTGGCAATTAGCATGCGTGAGAATGGCATCAAGTTGCTAGTGGGATATAATCTGATATCCATGTGAAAGCTAACCACCAATCAACACAATTCAATCCACAATTATTAAACAATTTAAAATCCATACGTATGCGACAAAATCAACCTAAACCGTGGAAGTCGACATCACCAATTCGTTTAGGAAATTGATACCAAAACGGCGATCGAATTCAAAGCCCAGGCCAGGAACAAATTTACGACGGTCGGTTCCTTACTAATTAAATATATCGTCGCAGTTATCAATTACTTAAACACGGTAATTCCAACATAAATCATGATCAACAACTCAGGCTCTGATACCAACATGTAAGTTTTATAAACCCTAATTGTTAGGATCTTGATCATGCTTTATGTGGATTAAAGTATAGTGATGAATGACTTACCTGGTCTTGATCTGGTCTTGATCTCAATTCCTTTGTTCTTCCTAGACTGTCAATTCGCTTCTCTGTAGAACGGTTCTACTTCTCTCCCTTGTCCATTCTTCTGTCAGAGACCAGTTGATGGAGAACTGCTCTTTCTCTCTGCGTCAAATAACTGGCAGGGAGAGAGGACCGTTTATAATATTAACCCTTTAATCTGGTACGTCCATCAAGTAACCAATTGAACGGTCTAGATTAAATCATACCATAAAGATATATATTGATATAATATATTATAACACATAATGTATTATATTATTCAATATATTTATATTCTTTAATATTATCTGGCCACATAATTAGAATATATATTGTAACATTAAATATATATTCTTACAGTTTATTCTTAAAAAATGCGATAAGCAGCTGGACACGGGTAAATCTCCATAAGTACGATATCTTTTAGGATTTTGTAACTTTTATAGTAGTCTTTTTTTTTTGTTAAGAAATTCCATTCCATATATAACAACAAACAACCAAGGACGAACTACAAAGGTGACTAGTGCAGCAACTAAAAAGACAAACCAACAACAGACAACGAAATAGGGTCATCCCAAGTTCCAGTAAGGTTGTTAGCAGCAGCTCGCTAAGTCAATCGATGAGCTAAACTAACAACATTCCTATGAGCATGCCTAATCGAAATGCCTGGTAAAGTAGAAAGCAAATACCGAATATCGTCTAAAACCCCAAAAAGAGACACGTCAATACAGGTGTAGGATAACAAAAGTTTGGACAACAAGAGTGAGTCGGTTAACAAAACCAAGGTTTGGCTATTAACAGCACACGCTGATGCCAAGAGTAGTCCCATTCTGCATGCGATTGCCTCTGCCAAAAGTGGGGTGTCACCTGGGTAAGATGTAACTGAAGCCGCCAAAAGGATGGAGGGATATGTACCCAGCAACGCTCCTCCATAAACGTAACCGGAGTTCTTCCTAACTGCCCCGTCCACCAGGAGGAAAGAACCTCCCGTTGTAATCACCTCCTGAAGGGAGGTGACTACATCTCGGGCGGCTGACTGAACGGGTGTCCCTGGATCAAACACGAAAGCAACTTCGTTATCATTACAAACAGAAATATAATTATTAAAGACTGACTCCGCCGTCGGTGTTACATTGTTAAAAATCCTCGCATTTCGCGCTAACCAGATACTCCACATAATGAATCCTTTCTTAATTAGAAGTTCTTGTTGGTTATCATCTGAAGGTGGGCAAAGTGTGTTGTCTGCTGACAACCAATCGAAGGCTGATGTGTAAATAGACAAGTCCGTGTGAATCCCGAAAATTGATGCAAGCCATATTCTTGAAGCAAAAGGGCAAGACCACATGAGATGGTTCCAAGTCTCCGGTTGGGATTTACACATAGGGCAGGATGGATCAATTGAAGACATACGGCGAGCCAAAGAAGTTCCGAGTGGTAGACCTGAGTGACAACCTTTCCAGAGGAACATCTTAACTTTCGGAAGAAATTTTAATTTCCAAAATTTCGTCCAAAAGGAAGGACTAGCGCTCTGTCTAAGGCTGGAGGAGGAACCGTTGTTTTGCTGATGGTGATATGAGTGTAGTAGATAATATCCACTCTTGACTGTATATTCGCCCGACGCATGGTGATTCCAAAGGAGACGATCATTGGTCGAGAAGATTGGTAGTTGGATATCATTGATGAGAGAAATAATCCAATAGGGTAGCACTGAGCTGAGGTGGTCTGTGTCCCAGAGATGACCCTGTGGAGTTATTCGGATGAAATGAGAGACTAGGATAGGTGGAGGGTTTTGTGGAGCAAAGAACCATGTGGCCAAAGTGCCCAGGTTGGGAATCCAAGGGTCCGTCCAGAATTTGACTGTCCTGCCATTCCCAATTCTCCAATGGGCTCCTTGAAGGAGATAGCTTCGTAAATTCAGGATCCCTCGCCAGACCGGAGACATTGGCTGTGTTGATTTTTCAGCAAAAAAGGAAGTCTGCTGGAGATACTTCTGTCTGATGCAAGATGCCCAGATGGACGAGTGTGAGTGAAGAGCTCTCCATACTTGTTTAAGGAGCAGGGCGATGTTGAATAAGTGCATGTCCTTAAATCCTAGGCCTCCTATGCTTTTTGGTACTGTGAGCTTATGCCACGCTATCCAACAAATACCTTGCATATCCGGACTGTTTTTCCACCAGAAGGAGCGAAACAGACTGTCAAGTTGTCCCGTTACTTTCTTGGTGAGGCGAATTGAGGACATAGCATAAGTTGGAATTGCCGCTGCGGTTGACTTAATCAGAATTTCCTTTCCTGCAGCGGAGAGAAGATTTCCCATCCAACCTTTGATTAAAGCCGATACCCTATCAATGAGGTTCGCTCTGTGAGCCCGTACTCCACAAAGTACCTTTTTCTTGGATGAATATTCCCACTTTGGCCATTTTGTTGCCGATGAATGGTCATATATATTGTCACAATTAGTTTTATCTTCCATTCTTTTAAGTCAGAATTTGATTTCTATATTTTCTTGCTATTGTAGACTGAGTGAAGAATTTGGGACCACTGTTTTTCTCTTCTATGAGGTTCTTCCCCCGATGATGCTTCATTTTATCTGAACTGATAGCTTCGTATTCGTATTGCAACGTTCACATAAAAGCTGAGTTCTGCAATTCTTAAGGTAGTTTCTTGAATATCTTTGTCTTTGAGGATTGTTTTAACTTTTGGAATAACTTTTGAACTTAAACCCTAATTCTTCTTGCTGGTGAAGTAAAAAATCATAGAGGACACTCATTGTTGATGTGTAGGTAGTAATTGGTAGATATATGGGGGTTTAATTGAAATGCCTAAAATTTTAGTATGTAAGGTACATTGTCAATGACTACTAAGATACTTGGGAATTACATTATTTTTGAGTTGGTATAGTTGTTCGATTGGACTCATCAATTCACTTGATTCTAACACTTTTGGTATGATCTTGAGAGTTAGAACTCTAGAATATTTTTCGGCTTAACTAAAGCAAGTCACTTTGGTTTGAATAGAATGACTTCAATCCCAATAAAAGATCTAATATTTTGATAAATGCAGCTTAAGAGAGGGAAGGTTTTTTCGTTAATAGTGCAACAAGAGATGAAAAATTTACTCAAGCCACCTGGTTGTGAGATGACTAAATTTACTCAAGCCACCTGGTTGTGAGATGACTCCCATTGTAACAAGTGCATAAGTTGATATTAAATGAACTATTAGACGTCTTTTTTTTTTTTAGTTTGTAGCTGAAAACTCGGTGTTTGTGATGGAGGATAACCATAACAACAATTACGATTCACATGTATGGTAATAATATAATACATTACAAGCTGTAGTTTTATTATTGTATGTCAAAATCATTGTCTTACTCTGCATACTAGAGTTTTGTATTTTGCTCTGAAGACTCTTCCTGGTAAGAATATAATCGAAAGGTCTGCCCAAACCAGTGTTGGAATTATTGAGGGTAAATATGCAAATTTACAAAGTCCGAGGACCAAAATGCAATATTCTAAAATTCAATGACTAAAAAGCAATTAGTCAAATTTCGGTTACTTACTTGTAACTATACCAGTTAACATGCAAAATATAGGCAACACCGAAATTATACGTAAAATCGACACAAAACGAATACGTATTTTATATACTGAGGCCCGTGCTAATCACAGTCTCCTTAAGGCAATTTCGCCCCTCCCCACCCTCGGGTTATGCAAAGGGGTTTATACAAGGGGCGATCACCTCCCAGGATTCAACAGTGTCATCGAATCGTGTTATGCATGCAACACGCTCGACCGAACCGAACCCAATACCTGAACTCAAACAAAGAACAGAAATGCCGACGACAACGGCTAAAAACAACTAGAAAGGTTGAACACGACATAAGTCGAAATCAACCTAAGAAGAACTCTGCAATTCGTCAACACGAAGAACAGAGGAGGAGAAAAATAACTTGGATTCCAAAAATATGGATTCCGAAAATATTGGATACTCAACCAAAAGGAAGAGATCTCATTTTCTTCTACCAAAAAAGTGAAGAGGAAGACTCCTTTATATAGGAGAAGAGAAGGGAGGATGAGAGCTCATCTATTCGATGTGGTACAAAACTCTTTTCACAAATTCCATTCACAAAAAATGGGCTAGATTTAACATTGGGCTCAATAATAAAAAACATTTGGGCTCTAAACAAGATTAGTCCAAAAAAAAAATAATAATAATAAAAATTGGCCCATTTTCCAACAATCCCCCACATGAATGGAAATTGAAAATTTAGACACGAATTTTGAGTTCAACGGTCAATACCTGCAAAGGATAGGTAGGGGTAACCCCTTTGAACCTATCCCTTATGAGATCATGTCTTCTCTACTGACTGGTCGGTAGACGCGATGTCCTTGAACCGACTGTCGTTGGTGTAGATGACGACATAACCCACACAGGTACCTTCCTAGTATGGTTCGGTTCACGCCCTGTGATCCCTAGGCCCTAGATCACTCGCCTGGTTCTGCAAGCGTTTCTAAAAATTGCGCCCTCAACAATTCCTTTCGAAGCGGCCCCACTTCTCACTCGCATAGGTGATTCTATGTCTCAAGAGCATCTTCACGACTCTGAGTTCTCCTTACGAATCATTAAAAGCTTTGTGTGAAAATGACCTTGATTAAGTAATTTCCAATTACTGTTATAAGATCAACACCAGCAAAAACTTAACATCTTCTCCATCACTGTTTGCATCATAGGAATGGGCTTTGGGGTTTGACCCCCACAGTGACAACACTCACTCTTGTGATTAGGTTGTCCCATTGAACCAAGTTCTTGGGATCTCCAGTCATCATGGTTGGGTTTTCCATCTCAAGAGTGTTTCCTCGACGGGCTTTAGCCCCATTCCTTTCGACGCTTGGCCAAATAACTCTCTGGTTAACCCTTTTGGGTAGCGGATCCGCTATTTATCTGCCGACTTTACGATATCGGACACAATAAATATATTTGAGAGCAACTGTCTAATGGAATTATGACGTATATGTCTAAACATTCCATTATGCAGGTTATACTGTGTTATACAGATTGATCGTCGCAACGTTGCATCAATGTTCTGAAACCAACAAAGTCCTCAGACTATCATTTCCTGCAGGAATAATTTTGTTAATCCAACATCTAAATTTAGATTTATTCTTTTGTGGACAACAGCTTCGCAAAGTGTCCCA
Organism: Clarkia xantiana subsp. parviflora; assembly: GCA_036873135.1. Lineage (NCBI taxonomy): Eukaryota > Viridiplantae > Streptophyta > Magnoliopsida > Myrtales > Onagraceae > Clarkia > Clarkia xantiana. The sequence continues at coordinate 23,042,141 of JAPTYO010000015.1, read as the reverse complement.
TTTCCCAACCTTTAACAAAGGTTTTCATGCCAAATGGGGGGTGCACCACTTATTTCTGCTTTAACCTTGTCTCTTAAAGAAAATCTTCAACATTTCATTAGATTGGATTTAATTTGGATTAAACCAAAACAAACTCATCAATCTTTGCACTAACACAGGTTTTGGCCAATTAGTAAAATCCTCGAGAAAATGACATAGCCATTCTGCATCTTCGGCACATTTCTCCAGTACAATAACTCAGACTTGATCGTCGATCTGGCTATGACTGTTTGTTTTGAGGATTTTCTACGACACTGTTTTACCTCGTAAGGTGAATACATAACCCCTTATACTCAAGGTGGTAGTGTCTAATCGGATATCCATTTTGCATCACTATAACATTCTATCACATAAGGATATCTCTTTGTGTAGACCATGATTACGAATATGTCTCAGATACCTAAGTACCCTGATTACCCCGTTCTAGTGGACAACACTAGGGTTACTCGTATATCGACTCAATACACTTACAACGTGAGCGATATCTGGTCTAGTGCATGACATTAAGTACATGTCACTTATAATAATCCGAGCGTACTCAATTTGGGAAAAACATTCTCCCTTATTCTTTGAAATTACTTACTTGTATCTATTGGAGTACTGACCTCGTTCTTGTCATCTTTGTTGAATTTATCCAAATACTTGTCAATATATGAGTTTGACTTAGAATGAGACCTTCTGATGATCTAATGAGTTTTAATCCAAAGATCACATCGGCAAGATCCATGTCTTTCAGATCAATACTCAAATTCAACATAGGTCCAGTGGACCGGACCACCTCATCGTTATTTCAAACGATTAGTATGTCATCAACGTAAAACGTTTTTCATACTTATTTATTTTGAAACGTTTCTCCAATAAAACGCTGTCAAATTTATAAAGCCATTGTCTAGGCATCTGCCTAAGACTATACATAGATTTGACAAGCTTACAGACTTTCTTTTCCTGCTCTCGCGCAGAGAAACCCTCAGGTTTGTTTTCACATCCATTTGATGTATTTCTAGAATTTGCAAGGCTGCAATCGCAAGCACCATCCTTATGAATGTGATTCTAGTTACTGGAGAATATGTATCAAAATAATTCCACCATTCCTTTTGGCTATAATCTTTTATGACAAGTCGGGCTTTGTAATTATCAATTGATCCATCTTCTTTCATTTTACATTTGAATATCCACTTGTAGCATAACGGTTTGTCTCCGGGCGGAAGATCCACCAGCTCCCAAGTGTTGTTCTGCAAGATGGATTCAATATCACTGTTGATTGCCTATTTTCATAGAGGTCTCTCAGAAGAGTTTACATCTTCGTGGTAAGTCTAAGGTTCGGCTTCAAGCATATAGGTCAAAAAACTGGACCATAGGATTTTCAATCCTCGCCCTTTTACTCATCATGGGCTCGACCTCAACATGCCCTCCATGTTCTCGGTCTTGACTATTTTTCCTCTATAGTCTCATATGCTTGCCTCTCCTCTAGACTTAGCCAAAAATACATTTTCCAAAGAAATATGCATTTATTGATTACATTAACGTATCTTTGTGTTTATTTGACACTTTCGACTCAAATCGATACACGTTACTATTCTGAGCAAACCCTATGAAAATGCAATCAACGGTTTAGGGAATGTATGCGTCTTTTCCGTAGAGGTATCATAATTTTTAGCAAGACACCCCCCACATTCGAAGGCACAAATCAAACATAGTTTTATCTTCCTTCTTATGGGGTACCTTATTCAAAAGGTAATTGCTAGTTAAAATAGCTACCCCGTCATAACCCTAAAACAAACATGGTCTCAACCATACTATTTTAATTTCTACCAGAAAAATGTAATGTGTTAACACACGAGTTGGGCATGAAGTTATTACTAATTCTCAACCACATCATCATTGATCCTCGGATCATCCTTTTATCGTTGTAGATCCTCAGACCATTAACACATCAACATTTTTTTTTTTTTTCAGACCGTTGCGTTTCTCAAACGGTATGATCCTCAGACCAATAAAAGGTCTCGACAGTTGCACCGCAAGTGCCAAAACAACATTTTCATATTTTTATCTAATGCACACTAAGCCAAAACCTTGACCGTCGACAACGTTATTAATACTAATTAGTTCAAAATAAACATTAAAACGTTGCCCGGTTGGATCGAACCCGCAACCCAACTCCATCGGGGTTTTATGCGGTGTGCAATGACTTCACCGATTAAATCTTGTTTAAGTCAACATTCTCTAAATAATCGTTGCCGCATTTCTCATTGCGAAAATAATTAATAGTTGAAACTCAAGTTTTTGTTTGTAAACCATGAATTTGTCAATTGTTTCATTTTTTCCTTCATCAAGTACACATAGCGATATTTTGTACTATCATCTACGAAAGTAATGAAGTACTTATTTCCCGCCTCGCGTTTGGACATATATTAAGTCACAAACTTCGTTATGTATTTAGACCAAGAAGTTCGGTAATCCTTTCGGCCGAATAAGTTTCGCTTCAACGCAAACTTCACATTTAAGTTATTGATCTATTTTGATTTTAGGAATATGAACCATGTTAGATAACCTCTGCAAGGTATCGTAATTAACATGTTCTAAATTATTGTGCCACAAATTTAGCACAAGAAGGAACATTCTTATCTCATGTTCACTATAGGCACTACGCCCAATGCAAAAACATTTTTATTCATGTTTACTTCAGGCACTACGGCCATTACACTTAAAGTAATTCAACTTCATCCAATCAAATTTTTCGTCTATCTGTATTTAACGTACAGTTCTTTTGACGATTTCGAGTGCTCCCAACAGGGATGCTTCCTCCTCATTTTTTATTTCCAGATTTTGTCAAAAAGAATTCCATCTTATGACTTCAACTTATGAAGTAAGTCTCGGCGACTTTCCGGCAACATAGACGGTATCCTAGACGAGTGTCCAACCCCGCGCCGGCATCTGCGATATCATAACTTGCAGAATAATCGTATTTATAGACCACATCGAGAAGATTGTAGTCTTTCTCAATTTTAGAGTTGTTTGCCAAGTGATAGCTACATTCTCATTGAGTAGCGTTCAAACATTGGACTTATGACCAACCCCCTTAGATTTATTAGAAGTCCGAGTATTTGGTACCCGACTCCACAATAGTAATTAATCCGGAACCTCAAATTTGGATTACTGAAATTCAAATAACGATTTGAATATCTGATTTCAGTAATTAAGTTTCATCACTTCAATTACAAAAATCAATTTTTTTTTCTTCCTTATGTTGGACAGAAAATAAACCTGGACACGGTTAATTTCGGTTTTGACAAAACCAAACCCACACGGAGCAAACCTTCTGAGTAAACACTCATGTACACATATCGCGGCGTACATACGTGCCAAGGTTCAGGTGTGTGCAATCGATTCGTTGATTCACACGTACATTTATATCAAATGTAATAATCAGTGTTTTAGACAAGGAAATAAAATTTCCATAACAATTGTCATACACTATAAATCGGCTTTAACCAACTTCCTAATCCAATTTTCAACAATGGATTCAACGACCCCATAACCTTCAACGGCTAAAGTGGGTCAAGTGACCAAAGCCTCATTAGCAAACATATCAATATCGGATGCCTTAATAGGTTTAACAATCTTGACCATCTCGATTTTTCATGTTAGTCTCAACGACTTAGCGACCTCAACGGTCCTAATAGCCTCAACGGCTTTTGACAACTTTACCAGTCTCGACGACCTAAATGGCCTTATCGATTTTATCAGTCGCATGTGCTCTCGAGCATGTTCACATTTTCAACATCATTGTTCGACAATATTTGTGAACTTTTAGAGAATAAATAATTTTCTCCAAAAAATTGAATCTCAAAATTCAATTAAGGATCCTCTCATAAAACCAACAAATAAAAATTGCCTTAAGATTGTTGGAATTATTGAGGGTAAATATGCAAATTTACAAAGTCCGAGGACCAAAATGCAATATTCTAAAATTCAATGACTAAAAAGCAATTAGTCAAATTTCGGTTACTTACATGTAACTATACCAGTTAACATGCAAAATATAGGCAACACCGAAATTATACGTAAAATCGACACAAAACGAATACGTATTTTATATACTGAGGCCCGTGCTAATCATAGTCTCCTTAAGGCAATTTCGCCCCTCCCCACCCTCGGGTTATGCAAAGGGGTTTTTATACAAGGGGCGATCACCTCCCAGGATTCAACAGTGTCATCGAATCGTGTTATGCATGCAACACGCTCGACCGAACCGAACCCAATACCTGAACTCAAACAAAGAACAGAAATGCCGACGACAACGGCTAAAAACAACTAGAAAGGTTGAACACGACATATGTCGAAATCAACCTAAGAAGAACTCTGCAATTCGTCAACACGAAGAACAGAGGAGGAGAAAAATAACTTGGATTCCAAAAATATGGATTCCGAAAATATTGGATACTCAACCAAAAGGAAGAGATCTCATTTTCTTCTACCAAAAAAGTGAAGAGGAAGACTCCTTTATATAGGAGAAGAGAAGGGAGGATGAGAGCTCATCTATTCGATGTGGTACAAAACTCTTTTCACAAATTCCATTCACAAAAAATGGGCTAGATTTAACATTGGGCTCAATAATAAAAAACATTTGAGCTCTAAACAAGATTAGTCCAAAAAAAAAATATAAAAAAATAAAATTTGGCTCATTTTCCAACAACCAGCAGAGCGATGCTGTCACAGACCAAAATCTCCAACAACTTAAAGCATAATATGTTCAATAAGATTGTTATGTTCCTCCATTTTTATTGAGGAAAATAATTATGAATAACTCAAATTTGTGTTTAAGTTTGTGTAGTTGCAGATATAGCAGTACCAAATTGTATATGATCTGATTATATATATACTTTGTGAGTCCAATGCCATCTTCCATACCCTTTTGTGGTCATAGTTATCATTTTGATGTAATTTTGGGAATTTACCTTATGGTGCCTTAATTATTGAAGATGTGTGTTTGGTTAGTTAAACTAATTTTCTTGCCATTTTACTCACGCTACTAATTTTCTGAAGCGTCACAATATTTTATGTAATTTTGCTCTTCATTATAATAAGAATATCGAAATTTAGAAAAAAATTTAAGGAAAAACAACAACTTTACTTTTAACAAAATACAAAATGTTGAACCCGCGCACTGCGCGGGCAAATACCTAGTATATTTTAATATTCGTGTGTAGGTATAAGAGCATTCACAGTGGTTTTACATAAATTGTATTCTTTAAAGTTACCATGTAGACATTTATGTACACTTTAAGTAATACGTAAATTTAAGACACACGTAAAAAATATTTTCTCTGCAATCGTATAACTTAAACATATTCCTTAAATATATTTTATTATTAAATTTTCCAACAACCACCAATAAGATATTAGCATTAATTATAAAATGAATTAATTTATAATAAAAAATTGGTTACGTAACACATAGTGCATTACTTAAATTTAAGGAATGCTTTATGTAAAAACATAAATCTTTAAGGAATGCTATGTAAAACCACTGTAGATAGTTTTTATTCTTAAATAAACATGTAGGACCCACGTTTACGTATTATTTACGTAATTCAGTTTCCTCAAATTTCTTCCTTCATATTTACGTATTATTTACGTAAAACACGTAGGATTTGAAGTAGCTGAAAGCCTGAAACCCTAGAGAGCTCCATTGCTCAACCTCGAGACCCCTCCATGCCTCAACCGTCCTGGCCAGCAGACAGCAGTCACGCCTGTGCCCTCTATAGAAACCACGCTTCCGATCGCTACTTCACCACACCGCCAACAGAAGCCATTTGTTTAGCCGCACCCGTCACTAACTGCCCCTGTTTCCAGCTGGTGGGATGGATTTCGACACCTCCGGCTGCCAAAGAGCAAAAATCGAGGTAATTGTAGTCTCTGGTGGGATGGATTTCGACACTCCCATCCAATCCTTAGAAATACACCTACTACTGTGTTGAACTTGAATGAGATTGCTACCTTTTCTTCAAAACAAATCCATCCTCTCCTTAGATTAGTGACTAAATAAACTAAGTACTACTCTTTTAGATGGAAGTTTCCATCTAAAAGGGTAGTATATAGTTTATTTAGCCACTAATCTAAGTATATGCATTTGTTGCTTGGTAATATAAAAACACTATTTATTTGACCTCTTCAATATACTACTGCTGATAACTAATAGATTGAATGATCAATTATACATTATGAAGTGATTCTATTTGTTGTTGTCCTTTTTTCTGTCAGTGGAAAATATATCGGGCTTATCTACAATAAGGGATTTAAGTGCTAATGTTACTGTAAGTTGATTTCATTTTAATCCTCTGTCTTCAGTACCTATATTTCAGTGACCTAGTTTTCTGATAGTTAGCAATGACAGTGTGCATATAGAAAATTTTATTCAAATTGTTAAAACATAAATTCTAACAAGAGGAAATCACAAACTAGTCAGAGTATGAGTATACAAGCTCATAGCAGTTTTGCTAAAAGTTTGTACATCCCGGTTGCAAAATTCCGTTCCGAACTCCCTCATATACAGGTTCGTTTTTTTTTTTTGCTGTCTTCTGTTAAAGAATCTACTAATTGTAAGTTTGCCTTATATGAATAGTTCCTTCAGTTTGTTTAAATTGGATTCTGAAACTTCTTTTTTGTATTTCTAGAACTGGTGGGCTACCACTGTATGGGCAACTTGGACATGGAACAAACAATGAGGTACTACCTATACATATATGCTAGGATATCTGTTGGACTTTACATTGCCTTAATAGGAGCTGTATTATGTTGGTCATATTCTATTCCTTGAAAAAGATTCACAAAAACCTAAGAGACACTTATGTTATTTACACTTGATAAACAAAAGATCCTTGGGATAGGAAAGAAAACATATAGAGGGTTGTTCTTGATCTTTCAATTTATTTCACTTAAACCAGGTCTGTTAATTTATTTTCTCAGAAAAGAGCTCCCACTTGATGAAGTTGCCCCTCGGATTGTCGAGTTTCTGATGAGAGAGTCCTCAGCTTCAGGTTTGCGAATAATTTTTGTGTGCTTATATTATCTCTTTGTCTATCTAGATGTTGAATTTGATTGGTATGGTTTGTAACATACCAAAGTTGTTGATCATGGTGCAATCCCTGTATTTATATATACAAGTTTACACAGGATAGGATTTTCTAAGTAGATTCTCAGTTGCTTACCTCAAATGTGTAAACTTATTCTTATAGATGAAAGGTTTGAGACAATTGAACAACTCTCAGTTTGTGTAATATCATTATTGTTGATATTATTGTTTTATTAATTTTTTTTTTTTGTAAAATCAATATGTTACGCCGGCGAAATTAAATGTCGGTAAATATATTTGCCGACCAGTAAATTGCGTCCTTAAATAACATTTGCCGACAATTATTTATTTGTCATTAATATCATTTGGCCGACAAAAAATAATTGTCGGCAAAGTTGTTTTGCCGACTAATTTATGGTCATGAAAAAAATGAAATGATTGAACTAAAAATGACAACAAACTCGGTCGGCAAAACATTAACATTAGCTGACGATATGTTTTGACTAATTTCGTCGGGAAATATATTTACCGATGGCACTATCAAATGCGGTATTTTTACCGAATATTACGTTTTTCCGACAAATTTTTTCCGTTTTTCTGACAAATTTTTCCGTCGTCAAATCTAGGAATTTCAGTAGTGGTTTAGAGTAAACAAACTGATGTATGATTTATTTATTTATTTAGGGTTTATTGATATATATGGTTTATGAGATATGATTTAGGGTATAATGATTTACATGTTTTTTTTTTTTTTTTTATATTTTGTATTTTAAACACTTGTATTGCTTTATTATATATATATAAGGTTAACAGGTCTTTTGGTTCATGATGTTTGACAACTTTTGGGTTTTGGTCAATTATGTTTTTTTTTACATAGTTTTGGTACCATATGTTTGCAGATTTTTTCTAGTTTTGGTCTAACCGTTATATTCCGTCCATTTTTTGACATGTTCAAGTCACGTGATCCACTCTAAACTTTATATTTAGTTCAATTTAGTCCCTCTAATACTTTCCTAACCTTTTTTTTTGTTCAATTTAGTCCCGAAGTTTCAAAAATTCAATTGGACATATTGTCCAATTGGGGTCAATTTTGAAACTTTTGGACATATATATAATAATTTTTACTTCTATATTTATTTTTATAAAGTAGTTTATGATTTAAAGTATAATGATTTAGGGTATAGTTGTTGACTTTTTTTTATTATTATCTCTAAATATGTAATAGATGAGTATTAAGCAGAGTTATCAGAACCGGACCGGGCATCGAACCGGACCGGGCATCGAACCGGTCAAGGGTCCGGTTTTCGGTTCGACCGGTCCGATCCGGTTCGAACCCGGTCCGACCGTTTATCAACTAAATATACTATAAATAATATATATAATATATCAGCCCAACAATTTAAACAAAAGTATCGGCCCAACAGTTTAAACAAAAATATTAGCCCAACAAATCAACCTAGCCCATCTATTTGTCAAAAGAAAAAATAAAATCAACCTAAGCCCGTCTCCCAAATTATAAACCCTACACCCATCTATATTCATCTTCATCAAATCGGCGCCAATCCTTCCATCTTTCATCCCATCCCATCTCCTCTGCATAGTTCTTGAGTCTCTGTCTCCATATCTCGCCTCCCCATTCAGAAACCACCACCTTCTTCGACGTTTTGAGTCACAAAAAATACAACCGACGGAAACAGACTAGACAGACCTTGAAGACAGAACATGGTCGCAGATTTCCATACCAAATTTTACAGAACACAGCAGCACAGTAATAGAAGAGGATGGTCTTTAGATAAGGGTAAAAGAACAAGAGTTAGAAGATCAGAAGCTTAAATTAGAAGAGAGATTGAAGAAGAAGGGCTTACCCAGGGACTGGCGGGAGCGGGGTTTGTGGGGACTGGTGGGGGTGGGTCTGAAGGAGTGGCGGCACATATTCTGCAAGTTCTCTTCTGTCTTGGATGTTTGACTGATAGGGATTAGGGTTGCATTTTAAAAGTGGAGATTTTTTATTTTTTTTTTGCTGTTACCGAACCGGCGGACCGGCAGACCGGCAGACCGCCCGGTCCGCTAAAAACCGGACGGTTCACCGAAAAACCGGATTCCGAACCGGCTTCGCTTACATCCTCCGGATTTTCTCAAACCGGACCGTTGGAGTCACCGGTTCCGGTTCGAACCCGGTCGGACCGCCGGTCCGGTTCGGTTCTGATAACACTGGTATTAAGTATTGGGTTAAGAACACAATAGGGGTCTGAATGTTTGCCCATGTTGCCAAAAGGGGTCTGAATTGAAAAAACGTATTATTAAGGGCCTGGATTTTGAGTTTTGTTGATAATCGAGTTTCCGTCCAAATTTGCTGTTAAATGTAACGGAAATACGTGAAATGACAAAATTACCATTTTGCAATTATTATACAATTTATCAGTTTAATTAATAAAATGTGAAATGTCTAAAATACCCCTGCATACTAATTATGCCCTAAGGCCACCACGGCCACCGCCACCGACCACCACCCTAGCTCCGGCGACCACCACTCCAGCTCCGGCGACCACCACCCCAATTCCGGCGACCACCGGCGACCCAAAAAGCTCCGATCGGAGCTCGGTAGCCCCGAATCGGAGCTTTGGAGCTCCGATCGGAGCTTTTTGGCTCCGATCGGAGCTTTTATGGTCGCCGAAGGGGGTGGTGGTCGCCGGAGTTGTGGTGGCTTAAAGGGTATTTTCGTCTTTTTAGGTCAAACATGTGAGGGACACACTCAAGTCAAAGGGCATTTTCGGGTTTTCAAATTATTTTCGGTCACATGCTTGGCATGTGACCACTTTCCGTCACTTTTAACAGAAAAAATAGACGGAGACCTCACTTATACACAAAATTCAAAATTCAGGCCCTTAATAATACGTTTTTTCAATTCAGACCCCTTTTGGCAACATGGGCTAACATTCAGGCCCCTATTGTGTTTTTAACCCTTAAGTATTACATTACAACAATAAACGTTGTATTAATTAACATCATACATCTGGAGTGCTTGTCTCTGCTTTCTGTATGTGGTACTGTAGTAGTTTATGTTACAACACTGCATATGTAAATAAATTATAGTTTGATGAAATAAAACACAGCAACCCTTTAGTTGAGTGGAAACGCACCTGGGTTTATCCTCCACCCTAAGGTTAATGGTTTGATACTCCATCCAACCTTTTCTTTTTCAAATGAAATATATATTTCGTTCTTCGTCCTAGTGCCAAATTCGATCAGGTCACGTGTCAAATTATTTCAACTTTCACAGATTGTACACGATCATTGCACGACTACCAAACTCGTGTATGATGCGTGTAAAAGGCCGTGATAATTTGGCACGAGGCCCAATACCGTGTCAGAACTCGTTTGAAGTGTTAGGTCTTGCCAAATTTGAACCAAATTACGTGTCAGATTGGCATGAGATAAGACGTCTCAAAGTTCGTTTTAATTGAGGGGGTATTCTTGTAGTGGATGTTAAACCTTTTAAAAAATTCCGAATTGGTTGGGACTCTCTAATTCGGGACGGGTTCGGGACAACCCGAATTTACACATAAATTGAAAATAAATCTTAATATGTTCAACTCAAAATACAAGTTCAAGTTTACCAATTCCTCAAGTTCACGAACATATATATCAAGTTCACAAACACGTTCATCAAGTTCACACATATAGATCAAGTAAGGTGAATTACTATAGTTAGATTATTTAAGTTGTAAAATGTTGAACTAAGATTATTACTCGGGACATTCGGGACTTTTCTAAAAAAAACCTAGCCCTAGCCCAAATCCTAGTTGGGAGTAAAAGTCCCTCCCAAACGGGTTCGGGCACTGTCGGACCTCAAATTTGACCTACGATGAATTACGTTTTGAAAACGTGGATTTTGAAAGAATCGCCACTAGTTAATAAAGGCTAACTAGAATCCTAAATTACCTAAGTGAATAATGAATTAAACACCTAGGTATTAAATCGGTCTGCGATCCAAAATTTGAGTTCGGGGGTTCTGTTACGGATTTTTTAAAAAAATATTTTTCTAATCACGCCCTTTCGGTACTTAATTAACATATTTGCCAAATTTAAATTTAAACATGTGCTACGTCAAGTTAATCTAACGTTATAAAAAAAAACTAAACTAACTTTTCCATTATTAACGACAAATCTAAGCATGGAAAAAAAACAATTAAACACCTAAAAACTCTTAATTAAGTTAAAATCTAAATGGAATTAAGCATGCTCAAAATCTTGATACAATTTAAAAATTACATGTCATATACACATATTTACAAAAAAAATATGGTATCTAATTAAATTTACATTTTTACTATCTAATTAACACAACATGATAATAATAATAAGTAATAGAAAAAAAAACTAATTATTAAAAAAAAAAAACTTACAGCGGGACGGGACTCTTCTTCAGGAAGGGGACGATGTCACCCACGGCTCCGGGACGGGACAGCGGCGACGAACGGGCGGATTCCGGCGATGGTGAGCTTCTGGCAGGAACGGAGGACTCCGGGGGCCGGTCGAGCGAGGGTGGCCGGAAAACTGGGAGGAAGTGACCGGAGCAGTGTTTCAGTGGCGGAGGTCGGCTTGGGGACGGCGGGAGAAGGCGGAGGTCAGCTCGGGGACGGCGGGCGAAGGCGGTCGGAGGAGGCACGTCGGGCGGGCTTGGGCTCACCGGGCAGGGCACCAGGGCTGCTCCGGTGGTATAGAAAGCAGGAAAAAAAATAAAAATAAATAAAAAAATAAAAAACACAGATTTCGAGAATAATAATACATTAGGGACTATTTATAGCTAACCTAGACCCAAAAATTAGGAAAAAAATATATTTTCTCTAATATGCACTCAATAAATCCGAAAATTATACATATATATGTTTATGAATTTTGCTATAAATATATACTATATATTTTCTGATTATTACATCATTTATTGCATATGTATTGTCCTAATTTAAACTGAACCTATTTTTGGCAACCCCATGACCTTCCATATTTAAATATTTCCTTTTTTAAAAGCGTCACACGTAACATTTTTAACATGTTACATACGTGTCACGCGTACCAAAATTAGGTGTTTACAGCTTGCCCCTCTTTGGACGGACTCCCTTAGAATGCATTCGAGGGGGGTTTGTCCAAAGACGAGTAAACACTAATTTTGGCTAGGAAGTATGTCGTCTTCCGGGTCTTCAAGTCTCCAAGGTGGCCTTTGGCTTCATTGATGGTGCGTAAAAGTAGAGCCTCTGTCGGCGGTGCCCCTGTTGACAGTGCCTCCATTGGTATCGCAGAAAAGTAAAGCCTCGGTCGGCGGTGCCCCTGTTGGCGGTGCCTCCGTTGGCGAGCGGAAAATAGAACCTCCGTCGGCGGTGCCCCTGTTGGCGGTGCCTCCATTGGTAGTGCAGAAAGTAAAGCCTCCAGTGGCGTGCGAAAAAGTAAAGCCTCCAGTGGCGTGCAGTAAAGTAAAAATTTTGGTGATGATTGGTAACAGAAGACCTCTACGTCAGACAGTACCAACATCCTCTGGTGACGCCTCTAGTGGCGAGTCGTAACAGAAAAACCTCTACGTCAGACCGTACCGGAAAACCTCTGGTGATATCTCTGGTGGCGAAAGACCTCTACGTCAGACCGTACCGGAGAACCTTTGGTGATGCCTCTAGTGGCGAGTGTCGGAGATGAGCCTCTAGTGGCGTCCGTTAGAGAAGTGCCTCTAGTGGCGTGACTTGCGAAGGCTGAATACTAAGGCTTCGTTCGTCGGGGGTGACTCTCAGAAAGCTGGATAACTTCAGATCCTGATTGTCGGTTGTGACTTGTAGGAACAGACTGTAACAGTCCTACTCATCATTGAATGGTGACTCGCGAGAACATACTGTAACCGTCCTGTTTTCCATGAATTTGACTCGTAGGAACAGACTGTAACAGTCCTATTCATCCTTGGAATGTGACCTGCGAGAGCAGATTGTAACCGTCTCGCTTGCCGTGAAGTTGACTTGGAAAACGCTGTACCGTAGATAAGACCCAGGCGCACAAATGTTTGTCCCTAATTTTTGCCTAAATTGCGCATGGTGCGACAACCTAGCGGGATCTTTTGTCTTCTTGTTCTTCTTCTTCTTTTTTTTTTTTTTCTCTCCTTTTGCCACGACCAATTGAGAGATTTCTGACCGTGCCCCTAGAATTTTTTTTATTTTCTCTCCTTTTTCCATGATTGCAATTCCTGAACTTGCAACCATGCCTCTCATTTCCTGATTTTGCCTAGGTCGCCTTTTCGGGTTTTCAACCTAGCGGAAGCACTCTTTATTTGGTAGCCGTTAAAAGGGTGGCTATGGACCTATCTTTGTTTTCCTCATTTGCTGTTGCGGAAGCTCTCTTTTTTAGTAGCCAATTTCGGGTTGACTGTGCCCCGTTATTTATTCTTGCCTCAATGCCGGAGTATTTGTAGCCATTTTGAGGGTGACTGTGACCCCCTTTTCTCACCGTCTTCGATGTTGCGGGAGCTCTTTTGATTGTAGCCATTTGGAGGGTGGCTGTGGCCCTTCATTCCTCGTCTCTGATCCGGGAAATACTCTTTGTATGTAACCATTTTGAGGGTGGTTGTGGCCCTTTCACTTAATATCCGCCATCGATGTTTCGGGATCGCTCTTTTGACTATAGCCGTTTGAGGGACGACTGTGACCCTTTCTTTTATTTTCCCGCCCTTACCGGGTTCGCAAGATCACTCTTTTTGTGTAGCCATTTTAAGGGTGGTTGTGGCCCTTTTTATTCTCCCACCCTCACAGGGTTCGCGGGGTCACTCTTTTATTTGTAGCCGTTTAGAGGGTGGCTGTGACCATTTCACCTATTTCCCACTTTTGACGTTGCAGGAGCGCTCTTTATCTGTAGCCATTTGAAGGGTGGCTGTGACCCTAAAAAAGTATTTTTGCTTTTTTCTGCTTTTTTTTTTGCCCTTTTGCTTCTTTTTTTTTTTTTTGCCTTTTTTGCTTCCTTTTTTTAAAAAAAAAAACAAAAATCTAACGTAAATAATCAACAACAACTATGTACATGCCCTAGTGGCAAATCTGAAATTTCTAATTCAAAACATCTTCTAGAGAAGGACTCAGTTAATTGAGTCAAAATATGTCGATCGTGTCGACGCCCTAGATGAACCTTACAACCAATGGATGACGTAGACAGTGATTTCTAATCTCGGCTTCTCAAGTGCCCCGGTTATTGCTCAATCTCGCCTGGGGATGCCCCATGGCTAGCACCAATCGGGTTAGGCTCGTCACATGCTGGATGAATGGTCTTGTTGATGAAAAAACATGGATGGTGTTGAGTTTGGCCAGGCAGGTCACATATGAAAATTGTCTGAAATATCCGAGACAAACTTGACGGTTGACCTCAGAACGGTCGGCGATCAAAGGGCCGTGCTCGAGATGTGCTCTTAAGGGGCCTTGAATTTGATGATTATCCGAGCTGCAAAATGAGTAAGGAAAAAATCAAATTTCGGGGATATAATTGATCACGACTTCTCTTACCCGGGTGCCCGACATCTTTAATGGAAATTTGCTCCATATATGAATGGATCTGTTGCATTTTCCGTCTTTTTCTTTATATGGCAGTTGTGCTCGATCTGAACGGGGATATGCCATTTGGTTGCCACTGACCAGTTTAGACGTCACCGTAAATTGGATGTACGGCTAGGTTCGGAAAGGCGCATGTATTCCCTGTATGGAGATTTTGATCACTAGGTGATTTGAATCCTTCATCGGCCGCCTTGACGGGCTTGGTAGTCCATGACTTTATTTTTTTGAGTGCTTTGTTAGGAACATCGACTCAAGAAAAGACTGAATTGTCAGTCGACTTGCATCATTCCTAAAAAAAAAAAAACCAATTAAACAAACTCAAATATAGGGATTTATTTATATTGATTAGATCATGACAATATCCCTCTTTCCTATGCGAGGCTCATGATCTTGCCGCGCAAGGAGTACATAACTGAAAAGTTAATTCATTGCTAAAAAACGGATGTAACGCTAAGAGGTTTTTCGAGAGAAATCATGTGGACGAGGCCGAATGGGTGTTGGCGTCGGTCGACGGAACTGCGTTAAGAATCAAAAGCTTATGGTCAATGAGACCCTGGATCCTGTGCCTCAGACGCGAGCAATCCTCGGTTGAATGACCAATTATCCCCATGTGAAACTCACACTTCGAGTTTGGATCATTGTTGGGTAACCTTGAAGTAGTCTTCCAAACCTCAGGACCAATGAGACCCTGAGCAAGTGCTTTCTGATATACTTCGGCGGCCGATACTGGTAAAGGTGTGAATTTCCTAGACTCCCGCGTCTTGTTCATAGTCCGGTTTTCAGGTCCACTCACAATGGGGGTTTGTGGAGCTTTGGTATGGTAGACTGCACCTACCGTTGCGTCTTTGGATGACCAGTTCTTGGAGCCTCCCTTTTTGGTTATATCCTCCTGTTGACTCCTGGAGGGGTCTTCAAGTTTTCCAGTTCGAATGCCATGCTCTACCATTTCTCCGGATTTCACCAAATCAGCGAAGTTTGCTGAAACATGCCCTAACAAACCCTTTAAGAGTGCCGATGAACATGGACACTGCTTCTGCGTCTTCCAGTGGTGGTCGGACTCCAGCGGCTTTCTCTCTCCAAGTACGCATAGCGGCAGGATCGAAGCTTCAGGTGTGTGTTTTGCTTTGTTCTACAAGGTAGGCTCCACTGATAGGTTCCCAACAAGGTGGTTTCCTCACCCCATCATAGGGATCACAGGACCTTCACAAGCGAGTGGAGTTGTTCTGAGTCGTTCCAGCAGCTCGGCCGCGCGGTCGTACCCTTACTAACTCTCCGGGGTTCCTAGTTGCCCCGGGTTTTAGGCATTTTGGAAATTATTCTAAAGTGGTGTATGTGCGGGTTCAACAAAGAATCATAAGTTAGTAAAATAAAAAGTTCCGCACCTATCACATAAAAACCCAAAGTTAGAATAACAGAGTTACACACAAATAAACTAAAAATGGAAAATAAGAAAATATACAATGCCCGAACCCTCTAAGTTTTCCCCAGCAGAGTCGCCAAATTGTCGGACCTCAAATTTAACCTACGGCGAATTACGTTTTGAAAACGTGGATTTTGAAAGAGTCGCCACTAGTTAATAAAGGCTAACTAGAATCCTAAATTACCTAAGGGAATAATGAATTAAACACCTATGTATTAAATCGTTCTGCGATCCAAAATTTGAGTTCGGGGGTTCTGTTACGGATTTTTAAAAAAATAGTTTTCTAATCACGCCCTTTCGGTACTTAATTAACATATTTGCCAAATTTAAATTTAAACATGTGCTACGTTAAGTTAATCTAACGTTATAAAAAAAAACTAAACTAATTTTTATGCGAAACCATTATTAACGAAAAATCTAAGCATGGAAAAAAAACTATTAAACACCTAAAAACTCTTAATTAAGTAAGTTAACATCTAAATGGAATTAAGCATGCTCAAAATCTTGATACAATTTAAAAATTACATGTCATATACACATATTTACAAAAAAACATGGTATCTAATTAAATTTACATTTTTACTATCTAATTAACACAACATGATAATAATAATAATAAGTAATAGAAAATAAAAAAAACTAATTATTAAATAAATAAAAACTTACAGCGGGACGAGACTCTTCTTCAGGAAGGGGACGATGTCACCCACGGCTACGAGACGGGACAGCGACGACGAACGGGCGGATTCCGGCAATGGCGAGCTTCTGGCAGGAACGGATGACTCCGGGGGCCGGTCGAGCGAGGGTGGCCGGAAAACTGGGAGGAAGTGACCGGAGCAGTGTTTCAGTGGCGGAGGTCGGCTTGGGGACGGCGGGAGAAGGCGGAGGTCAGCTCGGGGACGGCAGGCGAAGGCGGTCGGAGGAGGCACGTCGGGCGGGCTTGGGCTCACCGGGCAGGGCGGCGCCGGCAACCACCAGGGCTGCTTCGGTGGTACAGAAAGCAGGAAAAAAAAGAAAATAAAAATAAAAAACACAGATTTCAAGAATAATATTACTTTATTGCTGTCCAGCTTTTTTGTTTGTGTTTACATAGACACTAGGGACTATTTATAGCTAACCTAGACCCAAAAATTAGGAAAAAATATATTTTCTCTAGTATGCACTCAATAAATCCGAAAATTATATATATATATATATATGTTTATGAATTTTGCCATAAATATATACTATATATTTTATGATTATTACATCATTTATTGCATATGTATTGTCCTAATTTAAACTGAGTCTATTTTTGGCAACCCCATGACCTTCCATATTTAAATATTTCATTTTTTAAACGCGTTACACGTAACATTTTTAACATGTTACATACGTGTCACACGTACCAAAATTAGGTGTTTACAGGCACAATCGGGACGAATTTTTCGAGACAAGCTCGAGACGGGTTCCTCTGAACATTAGGTTTGTCGGAATTTATGCTCCGCCCTAGATTTAGGGTTTCAATTCATTGGTATATATAAGGTAGTTAGGTTTTATGTTTCATATTTATATATATTATTCCTAATTTACAAAAAAAAAACCCATAAAATATGATATATTTAATACCGACTAATTTTTTTTAAAATATTTCCTAAAACTTAGATATTTCCTAATTTTTAATTATTACTTAGTATATATTATAGCAGTAGTTAATTATTATTATTTTAATTAAAAAGAAACAAGTAAAACAATTAATTATGCTTATTTTTATTAGTGATTAAGCTGTATCTATTGCCGGCACGTTTGGCTCAACGTCTGTCCCTTTTTTTGTAGGGATGACAATCTGTGTCATTCATCAAAATCATAGATGCAAAAATACACAAAAGTACTGGGTAAGTCATAGGTGTAATATCATATTGTATGTAAGTGTAAGTGTCCAAGTATGTAGTGTAGTGCATTGTGCAACGTATGTGAATATGTAATGCTATCGTATATGTGTATGAAACACTTAGTAAAAAAATATGCTTATATCAATATATGTGAGTGTGCATCTATCAATCATGTGATTATAAGGGGTGTATTCATGTGCGTGTAATGAGATAATGATGTTGATGCAATACATGCATGTGTGTCTATTTTTATAGAAATTTTTTTCCAAGTGTTGGAACACACTAATATTGATGTACGTGGGTCTATACACAAAAGACCATGGAAAAAATTCTAAGTGTTGAGACAACACTAGTAGTCATGATTATGGATGTATGCATGTAAATAATAACCCATGAACAAATTATAAGTGTTGTATAAACACCTAACAGTAATGCATATGGGTGCATGTATGCGATGAACATTGAAAAATTTCTAAGTGTTGGTAAAACACTAGTTGAAATGCATATGTGTGTATATATGTATATAGTGGTCTCATGTATGAGTATGTAATGATGTGTCAATATTAATGCAATAACTGCATTTGTGTATAGTGTAAGCATATATGTGCCTAAACATGTCATATTATAAGTAAATAGATAAAAAGGAGAGCTTTTTTCATTAGCCCCTAAATCTTGCTTTTTGAAATCAATGGTGGAGATTACATCTCTTTTTAAAAACCCTAAAGCAAACTCCTTTATAAATAGTGCTTATTTGTCAAATCATTGTAGCCACCATCATAAAAGTTGTCTACTTTCACCACCAAAAACACTATCTTGTTCAAGAAGAAAGGCTTTTGTCATACCTCATTTTACTTACTCGGAATCCAAGAAACTATCATGGAATCGGATTTTGGCACGTGATTCGGTTTGTTTTGGTTTGATCGAGCCGCGGTTCGGCTTGATTTCGTTTTAATCGGAGGGGTCGGCTCAACGACGGCATCTCGAGCCCACGGCAGCGTGTCACGGCTTTTCTCGCCGACGATCGCATGAACCAGGGACGGCGGCAGGTTTAGGGGTCTAAGGATGTCCCTCCGGTGGTGGTTGCTGCCCTCCGGTGGTGGTCGCCACCGAATCGACGCCGGTGGCTTCAGCTGGCAACGAAGGGGAGTTTTTCCGGCAAAGGACTGTGACTCGTCGTGGTCATGACGAGAAGGGGACGGTGGCGACGCGGCCCTCGGTTCCTGGCGGAGGTCTCGGCGGCTATTGTGGCGCTCGGAGGTGGCTCGACTAGGCGTCGGGTTTTTCCGGTGGTCTGTCTTGGTTCTGTTGAACCGGTTCTGCTGTTGGGCCGGTTTGATTCGGCTCGGTCTGGGCTGATTTGCTATGGCTTAATTGAATTTATTTTGTAATCAATTTCGGTTTTTGAAGGTCCACTCTTTCCCTTTTGTTCGTTTCCTATCTTTAAATTGATCGAGACGATACTTGCAATATATTGTTATGTTAAATTTTCTTGAATTGTAACATGATCATAGGGAAGTTGTTACCTTTATGTCGATTTTTCGAGTAAATACCCCGGTTGAAAATTGCGTGTCATTTCGAGCAAATATGTTGATATTGTTGCTCGTGTTGCCTTTTGCATTATTTTGCTTGTATATGACTTGACATCGTTTGGTCGATGCATTGATATTTGGACTTGATATGATCTTGTTAAATGCAGACGTGAGGTGTTGAGTCTCGCATCGATGACATCGTGTAATACTCATGCATATGAATTTTTTGGTCATAAAATTAAGTGTATAAGCATTTGCCCCCCCCCCCCCCCCCCCCCAAAATAGGCTTGTTAATATGTTCGACATGAGGTTTTTAGCCTTGTGTCGATGACGTCATGTAATGCGCCTATGTATAGCATGTGATCATAAGATCAAAAATAAACATTTGCCCCAGAAGTAGGCGTTAGCATCATAGATATGAGATAATACTCATTTTTGCTTATCGCATAATAATGATACTGTATTGCCTCCGAAGTAGGCTTTGTTGTAGTTGATGTAGGAATAATCCTTTTTTAGTTCCCCACGATATAAGTGTATGATCATAGACGTAGGGATTTAATCATTTTCGTCGTTGCCCTCGAAGTAGGCATATAGTGGATGTAGGGACTAACCATTTTCATCTCATATGTGTGATGATGCCCCCAAAGTAGGCGTAATATTCATTTGAGACATAAGATGTTGAACCTCATATATAGTTCGTTTGTTGTCACGTATGGGAGGTATGACGTTTTTTGTGTAGACGTAATACCTTTTGTATGTTGGTTGTTGTAGCATCTCGATGGTGTATCGTACGCATATTGAACGTAGGTGGTTCCTTGTCCCCGAAATAAGTGTAGAAGTAGTGTAACCTCTTAGGATGTATTTAGGAGGTCTGCTACCCCCCTCTTGAGTATAGGAGGTACGTTGCCTCCGTGATGTATGTGGATAGTATACCACTCCTTAGTATGCACTTGAGAGGTTTGCTACCCCCCTCTTGAGTATAGGAGGTACTTTGTCTCCGTAATAGATGTATAGAGTATGCAACTTCTTAGGATGCACTTGAGAGGTTTGCTACCCCCTCTTGAGTATAGGAGGTACGTTGCCTCCGTAATAGATGTCGTAGTCATTTGTCGGGAAAATGACTTTTGAGATTTTACACGTGTTGATGAGCCTCCCTTTTCCATTGTAGGTTGCTTGTGCTTCTTTAGCTTTGGGACTTCGTTTTTCGGTGTGGGATTCTTCATCATTACCCTGGGATTACTGATGTCTTCAGCATGAGTAAGTCTCCTTTAATTAGAGATCCTGTTATTAGATTTCCCGATCGCTATTGGACATCAGATTCTAGTGAGGACTGGGACGTCCCTGTTAGGTCCGAGTCTGTCTCTGAGTTGGAGTCGGTGTCTGATACTGAGTTAGGGAACTTACTAGAGACTGGTTTAGAGTTTTCTTCTGAAGTGGTGTCCAATTCTGAGACTTCATCTGATTCCGAAGCTAGTGATGAGTCAGCGCAGGGATCTGCTGCTCTGACTGAGTCTGAGTCAGCCGACTAAGTTGAGCATCCGGGACGAAGGTATTCTGGGAATATCCTTCGTGCTAAGGAGTATCAGTCTCATATCACATTGGCTGGGTTGAGCGATGTTGATGAAGTTGTGTATCCTTTCGATCATTACCAAAAGTACAAGATAGGAGATGTTATCGTACCTCCTCCTGGAATGGCCGCGTTATATGCCGTCTAGGTGCGTAGTGGACTACTTTTCCCTTTTTGCCCAGATCTTCTGGAGCTGAGTCGTTATTATGGGATATCTCCTCTTGATCTTCCTCCCAACGCTATTCGAGCTTGGGTTGGTTTTCGAGTCATTTGTTATCGTCAAGGTTGGAATTACTCCCTCCCGGTTTTTAGGTGCTTCTTCAGGCTCCAGTTTCACAAGTTGACCAAGATGTTCGCTATGGTCACTCGTTTTCCTTCATATATGAAGTCGGGCTCTGGAGATGAGGCCGAATTTTCATGGAACAAAATCATGTTCGCTTTGTTGCTCCCATTGATAGGTTGAGCAAACAGTGGAGGAACCACTATCTTTTTATCAGGGACGATCAATCCTCTTGGCATGCTGACCATTGTTCTATCAAGGATTATGTTATGGAATTTTCTGAGCTTTCTTCATCTGATAAGAAGACGGTTAGAGCTATATATGCATCTCACAGAGTTCAGGGTTATCAGGTTGTGCGTGCTTATTCTCAGTCAGACTTCCGCGGGGCGGGCATTTTACTAAGACCTTCTTTGGTATGCTATTAAATTTCTTATTTTTACGCTACTTTTGCTTTTTACCTTGCAGATTGGTTTACTGATAAAACCTCCCGATCTCAATTGGGCGGCTCCACCTAAGGTGTTACCTCGTCTTCAATGAGAAAGGCACCACAAGGTGATGTTCCTCGAGCTCATAAGGTGTCTAAACCCTCTGTGGCTATCGAGGCCTCTGGTATGTGTTCATTCATAATTTTTGCATATGTTATATGTTGCTTTTTTTCTTATTCATATGTTTCTTTGTTGCGTTTGTAGGTTCTGTTGCTCCAGCGAATAAGAGCCTTGTGCCTAAGCTGAAGAAGTCTTCTTTTGAATGTGGATCCTCGAAGGACCCTTCTTGTGTGAAGGAGAAAGTGATCAATCTCGAAGAATCCCCAAAAGCTCCTTCTTGCCATAAAGAGAAGGTAGTTGTTGACAAGGGTAAAGGCCTTGCAGTGGAGGCGGGAGTTACTCCAGACGAGGGTGGTTTATCCAATCCGCACGTTCCTGACCCGAAGATGCCTCTGGCAAGTATCTCTTTTATTATTTTTCTTCTATATTCATATATGTTATGTGTTGTTCATGTGTTGATATGTAGTTCACATGCGTCTTCCCAAGCTATCCCGAAGGGACTTGATTCGTCCTTTGAAGGGCGATGTTGTTGGCTCGGCGTGGAAGCCTTATGCCTCTGTTGGTGAATACAACTTTGATCATTTGTCTACAGTCCGAACTCTCAAGATTGAAATGTGCATGCTGAATGCGTTTTTTTCTCCTTGTGATCGTAGAGCTGTGCTCGATAGCCGCTTTGTTGCGAATACATATGTTCGAGAGTCATTGTCTCGGTTTTCCCCCGTAAGTGTATTCACTTTTCTTTTGCATATCATGTATCTTTATTCTTTGATGTTTACTCTTTTTTATTTCAGGCTGTTGCCGACCTGGTGAACACGCCATCCTTTGTTGTCGAGCTTGTTGAGAAAGTTGAAGTTCAGCAAACCGAGGTGAAGAAATTGGAGGACATGGTGCGTGCACTAAAGATCAAGGTGTCTCATTATGATTCTGACATTGAGCTTGCTGAATGTTGTATTGCCTCTCTCGAAGCTGACATTGCTCGCCTTCACAAAGAAAGGGAGAGTGCTTATATTACTTCAAAGGAGTGTGTGGAGGCTGCCCTTGCTAGTGCCACCAAGGAGGCGTTTGCTCGAGGTATCTAGGAGTATAAGTCATCTCCTGAGTTTTCGGAGGATACTGCGAAGAAGTGTCAGGGTATGCTTTATGACTTTGGTGAGGATCTTGTTACAAGGATTTACAGGATAAACCCTTTCTTTGATTTCGGTAATCTTGGAGACTTTGCCTGTTTTGCATCTAGACATGTGGCCGCGATTGTTGGTGAGGAGGATGCCCACTCAGGTGATAATGAACATCCGTCATCTTCGAGTTCTTTCGGTTCTGGTTCGGATTCTGCTCATTCCACTCACGAGTGTGCGAATGCTTATGTCACATCTGTTTGATTGGCGGATGTATCTATCCTTTATGTACATAGTCGTTTCACTAGACTTATGTTTTCATGCTTGCTTGGTGTTTGGCTTGTTATGGTGGTAGTTGGACATGTGTCCCTTCGTTTCATTTTGAGATAACTATCTTCTTTAGTAGCTGGACGTTTTATTGTCCTTAAAGCTTTGCATGAGCCCTGTCTGAAAACATTTAGACATTGTGGTTATATAAATATAAGTAGTCTTTCATACCTTTGTTTGCTTGCTTTTGGCGTGTTGTTTCACGACGTAGTATTGCTTGTTGATGCTTCCTCGTTTCTTTTCGAGGTTGCATTTATGTTTGCCCTTTGAACATGTGTGTAATATCACTCATTGTCCAGCCGGTTAACAACCGGGTGCAATGTTTTTGAAATTATCATTCGCTAGTACGTTGCGACTATGCGCGTTGTACGTGATGTTTTTTGAAATCAACATATAATAGTATCCGGCGATGTGCATGTTCTTTCTCTTCTTGGTGTTTCCAAGGCATGGCGCGTTGTAAGAGTGTTGTTCCCCAGATTTCGCCACTATTCGATGCCTCGATATAGTGTTATGGGAAGACACGACTTGTGAATTTTGATGTGTTTTATTACCGCATATCCGATGTCTCGTGATAGCGTTGTTGCAAGACGCTACTTGCTAGTATCACATGAGCCGTTCATTGATGACTCAAGGTAACGTTGTGGCAAGACATTACTTGCTGTATTTGGTAAGTTTTAAGCCGCTTACTAAATGCCTTGAGATAGTGTTATGGCAAGACACGACTTGCGATGTGCGCTTTATCGCTTATTCGATAAATCGATGTAGCGTTATGGCAATACGTTACTTGCTGAATTTGGTACGTTTTAAGCCTCTTACTCAATGCCTTGAGATAGCGTTATGGCAAGACGCTACTTGCTGTTAGATTAACGGGGTTAAGTACTACGGAAACAAAACCCTAGATACGTGCATGGTAACTAATACGCAGCGGAAGATAGTGCACATACCTACAATGATTCCTGTAGTCCCAAGATCACCGAGGGTAGTTCTTGATCCGCCGAACGGTTCCCGTAGAGGTTCAGGTTAAGGAAGCCGTACACGGATTATGCCTCATAACAAAGCCTCTGACGATTATTCAGCGGGATGGATCACCGGAGTAAATTGCTTGACACAATTTGGCACCTCCTAGGCAGACTAGGGTTTCGGCCGAACCACTATGTTTTTAGGGAGGAGGGATTTCATTTACCATGCCATTCACTTGCGTTGTTGCCTCAAATCTGTCACTCGAAGTAAGTGGGACCTGATCATCATCGTCCTGCTCTAGTTCATTTAATACTTCATTCGTTTTGATGTTTCCAGGCGTAGGAAATTCGTCCTCAAGGAATGTAACGTCTCTGGACTCATGTTCGATCACGCCACCATTCACCTGAGCTGCTACGAACACGTATCCTTTAGAGTTTTCAGAGTACCTTATAAACATACTTTTCAATACTCTAGGTACCAACTTGCCAAAACGGCTGTTGTTTTGATGCGTGTATGCTGCACAACCCCAAGGTCGCAGCCTGGTAAGATCCATCTCTTTACCATTCCATAGCTCATATGGTGTTGTGTCCACCTACTTTGTAGGAACAAGGTTCACCACATGTGTTGCATTTAACAATGTGTCACCCCTGAAGGAGATTGGCAACTGCGCCTACGACATCATGGTTCTGACCATGTCCAGGAGTATACGATTACATAGCTCAGCCACACCATTTTGTTGTGGCGTTGCATAACTTGTTAAACTCATTAGAAAGATATTCTCCACCTCTATCAGTACGAAGAGTTTTAACCTATCTCTCCTGTTGATTCTCTACGAGGTTAAGAAAGCTTTTGAAGCATTCAATTCCCTCAAATTTATGAGAAATCAAATGAGTAAACCCATAACGGGTATAGTCGTCAATGAAAGTCACGAAGTAACGTTTACCACCCCTTGCAGTAGGGCTGGGCATGGTTCGGTTTTTGGCCGAACCCGTTCAGAACCGAACCGGAACCGGATTTAATGTTTAGCTGGTTTTCTGTAC
The DNA here is from genome assembly GCA_036873135.1 of Clarkia xantiana subsp. parviflora. NCBI lineage: Eukaryota > Viridiplantae > Streptophyta > Magnoliopsida > Myrtales > Onagraceae > Clarkia > Clarkia xantiana. Next base: position 23,016,805 of record JAPTYO010000015.1, on the reverse strand, counting down.
CTGGAAAGAACCGAACCAGATTTAAGGCCCTGGAACCAAACCACGTGAGAACCGATTCTGAACTTCTTCTTTTTTTAAGAAAAAATATCAAATTACACACCTAAGTCGATAAATAGATAAGCAATTCATAAACTTTTCATAAAGATAACGAATCGCTTCAACATAGATAGTATCGAGTCTAAATTCCAAACAACCGATAATATAAGTCGAAATATTTAAAGCATAAATGATAAATCTTGAGTATTTAAACGATATCGAGAGGCGACACGCATAGTTCGAACTTCAATTGGTGCAGCAAATCTACAAATGAAAAAAATAAATAAAAAGAATTAGCATATAAAGTCAGTTAATTGTGAATAAAAAATAATTGACTTAAGTTTTTTTTACTAAAACATACTTGAGTTTAATACAGAATAAAACTAGGTTCAGTTTTGCACCGAAACTAGATCCCGTTCTCCAGAATTAAAATTCAGTTTTTGCAAATATGAAATTCTAGTTCTGCAGAAACTGAAATTCAGTTCTGCAGAACTGAAAGAACTGAATTTCAGTTCCTGCAGAACTGATATTTCAGTTATGCAGGACTGTATTTCAGTTTCTGCAGAACTGAAATTCCAATTCTGCAGAACTGGAATTTCAATTCTGCATAACTGAATTTCAGTTTCTGCAGAACTAAAATTTCAGTTATGCAGGTCTGAATTTCAGTTTCTGCAGAACTGAAATTCCAGTTCCGTAGAACCGAAATTTCAGTTCTGCAGAACTGAATTTTAGTTTCTGCAGAACTGAAATTCCAGTTTTGTTCTGCAGTTCAGATCAAAAGGCAAACGGTAATTAAGCAACCATTATGGAGAAGAAATTAAAGAAAAGTTACATACCGGTGGGCGATGAGGTCTCTGGTGACGGACCACGAAGGTAGGCGGAGGTGACGTGATGGATGGAGGCCAAGTAGGACAGGTGGCGCAGGCAGCAGAGCGTGACTGCGTGAGTTTTTTTTTTTTTGTTTCACTGCCGCAGGAATTAGGGAATTAGGTTTAGAGATTAGGTTTTTTTTTTTTTTAAATAAGAACTGGTTCAGAAACAATTTTGTACCTATTTAGAACCGCACCATATATTTGTACTCAAAACCGAACCAAAGAGGAACCGGTTCAGTCTGAACCGGCTCAAACCGGTTCGATTCCGGTCCGGTTTGAGTTCGGTTCACTCGAACCGGTTTTTTTTCCCAACCCTACCTTGCACTGACATTCATGGATCCACATACGTCTGAATGAAATAGATGCAATGAATATTCGACTCGTAACGATTCACCAAATGGCTTGCGGGTTGACTTTCCGGCTAGACAGTTCTCACAAGTGATTTTCACCACTTGGGATGCTCCCGGGAGAAGACCTCTCCGAGCTTGAACCCTATCATGGCCTATATGTCCCAACATAGCATGCCATCCGGCCGCATCTGTTTCTGCTTCCTTAGATGATATTGAGTACATTCGGTTCAAATATTCATGTCCATTCAAATCCATAACAATGAGACCATTAGAGGAAAACGCATGCCCGTAAAAGACATTTCTTTTATTAATACGAACAAGGGAGTTCTCAAATGATAAAACAAAGCCATTATTCATAAGAGAAATTACAGAAACAACGTTCCTTCGAATTCTAGGAGCAAAAATGACATTTTCGAGAAGTAATGTCCTGCCATTGCGCATAGGAAATCAGCAGTTCCCTATTCCTTCGACGTCAACTTGAGAGTTGTCACCAATGTATATCCTTTTTGAATCCTTCAGCATCCGTCTGAACATGGCAAATAATCCTCTGTCTTTGGCTATGTGGTCTGCCGCACTTGAATCAAGAATCCAAGATGGATTTGAATAAGTTAACATGACAGTGGAGGAAACTAAATTTTCCATAACATATCCAATGTCGCATACCTTGGCAGCATGCGATTTGCTGGACCCAGCACCATCGCCTATGCGGCGAGGGCTACAGTTCCTACAAACTATCTCAGATTTTAACTGGAGTTTGCCTTTTCAAGCTTTGTCAACATTTTACCGTCGACAACATGTTGTTTCTTTCCCTTGTTCCTCGCTTTCCTTTTCTTCTGTTCAGCAGGTTGTCCAGGCATTTTGGTTTCTTTCGTCACTAATGCCAATCGAGCTTCTTCCATCTCGATTAATTTCATGACTGTTGGGAGATCTAACACTGAGCTGCAAATAGTCAGAAGAGTCCCGGTAGCTCTCCAGGATTTCGGGAGAGTCCCGATGATGGCCTGAATATTGTCTCATTCAGTCATCTGACTATCTTCCTCCAGTGGCTCGATCATGCATAGGAGTTGGTATACCTTTTCTGTTGGATTACGGGGACGTAATAATAGGAAACACTAAATCATGTACGTGCTAGTAATCACAATTACACAGCGGAAGAATTCGCACATACATTTTAGATGAATCCTTTGCCCAAGATCTTGTTGAGGGAGTTTACGATCCACCAGTCGGAACCTCGTGCAAGTTCTTAGAAAGAAGTCCCACGAAGTCTGTCTCCACAGCAAATCCTCTGACCAGTTCTTCAACTGGGACGGATCTTCGGACTGATTGCTTAGAAAGCAATTTGGCACACCCTTGGTGACTAAGGAGGTTCGGCCGAACTATAGGTGTAAGGGGAGGAGGGTTTTTATCTCAAGTTACTCTAAGGAAGGAGTTGTTGATCACTTATGAAAAACCCCTAACACTCCCCTTTATATAGGAGGAGTAAAGTGGACTAAAGTCCACTTTACCCCCTATATTAATTTCGGCCGGCCTATTGATGTGGGATGCCTAATATTTGGGCCACTCATGTCAATTAGGAATTAGGACAAGACCAATTACCTTAATATGATAGTTACCCAATTGTCTCAGGTAACACATACAATATAACGGGCTACCATTTACGGCGCCCGTACACCTTATGCTAACAGCTCCCACTCGCCGAAATGGGAGGATGTCTGTTAATGTATCGTTGTCCGAATCACATCAAAATTTCAGTCTTCCAATCTTGCCCCTGCTTCCGAACAGTTCATACGAGGTTTGCCGTGCGACCGGTGGATACGACGGGCATCGTTTTACTCATATGTTAGGAGTGTTGTAGCGCCCGCGGAACGTTGATTCCCTGTCGTCAATCAACATGTTAATAAAATATTAATCGTATCGCATTGTATTCTTGGTCAACAGTAATTCTCCAATTTCCTAGTTTCCACATAGGAATACTTCTCCAAGGCATCCGTACAAGTATTCACAACCTTCAACTAATATCCAGTTGGTGGCCACCTATTGAATACAAGAGTCGGTGAATTACAGGTGAACTTGACCATCCCATTCCCTCATACCCTTAGTCAAACCCAACCGGTTTCCAAAGACGTGGTCACTTGGCCTTATTCTTCAGCACTACACTCGTACGCCGGGAAGCGAACATTGAGCCTGACCTTACATATGAGTTCCGAGTCTGTGAGGATACTTTGGGCCCTTCTTCATAAGGCATCCGGGATCAATCACACGCTCGAGGTGAAGAAGTCTGCGCCCATAGGAATCACGAGGATCCTAGCTAGCACAACCGAGCATGACCCCGTGGTCGAATGTGGCACGCGTAGTATGAAGCACACGTCGATAGCACACCTGAACTAGTCAGGGGCGGGATATGTCATTAATGCTACCGCAGAATATTTCATCTGGCCCTGAAAGATGACGGACGAAGTCCATCGCGGTGATTTACAAAACGAAGATCAAGTCGCGTTTTACCAAGACTAAGTGATCGTTTCGTATAACCAGGTTTATCCCCCTAGTTCTCAGTTGATCTTGATATGGTAGAGGTCCCTCACCCTCAAGACGGCCGTTCCTGTGTGACGAGGCAATGCCCACATTCGACATAATTTTAACTGAAGACTTTTACATCCTCCTACGACTCAGTTTATAGACCGTAAAATCCGATGTTATTAATCAGCATGACGTCGATAAATCATGTACTCAAAATTTGCAATTCCTTATTTAATCAAAATACAATTTCAATAATCAAAATGTTATCACTGATACAAACCACTAATTAAATCCTTCGCAATCCAAGCAGTTTTACGGGCTTTTCAAAAGTCTCTCTGCGTAAAGGTTTAGTTAGTGGGTCCGCCACCATATTGTCAGTGGACAAGTATTCTAAAGTGATTATATTGTCTTCCACTACAGATATAGCATAATTATATTTCACATCAATGTGCTTAGTCCTACTATGGTACATTGGATTCTTAACTGCCGCAATGGCTGCCTGACTGTCAGAGTATATCTTCACAGGCTTACTCTCTTTGTTATTGCCTAGCAATGCAGTAAGAAGCATTTTCAGCCAGACCGCTTCCTGTGCGTTTTTCGAGAGGGCAAGGAATTCTGATTCCATCGTAGACAGCGCGACACATGATTGCTTCTTGATCGTCCATGAAATTGCGGTATTAGCAAGGAGGAATACCCTTCCTGTGGTGGACTTACGATCATCCGGATCACCACCATGGTCGGCGTCACTGAAACCGGTCAATTCTCTCTTCCTGTACTCATAGCACAGTACGTAGTCGGCAGTACCTTTCAGATAACGTATGATTCGTTTTACGGCCTTTAAATGTTGATAGCTAGGGTCTGACTGGAATCTTGCTACTAGGCCCATAGCGTAACAGATGTCCGGACGAGTGCAGAGCATGGCGTACATGAGGCTTCCCACCATTATCAAATACTCTGCACTCCTCATATGTTCACGCTCCTGCAGGTTCTTCGGGCCATCACACTTTGATAGCGCGCACCCGAGAACAACCGGCGTCTCCACGGTTTGGCATCTAGCATTCTGAATCTCTTTAATAGTTTATTGATATAAGATTCTTGAGATAGACATAATCTCTGAGCGGCACGATCTCTGGCGATTTTAATGCCTAAGATGTATGTAGCCTCTCCCATGTCTTTCATCTCGAATACTGATGCCAACCAGAACTTTGACTGTTTCATGAAACTTACATCGTTCACAGCAATGAGTATGTCATCCACGTATAAGGTTAAGATGACGTACTTAGACCCGGAGGTCTTAGTGTATACGCCGGGATCCTCATGGAGGTTCACGAATCTGTTTCCAACGATTTCCTTGTGGAACCTGCGATACCATTGCCAAGACGATTGTTTAAGACCGTAGATAGACCATGTAGATCTCTTCCTCCAGGTTTCCGTGGAGGAATGCGGTCTCAACATCTATTTGGTGCAGCTTTAAATCGAGGCATGCAACAAGGGAAAGGATGGCCCTGACCGCGGTGTAACGCACAGTCGGTGAGTATGTTTCATCGAAGTCCACTCCGTGCAGTTGGGTATATCCTTTCGCAACAAGTCGGGCTTTGTATCGCTCGATTTCTCCATCAGAAGTGAGTTTGAGCTTCAAAAACCACTTCGCCCCTATAGCTCTGCGTTTAGCAGGTAAATCAACTAAAGACCATACTAAATTAGCTTTCATTGAGGCGATCTCTTCCTCCATTGCTTTCCTTCATTCCTTTTCTTGAGGTCCTTCCATTTCTTGCTTAACCGTTACCGGTTCATCAACAGATGTTAGAGTGAGTAATTCAGCTCTCTCGATGGGATACTTCTTGGGAGAAGTTCGTTTCCTTTGACTTCGTCTAGGCTCGATAATCCCATCTTGAGTCTGATCGATACTCCCACTCGAAATAATGCTTCTTATTGGAGCATCACTCCCACTGGGAATAATGGCAGTGCTGGAACCTTGACTAACAACCTTTCTTGGATATCTTCTCGGTCTCGGGATTTTACCTCCGAGATTAATTCTTTGATCACTACGACCTGGAACCGAGTTGGTCAATCCTCTCCCACTGGGAACAATGGGTAGTAGTGTCGTTATTGGATTTTCATCCAGCGGTTCAGCAACGTGATTCTCAGGTTCAACTTGATTCGCATTAGCAGCATTAGTGATTTGAAGGGGGGGGGGGGGGGGAGGGAGGGAGCCCTCCCACTGGATTTACTATGATAATGTTTCCATCATCATTTACCATTTCATTCACTTGTGCTGTGTCAAATCTCCCACTCGAAGTAAGTGGGACCTAGTAATCGTCGCCAAATCTTCATTTGATCAAGACTTCGTCTGTTTTCTAAGCGTGGAATTTCGTCCTCAAGCTTTGTAATGTTTCATGGTCTACCATGGCACCATAATTCGAAGCTAATTTGAACATGTATTTCCCAAGAGTGTTTGATACTCTTTATCCAAATACTTGTTTTAATGCGCAAATTAATGTCGCACTATGATAAGGTGTAACCCATATCATTTCATTTAGCTAACTATGACAACGTGTCTCGACCGATTTCTTTGGAGTATATAATTACATTTATGTGAGTCAACAGTACTTCATCCCGTAGGGAACGTGATTTGTTGAACTCTAGCATTATGTAATTTTTAAACTATGCTTCTTGAAGCGCTTTATTGAGATGAATGTCTCGCCAGACTTATCGTTCAAGGTGTATAGTGGGAAAGTCATTTTACTGACTACTTCCTTTCGTTTGTTAACTCATTCAGAGATTTATCCACCTCTTGAACTGTGCATTGCGCTTTCGCCTATTCGATAGTTGATATTATACTAGCTCGTGGAAGCCTTTTAATGCGTACCTCTTGCTTTTGTATAAGTGATCAATGAGTTATTCCATAGTGGTAACAAACGAAAATTCAACATTCATTCATTAAAACATTTCATTATTAAATTCGTACTTTGAAACGATGTGTTCCGTCTTTCAAGGTACACGCGCGCGTGGCGCCTAAACAAGTTTAATCCGTGGTTTAAATCGTTTCGTTTCCAAAGTTAATTCAATTTAATCGGTGTCGAACATGTTAAATTACCACATAATTTATCATTTAAACGGAGTACTAACAAATAAGAAAGAAATAATCCGGTTGGTTCTTTGAGCTACGCGATCGATGGATGACATTTTGATTTTACTCAAATAATTCGATTATGGAAGACATGTATGGATATGTTTGATCTGGCCATTATTCATAGCCTTATTTTCGGTCTTTTTTATGTAGTCCGGATTGATCCCGTTTAACCGAGTCAATTAATATTGATTAGTAGATCACTTTCCAAAGTGAATTAAAACTACTTTATTCAATAATTCCGAAATATCAACCAAAATTCAAACATGAAAAGAAAATGAACAGTAGGAAATCCAACATAAACAATACTAAGGTTTCAGATCTCAAACATGAAACTGTTTCAAAGAAGAATAATGATGGACTTGTAGTCATAACCACGTTCTGCATTGCACCTGAAAAGAAATTCACAAGTGAATTGTATCAGATGTCTAGCATCAAATAAAACTTTTTACGATTTTATGTATTTGGTAAACGAGTCGTACCTGAAAGGCACAGTTATCAAGGTGGTTATTGCACCGGATCATCGTTTAGACCTTTTGTTGCCGGGGTTTGCCAAGCTTTTCAGCATATCAAAGAATCTTTCATCGAATGCCTCGGGTTCTTTTGGAAAGTTTCCTTTTTCATGTTTTGTTTCGAATAGGTCTATTGTCGCCTTAATCGACGTGATTAGACGCGTGAGCCCTTTTTCGTCAACAAACCATGAAATAAAATACATTCTGATTACTTTTTAGCCCTTGTCCATACGCATTTCTCGTCAGCGGGGTCATGAACGGCTATTACACCGTCATCATTGCATAGAATAGTGTAATATTCTGCCATCAAGGCTCGGACTTCGGCGACCTTGCCTTTTGCAAACCGAAGGTATATGGCACACCAAAGACGCAACGTGCTGACTTGAATAAATTCTCCTTCCAGTTCATCTGACAGATGCGAGAGTTTATGTCTCGTGCCCTGAGATCCTTCCTCAACCTTTTTGTGCTTGTGCTATGATGTGGGTTTCCACACTCGTCCAGATTCATTCTTTCTTTTTGTGGATTGACTTGATCCTCAAGATCCGCAGAAATTAGAATATCCATAACATTATCTCTCCACGCATTATAATCCATACCATCCAGATTGCGAGGTTCATATAACTCTATCGGATCGACCATAAAAGCTAACACATTGATGGTAATGCAAATCAGGAAGACAATAACATTTTGAAAAAGAATTGCAAACATCGGATTATCTATTAAGATGGAATACGACAAATAGTGATCCTTCAAGTATCTAGACCAAACCAACCCCCAGTAAACCAAGGGAAGGGGGTCCGTGAAAGAGTTCACACTATCGTCGTCTTCAATCCAGTAGATCAGTCTTTTGAAAACGGTTATTATATTGCAAATTACCGGAACGGGAATATTTTGAAAAATATGCATACCCGATCTTTGCTTTCCCAAGGCCCTTTTTATTTTGAGAATATCCGACAATTTACGCATGCATATATAATTCTACTACACTTAGCAAATTATCACATCATGCCATAAAAATCGGCCAAACCAAACATAATGCATATGCGTCATGCATTTAATGTTCCGAGGAACTCATGCTGATATATAGAATTCTACTATTAAGTAAACTATCACATGCTATTACATCCTCAACATCCTAGCATACGAGTCATACATGAAACTTCCATAAACATGCATAATTGGCGACTGGATTTACGTTTTAAACACTTTTAAAATAGTAGGGGCTGATTTGCAATTCATGCTTACAATCAATCAATCATGCGAATTTCTAGACATGAATCCAAAGCAATTTCTACCAACACAACATGTATAGCCTATTGCGCAAACCATATATTTAAATCCCAGAGCATAACTCACAATATAATTTCCAGCTAGCTTGACATAGTCAAGACGACAGTTCTAATTATATCAAAATATATAGCAGAAAGTAAACAATTGCTATTCAGCCCACTAATTTAATCCAGTCCCTAAAACATGCATTTCCGAGATCCATCCCCATAATCGTAATCGGGCAATAAGGTTTAATTTAAAATGTGGAATTTAAACCTTTTGAGCACAGTTTAGGCTAATTTTAAAGTTCAAAATATTTGGATTTAAAAATTTGACATCCTATTTTATAAAATTGACCTAAAATTTCGGAATAGTCAATTTAAAATCCGGTTCGGTCTGGTCCAATAAATCCGGTTCGGGTTCGGTCGGGTTTAGTCAAAATCTGCTTCGGTCCGAATCGGTTTAATAAAATAGGTTTTCGGTTCATCACTCAAAACCGGTTCGGTTAGATCCACTTAGTTACTTTGGTCCGACCCGAATAGGTCGACCCGATTAAGAAAACCCGGATTGGTTAACCCGCTCTGATTTTGCAAATTGGACCGGCCCATTAAACCCATAGATTTCAGCTGAAATGTTTACTTGTGGGCTAAGTAAGGTTTTGATGTCCACTAAAAACTTAACTTAGCCACCAAGAAACATTAATTATGTAAAATAATTTCCAATATTGATAATATATATATATATATATATATATAAATCGGCACCATCATTAATATATATATAAATATTGTCAAGATTCTATCTTTAAAATATAAATCAATCATCAATATAAATATATATACATATAATTCGGCTAATACACACACACACATATATATATAATTATTGTCAAATATATGTTTAGGGATAAAATATATAGACAATATATTTTCTAAATCTTATCAATATATCTTTATCCCTATCTTTTAGCTAAATATATTGATAGTTTATATATTTTACTATATAATATGAATTTTATCCAAATCTTTCCAATTTTATAGATATATTGACATCTTTAATAAAATTAAAATAAACAATATATCCTTAAGATGGCCGACCGAATTTTGTAAATTGCACCCTAAGAAATTAAAAATTTTACCTAGTAATTTTACTAGGGTTTCGGCCATAACACCAAAAATTGAAAAGTTGTAAAATTTTAAGATAAAAATTTACTAAGATCAAGAATCCAAATATCTATTTTGATAAAACTCATGGTTTTCTTGAAGATCATGAACATCAATTTTGACCAAGAACATCATGAAAATTTCGGTGCCACCATAAACACTAAATTTCCGAAAATTTCAAAAAACATCAAGAATCAAAATTTCTGAAAATTTTAAGTGTTCAAGAATTAAAAATTTCGGCACTTTTAAAATTTCAAGAACACCAATTTTATCAAAATCATGAACTCCTAAACCTGACTCTGATACCACTGTTGGATTACGGGGACGTAATACTAGGAAACACTAAATCATGTACGTGCTAGTAATCACAATTACGTAGCAAAAGAATTCGCACATACCTTTTGGATGAATCCTTTGCCCAAGATCTTGTGGAGGGAGTTCACGATCCACCAGTCGGAACCTCTCGCAAGTTCTTAGAATGAAGTCCCATGAAGTATGTCTCCACCACAAATCCTCTAATCAGTTCTTCAACGGGGATGGATCTTCGGACTGATTGCTTAGAAAGCAATTTGTCACACACTTAATATAGGTGTAAGGGGATGAGGGTTTTTATCTCAAGCTACTCTAAGGAAGGAGTTGTTGATCACTTATGAAAAACCCCTAACACTCCCCTTTATATAGGAGAAGTAAAGTGGACTAAAGTCCACTTTACTCCCTATGTTAATTTCGGGCGGCCTATTGATGGGGGAGACCCAATATTTGGGCCTCTCATGTTAATTAGGAATTAGGACAAACCCAATTACCTTAATATGACATTTACCCAATATTCTCAGGTAACACATACAATATAACGGGCTACCATTTACAGCGCCCGTACACCTTATGCTAACATTTTCAAGCACACCAATGTTTTTGCTCTTTAAAGACTCATCCAAAGAGGGTATAAGTGGGTGCAGTATAACTGCTAAGCCGTTTCCTTATTTCATGAACAGTGCATCCCAGATATCCTTTGCAGCCAGAATATCCTTATACTCCTCTTTGAAGTCTGAAGACATCTGTGAGAGAAATATCTCCTTAGCCCTCTTCTCATCATGTTCCCACTTGAAGTGGGCATATGCTAGCCCCTTAGTCAAGCCCGCATCAGGAAAGCTCATCGTCTTCCGAATGTGGTCTATCAGACCCTTATTGCACAGCAGATCACTGATGTGTTTGCACCACGAGTCATAGTTCGTCTCATTCAAAAGCTCATTAGCACATGATGAATCCATCTATGCAGCTATTCGATATTAACATTTTGATAATCATGCATAAGCAGGGAGACAATAACATTTTGGAAAAAAATTGCTTACATCGGATATCTATGAGAGAGAAGACGACAAATAATGATTCCTCAGACATCTAACCCAACCGACCGACAGTAAACCGAGGGAAGGGGGTCGTGAAAGAGTTCACATTACCGACGTCTTCTTTCTAATAAATCAGTCTTTTAAACGGTTTTATCGCTTTCACCGGAACGAGAGGTTTTAAAACACCCGATCTTGGCTTTCTCAAGGACCTTTTTAAAACTTTTCGAGGATTTTAAGTTTGCAGATACAATTCTACTACATAAGTAAATCATCATGCGCAGGTCACATCCACGAAATAAACCACTCATCATGCATACCCGTCATGCGCCTCATGTTCCGAGGTACTCATGCTAGCTTATATAATTACACTTCCTAAGTATATTATCATATGCTTGTACATTCTCCACATTCATTCATACGCATCATACGTGATCACACCATAACAAACATGCATATTTGACGACTGATTTTCGGTTTTAAAACATTTGAGGCTGACTTGCAATTCATCCTATCAATCAAACATGCGTACTTCTAGACATGAATCCTAGACATTTACAACCATCACAGCATGTCTATCCTAGTGCACAACTCATAATTTGAAAAACCAGGGCTCGGCCCACAACATGCAGTAACCAGCTAGCTTGACATAGTCAAGACGACAGTTCTAATCATGCAATGATATCAATTAAATAGAAATTGCAATTCAGCCCACTAAATAACTCAGTCCCAAAATCATGCATTTCCGAGATCCATCCCCCTAATCGAAACTAGATATTAGGTATAAACCTATAAGCACTGTGTAGGTAATTTTAAAGTTCGAAAATATTTGGATTTAAAAAATTTGACCATCTTATTTTAAATTGACATAGTTCGGTCCAGTCAAATATCTGTTCAGTTCGGTCCAGCCGGTCCGGTTCGGTTCAGTTAAAAACAGTTTGACCGGACCGGTTAGGTTTAAAATAGGAATTCAGTTCTTCATTCAAAACAGGTCAGTTCGACCCGTTTTAGTTGGCCCAGTCCGACCCGACCCGAATGGGTTGGACCGATTGAGAAAACCTGATTTAGTTGACCCGCACCAGTTTAGGACCCGTGAACCCGACCCTATTCGGTTCGGTTGACCCAGTTCGGTCCGGTCGGGTTCCCTTTGGTCTTGCGGGTTGGTTAACCCAACCCGGTTGTGTAAAATTGGACCGGCCCATTACCCTATGGGGTTCTGCCGATATTGTTACTTGTGGGCAAGTAGAGTTTTAAAGTCCACAAAAAACTTAACTTAGCCTCCTAGTAATAATAACTATAGATATAGTTTCAAATATTTACATACATATATATATATATATATATATATATATATATATATATATATATATATATATATATATATATATATATATATATATATATAAATTTCGGAACAAATATATGTATATTTATTGTCAAGATTATATATTTAGAGATATAAATCAATCAACGATATATATACATATATATTTGGTACTATATATATATATATATATATATATATATATATATATCTATATATATATATATATATATATTTATATATCTATATACTATATATATATTGTCAAGATTCTATATTTAGAGATATAAATCTATCAACAATATATATATATATATATATATATGTTTTCTCAATCTTTAGGCAGCTAATATCTATCAATATTGACAATATTATCTATATTCCTAATATTGTGCTAAATATATTAATAGTTTCTATCAACAATTATCTTGTGAATCTAACCCTAATTGTGGCCTAAACCCTAGGCAAAAATTTGGCCGAAACATGTAGAAAAATTTGAGTAAAATTTTTAGTCACCACTAGGTTACTTGTGGACTAAGAAATAAAAATAAATAAATTTAATCTTCAACACCCAAGGGTGGTTCGGCCGAAACACTAGATTAGGGTTAATGATCAAATTTAAAGATAAAAACTTATCAAGATCAAGAATCCAAAGTTTAATTTTGATAAAATAAATGATTTTATTAAAGATCATGAACATCAAATTTTATTATGAACATCATGAAAATTTCGGCCAACATGATTTGTAAAAATCAAAATTTTAAAATTCCATCTTTTACAAAATTTCGGCCGATCCTTACAACTTCAAGAACACCAATTTTATCAAAATCATGAACTCCTAACATAGGCTCTTATACCACTGTTAGATTAACGAGGTTAAGTACTACGGAAACAAAACCCTAAATACGTGCTACGTGCATGGTAACTAATACGCAGCGGAAGATAGTGCACATACCTACAATGTTTCCTTTAATCCCAAGATCACCGAGGGGAGTTCTCGATCCACCGAACGGTTCCCGTAGAGGTTCTGGTTAAGGAAGCCCTACGCGGATTATGCCTCACAGCAAAGCCTCTGTCGATTCTTCAGCGGGATGGATCACTAGAGTAAATTGCTTGACACATTTTGGCACCCCCTAGGCATACTAGGGTTTCGGCCGAACCAGTATGTATTTAGGTAGGAGGGATTTCTTTCAATTTCACCATAAAGGAATAGAGAATTATCACTAAATAAATCCCATGGCACTCCCTATTTATAAGAGGTGTAAAGTGGACAAAAGTCCACTTTGCCCTCATATGGTTCAACCGACCTATGCAAGCAAGGGAGGCCTAATTTTGGGTTTCTCATGTCAATTGGTATTTTAGGCCTAGCCCAAAATCCCTAATGTGACATAACCCAATTATCTCAGGTCACAAACTTACGGGCTCCTAATTACGGCGGCCCAATCTCCATAGGCCAACACTTGCTACCTAGACATGCTACTACAAAGGTTATTGCGTTTTTTCGTCTTGGTTTCCCAAGGTGTGGCGTTATGGCAAGACGTTACATGTTATATTTTGTACGTTTTATGACCGCCCACCTGATGCCTCGGAGTGGTGTTTTGGCAAAGCGCTACTTGCGAATGCGTTTTTTCCGCCGCTTGGATGTCCAAGATATGACATTGTTGCGAGACACTACTTGTGATTTTGATGCGTTTTTTTATTTGTATGACCATTACTTGGATTTACCGAAATAAGGTCGCGACATGGTGGGCTTTGCCGCCGTGCATTTGGGTTAACAACCCGTTCGCTTGATAAGTTCAAGTCGACGTTATGGAAATACACTACCTGCAATGTTTTGCATGTTTTTAGGAGTCTAGGTCAAGTATTGCAATGCGAGTTGCCTCTTCACCGGCCTAGCGCAAATGTCTGCGTGACATGTCTATCCGTGGTAAGTCGTTGCTACTTGGTACTCGGACCATAGTAGGCGAGACATAATAATGTAAATATGGCTTGATTTATGAGGTGACCGTGCTACTTGGTGTTGTACCCAAAGTAGTCACGTCCCATGATAGTATCCATCCGGTTTAAATTCCGGAGTGATCAAGCTACTTGGTGTTATATCCAAAGTAGTCATGTCACAAAAAAATATTTTTCGGCATACGATCCGATAGGACTGTACTACTTGGTGGTATCTCCTAAGTAGAACGCCATAGGGTGTTACACGACTATGCTACTTGGTGTTTTTTCCTAAGTAGCCACGTCGTTTTATAGTCTCCAGCTCCTGGGTGATCAGTCCAGAGCATTTTTTAGGGTTATACAAACCCAATTCTTTTTTAAGACCTTTCTTCACTTGGTGAAAGACAGGGGTCATTGCTGGACCTTCCTACCTTTATATATGAGTCCTTACTTGGTGATATTTCCAAAGTAGGGCGTAAGTTGTGCACAACCTGTTCGTGTCATAAAACACTCATAACTTAGTCATGCATAGTATATACAATACGGTGTCCGTGGATCTCCGGCAGGATCATTGTTTTGAAAAAAAACCAGAAAATGACAACTAATCAACGCAATTCCTTATGAGGAGTTCATTATTAGCTACGAAAGATAGATAAACGGATACAGATAATGTGTCATGTTTACACGACCCTCCTTTTGTGATACTCTATCCAGAGTGAGGCACCACGTATTCCTGCAGCCAACCCTGACAAATTAGGCATTCGACTTCGATTTTTAGCACCATGCATTTGTTGGTGTGATGCCCCCATGTTTCGTGGTGCTCGCACCATTCTTCAGTTTTGGTTCCTACGAAAACCCTAGGGGTATTTTAGGTAAATTTTTTAATTTTCTTGGTCTCCAAGAGTTTAAAATTTTGGCACTAATATAAAATATATATGTTACCATTTTTAAATTTTAATTAATAGGTAACTATATATCTATAAGTTGGAAAATATGGATAGGTTTATAATATAATATTGTAAAAGATATTAACTATCAATATATATAACTAAAAGATATGGATAAAAATATATTGATAGGATTTAGTTACTTAAAAAGATTAATAAGATATATTGTCTATATATTTTATCCCTAAATATATTTTTGACAATATTTATATATATATAGTGATTTGGCCTAATTATATATATATTATATTGTTAATTGATTTACATCTTAGTGATAAAATCTTGACAATATATATATATATGTATATGTATTTTAGCCGAATTACATTTATATATATTAATATTTCTTGGTGGCTAAGTTAAGTTTTTAGTGGACTTTAAAACCCTACTTAGCCCATAAGACATATTTCGGCCAGATCCTAGGGTTTATGGGCCGTCCAATTGCTAAACCGGAATGAATAAAACCAATCCGGATTTTCTTAATCGGGTCGACCTAGTCGGGTCGGGTCGGACCGTAGTAACTAAATTAAACCTAACCTAACCGATTTTGAGTGATAAACCGAACCACTATCTTATTTTATTGAACTGTTTCGGACCAAACTGGAATTTTAAAATCAGACCGAACTGAACCGGATTTTAAAATTTGGACCGAACCATTTTAAAATTTTCGGAAATTTTTAAATTGTTCAATAAAATAGGATGTCAAAGTTTAAATCCAAAATGTTTTCGAACTTTAAAATTAACCTAACAGTGCTCTTAGGGTTTGTGTTTTAATACACGGTTTCAATCAAAACCCTAATGCCTGGTTTCGATTATGGGGATGGATCTCGTACTTGCATGTTTTTGGGACTGGACTTAATTAGTGGGCTGATTTGCAATTGTTTACTTTCTGCATCATATATTTTGATATAATTAGAATTGTCGTCTTGACTTAGTCAAGCTAGCTGGATATTATATTGCGAGCATTGAGCTCTGGGATTTAAATGTAAGGTTTGCGCAATAGGATAGACATGCTATGCTGATTGAAAGTGCCTAGAATCCATGTCTAGAAATTCGCATGATTGATTGTAAGCATGAATTACAAAACAGCCCCTAATATTTCCAAAGCGTTTTATAAAACCGAAAATTCCAGTCGCCAATTATGCATGATGTGTGCGGATATTGCATGTTTTGACGCGTATGCTAGGATGTTCATAATAGAACGCATGTGATAAGTTACTTTACGTAGAATTATGTATGCTAGGAACATTAGACGCATGACGCGTAAGCATGTTGTGTTCGATATTTATGGCATGGTATGATGATTTCCTAGACGTAGTATAATTATAAATATGCATGCATAAATTATCGGATAATTTTACAAAATCATAAGGGCCTTGGGAAAGCCAAGATCAGGTATGCTTATTTGAAAATTCATGTTCCGGTAATTTGCAATAGAAAAACCGTTTTCAGAAGACTGATCTATTAGATTGAAAACGACAATAGTGTGAATTCTTTCACGACACCCCCTTCCTCGGTTTACTGAAGGTTGGTTTGGTTTAGTGACTGAAGAATCACTATTCGTCGTATTCCATCATAATATATAATCTGATGTATGCAATTCTGTCAAAATGTTGTTATCTTCCCAACCTAGTGTTATTATCGATGAATAGATGGCTTTATCATGTGAATCTGAGCTATTAGTTGAGGCGAATTATGACTCGTGGAGCAAACGCGTCATTACGATTTTGGAAGCACAAGCTCTGTGTGACCACATACAAATAACCATGAATTATCTAAATGTCTGACTCACCAAAGATCTGGCATTTTCCCATTTTAAGTGGGAGCAAGATGACAAGAAAGCAAAGGAGCTGATACTGTTGGAAATGTCAGAAGAGTTCTATGTTCGCTATAAGGATGATCCGACGACAAAGGACATCTGGGATGCCCTCTTTCTGAAATATGGAAGTGGCATGGCAGTTACACTGCACCCACTTATACCAACATTAGAAACCTGTCTGAACAACAACAGTAAGAGTATACTTGAAAAAGTATACGACCTCCTTCGCCTATTTAAGCCATTGGAAGATAACAGTCAGATGGTTGAATGTGATAAAATTCAGGCCATAATAGGGATACTCCCGAAGTCTTGGAGAGAAACCAAGGCTATATTTACTGTCAGCAGTTCCGTACTTGATATTGCATCTGTCCTGAAAATAGTCGAGATGGAACAGGCTCGATTAAAATCGGTAACGAAGGAACCGAAATCCACAGGACAAGCTGGCCGCAAGAAAACGAAATTCAGGAACAAAGGAAAGAAACAACAGGCAGTTGACGGTAAAACGTTGACTTCACCTAAACAAGGCAGTCCCATATTAAAATTTGAGATAGTTTGCGGGAACTCCAGCCCACGCCGAATAAGCGATGGAGCAGGTTCCAGTAAATCGCATCCTGAGAAGGTATGCGGATTTGGTTATGTATAGGAAGCTTTAGTTTCCTCAACTGTCATGTTAACTGACTCAAATCCGTCTTGGATTCTTGATTCAGGCGCAACGGACTACATAGCCAACGATCGAGAACTATTTGCCAAGTTTAGACGATTGCCGAAGGATTCTAAAAGGATATACATTGGCGACAACTCACAAGTTGAAGTCATAGGGGTAGGGACTTGCAAATTTCCGATGGGCAATGAAAAATTCTTACTTCTAGATAATGTCCTTTTCGCTCCTAGAATCCGTAGGAACGTTGTTTCTGCTCTTATGGATAAAAACTTTATTTTGGCATTTGAGAGATCTTTTGTTCGTATAAATAAAGGGGATACTTTATTTGGATATTCCTTTTCTTATAATGGTTTGTTTATCATGGATCTACATGGCAATGTAAATTCATATCGTTTGTATGCAATGTCTTCCAAAGAAGCAGAAACTGACGCAACCGGATGGCATTCGCGGCTTGGACATATAGGCTACGACAGAGTTCAGTCGTTGGCTCGACGAGGGCTTCTGCCCGGAACAAACAGTGTGGTCAAACCCACATGTCATGACTGTTTGGCTGGAAAGTCCACCCGCAAGCCATTCGGTGAAGCAAAACGAGCAGAATTTCCATTGTAGATAATCTATTCCGATGTCTGTGGACCAATGAATGTAATTGCTAGAAATGCAAAGCGATACTTTGTAACTTTCATTGATGACTACACCCGATTTGGGTTTACTCATTTGATTACTCGTAAATCTGAAGCTATAGATTGCTTTAGAAGATTTCTGAAGCTCGTGGAGAATCAACAGGATCGGAAGGTGAAAATCCTTCGCACCGATAGAGGTGGAGAATATCTCTCTAATGAGTTTGATAAGTTATGCAAAGAAAGTGGGATCGCCCGTCAAATGACGATCCCCAACACACCACAGCAGAATGGTGTGGCTGAACGTGGTAATCAGACTCTCCTAGACATGGTGAGAACCATAATGTCACAAGCACAATTACCAATTTATTATCGGGGAGACGCATTGCGTGCTGCCACTAATGTTGTAAACCTTGTCCCATCAAAAGCAGTTAACACAACACCGTATGAGCTCTGGACTGGTAGAGACTTAAATCTTACCAGGCTGCGACCTTGGGGGTGCGCAGCTTACACACATACAACTGACAGCCGATTTGGCAAGTTAAGCCCCAGAGGACTTAAGAGCATCTTTATAAGATACTCCGAGAACTCAAAAGGTTATGTATTTGTGTCAACTCAAGAAAACGGTAGTGTGTAAGAACATGAATCCAGAGACGTCACTTTTCTTGAGGACGAATTTCCATCGCTTCAAGAGATAAAGACAGATGAAGTTCTGACCGAACTAGAACATGATGATGATTATCAGGTCCCATTTTATTCGAGTGGGAGATTTGGAACAGCAACAAGTGATTCGGCTAATGAGGGGGATATCCCCTTTATAAATCCGGTGGGAGGGCTCACTTCCCCCCAAACACAAATCACTACTGCTGGGAGTGCGAATCAAGTAGAACCTGACATTCATAACACACAACCACCATCAATTCCCATTATTTCAAGTGGGAGTGGGATGATCGCTCCAGTTCCAGATCCTAGCGATCAAAGAACTAATCTCGGAGGTGAAATTCCGAGACGAAGGGGTCGTCCTAGGAAAGTTGTTGCTCAAAGTTCTAGTAACTCCAACATTCCTAGTGGGAGTAGTGCCCGGATAAGAAGCATTATTCCATGTGGGAGTATGGGTCAAACTCAAAATGGGATAGGTGAGCCTAGACACAGTCAAAGGCAACGCACTTCCCCTAAAAGGTATCCCATTGAGAGAGGCGAAATATTCACTCTCACATCTGTTGATGAACCAGTAACGGTTAAACAAGCAATGGAAGGACCTCAAGCAAAGGAATGGAGAAAGCAATGGAAGATGAAATCGCCTCAATGAAAGCTAATTCGGTTTGGTCATTAGTTGATTTGCCTGCGAAGCGCAGAGCAATAGGAGCTAAGTGGGTTTTGAAACTCAAACTCACTGCAGATGGAGAAGTCGAGCGATACAAAGCTCGACTAGTTGCGAAAGGATATACCCAAATCCACGGAGTGGACTTTGATGAAATATACTCACCAACAGTACGTTACACCACAGTAAGGGTCATCCTTGCCCTAGTTGCTAGTCTTGATCTAGAGCTACATCAAATGGATGTTAAGACCGCATTCCTCCATGAAAACCTGGAGGAAGAGATCTATATGGAGTAGCCGGAGGGTTTCATTACTCCTGGCAAAGAACGTAAAGTTTTCAAACTACAAAGATCCATATATGGCCTTAAAAAATCGTCTCGGCAATGGTATCGCAGATTCCACGAGGAAATCGTAGGATACGGATTTGTGAATCTTCACGAGGATCCTTGCGTATACACTAAGACCTCCGGGTCTAAGTATGTCATCATAACACTATACGTGGATGATATACTCATTGCTGCGAACGATATGAGTTTCATGAATAAATCAAAGTCCTGGTTAGCATCAGCATTCGAGATGAAAGACATGGGAGAGGCCACTTACATCTTAGGCATCAAAATTGCCCGAGATCGTGCCACCCGGAAATTATATCTATCTCAGGAATCATATATTAACAAACTGTTGAAAAGATTTAGAATGCTGGATGCTAAACCCGTGGATACGTCGGTTGTGTTCGGGTGCGCGCTATCGAAGAGTGATGGCCCGAAAAAACCAGCAGGAGCGTGAACAGATGAAGAATGCAGAGTATCTGAGCATGGTAGGGAGTCTAATGTACGCCATGCTCTGGACTCGGCCAGACATCTGTTACGTTGTGGGCCTAGTAGCAAGATTCCAATCAGATCCTAGTTATCAACATCTAAAGGCCGTAAAACGAATTATCAGATATCTGAAAGGTACTGCCGACTACGTTCTGTGCTATGAGGGCGATCGGCTCGAATTGACCGGTTATAGTGATGCCGACCATGGTGGCGATCCGGATGATCGTAAGTCCACCACAATAGGAGTTTTCCTCCTTGCTAATGCTGCCATATTATGGGTGAGCAACAAGCAATCTTGTGTCGCGCTTTCCACTATGGAATCAAAATTCGTTGCCCTCTCCAAAAACGCACAAGAAGCGGTCTGACTGAAGAGGCTTCTTACTGCATTAATTGGCACCGACAAGAAGAGTAAACTTGTGAAGGTGTACTCCGATAGTCAGGCGGCCATTGCGGCAGTTAAGAATCCAAAGTACCATAGTAGGACAAAGCACATTGATGTGAAATACAATTATACTAAATCTGTTCTGGAAGACAACATAATCGCTTTAGAATACTTGCCTACAGACAATATGGTCGCAGACCCTTTAACTAAGCCGTTACGTAGGGAGATTTTTGAAAAGCACGTAAAACTGCTTGGATTACGTAGGGCTTAAACTCTGTGGCTTGTAAAACTGATAACATTTTGACATTTGAAATTATGTTTCAAATTGAATAAAATAATTGCAATTTGAGTTTATGATTTATCGACGTCATAATGATTAACAACATTGGATTTTACGGTCTATAAACTAAGTCGTAGGAAGAAGTAAAATTCTTCCACCAAAATTATGTCGAATTTGAACCTTGCCTCGTCACACAGGCACGGTCATCTTGTAAGGAGAGAGGGACCTCTACCATAACAAGATTGGCTAAGAATCAGGGGGTAAACCTGATTAAGCAAAACGATAACATTGTCACGCTTAGCAGCATGACTTAATCTTCGTTCTGTAAATCGCCGAGTTGGACTTTGTCCATCACTGTATATCACATTCAAGGCCAGAAGAGAGATTCTGCGATAGCATTATTGACATATCCCATCCCTGGCTTTACCAGGTTTGCTATCGACGCGTGCTTCATACTGCGCGTGCCACGTTCGACCACGGGGTCATGCTCGGTTGTGCTAGCTAGAATCCTTGTGATTCAAAGGGCGCATACTTCTTCACCTTGAGCGTGTGATTGATCCCGGATGCCTTATGAAGAGGCATCCAAAATATCCTCACGGACTCAAAACTTATACCTAAGGTCTGGCTCAATGCTCGCTTCCCGGCGTACGAGCGTAGTGCCAAAGAAAACAGCCAAGTGACCACGTCTTGGAAACCGGTTGAGTCAGACTAAGGGTATAAGCGGTAGGGATGGTCAAGTTCACCTTTAATTCACCGACTCTCGTGTTCACTAGGTGGCCGCCAACCGGATATTAGTTGAAGGTTGTGAACACTTGTACGGATGCCCTGGAGAAGTATTCATTTGTGGAAAACTGGGCAATTGGAGAATTAACAGTTGACCAACGATACAGTGCGGTACATAGTTTTATTTCAACATATTTGGTTCATGAAAGGGAATCAACGTTCTGCGGGCACTACAATACTCCTATCAAATGAGTAGCACGATGCCCATCGTATCCGCCGGTCGCACGACAAGCCCCGTATGAACTATTTGGAGACGGAGACGAAGACTGAAGATAGAAATGTTGATACTATTGCGTAATAGTATAGATTAACGAGCACCCTCCCATTCCATCGAGCGGGAGCTGTTAGCATATGGTGACGTGGTGCCGTAATAGGAGCCCGTTAATTAAGGAAATTACCTAAGTTAATTAGGTAATTGTCAATCTAGGCTAATTAGGCCAAATCCAATTATTAATTAACAAGGGAGGCCCAAAATGGGCCTCCCCCCTTTATGTATGGTTCGGCCGAAACCCTAGTGCCACATTGGTTGGAGTTGCCTTTTGGTAACTCCACCCAATACTATATATATGGGGTGACTTCTAAGGGTTTATACACACAATTAAGAACAAGGATCTCCATTGAGAAAACTTGTCACCCTAGTCTAAATTTCGGCACCATCAACATCAAGTCCCTGGTTCCATCTCTGTTGAAGAATCGATCAGAGGTCTTGTTGTGGAGCTACATCGCGTGGGACTTCTTCTGACGAAGAACTTGCACGTGGTTCCTGTTAGGTTATAAAGTCTAGGTCAACGGGTCGTCAATCTAGAATTTATCTCCCACTAATGAAATGTCGGGTTCAGTGCTCCTAGGACTAGTCGTTCTGATCCATGCCCTTATACTCCCTTGGGGTAGTCGTTCTGATCCTTGCCCTTATACTCTCTTGGGGTAGTCGTTCTGATATGTGTCCTTCTCTTCTCTCCTTCTGACCTCCTTTCCTTCTCTCCTTCTGACCTCCTTTCCTTCTCTCCTTCTGACCTCCTTTCCTTCTCTCCTTCTGACCTCCTGAGGCTTGTACTTCTTACCCCTGGGGCTTGTCCTACTGCTCTATGCTCTTCTGCTTCCTTGGTTCTCTTCTCCTTGCCACCCTGCAAGAGGGGCAATACCAGGCACAGGGGGGGGGGTGGTGCCTGATGAACCCTCTCCGATGCCTAAGTCAGTACGGTTTTAGAGAGATAAAGCTAGAGAGATGTCAGAGCAAAATTGTGCAACTTGCCAAGATGTCCCAATGAGTTGTGAAGGTGGGGTATTTATAGGCAACGGTGTCATATAGGTGGCTTAATGACATCGTTAACCTTTAAACACAATTAATTAACCTTTAAGCGCATAATTAAGACCTTAGGATACGGAGAAGGTAGGCGACGTGAACCGAGTGTGGGTGTCCGAAAATGGCGCAGGGGCCCTTGGGGGGAGGAGAAATCCGACCCCCAAGGGTAGGGGTTGGGTGAGGGCACCCAACCCCTCCTAGGGAGGATGGGGTTGGCCAACCCCATCCCTCCTAGGAGAGATCGGGTTGGTCCACCCGATCTCCCCTAGGAGAGATCGGGTTGGCTGACCCGATCTCTCCTAGGGGAGGTCGGGTGTGGCCACCCAACCTCACCTAGGTGAGTTTGCCTCGGCCGGACGAGCGCTCCGGCCTCGTCTGAGCCGTTGATGTGTTCGCGAAGTGTTCGGGTTGAAGTTTCGATTTACAATCGGTAATGGGACGATAAAAATACAACGGTTTGGAAGTCAACGGGTTCAAATTGGGCGTATATCCATCACATGCCCCCGAGTCAACCAATGGCCTGACCCTTGATTGACTCTATTTTAGGATGGTATGACACGCGCAATTTGAAACCGGGGTTTTACCTTTCGTCTGAATGCTTACTTACCCATGGATGCGTGCCTCTGACTCTGCCCCCTGCCTTATGAGATAGAGGAATTGTAAACGTCAGAGTAGCACGGACGTGTGCCTAAGCACGCGTCCGTCTGAGGTGGGAGTAATAAATCTATCTTTGCTACAGGCGTATACTCAAAAAATACATGCTTGCATAGGAATGCAATACTGATACATCTAAGTGATTCATGCTTCAATTTCATGCCGTGATTTGCCTAAGTGGAGAAAAATTTAATTTTGGCCCAAATTTTTTTCTAAGTATGGGATACTAGAAAATATGCCTATAGGATGTTAACTAGGAGTGAACATGGACATATCATGAAAATGAGGATGTGTACTAGCATACATGCAAGTAGGAACATGAGGATGGGAGTGAGTAGAGACATGCTGCGATTGTAGTCATGAATGTATGCATGAATATATGGCGGCCATGTGCATGGACGTCTAAATGTTTGAACACACGGGAGTGTGTATGTGGGCATGCATATGAGTGCAAGCATGAACATGTATGTGTGTATGGATGGGTTGTGAGTATAAGCATGAGTGATGACATTGATGTACCTGTAGATGTTAATCATGAATATGAGCATAAGTGCAAAGGTGAGAGCATAGACTTCTCCTTTACTCTAGGGTGGGAACTCTTCCACTCAATGGGACACAACGTTCCGCCTCCCTCGTACTAGCGTGAGCATTTTCCATTAATCTCGACCTTCGGCATGTGTAACATTTTTCCTTTATTCGTTGGAGCGTGTGTATAGCTCTTGACCTTTACCCTGCAATTTGTTCCCCATAAAAGTGAGGGTGAAAAAGCTTACAAGCTTTCTTCTTACCGCCGCGAGCGAAAGGGTCTATTGACATGTGTTAAGGGTTGACCCTTCCTTCGGATGTGCTGGAGCGTTGCTCCATTTGGGGAAACTAAAAGTTCGCCCTCTTCCCCTGGTGTTAAGGTTGCCCCCGTAGTAGGCGTATCTCGCCCCTCCATGAGTAAGGGTCGATCTTTGCGTTGGTTGCTCGTATAGATGACTCACTTTTGGGAAGCTTTCTTCTTCAGACAGGGAGACCTTGAAGATCGTTTTCCAAGGTAGTCAGACCAAGTCTGACCGTCCTGTGTCTTGGGTGTCCGAGGTGGACTCGTATGAGGCAGGGACTCGTATGACCCCATGTAGGTTGATTTCATGGAGAAACATACAAGGTGTAGGCAGAGCGTTCCGAACGTACTGTTGAATCAGATGAGAGGGAAGAACCCTCTAGTTCTGCTTATCAGGCCAAGAAATTTTCTAAGTCAGGGGTGGCTGCTAATGCTTCCAATATGTTCTTTTTCCCTTCTTTTTTCTTTGTGATATACTTATGATTGTTCTCATGCTGCTTTCTTCTTGTTGTTAGAGCGTTCTTCCCTGGTTACCGAATGGTTCTTGTGGTGGGTGAGAGTTCAAGTCAACCTAAATCCAAGGCGCGGAAACCTGACTCTGAGGTCGGGCCCTCGGCTGCCAAGGAGAAGGAAACCGCGAGAGGCTCTCCTTCAAGTGCCCCCTTGCTGACTCCCTCCCATGATAAGGAGGTAGTGGTTGAAGAGGCACCCTCTTTGCTTGACAAAAGGAAACAACTTGTGGCTGGCGATGGGGTGATCATAGGTCTTGATGTCTCTTCTCTATCCCCTGCCCCCCAGCCGAGGGGCCGAGTCTCAAGTTTATTTCATCTTCATGTAGATTTGACGACTTTTGAAAGTGTTTTTGTCTTTCCTATGGGTTATGTTATTAACCCCTGCGTTGAAGATTTTTCTTTTGGTGATGGGTGTGATCATCACCTTTCATTGAGGTTCCTTTCTCTTGCCATGGCTCTGATTAAGATAGCAAATTCTTGCTTTGGAGTTTGGTGGAGACTGCTCTTGAGTTAGCCTCTACTAGTATCGTAGTTGTGATCGTTGTGGGGATCGTTTTGTTATATGCCCTCAATAGTGCTTGTCGTGATTCTTTGCTTAATGGTTGATTTCGTGAGATATGGAGGTTGTCTTCATAATGATGACGTCTCCTTCCTAGTATCACCCAGTGGGTTGAAATATAAGTGCCTACCTTTGATGAGCGTACAAAGGGTGTTGTTTTTCCCTTTTTCTTGAACCTCCTCCTAGGGCTAGGCGTAGCCTTTTGATGTTCGTGGTCGGGATGGTGTCTTTACAATTCATGTCTTTGACAGATGTTTTATGATGTGCTGCCATGATAATCACTTCGGGGTATGTGGACGTGATAGCCACTTCGTGATGTGTCGGAGTGATAGCCCTTCTGTAGTGTGTGGACATGATAACCAGTTCAGGGTATGTGGACATGATAGCCACTTCAAGGTATGTGGACATGATAGCAACTTCAGTGTATGTGGACATGATAGCCACATCACGATATATGGAGTTGTGCTTTAGTATTCCTTTCTCATTGGAGAGCCTTCATTGCTATAGTTGCCTTTTGTTTAGGCTATGTTTGTTGGGTTAGGTCCCGATGTCTCGTCTTGTCGGATGTTGTATCCTTTATGCTCTTTAGATGTCTCCTTCATGAGTTGTGCTTGACGATGTTCAAGTCTGATACGAGCATAGGTCACGCGAGGGCGACATGCATGACAATAACATTTGTCGGAGGTTGATTTGTGTGGCTTGTAAGACAATTCTCTTCTTGATGGGTCGAGCTTATTTTGAGAGCTTTGACCTTCGGATTTCATGTCTTTGCTATCCTTCTTGGTGGTGTTGGGTTCCTTTGAGATACTTCTCTTGACTTGTGATATGGGTGGTAGGATAACTCGTTACTTTTCATGATAACCTCTTGTGCTTCTGTATATGATCCTTTGGTCATGGACTCTTCTCTTGGTGTGTTTCCTTTACTTGTCTTTCTTTCGTGCTATCCTTCATGTCATACCTGCCATTTCATAAAGAAAAAACATTACTTGTTCTTCACATTACTTTACTTAGAAATTTCTTTCTCATGGTATCCTTCTGAGCATGGTGTGATGATCTCTTCTGATACCCCTTACACGGTATACGTTGTACTGTTAGACCAAAGATACGCTCTTGGTGGGCGTCGAAAACTGTTCACGAGACAGGCTCTCGGATGGCACTTAACGTTTCACAGGATAGGCTCCCGGAGGGCTCAGGTTAGTCCAAAGATACGTTCCTGATTGGCGTCGAAATCTGTTCACGAGACAGGCTCTCGGACGGCACTTAACGTTTCACAGGATAGGCTCCCGGAGGGCTCAGGTTAGACCAAAGATACGCTCCTGGTGGGCGTCGAACTGGTAGTTTGAAATCTACCTCAAGATACGCTCTTGGGGGCGTCGAACTGGTAGTGTTTTTTCTACCTCAAGATACGCTCTTGGGGGCGTCGAATCTGGTAGGTTGCAAATCTACCTCAAGATACGCTCCTGGGGGCGTCGAATTCGTAGTTTTTGGAAACCACTCTCAAGATACGCTCTTGGTGCGTCGAAGTTCGTAGTGTAATAACTACTCTCAAGATACGCTCTTGGGGCGTCGAAGGTCGTAGTATGAACACTACTCTCAAGATACGCTCCTGGGGGCGTCGAATTCGTAGTTTTTGGAAACCACTCTCAAGATACGCTCTTGGTGCGTCGAAGTTCGTAGTGTAATAACTATTCTCAAGATACGCTCTTGGGGGCGTCGAAGGTCGTAGTATGAACACTACTCTCAAGATACGCTCCTGGGGGCGTCGAAGTTCGTAGTTTTTGGAAACCACTCTCAAGATACGCTCTTGGTGCGTCGAAGGTCGTAGTGTAATAACTACTCTCAAGATACGCTCTTGGGGGCGTCGAAGGTCGTAGTATGAACACTACTCTCAAGATACGCTCTTGGGGGCGTCGAATGTCGTAGTATGAAAACTACTCTCAAGATACGCTCTTGGGGGCGTCGAATCTGTTCGCGGGATAGGCTCCCGGAGGGCACAGGGTTCGTAGTTTTAGAACTACTCTCAAGATACGCTCTTGGGGGCGTCGAATGTGTTCGCGGGATTGGCTCCCGGAGGGCTCATAATGTTACCTTATCTTGTGTCCTTTCTCATGTAGGGTGCGTCTTTGGTATGCTTTTCGAGTCTTTACTTGACTTTTCCTTCTATGATATTGCATGCTACCACGCTTTTCCTTCAATGTGGGAGATCACTTCTCGAGGGCGATGTTCGTGTGTTGCCAACTTAGGACGAGTTCGTATAGGGAGTTGATGATGTTTTCCTCTTATGTGACCTCTTCTAGGAAAAGTGGTATTGCATGTTCTTGTGATCTTCTGCCTCTAATCTCTTCTTTTACACTTAGGTGGACTACCAAGCACTTATTCGTTTGGTGCCCCCCAAGTTGCTTGGTGGTCACACCGCCTTTCATATTTGGCCGTTGAAGGCCCCTCGTTCACTTTCTAGGTTGGGTACCCCTTATGCTTGGGGCTTCCTTGTCTGCTTGTTTGAATGCGATGAGTGTCCCTTGTAGGATTTACTCTTTATCATGCTTGCTTGTTTCAGTCATAGGCATGGTTTGGATGATGTCTTTGTCGGATGTGTCTTTGGAGGTTGGGTGGAAGAGCTTTTGCTTTGGGTGGGTGGGGGTGGATTTCATTCTCTTGATAACTAGGATGTGGCAATGTTTGTATCCTAGGGGTGCTTGTAAATTCTTTCCCCCCTTCCTTGTGTTTTAGGTTGAAAAGCTCTCTCATAGAATGACGTCTTGAGTTGTTAATCTCGTAGGTGTGTTTCAGACTAGTCAATCTAATCCATGCTCTTTGCTCGTGCATGGGGGGGTCTGACCGGGCTGTGATAGTCTTCTTGGAGTGTTGTGGCACTTAGTGTGGTTTTGCCTTTTCCCTCACATTAGAGTATTCTTCAATGCCTTTAGGGGGTGTCACATTGGTCATGCTCCTCCCACCTTGAATCTTGATTATAGACTTTCTTTGAATTAGGACTTGAACTTAAAAAGGATGTCTTCCTCTAGGTTTGCAGGTGATGTTCCATGATTTTCCATGGGTTTGTCCCCGTATTGGCTATTCCTTGTTGGATAGCTTCATTAGAGACTGCATTTGTATTGCGTACGTATACGTGTTTGAGGTGTGTTGAGCTGACAAGTCCCTCCTTTTGTATTTTGTCATAACATTCATTCATCATGTGTTCGGCGTATGGCCTTAAAGGCGGGATATTGTTCTAGTGTCCCTTTTATCGGGGTTCTCCTCTTGATGGGATGCCAGGGTCAAAAGTCTTATCATTTGCAGACAAGGTGGTTGATCGGGATGTGCGTCTAGTGTGAGGGTCGATCTTGAAACCTTACTCCCCAAGCTTTTGAGCTCTTCTTTGGTTGATCTTGTAGAACTATTATCCTGCCCTAAGGCTCTTGATAGGAGATGTATCTCATTTTCACACTCTAGTTGTTGCACTATCTCTTTTGCTAATCTTGCATCTTTAGAGTTTCTCTCTTGGTGCATGACTTCAATGACAGGATTTTCTACCGATGTTTATTCTATTAGGACTTGTATCCTTGGTTGCCTTCCTTTCTTGTGAGATAGCGAAGGAGTGTTTGTGAACACTCCAATGTGTCGTACTTGGTAGAGGTATGCGCCTGATCTTTATGGCGTTGTCTTGAATCTTCGTGTACCTATCTTTGATGAACATGTTATTCATTACATATATAGTACGGAGTCTAAGGATCTCCGAGTTAGGATCGTAGTTTGAGAACAGAGACATAGTCATCTATTAGATAACCTCTTTATCTACGGAGTTTATTTTTGCAAAAATAGATGCAAGGATACTTGTAAGGATACTTGTAAGGATACTTGTTCCATCCTTACTCCTGGTTCATTTGCAGTGCCGTGTCCTTAATGGGTGTGTTGATGTTCCTCTATAGGATGTTGGGAGTGCTCAACTTATTTTTGTAAGTGAGCCTTCCATCTTGTGATCTTTCCCAGAAACTTGACCTTATAGGTGCCCTTTGGGATTGAGAAATCTGTTTCTTGTGCATCTCTTGATTGGCGACGGCCTTTTACGGATTCTTCTAGTGGTCCACCTGTGTACATATATACCACGGAGCCTGAAGGCGTCCGGTATGGTCTTTCTTGGAAAACATGTTGATATCAAGTATCAAAATATACCCCTTTTAGGGAGTTGACTTGTTATGCAGTTAAATTAAATAAGAGGATATGGGAAGGATATGAGTGTGGGGGGTTGATACTCCTTGCTTCCTTGGTAATGTAGCTGTCTTCCTCCAGTAGTCTGTGTGTATTCCTTCCACTTGAGGAACATAAGGTCGCATCCTTGCAAGGCGGACTAGGTGGAGATGTATCCTTCATGTATGCTATGTGTGATCTCACTCCACTATGTCTCTCCATGAGACTTCCCATTGTAGTAGCTATGTACTAACATGGTATGGTACTCTATGAGTCCCCTGTTCAAATTCTTGTCTTTTCGACTGTTCCCCTGTCCTAGGGGGATGTGTGCCAAGGGTTGTAATGCATGAGGGGTTTGGACCTGTCGTGCTGTATCATGGGTAGGTGGTTGCCTTGTTGTGTTGTTGGGACTATGTCCCTCTCTTTTAGCTTTCTTTGATATGTCCCTTAGTCATGTCTGTAGTGATACGGACTGTATGTGTACATTGCCAGGGTGGATGTTGGAACTCCTATATCCTTGTTGGTCTGGCGTGTATGTCCTCCCTTAATGCGGTGTATGTCCCTGTTGAGGTACTTGGTTGAATCCATGCCTCCTTGGAGGTCTTACCTGTCTATCTGCCCCCAGAGGGGTGTATGCCCTGGCATCCTACTGTGTCTGTTGCTGCCTTGGAGGCACAGACTGCTGCCTTCCCCCTGGGGGTGGCCTTTGGTTGTCTCTCCTTTGTTCTCCTCGTTGCCCTGTTCGAGGGTGCGAGTGGCGTTCTTACGTTGGAATTTGCTCCTCTTCATGAGCTTCTTCTCCTTCCTGTCGGTGTTGCCTTTCCTGTCTATTCCTTAGGGTCTCTCTGTAAGCTAGTACCTTGTCCGAGGCGCTCATCAGCCCTGGAGTCACTGTATGTGCTCCCTGTGTGTATGTCGGCCTTGTGTTGGTTGTGTGGGCACGATTGTCGTTCCTTTGAGTCAGTATTCCATATGGGTACCCTTGAGGTTGTACCTCATAGTGGTATCCCTGTGGAGGTGCCGTGTATTGGGATGGCACTCCTTGTTGCCCCCAGTCCCTGTGGCTTCCTAGTCAATGGAGTTGAAGCTGTGGAAGCCTCCTAGCCAGCTGGGCGTGAAGGTTCTCCTCCCTGCTTGTTAGGCTGGGGTGCCTGTGGGGTTACCTGAGACTCTGGGTGTGCAGACTGTTTCTCTGGGTTAGGCAGCCTTGCTGGAGGTATAGGCTGTCTTTCTTGCCTATTGCCCCCAGTTGGGCGATTATCTCTAGACACTAAGTTGTTCGTCTTTGCTCTCGTGATTGTCAAGCTTTTTGTTCGAAGCCCACGGACGGCACCAAGTGTTAGGTTATAAAGTCTAGGTCAACGGGTCGTCAATCTAGAATTTATCTCCCACTAATGAAATGTCGGGTTCAGTGCTTCTAGGACTAGTCGTTCTGATCCATGCCCTTATACTCCCTTGGGGTAGTCGTTCTGATCCCTGCCCTTATACTCTCTTGGGGTAGTCGTTCTGATATGTGTCCTTCTCTTCTCTCCTTCTGACCTCCTTTCCTTCTCTCCTTCTGACCTCCTTTCCTTCTCTCCTTCTGACCTCCTTTCCTTCTCTCCTTCTGACCTCCTGAGGCTTGTACTTCTTACCCCTGGGGCTTGTCCTACTGCTCTATGCATTTCTGCTTCCTTGGTTCTCTTCTCCTTGCCACCCTGCAAGAGGGGCAATACCAGGCACAGAGGGGGGGGGGGGGTGGTGCCTGATGAACCCTCTCCGATGCCTAAGTCAGTACGGTTTTAGAGAGATAAAGCTAGAGAGATGTCAGAGCAAAATTGTGCAACTTGCCAAGATGTCCCAATGAGTTGTGAAGGTGGGGTATTTATAGGCAACGGTGTCATTAAGGTGGCTTAATGACATCGTTAACCTTTAAACACAATTAATTAACCTTTAAGCGCATAATTAAGACCTTAGGATACGGAGAAGGTAGGCGACGTGAACCGAGTGTGGGTGTCCGAAAATGGCGCAGGGGCCCTTGGGGGGAGGAGAAATCCGACCCCCAAGGGTAGGGGTTGGGTGAGGGCACACAACCCCTCCTAGGGAGGATGGGGTTGGCCAACCCCATCCCTCCTAGGAGAGATCGGGTTGGCCGACCCGATCTCTCCTAGGAGAGATCGGGTTGGTCCACCCGATCTCCACTAGGAGAGATCGGGTTGGCTGACCCGATCTCTCCTAGGGGAGGTCGGGTGTGGCCACCCAACCTCACCTAGGTGAGTTTGCCTCGGCCGGACGAGCGCTCCGGCCTCGTCCGAGCCGTTGATGTGTTCGCGAAGTGTTCGGGTTGAAGTTTCGATTTACAATCGGTAATGGGACGATAAAAATACAACGGTTTGGAAGTCAACGGGTTCAAATTGGGCGTATATCCATCAGTTCCGACCGGAGGATCAGAACCTCCACATCGTTCTCGGGCAGGAAAGCTAAAAGGTATGTGTACTAATTCCGCTGCGTAGATTAGATTTCTTGCTAGTACACGTTTAGCATTCCGTAGTATTACGTCCCCGTAATCCTCCCTGTAATCCAACACCTCCGTCTATTAATATTCTCTTTACAGCATAGTTGGTTATGTCTGTAGTTATCACGAGAGCGTCATCATGAGGGAACACAATGTGCTCCATATCTTTCTTGGAGAATTGAATGACCATGTCATCCTCTTCTCTCATTCTCTTCCCTTGGAGTGACATATTAGCCACTTGAGATGCATACACCTCTTTTGCACTGGACAACTGCCCACCAGCGCACATTCCTCCATGTATGACGTTGATTGTGCCCCACTTTGGTGGAGGTGTGTTATCATCCATCTTTTCTTTTCCCTTGTTCTTGGGTTGTGGCACTGGTCGTGGTGATCGCTCTCTCTTGTTACCTGTGTTGACAAACTGCTTCAAAATTCCTTGCTGGATATCTTTGTCGATTTTCTCTCCTAGGGTGTGGCAAAGGTTTTTATGATGGCCACGAACTTCATGGAAGTTGCAGTACTTGTCCAAGTCTTGTCTCATTGGGAAATTTGGTTTGTTTACGGGCGATGTCCATAGACCTTGCTCTTTCAACTCAAGCAGGATGGTTGTCACTGGCGCATTGAGTGGCACATACTTTATAGCGTTCATGCTACTTGGTTTTTTATGTTCATTGAAATTCCTCCCTTTGGAGGGGAGGAAATCCATTCCCTCATTCTTTGGTTAGGCTGCCCCTGATGAGGCTTGCCCTTGCTTTCTTTGTTACCTTCATTGTTTCCAGCGGGTGTTGTTGTTTTCAGACGTCTTGTTGCTCTTACCCTCTCGAGGTCTATGTGCGCCTTCACTCGCGCTACAAGCTCCTCTATGGTGTTTACAGTCTCTAAGGTTATGCTATCTGCTAGGGATGTTCCAAAGCGTCCCAGGTTTCGCACGAATGCTCTAATGATTCCGCCTTCTGATAAGTCTGTTTGTATTTCGGCCAAGTTTTGATTAAAGCGAGTTTAATAACTCGCTAACGTCTCGTCGTGTTCTTGAAGAACGTCATCCAAGGCATTTGACCCTTTCGGGAGATGTCTCTCATCCCGATATCCTTGAATAAACTTTTTTTTTTCAGTTGTTCCCATGAAGATATTGAGGCCTTTGGAAGCTCAAAGAACAAATGTGAGGCAGCGCTTATTAGTGTCATGGGAAACGACAATTCCATGAGTCTTTCGTCGCTCGTTCTTCCCATTAGGGATGCTTCATGCTGTTGAATATGTTCCGCAGAGTCACCCTTCCCGTTGTACTTCTCAATTTTGCCAGGCGTTATCCCCTCGGGGAAACGTAAATCAATTAGTTCCTGGACAAATGGGTGTGACGATTTATCACTTAGCATGTGCATCGTCTTACTCTTGGCTTCCTTCATCTTTTTTGCCCCAGGGCTTCGATTTCCTCCATTGTTATTCCTGCTTGTGGCGGATTATGTGGCTCATTGTAGTATGCATGCTGACCCATTGGGGTTTGTTAAGCCTGGAAAGGTTGATTATATGGAGTATGATGATAATTATGCTCGTATGAAAATAGTGGTTTTTGTCTCCATGACCGTTGTTGAGGTGTTTGTTCCCCTCTTGCCATGTATGTGTAAAACCTGCATAAATTTGGGGACCAAGTTTGCAAGTTTAAAAATTTAGGGTCTAATACGATCTAAGAGCAAAGCTTAAGGTCAAAAGTTATTTTTTTTTCTCTACCACCATAATATATCATGGCAAGCACCCTAATTGCTAAAAATCAGTATCAGAGGGTTTTTGTGTGCCGTCTACTCCATCTTAGGGTTCTCCCATCTGTTTTCGCAGCCCTATCAAACCCTAAAGAGGTTGGAGAGCAAGAGAAGATTTCGAAACGAGACTCTAACAAATATTCGAAGCCCAACCAAACCACCACGAGAACGGAAGAAACTGAGTATCCACGAGCCTCCGAGCAAGTTTCAAATCACGATTAAGGTAAACTCCATAGCTTTCTTCGCATACTTTCAGTGTTAGATGTTTATTCCTAGAGAGAGAAAGTTTCGAAGGTCGTGAATGGTGGAATACGTTTTGGTGGTGCTTAATCTCGTTTATGGCCTTGGTTAAACTCTGGGGGACCTAAGTAGCCTAACACAAGTGACAAAACCGAATTTCATCGTGCTGTTTGTTAGATATCGAGATTTGAAGTTTCGGAATTTTAACTGAATCGCGAACTTCGAAGCCATAAAAGTCATATGTTTATTAACTTTTTCGCAACAAGAAATATATGAAATTGTAGTTTATTGTAAGGGCTTTCCATTGACAACAAACCCAAAACCCAGCCCGGACGAGGGAGAACCGAGCTCCCGAAGTTGACTCTGCAACCTGTAAAATCTGTTCCTAGGTTGAAGATGAAGTTGACCACGCCCGACCAACTTTGACCGACCCGTACAGGCCACCCAGATGTCAAAACGCGACGCCGTTTGCATCGTTGGACTCTTATTTGAATCCTCTACTTGCAGTAACTTTTGGGAATTTTTCTGAGATGGTAAAAAATGCAGTGAATAATGAGATATCGGGTCTCCACATAGTTTTACGTGCCGTGATGGGAATAGTGAATCTGAAAATCTGAAGTGTACTTTAGTAGATTTAAATTCTGAATAAGCGGCTTGAAATTTAGAAGACTGTGTGGTTCAGATAGAGAATCTTAAACTAGTTATTGTATTATTTTAGGGAGATCAGATCGACGGAGCGGTTGAAGCTAGTTTTGGGGGTTTCAGTTGAGGTAAGTAGTTTTAGCCTATTCATATATTTACAAAGTAAATATTTTCTGCATTGCATGAAGTTTCAAAGATAAGCACTTTTCGAACATGAATATAATTTTCGTATTTTGAAATTCGGATCAAGTGCTTAAAGTTATGTTATGAATTACATATATATTGATATGATCAATTTTCGCAAGAATGCTTCCGTCATATGTTTCGGTATAATATTTTGATAGGAATTAGTTACTAGAAACCTATTTTAAGAAGTTCAACTTCCGTCCCTGACTCTGTGCTCGTAAGTCTAGCTATGGTCTGAACCCTCACGAGGGCCCCTCCAGCGTATGTATACGAAGATCGATCGAATCTGGCCGACCCAGCGGATATATCTGGGCTCTGTATCCTTCCAATGGGGGATAAACATTGGAGCCGACCCAGCGGCATACCTGGGCTCTGCATCCTTCGAATGGGGGAAAACATTGGAGCCTTCCTGCAGGCATCGTAGGCGTGGTGAAAAGACTAGAGCTACCTCTGTTTCTGTTCTGAATTTCGATTATGTTCGAAACCTCTGATCTGTTCTGTTCCGTTCCGACTTTTGACTAAGCTCGAAGCCTCTGTTTCTGACTGACCTCTGACTCTGATCCGTTTCTGAATTTGATAAGTTTTGCTTCTACTGTTCAACCTCTGATTTTGATTAAATATGTTTTGTGGAAACTTTTGAATTCTTCATGGTTTCGACGCTCTTTAAAATAATTATGTCTATAATCTTTATGACCTAGATATAAATATATTATCCGAGAGCTTGATCCAGTAGGGATAAGTGACCACCACTTACTAAGTTGCTGCCCAGCAACTTACCCCCAATTATTCTACACCTTTTCAGATCAGGAGGGAGATAACGACGGGAACATCTCTGAGGATTAGGCGAACCGTTCCCGAAGGCATTGAGAGATCCAAGACGGCGACTTGAGTTATTTTTATTTTGGACTTGGTTAGTTTGTTTGGATATTCAGCTATTTGGGTATTTGGAAAACTATAAACTATAAACCCTCAGAGTTGGTTGTTTTTCGGATGTTATCGCTTTTGAATTTTAAGGCTTCATTATTTTCCATAAGGGTTTAGGAACTAATGACCGGTCACACCCCAGAGTTTGGTAAATTTTCGGGGCGTGACAGTATGGCCGTGTCCTTGCAGGGGCATATTGATACTGTTGTGTCTGTGGTGGAACAGGTTGTTGCCTTGCAACATTGTTTTGTGGAGGCTGTCTTGCTCCCTTGGGCATTGGTGACTACCTTTGATCTTGGGGCGGGTAGTGCTGTTCATCCTGGTGGGTAGGTTGCTGTCTCACATGTTTTGGGGGATATATTCCCTCAGTTTGCTCCCTGTTTGGATTTCTTCTCGGGAAAGCTTTGTATCCTAGTTCGAATGGTGGTGGTCTGAAACCTCTTCCTCTCTCATGGCTTCTCTATAAGCCAATAAGTCGTTTATTGCAGACAAAAACCTTGCCATGACCGGCGGAGCACTGTGGGAGAACATTAGACACCCAGATGGCGCATATGTGTGTCTATTAAAGACATGCGTTTCAAATGTTGGGATGCCTTGAGTGTTAAATCCATGTGGTTGCTCCTGGGGAGACATGTCATAGGGGAATCCTGGTGGAGGTGCTTCATATTGCGTTCCTGTGGTTGCGCTTGTATGCTCACTTGTGGCTCATTGTTCGGGTGCCTTCTCCTTATGGGGGTCGATCCAGTTGATGTTTCGTCCTCGGGAATGTGTTGCACATCCCTTTGGTTAACTTCCCGTGGCACGCGTGTGTAAGGGTGTAACGGCGGTCACGAACTCCCGGGGGGAGGATCGTTTCCTACCGTAGGGTCACCCCTTGATTGCATACTCTTCGTCATCGATCTTGTTACAGTCAGTCTTTTGCTCAAAAAGGAGTCACTCGGTTGAGATGACAGTTTTTTTTTTATTTAAAAATCGTACAGTACAACGCCAATGATGGAACACTTACGTCGATGATCGCCCTATGTGAGTATCTTCGAGCCTTGTTCCGAGATTATGCTCTTCCTTCGCTCCTTTCTTCTAAACCTACACAAAGGATTGCGTCGGAGGGGAGGGGGGGGGGGTGGGGGTGTTTTCGGCGAACCCTCTCCGATGCTTAAGTAAGTGCCCAGTTTTAGAGAGATAAAATATAAAGTGAAGTCAGAGCTATCAAGTTACAAAATTACCTTCAAATGATGAATATAAGTTCCTATTTAAAGAGTTGTGGGTTTGGCCACGAGGGGCCCACAAAGTTGTTGTAGGGTCCATGGAATATTCCATATAGCATAGTGAAAACGGGGATGTCCGTAGGTCGGATATACGTACATTGGGTGTGCGTACGTCGAAGGTGCGTCACCCGTCCGTAGGGGGCCGACTGCTGGAGCGCGTCGACCCCGTTTGGCCGAACTAGTCCAGTTAAAGGCCTTTGACCGGACTAGTCCGGTTCCTTTGGCTGGACTAGTCCAGTCGAAGGCACCCCTTCAACTAGAATTATTCCGGTTGGGGGCATTCGCGGGTGGACAAGTGCGGTTCTGGTCCGGGTTTGTGATTTTAGCTAAGTTTTGGTTTATAACCGTGTTTAGGGTCGACGGTGCGACTAAGGCGAGCTTATTCGAGGTCCAATTGAGTGTATATCCATCATTGGGTAACTTTTTTTTTTTTTTTCATATACTTATTGATTATTTTAGGG
This sequence comes from Clarkia xantiana subsp. parviflora, assembly GCA_036873135.1. Classification (NCBI taxonomy): domain Eukaryota; kingdom Viridiplantae; phylum Streptophyta; class Magnoliopsida; order Myrtales; family Onagraceae; genus Clarkia; species Clarkia xantiana. Next base: position 22,978,722 of record JAPTYO010000015.1, on the reverse strand, counting down.
ATAAGGGTTCGTTTGGTACCACTTCTTTGACCGAAATCCACTTTTGGTACCAGATCTTTTTTTTTGTACACTTTTGGTACCAACGTTTTGCAATTTGTACACTTTTCATACCACCGTTAAAATTCCGTCCAATTTGGCGGTTAAGTGTCATGTGCTGTGCACGTGGCTAGCCCTAAACTTTTTATTTTATTCAATTTAGTCCCTCTAATACTTTCCTAACTTCTAATTTGTTCAATTTAGTCCTAAATTTTCAAAATCGAACCATTGACCCAAATTGACCTAGCCGGACCTAACCTAGGGCTAGGTTCGACCCTGAGTCGGGATCATCCGACCTAGGAGACCCCGACCCAGGGTCGGACCTAGGCTAGGTCCGGCTAAGTCAATTGGGACCTAGCCCCAATTGGGGCTAAGTCCCAATTGACCTAGCCAGACCTAGCCCTAGGCTAGGTCCGGTTATGTCAATTCGGGTCAGTGGTTCGATTTTGAAAATTTAGGGATAAATTGAACAAATTAAAAGTTAGGAAAGTATTAGAGGGACTAAATTGAACAAAATCAATAGTTTAGGGCTAGTCACGTGCACAACACATGACACTTGACGGCCAAATTGGACGGAATTTTAACGGGGGTATGAAAAGTGCACAAAATGCAAAACGTTGGTACCAAAAGTGTACAAAAAAAAGATCCGGTACCAAAAGTAGATTTCGGTCAAAGAAGTGTTACCGAACAAACCCTTATCTCATTATTTTATAATAGGATTTTAACGATGCACTGTTCCTTTGCGATCATCTGATGAAGACTGTTATGAATATATTTTTATTTGATGGTAATATTTTTAAGATTACTCACCATGTAAATAATATGTATATTATGTAAGACATGTTGTTGTATATGGGAGTGAAAAGGAATTATTAGTATTTGTCTCTTCATCTCTATCGTTCTATTCCTTATATATCACAAAGTCATTCGCACCAATCCAAAATAATTCAAAAAATGGAGACTTAAAAAGATGGAGAGCCACTATGAGATTTTGATACTAACAATAAATAAATAAAAAAAACTAGTAATATTGCAACAACATGTTGTGGGAAGAAAAAGAGAAAAATAAAAGCATGGCGGAAGTACAAAATTTAGGAATATGATGAAAAAGAAAAAGAGCTAGGGAGAGAAGCAAGCAAAGCAAATGAAAAATAAAGGAGGAAATTGAAGATTGGAAGAAAGGAATAATAATAATGTGTCTAGAAAAGGCGATTGTCAGTGGTTTGAACACCACATGTGATTGGTGCTTTTGCCCTCACTTTCTTCAAAAACCAAATTCCTGCTCCAATTCCCATTGCTCCTGCCGCCGACGCTGCCGTTACTGTACCTTTTTGTAACAGTGAAAGACAAAAAGAAACAGCAGCAATTAATTAATTTACCATCCAATGTGTGTTGTTGTGTAGTGGAAATATGTTATTCCTCAAATAACAACAGTCTTACCTGCAATAACACCAGTTCGGCTGTGCCCAGGAAGAGGATTATCTGCAGGTGATAAACACACAAGTGAAGACCCTATTAATTAAATCTGAAGGAATGATCTGATATAATGAATTAGTTACTTGTTGCACACCTTTACAGTATGTAGTGATGTTCTTATCATCGTTGCATAGGCACATAAAGGTCTCAGTTTGTGTGTCAAAGCCGCAAGTTCCACCCCCTTTGTTACTATCTTGACACTCAAGGCAGTGAGCAGTGACCGGAATATCGAAATCAATTCGAATCCCATACTCTGCCACCTCGTCATAAGAACCTACCCCGGTGCTCCTCCAGTACACGCTCGTGTAACTTCCACAGTACCTGTATATTATATTAATTACAATCATATGTTAATTAAACTTGATCATATGAATGAAACCCACTTTTCTAAAACCTTCAAATATAATGCCTGTATAGTGAGTCTAAGCCTACTTCATAAGTCCACTGAGATTCAATATTGAAAACAATTGGTAACAATAGAAGCAACCCACCAAGCATCTTCCAACTCTTCTAGCTATTTGGTACAATTCATTCACATATACACTGTCCAAATTAAAAAAAAAAAAAAAAAAGGGTTACACGTACCTAAGCATCATCCTCAAAGAGTCGGTTGCCTTGGGGTAATAGGAGCAACATGAGGTTGGTGGTAATGGGGATGTGCAATGTGGTAAGTGGCGACACAAATAACTAGCGCTGTCACAGGAGGAGTCGCAGCGGTCCGGGAAGCGTTCACAATAAATAGGTTTAGGCTCCACAATCACCTGTGTCTCACTACAGTTGAAGAACAAGTAGTCATTTTGAGGTGATAGGGAGAGGTGTGTGCTTGAGTCGAGGCTGAATGCTCTTGTGGCACGGTAATTCTCTCCATCTTCACATTTCCACATTAATGGGTCTGTCACAACCAGGTGAGCATCTGAGGAATAACTTATGTTCCTTACAGGATACCTACCTGATGGAGTCCTAAGCTCCAGCCTCCACTCTTCTTCTTCTTCTTCTTCTTCTACACTATTATTATTATTATTGCATACTAGAAGTCGCCTGTAGTACGGGCTTCCGCACCCGTCATCGATCCCGAATGGATACTTGATAGGTATGCTACCACAAGATGTTCTACAACCCAATACCGGAACAACGAAAACCAATGCTATGATTGACAAAACTTGTTTCATACTAGAATCAAATCTCCATCGATATTCCAATATATTGCTCATGTTGACACTAATGTTACATGTGATCTTCCCTTCCAAGTAGTGCTGCTGCCGCCTCTTATAACCAAAAATAAAGTATAGTGAATAAAGTGCATACACAACTCTTTGGTCGTTGAGCCTCAAAGGAAAAGTAATAAATGTCCCCAATCTCAGTCTCGATGATGATGACCAAGTAAATAAAGTAAGTGTCTCACTGATGATGACTAAGTTTTCTTTTCACCTTCTTCTTCTTCTTGTCGTACTTCATTTATTTTATTTTTGTGCTATATATTGCTTTTGGTAGCAACGGGATCAATGTTGTTGACAACCGTCCTAGCTAGTGCAAAAAATAAAATAACAACAAGGGTTAATTACCTATGATATGTCTGAAATTTAACCCATGTTAACCGAAGATGTTTGAAGTTTCAAAAGTTAATATGGAAGGTCTGAAGTTTCAACTTTGTTAATATTTGGTTTTCCGTCCATTTTTATGGTTAAATTTAACAGAATTGTCTGAAATGACACTTTTGCCCCTTTAATATTCTGTTTTATTTAATACCTTATTTGAGGAAAAGTGAAATAACAAAATTACCCCCGAAGTCAAATTAAGAATTGAGACCCTATGTTTTATTTTGTTCAATTCAGTGCTCAAATTTATATTCTTGAGTTTTGATTTTTACAATTGAGTCCCTATTGTTTTCTTCGTCACAGCACAAGCCCACCGGCCACCACCTGAGGACGACGACGACCACCTCCCAAGGCCGACGACGACCACCAATCGGGCCGGCCACCACCAAATCGTGGCTGGCCAACCCCAATCAGGGCTGACAGCTACCGATTGGGGCCGGCCACCACCCCAATTGGTGGTGGCTGGCCCCGATTGGTGGTGGCTGCCACCCCAATTGGTGGTGGCTGGCCCCCTTTATTGGTGGTGGCTGACCCCAATTGGCGGTGGCTGTCACCCTAATTGGTGGTGGCTTGCCCCGTTTGGTGGTGGTTGCTGGCCCCGATTGGTGGTGGTTGCCACTCCAATCGGGGCCTTCAGCCCCTATGGGGCTGGCAGCAACCGATTGGGGCCGGTCACCACTAATTGGGGCTGCTGGCCCCGATTGGGGTGGTTGCCCCGATTGGGACTGGCCGACCACGATTTGGTGGTGGCTGGCCCGATTGGTGGTCGTCGTTGGACTTGGGTGGTGGTCGTCGTCAGCCTTGGGTGGTGGTCGGCGACCGTGGGTGGTGGCTGGCCACGATTTGGGCATTTTTCGTCTTTTCATTTTAAGCATGTGAGGGGGGGGGGAGGCATTTTCGTCTTTTCATTTCAAGCATATGAGTGACACACTTTAATAGAATGACATTTTTGGGATTTAATTTTATTTCTGGCCACATGCCAAGCACGTGATCAACTTCCGTCAGTTTTAACGGAAAAATTAACAGAGACCTCTTATATGAACATAGTTGAAACTTCAAACCTTCCATATTAACATTTGAAACTTCAGACCTCTCCGGTTAACATGGGTCAAACTTCAGACCTTTCATAGGTTAATAACCCTAAAAACAGATAGTTATTAATTTGTGTCAAATATACATATAATGACCGTTGAGTTTTGTTGGATATCTGTCCAATTCGGGTTCATATTTACGTTTAGGACCTCGCAAAGACGCTAGAACCACAAACGGATCTTACCGCAGTCACCCCGGGTCAAAACGGTCCGGATGCGCGTCGCACCCGGACCGGGGACTTCCGGATTACCGACTAGTACTCCGTGTTTACCCCTATTTTTACTAAGTATGAGAAGTTAGTGCGCATATAGCCAACCTCGATGTCGGTAAGCGTTTTCCTATAAATCGACATCAAACCGGGCACAGTTCTCAAGTTTCCTATAAATAGGGACCTAGACCTCCCATTTAGAAAGGTTAAGTCGAAACTCTGGAGAATTGGCTATTTGTGCTCTGACCTCTCTCTACACTTTCTCTCTCTAAAATCCTGACTTTAGCATTGGAGAGGGCACAACCAGCACCACCCCCTCTCCATGCTGGTTATCACCCGCTCTGCAGGACCTGGCGTATAAAAGATTGAGACAGAGATCAGAGTTAGCTCGGGGATCGAGGTAGAAGCCAAAGTCAGTTCGTGGATCGAGGATCGAGGTCCGTGAAAAGCAGTTCGAGATATCCCAAGTGGAAACGATCTCAACACTTGGCGCCGTCAGCGTGATTCGAGCAAGAAGCCGTTCCATACCGCAAGCTATGACAGGCAGACGTACCAAGAAGGCGGGTGCAAGCTAGCCGAAGCCGACGAGAAACCAACCAGGACCTTCTCACATTCCAGATGCAGAGTCTACCGCCTCCTCCAAGCCAACCGCAAATGCGCCTTCCGCGCAGCATGGTACCGACGTCCAGAACGAGGTACCAGTGCACGAGTTCGAGCAAAGGGCGGAGAGGAACGAAGAGTTCCCACACGGGATGCCAGCTGACGGAGTGCAACAGCAAGCAAAAGGTTCAAGCAACCTGCCACCATTCACACCTGCCATGATGGCCGCACTGGAAGAGCTCCTCGCATTCAGGGAGACTCTAAAGAACCAGGGATACATGGCACCCCCGCCACCACCTCCGCCAGCTAGCGAGTATGCTGCACCTACGAGGGAGATGTCGCATGATGTCAACCATCAAGAGCCGCAGCATCCAGAAGGCGAAGGATATTTTGAAGGTACCTACCAGTACCGGCAGGCAAGGCAGGAAGCTACACAGTCATACACACCAAGTGTTGGTGTGAACCAGCAACAGCAAAGAGTAAGATGGAAGCAACCCCCTGTGAACAACTTACAGTGGCCACAAAAGGAAGGCAAATTCAAGTCAGAAAGCCATGCCGACATGCACAAGGAAGGCCATTTCAAGGAAGCAAGCCGTGCTCATACATACAATGAAGGGTGGAGGAAGCCTGCGTGCAACAGTGACATCCCAGTCACGGGACTTACGACTAAAGCTTTAGAAGAGATGATCGAAAAGAAGATGAAGCAGTCAAAGATGAAGGGAAAGCATGCCCTTGAAGAGAACGCGTCGCATCCGTTCTCTGACGAACTAGTGTACAGCCGCGTCCCAGACGCTCTCTACCGAATTGAAGGAGAGAAGTACAGGGGAAAAGGAGATCTGATTGAACATATTCAACAACATGAAGCCTCCTTGCTGGGACGAACTGACAATCCGCATCATGTCGCCATGACATTCCCCAACACCTTTGTGGGAACAGCCGCACATTGGTTCTTTTCATTACCATGCGGAAGTGTTACATCGTGGGCATACTTGAAGGCGAAGTTTATTCAAAGATACATGGGAGAGCGCACACTCCTAAAGGGACCAAATGCATTGAACGAGGTGGTACAACAAAATGATGAGTCGTTAGCGGATTACTACATCTGTTTCAACCAAAATGTCACGGACATTCAGGGCAACCTCACTGAAGGAGAGATCGTGCGTGCCTTCATTGCGAACTTAGGCCGAAGAGGGTTTTCCCTAGCGGAGAAGATGTCGAGGCGCCCCGCGGAGATACTTGAATAATTGGCGGCAAGAGTCAAGGAGTTCGTGGATCTAGAAAGATTCAGGGATCAGCATAAGGCAAAACTCAGCACAGCTCGTGCTAAAGAGAAGCAGGCGAGACCCCAACAAGGTTCCCAACAACCAAGGCCGTTCCTGCCGCAAAAGAGGCCGTTCCAGCCGGAGTTCCAAAGACCGAAGGAAGTGAACTTGGCAGACTGTGTTCCTTTGAATGCACCACTCTCCGTGATCCTGAAAAAGATGAAGGAAGACAACATATGGAGGGAGCCGACAAACTTCCGAAAAGGTCCACTTGGAAACCAAGAAGACAAATGGTGCGAGAACTATGAAGTCTATGGCCATGAGACGGATAGCTGTATCAGCCTAAGATTCCGTGTAAACAATTTCATCCTCAAAGGAGAGCTCAAGCAATACGTAGATCAAGGCGACAAGCGCCAAAAGAAGAACCATGCTGAGCCATCCAGAAAGATGAACAAGGGAAATGAGAAAATGGACGTCAATCCGCTTCCGGCGAAGCGCCGCGTCATTAATGTGATTCATGGAGGGCCAGCTGCAGGAGGAAGCATTTCTAATGCTCATGATGTCTATGCTGCACAACTAAGAGTTTTGCCCAAGTATGGGAAAAGACACCAGCCGGAGAAGGAAGATATGATCATCCCGTTCTCAAACGCTGACAAGAAGCACATAGTCTACCCCCACGATGATGCTCTTGTCATTACGATGGATGTCAACGGATACTATGTTCGAAGGATATTGGTGGATGGTGGAAGTGCCACGGATTTACTGCACGTAGAAGTTCTCAAGAAATTGGGAAAAACGGGATCTTCCGCCAAGTACATTCCCGCTAGTCAGTTTCGCAGGAGCTGCAACTTACCCGTTGGGTATGATCACACTGCCAGTCATCCTGAGAGAAGGTTGGAAGGCGCTTCAAATCAATATCACATTTGTAGTGGTGAGCACCCTAGGAGCATACAACGACATCCTAGGAAGAACGACAATCAACCCGCACTACATTGTGCCATCCACTGCCCACCAAAAGATGAAGTTCCTAACTCCTCATGGGATTGGCGAGGTGCTGGGCGACCAAACAGCCGCACGGAAGTGCTACGTCAACGCTCTAAGGAAGATGAAGCAAGTGTCCATTGCCATGATAGAAGTTGGCGTAAAAAGAAAGTTGGTCGCCTCAAATGATGATGATGAAGGGAAAAGGGAGTTAACACCAAGAGCAGGACTCGATAGGACGCTCTTCCCAACAAGACAAAGTGTCCTAGATGTTAGACATGGACAAGAAGAGTCCATCACAGCTTACTTCAGGAGGTTCGCCCAGAATGCAGCTGCACTAAGGGCAACCAAAAAAGAAGTCATAACCGCGTTTTACTTGAAAATGAACGCGCCAACGTGTTTGTTGTTCGGAAGAATATATGGATGACGTACAACCAAGAAGATGGCATGCCTGAAGGATAAGCTGGAAACTGCAATCTCTTGTGAACGCGAGCTGGGATGGGATACACCTCTTAGCTCGAATCAGGAAGCTCGGACTTTAAGAAAACCAGGAAGCTCAAGCGTCGAATACCCTGACATCTTCACCCCCTTGAACACGGAGGTCGAAGAGATTTACATTAAGCTCCTGGAAAACAAGCTTCCGGGTCCACTTGAGCTGATGACTGCCTTCCTAGGTAGAAACGTGGAAGATTGGTGCTGATACCACCAAACATGGGGGCACCATACTAACAGTTGCTTAACTTTGAGAATGGAGATCGAGGAGTTTATTGCACATGGAGCCTTGGGAAGCTATGTCGCAAGGAACGATGTTCGTCCGCTACCGAAATATCTCAGAGGGAGATAGACTATCCACTTTTTATCTGTCTTTACATCTTTGTCAACATGTTTGTACTTAGAAATATTTCGGAAAGAGCGATCAGTAGACGCCTTCCTGCAAGAGATTGTACGCATAATCAAATTCTAATGAAGATTAATCTACTTTCGTAGGCACATCTCTATAATACGCATTCTACTTTGTATTAACACCAAGTAACAAACAACAAGCATATTACTCATATCAACAACTCAAGTCATTATGCGACTTATATTATGCGGCATCAAGAAGATTATTATCAACAATACAAGCTAAACACTATGTAACGAGGAACTTATGGCATACAACGCCAACATATCTATTATCTACACCAACAAGGAGTTTATCTCCATCAATAACGACGTCTATCTCAAGTCGCAATGACAACTTGCGGATTATCTACAAAAAGGGACTTATAAAAATTCTCTATCAAAATGACAACTATTCTAAAGGCGTCAACAACAAGCAATATCTTGGATAAACACCAAGATTTACTATCAAAAGCTACATGCTGCGACATCCTCCTTGCAAGGGCAAACCTCATGTTCACATCTATCAAAGTAGCATGCTGCGACATCCTCTTTGTTAGGGAAAACCACATGCTTACTTCTAAAAAATGGCATGCTGTGAGATCCTCATAGAGGCAAAATCCTCATGTTCATAGCCATTCCCTGCATACAAACCAGGATGCGACACTTAGGTGGGACTGATCACCCCATCTACAAAGTATGTATATCCCTCTTAAGGGTTCATACGCCATGAAGATACATTCCTTGATAGGATAGCTTCATGTATACTCAAACTATGCATATCCTCTCAAGCATGGGTTTTGAACCGCTACTTGACTCGGGGGCAAGTGTTGGATATCTATCCAATTCGGGTTCATATTTACGTTTCGGACCTCGCAAACACGCTACTACCACAAACGGATCTTACCGCAGTCACCCCGGGTCAAAACGGTCCGGATGAGTGTCGCACCCGGGTCGGATGTCGACATGGTCCGGATTACCGACTAGTACTGCGCGTTTACCCCTGTTTTTACTAAGTATGAGAAGTTAGTGCGCATATAGCTAACCTCGATGTCGGTAAGCGTTTTCCTGTAAACCGACATCAAACCGAGCACAGTTCTAAGGTTTCCTATAAATAGGGACCTAGACCTCCCATTTAGAAAGGTTAACTCGAAACTCTGGAGAAATGACTATTTGTGCTCTGACTTCTCTTTACACTTTCTCTCTAAAATCTGGACTTTATCATCGGAGAGGGCACAACTAGCACCACCCCCCTCTCCATGCTGGTTATCGTCCGCTCTGCAGGACCTGGCGTATAAAAGATTGAGACAGAGATCAGAGTTAGCTCGGGGATCGAGGTAGAAGCCAAAGTCAGTTCGTGGATCGAGGATCGAGGTCCATGAAAAGCAGTTCGAGATATCCCAAGTGGAAACAATCTCAAAAAGTTTGGTTCACCAAAATACCTTGTTACTCAATTCCGGATAGCGCTACACGTATGGCACACTTCCCAGTAGCGCCACATTACATTGTTTTGATGGTTTAAGAGTTAATAGGTAAATTAGGGTTAATTGGGTAATTAATCATAATATATCGATTAAGAGTAAAATGGGACAAAAAAAGTGGAAATTTTATTTCATCCCACCACCCTAAACCCATAATTTTATTTAAAGATATGGGGTCTTTACCATACTTTTGGAGCACTATGCTTGTGCTTTTTTTATTACTATTGTGTACTTAATTGTAACATATGTAAAACTCTAAAAGTATGAAATTTTTTAACTACACCTAATATTTGTATCATACTATTAATAATATCAATTTTTCTATATGACTCATATTTATGACAATAAAAAAATGAAAAAAAAAAGATACCTCAAGCATGGTGCTTGTGGAGCATAGTAGAATGACCAAAAGATATGGATCGATGAAAATATATAATATGTATCTCATCTCACAAGATAATGTAAGCAATAATATGCAGAAAATCACTTTGTTTGGTTGTGTGAGATGAAAAAAATTCCACTTTTTTTTTTTCATTTTACTCTTAATGGATAAATTAGGATTAAGTAGGTAAATAACCGATAATTCAACTTGGAGTTGAGTTACAGATTAATTACTTAATTAATCATAATTTATCGATTAACTCTTAAACCCTCAAAACAACGTAATGTAGCACTATTGCGCTGCAGCCCTAGGGTCAGGTGGGCAATTTCAAGATCAATTTTACCTCGGGTAAAAATCCAAAATCTAATTTTGATAAAAATTATGTTTTAGCAAAAAAATTCAGGAACACAGTTTTATCAAATATCATGAACACCCTACACAGGCTCTGATGCCACTGTTGGATTACTAGGGGATAAACAATACAGAGCATAAATACAGGTACATGTTTGGTAATAATTACGCAACGGAATACCTATTTTACGATTATGTTGTCTGTAGCCCAAGGAACGTCACAAGGGAGTTCACGATCTTTCGGACGGTGTCTGATGGATATACACCCGAATGGACCACATTAAGGCTTGACTTGGTTGCACTGTCGACCCTGAATATGGTAAGACCTTTACTTTTACGCACCAGTCCGGACTGGGCTAGTCCGATATTAACACCGGACTAGTTCGGATGGGACCGGGCTAGGGGAAGGTATTCTTCATTTAGAACTTGATATCTCATTTTTCATGCATGAGCTCTGCCTTCTCTCTACTTTCTCTCTCTAGAATCCGACTCTGACTACGGAGAGGGTTCGCCAGAGACACCCCCCTCTCTGGCGCAATCCTTCGTGCATGTATTCAAGGCAAGGAGAAAACCGACAGTGACGCTACGAGGAAGGGTAACACAAAGAGGATTGGAACACGACTCGACGCAAGGCCGCCTAGTCCGGAACCCCGACGAGCTTGTCCCATCATTGGCAACGTACTGTGTGACTCAAACAAAAGCCGTCAATTGAAAGTAAGGAAACCAAATGCCTATCACGAATTTCATTCACCGAGGTTTTGGTGCAAGAGGTGAATCGTCCAATGCAGAATGACTATGTCTCACAAGCAGGGGACGAAGTAATAGAATTCATAGATACAACACAATTGATAGGGTAACGAAGGCATAATTCAATTTTCCAAAGAATATTTGAAGCACGTAACACACTCCCATATAGACGCACTGGTCGTTACAATAAAGATCAGAAGCACAAATGTCAGAAGAATATTGGTGGATGGGGACAGCTCACCGAACATTCTTACCAAGCAAGTAATTGAAGCATTGGGGAAGAAGAAACGAGACATCAAGCCAGTAGACTCCCCATTAGTAGGATTCGCAGGAACATAAGCTATCCTATAGGATCAATCAGTTTACCAGTGACACTAGGAATGGGGCAAAACAAACTTTGCATTGAAGAAACATTCATAATAGTGGAACACCTAGATGCATACCTCGACATACTAGGACTAACCAATAGGTATGGAATGGTGCCATCAACAGTCTACCAAAACATGAAGTTCCTCACCTCCAAAGGAGTATGAGAAGTATGGGGAACCAACAAATGGAAAAGGAATGCTATGCAATGACTCTAGAACCAAACACTGCGATAACCAGTGAGGATCCATTGTCCATAGATGTCGACCCAAAAGAGGAATACGATCGTCCCTCACCAATGGAGGAGCTACAAGACGTATACATGTTAGATTACGGGGAGTAATCACTCGGAAACTAAATCATGGTACATGCTAGTAATCGAAATTACGAAGCGGAAGATTCACACATACCTTTACAGTTATCCGTAGACCCAAGATCTTCGCAGGAGGGAGTTCACGATCCTCCGTTCGGTACCCGTAGGGGTTCTTGTGAAGGAAGACCTACGTGGTATATTCTCCACAGCAAAGCCTCTGATCGATTCTTGGCAAGGGACAGATCTCCGGAGTGTTTGCTCGAAGGGAAATTGGCACACCCTTGGTGTTGATGTGGTTTGGCCGAAACTAAGTGTGTGGAGGAGGGTTTTTCTCTCTAAAACACCCCAAGGAAGGATTAATGATTAACCCTAAAAATCCCCTAACACTATTTATTTATAGGAGGAGCAAAGTCCACTTTGCCCACCTTAATAATTCGGCCGACCTATGCATAGGGGAGGCCCATATTTTGGGCCTCTCATGTCAACTGGGAATTGGGTTAGGCCCAATTTCCTAATGTGATATTTACCCAATTAACTTAGGTAACATATACCTATAATGGGCTTCCATTTACGGCGCCCATGACCATATGCTTACAATGCATTGACGATCCAGAAAAGAGGGTAAGGATAGGAACTTCATTGTAAAAAGAAGAGGCCGCGACCATGGTAGAATTCCTAAAAGAATACAAAGAATTATTCGCATGGTCACCCAGCGACATGCCAGGAATAAACGAGGACATCATTTAACATAGGCTAAACATTAGCCCGAAAAAACGACTAATAACGCAGAAGATAAGACCGATGGGAGGCAATAAAAAAATAGCAATCTGAGTGGAAGTAGGCAAGTTGCTGGAAGCAGGCTTCATAAAGGAGAGCAGATACCAAACATGGGTCGCAAACCCGGTCTTAGTTAAAAAATTAAATGGCAACTTGAGAATGTGCATATACTTCAGGGACCTTAACAATGCCTGCCCAAAAGACTCATATCCCCTCACAAGGATAGATCAATCGGTGGACGCAACATCATGCCATAAATTAACGACCTTTATGGATGCATACTCGTGAAACAATCAAATAAATATGCACCCAAGTGACGCCTCAAATACAATATTCTACGCGGACAGTGACATTTACCATTACAAGGTCGTGTCATTCGTACTCATAAACGCGGGCGCAACATACCAACGGATAGTAAATGTAAACACATAATTTTAGTATTAGATTACGGGGATTAATCACTACGGAAACTTAAAACATGGTACATGCTAGTAATTGAAATTACGCAGCAGAAGATTCGCACATACCTTTACAGTTCTCCGTAGACCCAAGATCTTCGCAGGAGGGAGTTCACGATCCTCCGGTCGGAACCCGTAGAGGTTCTTGTTAAAGAAGACCTACGCGGTATAAGCTCCAAAGCAAAGCCTCTGATCGATTCTTGGCAAGGGGACAGATTTCCGGAGTGTTTGCTCGAAGGCAATTTGGCACACCATTGGTGTTGATGTGAGTGGTTCTGCCGAAACCCTTATGTGTGGGGTGGAGGGTTTTTCTCTCTAAAACACTCTAATGAGAAAATAGTGATTAACCCTAAAAATCCCCTAGCACCATGTATTTATAGGAGGGGCAAAGTGGACAAAAGTCCACTTTGCCCCTCCCACAAGTTTCGACCGACCATGTATAAGGGAGGCCCATATTTTTGGGCCTCTCATGTCAATTGGGATTTGGGTCTAGCCCAGTTACCTTAATGTGACATGTACCTAATTTCCTTAGGTAAACTATACATATTATGGGCTACCAATTACGGCGCCCATCACAATATGCTTATAACTCCCACTCGCCGGAATGGAATGGTGCATTTAATGTATTGTTGTCCAAATTTGCATCAACATTTCACTCCATCAATTTGGTCCATGTTTCCGAATAGTTCATACGAGGTTTGCCGTGCGACCGGAGGATACGACGGGCGTCGTGCTACTCATCTGTTAGGAGTATTGTAGCGCACGCGGAACGTTGATTCCCTTTTCTCCAATCAACCTGTTATAAACAACGTCTATGTATTGTACCGCGTTGTATCCTAGGTCAACTGATAATTCTCCACTTGCCTAGTTTTCACATAGGAACACTTCTCCAAGGCATCCGTACAAGTATTCACAACCTTCAACTAATATCCGGTTGGTGGCCACCTAGTGAATACAAGAGTCGGTGAATTACAGGTGATCTTGACCATCCCCATCGCTCATACCCTTAGTCAAACCCAACCGGTTTCTAAAGACGTGGTCACTGGGCCTTTTTGTTCAGCACTACACTCGTACGCCGGGAAGCGAGCATTGAGCTTGACCTTAGGAATGAGTTCTTAGTCCATGAGGATACTTCGGGTGCCTCTTCATAAGGCTCCCGGGATCAATCACACGCTCGAGGTGAAGAATTATGCGTCCACCAGAATCACAAGGATTCTTTCGTAGCACAACCGAGCTGTGACCCCGTGGTCGAACGTGGAACGCGTAGTATAAAGCACGCGTTGATAGCATACCTCAACCTTTTGGATCAACAAGAATGGGATATGTCAATCGTGCTATCACAAATTTTCATATGGCCCAGAATGTGGAATAATGACGAACTAAGTTCATCACTGCGATCTTCAAAAGGAAGATCATGTCGAGTTACTTCGACATTGAGATAATTGTTATGCGTAATCAGGTTTATCCCCCTGATTCTTAGCCAGCCTTGTTTAGTAGAGGCCTCCCTCCACCGCAAGAAGACCGTACCTGTGTGACAAGGTAAGACCCACATTTGACATGGTTTTGGCAGAGGACTGCTTCCTCCTACCACTTAGTTTATAGACCGAAAATTTGATGTAATCAAAATATTATGACGTCGATTGATCATAAACTCAGTTGCAATTCTTTCGCTTACAAAATGTAACTTTCTAATATCAAAATTTTATCACAAATACATGCCACCGCTAAACCCTACGCAATCCAAGCAGTTTTACATGCTTTTCGAATATCTCCCTGCGTAGCGGTTTAGTTAATTGGTCCACAATCATATTATCAGTGGACAAGTATTCCATAGTGATTATATTGTCTTCTACCATAGATTTAGCATAAAAAATATTTCACATCAATGTGTTTGTTCCTACTATGGTACTTCGAATTCTTCACTGCCGCAATGGCTGCTTGACTGTCAGAGAACACCTTCACAGGTTTACTCTCGACGCACCATCTAGCAGCACAGTAAGAAGCCTTTTCAGCCTGACTGCTTCCTGTGCATTCTTAGAGAGAGCTACGAATTCCAATTCCATTATTGACAGCGCGACACAGATTTGCTTATTGCTCGTCCATAGAATTGCGGCTTTAGCAAGGAGGAACACTCCCACTGTGGTGGACTTACGATCATCCGGATCGCCACCATGGTCGGTGTCACTGTAACCGGTCAATTCTAACTTCCCGCCCTCATAGCACAGCGCATAGTCGGTAGTACCTTTCAGATAACGAATTATTCGTTTTACAGCCTTTAAATGATGATAGCCAGGATCTGATTGGAAACGTGCTACTAGGCCCACGGTGTGACAGATATCCGGATAGGTGCATTGCATGGCGTACATCAAACTACCAACCATGCTTAAATACTTCGCACCCTTCATCTGTTCACGCTCTTCCAGGTTCTTGGGGCCGTCACGTTTTGACAGTGCGCACCCAAACACCACCGGCGTATCCACGGGTTTGGCATCCTGTAATATGAACCTTTTCAACAGCTTGTTGATATAAGCTTCTTGAGACAGACACAATTTCCGGGTAGCCCGATCTCTAGCAATTTTAATGCCCAAGATGTACGTGGCCTCTCCCATGTCTTTCATCTCAAATACAGATGCCAACCATGACTTTTACTTGTTCATAAAACTCACGTCGTTTGCGGCAATGAGTATGTCGTCCACGTATAAGGTTAAGATGACATACTTAGACCCGGAAGTCTTATAATACACGCACGGATCCTTGTGAAGATTCACGAATCTGTTTCCTACGATTTCCTCGTGGAATCTGCGGTACCATTGCCGTGACGACTGTTTAAGACCGTAGATGGACCTTTAGAGTTTACAAACTTTACGTTCGTTACCAGGAGTAATGAAACCCTCCTGTTGCTCCATGTAGATCTCATTCTCCAGGTTTCATGGAGGAATGCGGTCTTAACATCCATTTGGTGCAGCTCGAGATCGAGACATGCAACCAGGACCATAAATGGCCCTAACCGTGGTTTCACGCACAGTCAGTGAGTTTCCACTCCGTGAAATTGGGTAATTCCTTTCGCAATGAGTCGGGTTTTCCGAATTTTTCCATCAGTGTTGAGCATTCTTTCAGGGCTCACCATATCCTTGTGCCCCTGTGGTTAGCAGGTAAATCGACTATAGAATATAATGGCTTTCATTTAAGGCGATCTCTCACTTTTATTATTTTCCTCCATTTCTCCACTTGAGGTCTTTCTAATGCATGCCAACAGTTTTAGTGAGGTTTTCACCTTTCTCAATGGGATACTTCTTGAGAGAAGTTCGATGCCTTAGACTTTTGTCTAGGCATTACTAGTCCCATTTATTAGTCTGATCTTTTCTCCCATTCGGAATAACGCTTCTTATCGTAGCATCATTTCTATTGGGAACAATCCTCCCACTCGGAACAATGCTTCTTATCATAGCATCGTTTCCTTTTGGGAACAAGGGCAGTGCTAGAACCTTGACTTACAACTTTCTTTTGACAACCACTTGGTCTCGGGGTTTTATTTCCAAGATGCATTCCTTGATCACTAGGATCTGGAACCAAGTTTGGTTGGATCACTCCCACTGGAAATAATGGGGTAGTTTAGGTAGTTGCGTCATTCCTGGTTCAGCACTTTTGACTATCAGGTGCAACTTGATTAGTCTCAACAGCAAACAGTGATTACGTGTGGTAGAGTTAATTCCTCCCACTGGATTTACTATGAAAATGTCCCCATTCTCATTTACCATGTCATTCACGTGAGTTGCTGGTTCAAATATCTCCCACTCGAATTAAGTGGGACCTGATTGTCAGTAATATCCTGCTTGTTTGCTCATGGGTGTTTGTTGTGGGCTTCTCCTTTCTTACTCTTCTTCTTCCTGGGCTTCTCCTTCTAGTATTCTCGCCTCGTGGGCTTCTTCTTCTTGTATATTTGCGAATGAGTGTCGGGGAGGGGGTTCCCGGTCAGCCCATTATTCGCACATGGTGTCCTGAGTGTCTTATTGCTTCGAACCTCCGCTCTTCCTTCTCATCGAGGTACCTGCAAAACGGGCAATACCGAGACCAAATGGGGGTGGTGCTCGGTGTGCCCTCTCCGATGCTTAAGTGAGTATGGACTCTTAGAGAGATAAAGTAGAGAGAAGGCAGAGCATGGATAAGTGATAGTAAGATTGGTCTCAAATGAGGAGAGGAGGCCTCTATTTATAGAGTTCCTATCGGACCACCCCGGTTCCAGTGGTTCACTAGTCCGGTTGTGGCAGGTTCGTTATACAAGTTGTCCTTGACCGTAAATAAGTTACCTTTGACCTCGGTTCGACCGTAGGTAAGTTCAATGTGGTTAAGTGTTGGTGTGTGGCTTTCCAAGGGCAAGCCCCGGACGAGATATCTTCCGGGGGTTGGGAACCGGACGAGGGGGGCTCGTCCGGACGGATGTGGTACCCGGAGGGTACCCCTATGGCCTTGAACGGGTACCCGAGCAAGGCAGGACCTTGCTCGGGTGTCCCCGGGTGGTTTTTCCACCCCGGTGGTTTTTGCCACTCGAGATATTTTTCGGGCCCATGTAATGGGCCTCGGGTATCCGTGTTTTAAGTATCGGGTTATATCCGGTTCCGGCCTACTTCTTGGGTCCAACTAGTGATAGTTTGGGCGTATATCCACCATTTTCCCCGCGTCATGGAATGGTTTCACCTTTTATTGACTCTATTTTTAGTGGAATATCGCCCAAGCGAGTTGCGGAATGTACCTTCGTGACGATCCTGGCCTTTATCGAGTGCTCGAAGAACGTCGTAATTTTCCTTGTCCCGTGTTTAAAGGAGCTTTAAGACGGTCATGACCTCCATTGAGTGTTCAAGGAACGTCGCGATTTTCCTTGCCCCCTGCTCGAAGAAGCTTTGAGATGGTCCCGACCTTCTTTGAGTGCTCAAGGAACGTTGTAACTTTCCTTGCCCCCTGTTCAAGGAAGCTGGATACACAAAACACTATTGCTAATTTAAGCAAATTTATGCCATGTATATATATTGTGTAAGGATAAGATTTGCGAGCCTTGGTCTTGTTTTACTTAGCCTTAGGACTGTGTCCTTTCATTTGAGTCTCCGTCTTATTGGGGTTTCTTGTGGACACAAATGTTCAGGTATGAAAGGACACAGTCCTAAGACGGAGACTCAAATGAAAGGACACAAATGTCCAGTCTCCGTCTTGTGGACACAAATGTCCAGTCTCCGTCGTGGACTCGTTTAAAGGACCAAGCCCACGCTCCGAAAAACAGGGAGAAAAACGCCACGCCCATTGATGTGTTATTGCTCCTCTTCCTGGGGTACTTTTTGCTATTTTCTTTGTCCCCTGGTTTGCTACTGTTGACGGTCTCTTAGTGTTTGATTGCTCCTTCCTTGAAGTTTCCTTGCTTACTTGTAGGGTGGGCTGGAGGGTGTTCATTTCATAATTGGGCGCGTATCCCGCTTTGCCCCCCCCCCCCCCTCCCGAGTTAAGCAATGGCTTTTCCCTTTGCTTGACTCTATTATGGTCGGATAGGCATCCTATTAGGTTATTGATAGTTGTTTGAAAGCTTGGTGGATGCTTTTTCCTTAATTCGTCTCTTCGACCTTCGACCTTGTGGTTGTTGGACTTTGTAAAATAGAGAGGATGTCTTCATGGTGATTTTATATGGGTGTGGAGGATTGTCTTTGAGGTGAGTATCTGATATGGGTGTTGCCCTCTTTGGGACTTGGTAGCAGCTTGTTGTTTGGGGTGTCTCAGTGTTTTGCTTAGGCCATCCCATGATTGTCTAGTTGATGCATACCCCTATGGAGGATGTTTTGTTCCTCTTTTCACTCCCTTAGGTAGTTTTGAGGTGTTTTTGCTTATTCCCCCCTTTTAGGATTGCTTATCATGCTTTTATTCATTGTAGTCCTCCCTTTGACAAGTAGTATCGTCCATGCACGTGTCTTTCGCCCCCATAGTAGGCATTTGATCTTTATGCACTTTGGGAGGTACTCTTGAGTAGGTCGGTCTTGATGGATATTGATGGATATACGCCCAATTTGAACCCGTTGACTTCCAAACCGTTGTATTTTTATCGTCCCATTTATGATTGCAAATCGAAACTTCAACCCGGACACTTCGCGAGAACATCGACGGCTCGGACGGGGCCGAAGTGCCCGTCCGGCCGGAGCGAACTCACCTAGGTGAGGTTGGGTGGCCACACCCGACCTCTCCTAGGAGAGATCGGGTCGGCCAACCCGATCTCTCCTAGGAGAGATCGGGTCGGCCAACCCGATCCCTCCTAGGAGGGATGGGGTTGGCCAACCCCACCCTCCCTAGGAGGGGTTGGGTGTCCTCACCCAACCCCTACCCTTGGGGGTCGGATTTCTCCCCCCCCAAGGGCCCCGGCACCACTTTCAGACTCCCACGCTCGGTCCACTCCGCCTACCTCCTCCGAATCCTAAGGTCTTAATTATGCGCTTAAAGGTTAATTAATTGTGTTTAAAGGCTAACGATGTCATTAAGCCACCTTAATGACACCGTTGCCTATAAATACCCCACCTTCACAACTCAATTGATCATCTTGGCCATTTGGACATTTTAGCTCTGACATCTCTCTAGCTTTATCTCTCTAGAAAAGTACTGACTTAGGCATCGTAGAGGGTTCACCAGGCACCACCCCCCCCCCCTCCGTGTCTGGTATTGCCCCTTCTGCAGGGTAGAAGGAGAGAAGAAGCAAAGGAAGAAAGGAAGGAAAGAAGAAGATAGGCTAAGGCAGAACAACTCAGGAACACCGAATCGCACACATCCCCCGTAAGGAGTGAGATCAAAGCCGACCCCCCGTTGACCTAGATCTCATAACTTAACACTTGGCGCCGTCTGCGGGCTTCGGACAGAAAGCCTAACTATCACTAGCAAGATGGCAAGCGTATATGTCATCCATGGAGGTTATGGAGCTGGAGGAGAGTCAGCGAATGCCAGAGAAGCATATATGGCAGAGTTAGGGACTCCTAAGCCAAAAGAAGAACAACCAAAAGGAAAGAGAGAAGACATAATAGAATTTTCAAGAAGAGACATGGAGCATGTGTTACCAGACAACAAGGATGCCCTGGTCATAACAATGAAGATCACTGATATGGACATTGGAAGAATCCTAATAGACAGTGGAAGCTCACCCAAGCCTATTTAGGAGTAAGGCCAAGTAGCATAAATCAGGTTCACTCCCCCTTGGTAGGATTTTCAGGAGAGCCAACATACCCACTGGGGGCAGTCACACTACCTGTGACATTGGGTACAGGCCAGAGACAGTTAAAGATTAATGTCCCATTCTTCATCACAGAAGAAATGGAGGAGTACAATGGGGTCCTGGGTACCACTACAATCAACAAGTGGGGTATGGTACCATCAACGCTATATCAGAAAATGAAATTCCCCACAGACCAAGGGATAGGGGAAGTAAAGGGTAACCAGAAGGTAGCAAGGAAATGTGCAAGGATTGCACTAGGCAAAAGGAAGAAAACAAGAGAAGTCCTACTAGTAGACGAGGACCCAAGAGAAGATCATGGAAGACCAGCCCCCATGGAAGAACTAAAAGAGATACTCATAGAAGAACCCGATAGGAAGGCCAAAATCGGGACTGCCTTATCTCAGGAAGAGGAAAACCACTTAGTAGCTTTACTAAGGGAATACAAGGATCTGTTCGCCTGGTCACCCAACGATATGCCAGGAATATCAGAAGAGGTAATCTCACACAAGCTCAATATAGACGCGGCAACGCGACCAACAACACAGAAGGTGAGACCAATGGGAGGAAGCAAAAAGATAGCTATCCAAGAAGAAGTAGAAAAGCTACTAAAGGCAAAGTTCATCAAAGAAATCAGATTCCAGACATGGGTGGCAAACCCAGTATTGGTAAAGAAGCCGGGGGGAAGTTGGAGAATGTGTATCGACTATCGTGACTTAAACAAAGCATGCCCTAAGAACTCATACCCACTCCCAAGAATAGATCAGTTAGTGGATGCAACATCAGGTCACCAACTAATGAGCTTCATGGATGCATACTCAGGATATAACCAGATAAAAATGGCCCCTGAGGACGCCCCTCACACAGCATTCTACGCTAATAGCGAGATATACCATTACATAGTGATGCCTTTCGGACTCATAAATGCTGGAGCAACATACCAAAGAATGGTCAACAAAATCTTTGGGGACATGATAGGGAAGACAATGGAGGCGTATGTGGACGACATGATAGTCAAATCTAAAGAGAAGAAGGACCATGTGGAAAACCTCCGCTCAACGTTTGAAAGGATGAGGCAATACCAAGTCCGTCTAAACCCGAAAAAATGCGCATTTGGGGTGCAATCAGGAAAGTTTTTAGGCTTCATGGTAAGCCAGCGAGGCATAGAGGTAAACCCTGAAAAACTTCAAGCAATTGAAGAAATGCAGTCACCTACGAAGCACAAAGAGGTTCAACGACTGAACGGGAGGTTGGCAGCCCTTAACAGATTCCTATCCAAAATAGGAGACAAGGCATTACCCTTCTTTGAGGTACTAAGGGCAAACAAAAAATTCGAATGGACACCGAGATGTGAGGAAGCCTTCCAGCAACTCAAACAACATCTAAAGACACTACCACCCCTAGCAAAGCCTACACCAGGGGAGCCCCTCTACCTCTACATCTCCGTGAGCAACGTGGCAGTTAGCTCAGTGCTAATCAAGGAGGAAAACGTTGCACAATTGCCAGTATACTTCGTAAGCAAAACATTGGCAAAGTATGAGATCAACTACTTGCCAATAGAAAAGTACCTCTATGCACTGATTATATCAGCAAGAAAGTTGAGACCGTATTTTCATGGGCATGAAGTAACAGTCCTCACAGACCAGCCATTGAAACACCTCCTCCAAAGACCAGACACATCGGGAAGACTGACAAAATGGGCAATTGAGCTAAGTGAGTTTCGCATTCATTTTGCCCAAAGAACAGCCATAAAGGGTCAGGCTCTAGCAGATTTTATTGCCGAATTCACCGGAATTAATCCAGACGAAGACTTGGGAGAAGTCAAAACTACATGCGAGGCAAGTAGTAGTCAGGAGAAACAACCAGAAGAATTATGGGAGATGCATACTGATGGGTCATCCAACGGAGGAGGTTCGGGCGCAGGCCTTTTACTATACCCACCAAACAGCGATACACCTATGCGCTATGCCATGGCA
Source organism: Clarkia xantiana subsp. parviflora (assembly GCA_036873135.1). Taxonomy (NCBI): domain Eukaryota; kingdom Viridiplantae; phylum Streptophyta; class Magnoliopsida; order Myrtales; family Onagraceae; genus Clarkia; species Clarkia xantiana. The sequence continues at coordinate 22,956,511 of JAPTYO010000015.1, read as the reverse complement.
CTAACCTTTAAGGCAACAAACAATGAGGCTGAGTACGAAGCACTAATAACTGGCCTGAGAATAGCCAAAGGAGTAGGGGCAAAGCATTTAAGGGTCAAGTGTGATTCTCAACTAGTTGTCAATCAAGTGAAAGGAATCTACACTGCAAAGTCCGAAAACATGCAGAGATACTTACAGCAAGCCAAGGACTTGATAAAGAGCTTCCAAAGCTTCGACATTGAGTCAGTCCCAAGAGAACAAAACCAAGAGGCAGACGCCTTAAGTAAACTAGCCTTAGGGGCAGAAGCAGGCAAAGAGGTTCATTTCATAGAGCAAAGAATGCAATCAGTGATAGAACAAATGGAGGTTCTAGCAATAGATGAAGCAGAAGTCTGGATGACACCAATGCGACAATACATCATGGAAGGAAAGCTCCCAAAAGATAAGGTGGAAGCAGTCAAGATTGAAAGGATGGCTAGGAATTACGCAGTGATGGACAATGAACTCTACAAGAAAGGATACTCCACACCTTTCCTCAAATGCATAGCATACCCAGAAACAGAGAGAGTGCTTGCAGAACTCCATGAGGGAGATGCGGGATGCCATGAAGGAGCACGGTCAATAAGCCGAAAGGTCTACAACCTAGGATACTATTGGCCATCAATGAGCAAAGAAGTAGCAGACTTGGTACAAAAATGTGATCACTGCCAAAGGTACTCTAGAAATATAACAGCCCCACCAGCAAAGCTAAGCTCCATCTCAGGAGCCTGGCCTTTCGCGCAATGGGGGATTGATTTGATAGGCCCCCTACCGAAAACAAAAGGTCAGAAGACTTGCATAATTGTTGCAATAGACTACTTCTCCAAGTGGATAGAAGCAAAGGCAATGGGGAAGACAACAGATGACCAAGTCGTCAACTTCATCCAATCTCACATTGTCTCGAGGTACGGGGTGCCAAGAGCAATAATAAGTGACAATGGCCCACAATTCAAGAGCAAGAAATTGCAGTGGTATTGTGAAAGACTGAATATAGACCACCGTTTCGCATCAGTAAAGCACCCTCAGACAAACGGACAGGTAGAATCAGCAAACAAGATAGTGCTAGATGGCCTAAAGAAACGACTCCACGCCACCAAGGGAAGTTGGGTAGATGAGCTGGAAAATGTTCTATGGGCAGTGCGGACAACACCAAAGATATCCACAGGAGAAACGCCATTTGGCCTAGTGTACGGAACTGAAGCGGTGGCACCAGCAGAAATAGCTGTACAATCACTGAGAACCAAGTACTTTGAGGAGCATGAGAACAACAAAGCAAGGCTTTTAGATTTAGACATGGTGGAGGATAAAAGGTGGAATTCGGAAGAAGCACAGACACGAATGCGCCTTGTCTCAGCAAGATACTACAACCGCCAAGTCAAGGAGAGACAATTCCACGTAGGAGAACTGGTACTAAGAAGGAATGAGTTCTCACACTTAGACCAAGTCAGAAAGTTATCTCCAAAATGGGAAGGACCATACAAGATAGCATCAGTTCCCTACGTAAACGCTTATCGCCTCGAAGATGGGGAGGGGTATATCTCCACAAACACCTTCAGTGGAGAGCACCTAAAGAAGTACTACGTATAAGAAGAAAGCACAAGCAAAAGACCATATCCTTAGTTCATTTCACATTTTGCATGTTTCAGCTTTACAAGCTTTTCAAAAAACAACTTTTGAGAAGGAGAACTCACGAAGTTACTCCAACTCTACAACTATCTTTCATTCCTACAAAGGATGTCTTGGTGCACCAAGGCATCCCAAGTGTACAAAAACATGAATGCTCCTAAGGGAATAGTAGTTACTCAAGAGTATTTTCCAGTGAATGTAGTGGTATAATCACGAAGTTATCCTTACACAGATATGACTTCAAGTCAATGACAGGTTCGACGCCCCCAAGAGCGTATCTTGAGAGTAGTTATTACACTACGACCTTCGACGCCCCCAAGAGCGTATCTTGAGAGTAGTTTCCATACTACGACATTCGACGCCCCCAAGAGCGTATCTTGAGAGTAGTGTTCATACTACGACCTTCGACGCCCCCAAGAGCGTATCTTGAGAGTAGTTTCCATACTACGACATTCGACGCCCCCAAGAGCGTATCTTGAGAGTAGTGTTCATACTACGACCTTCGACGCCCCCAAGAGCGTATATTGAGAGTAGTTATTACACTACGAATTCGACGCACCAAGAGCGTATCTTGAGAGTGGTTTCCAAAAACTACGATTTCGACGCCCCCAGGAGCGTATCTTGAGGTAGATTTGCAACCTACCAGATTCGACGCCCCCAAGAGCGTATCTTGAGGTAGAAAAAACACTACCAGTTCGACGCCCCCAAGAGCGTATCTTGAGGTAGATTTCAAACTACCAGTTCGACGCCTACCAGGAGCGTATCTTTGGTCTAACCTGAGCCCTCCGGGAGCCTATCCTGTGAAACGTTAAGTGCCGTCCGAGAGCCTGTCTCGTGAACAGATTTTGACACCCGTCAAGAACGTATCGGTGGACTAACCTGTGCCCTCCGGGAGCCTATCCTGTGAAACGTTAAGTGCCGTCCGAGAGCCTGTCTCGTGAACAGATTTCGACGCCCACCAAGAGCGTATCTTTGGTCTAACAGTACAACGTATACCGTGTAAGGGGTATCAGAAGAGATCATCATACCATGCTTAGAAGGATACCATGCTTAGAAGGATACCATGCTCAGGAGGATAACATGAGAAAGAAATTTCTAAGTAAAGTAATGTGAAGAACAAGTAATGTTTTTTCTTTATGAAATGACAGGTATGACATGAAGGAAACCACGAAAGAAGGATAAGTAAAGGAAATATACCAAGGGAAGGGTCCATACCCAAAGAGCCATACACAAGGCATAGGGAGGCATCATGAGAAGAGATATAAGCACATGGCCATGCATACAACGAATAGAGACAAGTGTATCAGACAAAGATGGCAACACTAAGAAAGGTGGAGTTTTAAACTCTAAAGACAACCACAACTCACAAACACACGAGACTACCACAAGAAATAGGGGTACTATTCCCTTATCTTCGCAATATACTTAATAGCAAAGTCTGACAAATCACCAAGCCGAGAGAAAGGAAAGTCAGGAGCAATCATGTGAATACGCTCAAGAATCTTCTTCAAGGAAATACGTTTCGCCACTGAGCAGCGAACATCCATAGCAGCCTGATAAGCGGAAGAGGCCTTATACTCAGCAATGGCACACTCCTTCGCCTCCATACGAAACATTTCCTCCAGAGAGACTAACTCAGCAGCCCGGAGTGTCTCATCACGATAAGACCTTTGTTTCAACGCCTCAACCTCTTCATTGAGAAGAGCAATGCGACCCTCCAAGTCTCGGCACCGCAAATCAGTGATGCGACTATGCTCCAAACAGCTAATAAGACTGGAGTTAAGGGAGACACAAATGTCCTCGTACACCTTCCTCTCCTCAGCAAGATCAATAGCAAGGGTGGATAAATTAACAAGGTCGGCCATACCCTGCAACAAAAATAAAAGATGAGACGGATAACACATGAAGAAGAAGTATGCCAAAGGATAAAACGGTTAATAACATTACAGGAGCATAACGAGCCAACACATCACGAGCCAACTCATAAGTTGCCTCCGACCCTTTGGAGAGGGACACACGATCAGCAGGAGGAACAGCAGACTGCAGAACACGAACTCCAACCTCAGGAGTTTGCAAAGAAGATTGATTGTCAAAACGAGCCCCACGCCCATAATAAGGCGCCCACTCAGACCCAACAATTCCATCAACAGGTGGACGAGACAACTCCTTCCGACTCAGACGCGGAAGACGAAGTCTACCTATAACAAAGCACAGAGTAAATACCAATATACACTAAGGAAACTCAGTTGCTCAAGAACTCACCAAACAGGGAGGAAGGAAAAGACGGCTCCCGGACCTTCGATTGGGGGGCATCAATATAGAAAGAAGATGGCACCCTAACATCATCACCCTTACCTCCAGTTAGAGAACACCTCCCCGCACCATAGAAAACCGATCTTTTTGCAATCGAAGATCCGGTCCCGGAAGTAACCACTCCCACACGTACTGGCCTCTTACTCCTCATCAGTCACCAGAAAGTTCTGCTGACCGGAAAAAACACAGGCTCAGTCCAAGGAAAACAGAAAGCAAACAATGGACAAAAGATACGAACTCATTTCCCTAAAATGATGGATACAAAGTCAAAAGACAAGAATAGAAAGACGACAAGAAAAACCCCACCAGCCAACAGGCAGGGGGCAGGGGGAGATAGTCATAACCCCCAGCATAAGGAGACCCCACCAGCCAACAGGCAGAGGCAGGGGGCAGGGGGAGATAGTCATAACCCCCAGCATAAGGAGACCCCACCAGCCAACAGGCAGAGGCAGGGGGCAGGGGGAGATAATCATAACCCCCAGCATAGGGAAACTTCATCAGCCAATAGGCAGAGGCTAGAAGGCAAAGGGAGATAATTACAACCCCCAGCACAGAGAGACCCACGGGCCAACAAGCAAAGACAAGGGGCAAAAGGAGATAATTATAATCCCAATACAGAAGACTTCGCCCGCCAATAAGCGGAGACATGAGAGTAAAAAGATGGAAAAGTGACGAATCAAATAGGACTACATTACCATAAAAACATACAAATCAAGAACGAGACAAGTAAGAAAACGATTGAAAGAGAAGCAGAATTAAATCCCTCAAAGGCAATGCTTACACAAAAAGAGAAGACACATACCTCAATGCGACGCGCGCCCCGAGAAACAAGCCTGACCAGAAATCCCACCGCCAAAAGGAAAAGAAGAGAAAAGGACAATGAGAATGAGGTAATCACTTCTCCTTTTATAATACAAAGGGTTAGGGTTTTTCAAGGTCGCCAAATCAACACCGTTGATTTTTAGAAAGGAAAATTTTAAGGAACAAGATTCAAAAACTAGTTCCCGTTAACCACGGTTAAACTCATACTCACCATAGTTAACATCCCCTAAGGTTTATTTCCTAGTATTCCATACTTAGAGAAATTTTTGGCCAAAATTAAATTTTTCCTCACTTAGATAGAATCCCGGCACGAATTTGAAGCATAAGTCGTATAGTTGCATTCGTATCACACCCCTGTGCAAGTGTGTATTTTTTGAGTATGCATCTGTAGCCAGGATAAGTTTATTACTCCTATCTCAGACGGACGCGTGCCTAGGCACACGTCCGTACTACTCTGACGTTTACAATTCCTCTATCTCATAAGGCAGGGGGCAGAGTCAGAGGCACGCATCTATGGATAAGCGAACATTCAGACAAGAAGGTAAAATCCCGGTTTCAAATTGCGCGTGTCATACCATCCTGAAATAGAGTCAATCAAGGGTTAAGCCATTGGTTGACTCGGGGGCATGTGATGGATATACGCCCAATTTGAACCCGTTGACTTCCAAACCGTTGTATTTTTATCGTCCCATTTATGATTGCAAATCGAAACTTCAACCCGGACACTTCGCGAGAACATCGACGGCTCGGACGGGGCCGAAGTGCCCGTCCGGCCGGAGCGAACTCACCTAGGTGAGGTTGGGTGGCCACACCCGACCTCCCCTAGGGGAGATCGGGTGGACCAACCCGATCTCTCCTAGGAGAGATCGGGTCGGCCAACCCGACTAGGAGGGATGGGGTTGGCCAACCCCACCCTCCCTAGGAGGGGTTGGGTGTCCTCACCCAACCCCTACCCTTGGGGGTCGGATTTCTCCCCCCCCCCAAGGGCCCCGGCACCACTTTCAGACTCCCACGCTCGGTCCACTCCGCCTACCTCCTCCGAATCCTAAGGTCTTAATTATGCGCTTAAAGGTTAATTAATTGTGTTTAAAGGCTAACGATGTCATTAAGCCACCTTAATGACACCGTTGCCTATAAATACCCCACCTTCACAACTCATTTGATCATCTTGGCCATTTGGACATTTTAGCTCTTACATCTCTCTAGCTTTATCTCTCTAGAAAAGTACTGACTTAGGCATCGGAGAGGGTTCACCAGGCACCACCCCCCCCCCCCCTCCGTGTCTGGTATTGCCCCTTCTGCAAGGTAGAAGGAGAGAAGAAGCAAAGGAAGGAAGGAAGGAAAGAAGAAGATAGGCTAAGGCAGAACAACTCAGGAACACCGAATCGCACACATCCCCCGTAAGGAGTGAGATCAAAGCCGACCCCCCGTTGACCTAGATCTCATAACTTAACAGATATTGTATAGTGTGTTGAGATGGGATTGGTAATTTCTGACGGACCGTCGCTTTTCTATTGTCAGGCGTACTTTAGGAGCTAAGGTCGTCGCATCACTCTCTTCCTACCATGATTAAGACTTCTTCTTATAAGGTTCCCCGTGGTGGCCTCGCTTCTAATGCTCCCATAATCTGTTGTCCACCCCAGGGTGTTTTTATGGGGAAGCGGTTTCCGCCTCCCGACTTGAGCCAGAACTACGATGTCTTATTCTGATTTCGGAGTCGAAGGTTGAGTTGCAGCCCATCATTGAGGATAAGCTGGCTTTTCTTTGTGACCCCGTGTTCTTATTTGAGGTCCCTTCTTCATGCCGCATTGCTATACTGGCAGCTCCGTTACCCCGCCTCCGGATGGGATGGCAGTGGTGTATATTTATCAGATTAAGGCGGGGCTTCGCTTCCCTTATTGTGCCGAAATTCGAAATCTTTGCAAGCATTACTGAATTTTCTCTCTTGATCTTGCCCTCTCTGCTATCCGTGCTTGGGTCTGAGTTAGAGTCTTGTGCCACCACCAACTCTGGGCTTACTCCTTCGTCTCTTCTGATGCTTCTAATGTATCCAGCACGGTGGTGAGTCAGGATTCTGTTCCTTAGCGATCTAGTACCCCTTGTTGTCTCATAAGGGGTTCTCTGGATTGGGTGATGTTAAGTGGAATAGAAAACGTCGGTTCGTTTTAGCCTTCGAAAATGGTATTGGTCATTGGGATAAACATTTCTTTTTCCTTGAGGGTTGTGATGTTCCTTGGTCTTTGGACTTCCTTCTCATGAAGGATGCGCATCCCACATTTTCCCAACTCTTTGTGTCTGACAACCAAGCCCTAAAACTGATATATATTGGGAACACGACGGCTTCCTTTGAGTCCGTGCATCATTTCTTAGAGGAGGAGTGTGCTGCGGGGATTCAAACGGCGCGCCCCGTCTCTCCTTCGGTATGCGAGTCTTCGAGTTTTTAATACTTGTGATTTTACTGCTTTGCCTTGTAGGTTGGCTTCAATATCGGTCTTCCCTGTTTCAGGAGAACGACGGTGTTGAAGATGACATCCTTTCGGAGAGGGAAGTCTCGGTTTTCTCCCCCCCCCCCTCCTTTGCCAGTGGTTTGCCCTCCAGATGATGATTTGATGGCACATGTGAGGATGAAGGACGCCCTTCGTCCTGCTTATGAAGAGGGTAGGCTATCCGGTTTATGGACATGATAGCCATTTGATGATGTATATAGGGGGGATGGTATCCTTCTTTGATATATGGACATGATGGCCATTGTTGATTTATAGAGGGATGGTATCCTCCTTTGATATATGGACATGATAGCCATTTGATGATTTACAGAGGGATGGTATTCTCCTTTGATTTATGGACATGATAGCCATTTGATGAAGTATGTAGGGGGGATGGTATCCTCCTTTGATATACAGACATGATAGCCATTGTTGATGTATAGGGGGATGGTATCCTCCTTTGATATATGGACATGATAGCCATTTGATGAAGTATATAGGGGGGATGGTATCCTCATTTGATATACGGACATGATAGTCACCTGTTGGAGTACTTACACTGTATATCTTGTTTGATTAGTTGCCCTTTGATTGGGGGACTTATATCTCATAACATGTTGGAAGGGTGGCCCTATGGGTCTTATATCCCTTTTATGTTGGAAGGGTGGCCCTATGGGTCTTATGTCCCTTTTCGGTTGTAAGGATTGTCCTTATAGATCTTCCTCTTTCCATACATAAGGGTTGTCAATCGCCTTATCATGTTTCAGAGTTGTCTTTTTGGATCCACCTTTTTCGGCTGGAAGGGTGGACCTATGAGTCTTATGTCCCTTTTCGGTTGTAATGGTTGTTCTTATAGATCTTCCCATGTTCATATGTAAAGGCTGTCGATCGCTTTATCATATGTCAGTGTTGTCCTTTTGGATCTTCCCATTTTCGGTTGGAAGGGTGGCCCTGTAGGTCTTATGTCCCTTTTCGATTGTTATGGTTGTCCTTATAGATCTTCCCTTGTTCATATGTAAAGGTTGTCGATCGCTTTATCATCTGTCAGGGTTTTCCTTTTGGATCTTTCCATTTTCGGTTGGAAGGGTGGCCTTATGGTCCTATGTCCCTTTTCGGTTGTAATGGTTGTCCTTATAGATCTTCCCCTGTTCATATGTAAAGGTTGTCGATCGCTTTATCATATGTCAGGGTTGTCCTTTTGGATCTTCCCATTTTCGGTTGTAAGGGTGGCCCTATGGGTCTTATGTCCCTTTTCGGTTGTAATGGTTGTCCTTATAGATCTTCCCCTGTTCATATGTAAATGTTGTCGATCGCTTTATCATATGTCAGGGTTGTCCTTTTGGATCTTCCCATTTTCGGTTGGAAGGGTGGCCCTATAGGTCTTATGTCCCTTTTTCGGTTGTAATAGTTGTCCTTATAGATCTTCCCCTGTTCATATGTAAAGGTTGTCGATCGCTTTATCATATGTCAGGGTTGTCCTTTTGGATCTTCCCCTTTTCGATTGGAAGGGTGGCCCTATGGGTCTTATGTCCCTTTCCGGTTGTAATGGTTGTCATTATAGATCTTCCCCTGTTCATATGTAAAGGTTGTCGATCGCTTTATCATATGTCAGGGTTGTCCTTTTGGATCTTCCCATTTTCAGTTGTAAGGGTGGCCCTATGGGTCTTATGTCCCTTTTCGGTTGTAATGGTTGTCCTTATAGATCTTCCCCTATTCATATGTAAATGTTGTCGATGGCTTTATCATATGTCAGGGTTGTCCTTTTGGATCTTCCCATTTTCGGTTGGAAGGGTGGCCCTGTAGGTCTTATGTCCCTTTTCGGTTGTAATAGTTGTCCTTATAGATCTTCCCCTGTTCATATGTAAAGGTTGTCGATCGCTTTATCATATGTCAGGGTTGTCCTTTTGGATCTTCCCATTTTCGATTGGAAGGGTGGCCCTATGGGTCTTATGTCCCTTTCCGGTTGTAATGGTTGTCATTATAGATCTTCCCCTGTTCATATGTAAAGGTTGTCGATCGCTTTATCATATGTCAGGGTTGTCCTTTTGGATCTTCCCATTTTCGGTTGTAAGGGTGGCTCTGTGGGTCTTATGTCCCTTTTCGGTTGTAGGATATCCGTCCACTAGTCGATGCCTTGACATAGTGTTGTTGGCAAGATGCTACTTGCGTTATGCACTTTACCGCCGACTTTATGACTCAAGGTGGCGTTTAAGTCAAGACGTTACTTGCTTAATTTGATATGTTTTATTCCGCATACCCAATGCCTTGAGGTAGAGTTGTGGCGAGACGCGACTCGCAATCCTAATTACTAAAGTTAGCGCATTTTCGTCGCTTGGAGTTCCAAGATGTGACGTTATAGCAAGACGTTACTTGCCTGGTTTGGTACGTTTTAGTCCGCTTACTCGATGCCTCGAGATAGCGTTTTGGAAAGGTGCTACTTGCAAATTTTGCATGCGTTGTAGATGACACCTCCTATTTTTGTGAGTGATGGTGTCTTTCTTATTTCCCTTTGTACCCTGAAAAGCATTTGATTCATTTAGTGCTATTGTCATTTCTTATAGAAACGAAAGTCTGAGTGGAGTCCGTAGATCTCCTTTTTGTAATAATAAATTGGATAATGGAAGTGGATTTTCCCTTTTCTCTTCGGGTGTAGAGCTTCTTCAAATGTTCTCCGTTGGAAGTGTTGGTTGATATCTGCACTTCCGTATCTCCTAGTCGGTATAAGTTGTGGGTGTCGCTTTACGAGGGCGGTCACTGTTGCTTCCAATATAGGAGTGAATCCTTGTAGTGGGCTTATGTTGTATCCTTCCTTTGTGGTTTCCATTGGAAGGAGTCATGCCACATATTTGCGTCGTCTTCTATTTCCGGGTGGACTGTCAAGCACTATATCAGATGGTGCCTCCCTAGTTGCTTGGTAGTTGCACCGTTTGCTCTTGTTTAGCCTGTTAAGGCTTATCTTCATGATTCTCGGTTGGGTGCCGAGCATTTGTTTGTTTGGTGCCCCCCAAGTTGCTTGGTCTTCTTATTCTTTTGTTTTCTTTGAGCATGCCTTTCTAATAAAAGTCTTCCAGAATTGGCGAGGGGGTTGGGGAAGTTTTTAATTTTGATCTTCGTTACTGCTTCTTCCATTGAATCTTCGTAGGTGTTGGTGTGTCCCCATCCTTGTGTTGTGCATGGCCATTAAATGATTGACTGTGGCCTTATCGCTCCCCCCGTGATGACTTTTACCAATATTGGTTCATGACGGTTGTTAAGTTATGAGATCTAGGTCAACGGGGTGTCGGCTTTGATCTCACTCCTTATAGGGGATGCGTGTGATCCGGTCTTCTCAAGTCGCCTTGTCTTTGCCTATGTCCTTCTTCCTTTGGTTCCTTCTCTTCTTCTCTCCCTTTGCCCTGCAAAAGGGGCAGTACCAGACACGGAGGGGGGGGTGGTGCCTGGTGAACCCTCTCCGATGCCTAAGTCAGAACTATACTTCTAGAGAGATAAAGCTAGAGAGATGTCAGAGCTCAAATGTCCAAATGGCCAAGATGTTCAAATGAGATGTGAAGGTGGGGTATTTATAGGCAACGGTGTCATTAAGGTGGCTTAATGACATCGTTAACCTTTAAACACAATTAATTAACCTTTAAGCATATAATTAAGACCTTAGGATTCGGAGGAGGTAGGCGGAGTGGACCGAGCATGGGAGTCCGAAGGTGGTGTCGGGGCCCTTGGGGGAGGAGGAATCCGACCCCCAAGGGTAGGGGTTGGGTGAGGACACCCAACCCCTCCTAGGGAGGGTGGGGTTGGCCAACCCCATCCCTCCTAGGAGGGATCGGGTTGGCCGACCCGATCTCTCCTAGGAGAGATCGGGTTGGCTGACCCGATCTCTCCTAGGAGAGATCGGGTTGGCTGACCCGATCTCTCCTAGGAGAGATCGGGTTGGCCAACCCGATCTCCCCTAGGGGAGGTCGGGTGTGGCCACCCAACCTCACCTAGGTGAGTTCGCCTTTGTCGGACGGGCGCTTCGGCCCCGTCCGAGCCGTCGATGTTCCCGCGAAGTGTCCGGGTTGAAGTTTCGATTTGCAATCATAAATGGGACGATAAAAATACAACGGTTCGGAAGTCAACGGGTTCAAATTGGGCGTATATCCATCACATGCCCCCGAGTCAACCAATGGCCTAACCCTTGATTGACTCTATTTCAGGATGGTATGATACGCGCAATTTGAAACCGGGGTTTTACCTTCTTTGTCTGAATGCTTGCTTACCCTTAGATGCGTGTCTCTGACCCTGCCCCCCTGTCTAATGAGATAGAGGAATTGTAAACGTCAGAGTAGCACGGACGTGTGCCTAGGCACGCGTCCGTCTGAGGTGGGAGTAATAAACTTGTTTCTACCATGGGTGTATACTCAAAAAATACACACTTGCACCGGGGTGTGATACGAATGCAACTAAGTAACTTACACTTCCAATTCATGTCGGGATTTCATCTAAGTGAGGAAAAATTAATTTTGGCCAAAATTTTTCCTAAGTATGGAATACTCCAAAAATAAAACTAACTTGATAATTCCTCTAAGTATGGGAATATACTTAGCTATAGGTGAAAGGGATAAAAAAGATGGTTTTTCCTTGACCTTTAGATTTTATTTAAGGCTAGATGGATGGTGGTGATTAAAACCCCCTAAAAAACCCTATCATCCTTTTAACATAAAAGAGGAGAGTTAGAAAAATACCTCCAAGAGTCACCATAGCCACCATCTTTCTTTTTTCACTCACCCTTGGAGAGCAAGGCAAGTTTGAGAGCACCCCCAAGGTTAGGGCCGGCCAAAATTCCGGTGGGCACCAGAAATTCCGGCCAGCATCTTGATCGGGACGGCGACGAAGAGACAGCCCGCCGGAGACGGGAGCTCGATTCCAGGCGGGCAGCGGCTGCTGGCGGCGCCGGGCGTGGCGGAGGCGACGGAGGCCGTTGTTCACGACGGCAAGGAGGTCCACGGCGAAGGGGGACGGCGGAGGTGAGGTCGCTGCCGGTGGAGACAGCTGCTGGTTCACCGGAGGCGGTCGACGGCGAAGTGAGAGGGTTCCGGCGTGACCTGGGGCTAGCTCCGGCGACGGGAAGACGGCCGGGAACGACTCCGGCGACGACGGGATTAGAACTCCGGCGAGGGGCTGATTTCAATCGGCTTCGAAATTCGAATTCCGGACCCGTTTACCACATCGGGTCGGGTTTTCCGAAGGTCCGCTCTTTTCCTTTCCATTACCGCGTAAAACGTTGATTTTTGAATCGTTGATATTTGATTGCCGATGCTTGATTGCCGATGCTTGATTGCCGAAATTTGGTTAAATGTGGGATTGCCGTAGATAGCCGTTGGTAGTTATGGATTTTGGGGAAAAATGTTTGCCGGTCGTCCGGATATGGTTTTTTGTCCGATTGGGCTATTCCGGTCTTGAATTTAATGTCGTGCCGCCGTTGGTGTGTTAATCTTTGTTGGAGGGTATAATGATAATTTTTTCCGAAACCCGACCTTAGGCTCGGATAAAACTATTTGACTCGGTTGTTGTCGTTGGTTGAGTGTCGGGGTATTTCCGGTTCCTCGGAAATTTCTCTTATCTTGATATTCGTCGTGTCGTGGCAGGTACTATACTCCTGGTGGTGTCCACGTACGCAGACTCTTCAGAGACGCCGTATTCTCCGAAGGATGAGTGAGTTCCCTTTTCTCTTCCTTTTCTGTCGCGTTATTTCCTTTCCTATTGCTTAGCTTAGTATCGTGACCTTCATTGGGGTGTTAGTCGAAATTTGATTCGTGCCTTGGGGTTTCCTACTACCTTTGCCTTAGGTCTTGCTATCCTGTCAGAGAACCTTCTCACTAGGTCCGATTACAACGAACATGTCACTCTAGGAAATATCTGTCCCCTAGATGAGCCTCTGTATCCTTTTCTCCCCTCCTTGGGGAACACTCGAGCGACGGTGACGGAGCCTCCCATAGGGACGGTTGCCGTATACCCTTCCCAGATCCGATTCGGGCTGAGACTGCCTTACTGTGACGAGCTTATAGAGTTGAGCAGGTTCTTCAGGATTTCCCCTGTGAACCTTGCCCCCAGTGCCCTCCGTGTCTGGGTGGGCTTCCGGGTATTGTGCCATTGGTACTCCTGGAAGTACTCTCTCGCTCTATTCCGATGCTTCTATCGGTTTCAGTACCGGACGAGGGTGGGGTTTGCGAGTTTTGTAACTCGCCATCCGACTTTCAAAGACCCCCGATTCGCCGATTTCGGGTTGAGTGGGATCGAGTGGGATACCTCCCTCCGTTTCGTGACCCAGAGTGACAATTCGGCCAGTCACTGGGCTAAGCACTACTTCTTCATTACGGACCGATATGTCACTTGGTCGGTCTTGAATGAAGATCGGTCCGATGGTTGGCCTGCTTTTGGAGAGTTCTCTTCGGATGACTTGAAGACTATGAAGATCATTCACGAGAGCAACAGGACCCGGTCTTACTGTCCCGTGTCCTTAGTGACTGAGACGGATCTTTACGAGGCCGGGATCAGTCTGACTCCTGACTCCGGGGGTTCGGTATGTCACTTGGTCTTTCCATCTTTATTTACCTTCTGCTCTTCCTTTGTAGGTTGGTTTCATGGAAAAACCTATAACATGCAGGGAGCCCCTGTTGATCTGAGCAAGAGGAAGGCTCCTTCCAGTTCTGCTTTGAAGAAATCCCCCCTGCCTGGGAAGAAGGCTGGAGCCTCTGGTATGCTTTCTCTTATTTGCTTCTTTATGGTATAACCTATGTTTTCCTTATCTTGTTTTTCTTACCTTGCTAGGGCGCTCCCCCTTGGTGACTGAGAGGGTCGTCTCCGTTGGCAGAGATTCTGGACCTTCCAAGTCCAAACCGCGGAGGTCTGATTCTGAGGCCGGGGCCTCGGCTGCTAAGCGAAAGAAGGCTGTGGATCCTGCTTCGCCTACTGCTCGTCCTCCGACCCTATCTCGTGATAAGGAGATGGTGGTCGAAGAGGTGCCTTCCCTGGCTGACAAAGGGAAGGGACCTGCTGGTGGTGGTTCCCCTGCCCCCCAGCCGAGGGCACGGTCCTCAGGTATGATCTTTACCTTACTGCTGATCCTTCTATGTTTATGTTATCCTTTGACTTGCTTTGCTTGTGTAGGTGGGCCTCCGACTTTAAGTCGGAAGGATTTCGCACGGCTCACTGATGAAGATGTTATTGGGTCTGAGTGGACTCCCTTCGCTGGTCTGAAGGAGTTCCACCTCGATAGCACCTCCTCTTTGCGGACTCCTGAGGTTGGCGTCCGCGTACTCCGTGGCGCCGTCCCCCCTGGCGATCGTGTTGCTTCGCCCAAGTCTCCTGGGGAGACTCGGCGCTTTGTTCAGGGGGTACTCTCTCGTTATGCACCTGTGAGTTGTTCCTTGCTTTCCTTTCATTACTTTCATAATGGCTATCTTTCGGTTATTCACCCTTTGTTTGTATTGTTAGGGTATATCTGACATGGTGAACATGTCCTCGCTCGTGCTCGAGTTATCTGACGAGAGGAAGACCCTTGAGGACAGCCAGGTCTCTCTCAAGGCGGAGGTCGCCACTGCTGCCGAGAAGGCGCGTATATCTGATTTGAGATTGCAGGAGCTCCAGAGCCAGGTGTCCTTGCTTGAAGCCACTGTGGGCAGTTTACGTCGGGAAGCTGAGGTTGCCGCGTCGCTCCATTCTGAGGAGCTGCAGAGGTTGGAGACTAAGTGTCGGGCGGAGGAGAGGGCTGTCGCGGTATCTGAGTACAAGGCCTCCTCTGCCTTCACCGCCGATTATAGCACGCGTCTCACCCAGGAGATGAACCAGTTCGGTGAGTATCTGGTTGATCACATATACCGGATTGATCCTCAGTTCCCGTTTGGTGACCTTGGTGACTTTGGGCCGTATGCCACTGGCTACGCGACTGTTCTGATGGGTCAGGCTGCTGTCGCAGACGAGGCTGCCCCAGCCCAGGTGGATGCTACACCTGTGGAGATTGGTACCTCAGATTCCTCTTCCTCATCTATTTCCGCTGGAGGTTCAGCTTCAGGGGGTGAGGGTGACTCCCCTGAAGGTTCTGACTGACTTGCTTGTCTCATACTATCCTTGTATATATAACTACACTCCTTCTCCCCTTGTACGGGTTGAGTGTCTTTTGAGATTGTGATGGTGTTTGTTGTTACTTTCCTTTGCCGCATTGTGTTGTTGACTACGTGGTTTGTTTGCCTTTATATTAGTGCTTCTCATGCTTTTGTATATATCTCTTCTCATGATGCCTCCCTATGCCTTGTGTATGGCTCTTTGGGTTTGGACCCTTCCCTTGGTATATTTCCTTTACTTATCCTTCTTTCGTGTTTCCTTCATGTCATACCTGTCACTTCATAAAGAAAAAACATTACTTGTTCTTCACAGTACTTTACTTAGAAATTTCTTTCTCATGGTATCCTTCTAAGCATGGTATCCTTCTAAGCATGGTACAATGATCTCTTCTGATACCCCTTACACGGTATACGTTGTACTGTTAGACCAAAGATACGCTCTTGGTGGGCGTCGAAATCTGTTCACGAGACAGGCTCTCGGACGGCACTTAACGTTTCACAGGATAGGCTCCCGGAGGGCACAGGTTAGTCCACCGATACCTTCTTGACGGTTGTCAAACTGTTCACGAGACAGGCTCTCGGACGGCACTTAACGTTTCACAGGATAGGCTCCCGGAGGGCACAGGTTAGTCCACCGATACCTTCTTGACGGGTGTCAAACTGTTCACGAGACAGGCTCTCGGACGGCACTTAACGTTTCACAGGATAGGCTCCCGGAGGGCACAGGTTAGTCCACCGATACCTTCTTGACGGGTGTCAAACTGTTCACGAGACAGGCTCTCGGACGGCACTTAACGTTTCACAGGATAGGCTCCCGGAGGGCTCAGGTTAGACCAATGATACGCTCCTGGTGGGCGTCGAACTGGTAGTTTGAAATCTACCTCAAGATACGCTCTTGGGGGCGTCGAACTGGTAGTGTTTTTTCTACCTCAAGATACGCTCTTGGGGGCGTCGAATCTGGTAGGTTGCAAATCTACCTCAAGATACGCTCCTGGGGGCGTCGAATTCGTAGTTTTTGGAAACCACTCTCAAGATACGCTCTTGGTGCGTCGAAGTCGTAGTGTAATAACTACTCTCAAGATACGCTCTTGGGGGCGTCGAAGGTTGTAGTATGAACACTACTCTCAAGATACGCTCTTGGGGGCGTCGAGGTTCGTAGTTTTTGGAAACCACTCTCAAGATACGCTCTTGGTGCGTCGAAGGTCGTAGTATAATAACTACTCTCAAGATACGCTCTTGGGGGCGTCGAAGGTCGTAGTATGAACACTACTCTCAAGATACGCTCTTGGGGGCGTCGAATGTCGTAGTACGAAGACTACTCTCAAGATACGCTCTTGGGGGCGTCGAAGGTTGTTGACTTGAAGTCATATCTGTGTAAGGATAACTTGGTGATTGTAACATCACATTCACTGGTAAATACTTTTGAATAACTACTACTCTCTTAGGAGCATTCATGTTTTTGTACACTCGGGATGCCTTGGTGCACCAAGACATCCTTTGTAGGAAATCAAAGATAGTTGTAGAGTTGGAGTAACTTCGTGAGTTCTCCTTCTCAAGAGTTGTTTTTTGAAAAGCTTGTAAAGCTAAAACATGCGAAATGCTAGATATGAAACTAAGGATATGGGGTGGTCACTGTGTCTGTTGCCACGTACTCCATGAAGCTTCCATTGTAGATCATTTCTTCCACTTCCACCTTCAACACCATGCAGTTGTTGGTTTGATGCCCCCAGGTCCCATGGTACTCACACCAACCCTGTGCATCTCTACCTAGGAAGGCCTTGCCTTCCTCCCTGCATGCTGGCAGCTCTTGCTTGAGGCGCTTGTGAAAAATTTCTTCTATGCTGAGTGTGAGGGGTGTGAATGTGAAATTGACACCTCCTCCCAATGTGTCTGCTTGTCTTCCTTTCTCTGGAACTTCATCCAACTGTTCCGCCTCTTGTTCAAATGCCCTATCCAGCCTTGCCTTGAGCTCTCTCATTGTGCTCGTCATGACCATCTCATAGAGCCCTCCATAGGCCCCGAATGAGTTTGGATGCATGTTTCTGATGAATGCTCTGACTGCTTCTCCCCTTGTGATGTCCATGTTGGCACCATAATTGAAGAATCTCTGGAAATAGCTTGATATGGGCTCCTGCGGCATTTGCTTGATATCATCTATGTGGCGGAAGCCTCTTAGGATGGAGTCCCTTGTCCTGCTCCCTATTATGGTGTCTGGCTGCCAAGGTATGGATGTTACCTTCACAGCCTTGCCCCTGTGTCTCCTTGTAGGCACTGTTTGAAAAAACTGCCTGCTCAGGCGGAGTGTCACTCCACTCCTCCTCCTTCCTTGCCTTTGTCTCCCTCCCCTCTTTCTTTTATCCTGGTTGGCTCCTGCCATGACCACAGCCACTGTGTCTGTCCTGTGTGATCCATGTCTCATTGAATTGACATAGCATTGTCTTGCAGTGCGTTGATCACCCAGGACCTCTCCTACTCCGTTCTCCGTGATGTACTTCAGCTTCTGGTGAACAGTGGATGGCACTATTTCATATGGATTTATGGTTGTCCTTCCTAGGATCCCATTGTAGGCTCCCAGGCTTTCAACCACCAGGAAATTGACATTTACCTTCAGCTGGGTCCATCCTTGGCCCATGGTCACTGGCAATGTTATCATCCCCAGGGGGTAACTTGTTGCCCCTGAGAAGCCAACTAGAGGGAAGTTGACCGGATTGATGTCTGCTTTGGTTTTCCCTATCTCTTCCAACACTCTCAGGCTTAGGAGGTCAGCTGAGCTACCCCCATCCACCAAAATTCTCTTTACATCAAAATTATCAATATCTAAAGTAATAACTAGAGCATCGTCGTGTGGAAAGACGATGTGGCTTTTGTCCTTCTCCGAGAACTCTATCTTCACTTCTTCTGCTTCTCTTGGTCTTTTCCTCCACCTTGGCACTGAGCTTAGCTTGGATGCATAGACTTCCCTTGCATTAGCAGTTGGGCCACCTGATGCTGCTCCTCCATGTATCATATTGATGACTCCTCTTTTGTTGGGTGGAGGGTTATAGTCTACCTTTTCCTTGCCCTTGTCTTTCTGTGGTGGCCCCAGCTGCATACTATTGCCCCCATGGTCTACGAACTGCTTCAGTTCTCCCCTCTGGACGATGTTGTTTATGCTTAGCTTTAAGCTAAAGCATTCATTTGTGTCGTGACCATAAGCCTCGTGGTTATCACACCATCTATCCTTGTGATTTCCTACCATTGGGGCTCTCCACCTTGCAGGGGGTGACCATAGCTTTTGGTTCCGCATTTCTCTAAGTACGGTGGCTGGAGTGGCGTTCAGTGGGATGAACTTAATGACATTGATTTCTCTAGCCTTTAAGGGTTCACCCATTTGGTTTCTTTGCTGTGGCGGACGCCACTCTTGTTGTCTTGCATGCTGCGGCGGACGCCACTCTTGTTGCCTTGCTTGATGCGGTGCCTGGGGTGGCTTGCCTTTGTTTGGCCTTTGATTATCCTCCTTGGCTGCCTGGATTTTGGCCTTCTTGCTTGCCCTGTGCCTCTCAAGGTCAATATGCGTTTTAACTCTCCCTGCAAGCTCCTCCAAGGTGCTTGCTGGCTTTTTGGCCATCTTTTCAGCCAATGTTGACCCAAAGCGACCTAAGTTTCTGATAAAGGCTCTGATTATCTCCCCTTCAGTAATGTCTCCCTGGATGTCTGCAATATTCTGGTTGAACCTAGTGTAGTAGCTGGCCAGGGTTTCATCGTATTCTTGTTTTACGTCATCAATGGAGCCTGTTCCCTTGAGGAGTTTCCTCTCCCCTAGGTATCTCTGCAGAAACTTAGCTTTTAGCTGCTCCCATGAGTGGATGCTCTCAGAGGGCAGGCTGAAGAACCAATGTGAGGCCACCCCTGTTAGGGTGTTCGGAAACAAGAGTGCCTTGTATCTTTCATCAGTTGTCCTCCCGAATAGGGAGGCCTCATGCTGTTGGATATGCTCTAGGGGGTCTCCCTTCCCATTATACTTTGCAATTTGCACTGTGTGCAGGGAGTCTGGCACCCTGTTCATCTCCAGTTCCCTTGTGAAAGGGTGGTTCGTCTTGTCACTTAGGCAATGCAGGCTGGGTTTCTTTGACTCATTCAGTTTCCGGTTTATCATAGCTTCTATCTCCTCCGGGGTGATCATCACCGGTGCCGGAGTATAACCCCTCTGATACCCATTGTAGTTGTAGACTGGGCTTACTGGGTTCCCTTGTCCCTGCTGGTATGGACTGTAGGTGTACCCTTGGTACGCCTGCTGGGGTCCTTCATGGAAGTCTTGCCTCCTCGGAGGTCTTGCTTGTCTTTCCTCCCCAAGCGGTGTGTAAGCCCTGTTGCTATGCTGTTGCCTAGGAGGCACAAATTGTTGCCTGCCCTCTAGGGGTGGCTCCTGGTGATATCTTCTTTGTTCCTCTCGCTGCCCTGCTCGAGGGTGCGAGTAGTACTCTTCTGCTGGGATCTGCTCCTCCTCCTGGGCTTCAGTGTAAGTTCCTTGGGTGTATGCCGGCCTTGCATACGCTGTGTGGGCGTGGTTGCCATCTCTTTGTGCCGGCATCCCATATGGGTACCCTTGGGGTTGCTCTTCATAATAGTATCCCTCAGGGGGTGCCGTATTGTGGGAAGGCACTCCCTGTTGTCCTCTTTCTCTCTGTGGCCTTCTTGCCCGGGGGGTGGAGGCTGTGGAGGACTCAGCCCCAGCTGGGCGTGAAGGTCCTCCCTCCTGGTTGTTCTGTTGCTGAGGAGGTTGTGGTATGTCTTGGGGCTCTGAATGCATTGGCTGCTTCCCAGGGTTAGGCCGCCTCCCTGGAGGTATGGGTTCTCTTCTCCGCCCATTGCCCCCAGGTGGGTGTTGGGGCCTGGACACCCTACTGTTCGTCATAGCTCGTGTGATAGCCAGGCTTTCTGCTCGAAGCCTACAGACGGCGCCAAGTGTTAAGTTATGAGATCTAGGTCAACGGGGTGTCGGCTTTGATCTCACTCCTTATAGGGGATGCGTGTGATCCGGTCTTCTCAAGTCGCCTTGTCTTTGCCTATGTCCTTCTTCCTTTGGTTCCTTCTCTTCTTCTCTCCCTTTGCCCTGCAAAAGGGGCAGTACCAGACACGGAGGGGGGGGTGGTGCCTGGTGAACCCTCTCCGATGCCTAAGTCAGAACTATACTTCTAGAGAGATAAAGCTAGAGAGATGTCAGAGCTCAAATGTCCAAATGGCCAAGATGTTCAAATGAGATGTGAAGGTGGGGTATTTATAGGCAACGGTGTCATTAAGGTGGCTTAATGACATCGTTAACCTTTAAACACAATTAATTAACCTTTAAGCATATAATTAAGACCTTAGGATTCGGAGGAGGTAGGCGGAGTGGACCGAGCATGGGAGTCCGAAGGTGGTGTCGGGGCCCTTGGGGGAGGAGGAATCCGACCCCCAAGGGTAGGGGTTGGGTGAGGACACCCAACCCCTCCTAGGGAGGGTGGGGTTGGCCAACCCCATCCCTCCTAGGAGGGATCGGGTTGGCCGACCCGATCTCTCCTAGGAGAGATCGGGTTGGCCAACCCGATCTCCCCTAGGGGAGATCGGGTCGGCTGACCCGATCTCCCCTAGGGGAGGTCGGGTGTGGCCACCCAACCTCACCTAGGTGAGTTCGCCTTTGTCGGACGGGCGCTTCGGCCCCGTCCGAGCCGTCGATGTTCCCGCGAAGTGTCCGGGTTGAAGTTTCGATTTGCAATCATAAATGGGACGATAAAAATACAACGGTTCGGAAGTCAACGGGTTCAAATTGGGCGTATATCCATCAACGGTGGTGATTTTTATTCGGAGTCTCTCCTCATTTTGCCACCTCAATGACGACACCGTCACTCTTGTTTGTCAAGTAGTGTGTGCTTCTCATGGATCTTTAGAAATTGAGAGAAGGTGCACTAGCCGCTCTAGTAGTATTAAATTCCTTTTTTCCTCCTTCAAGAAATATTTATAGTGCCCCCATCTTTTTTCTGACTTGATGATGGGAGTGAATTTCATCACCACCTAAGTGTTATTCCATTGGTGGAGGTGTGCCCCCATCATGGGGGTTGCTCTAAGCCTTGATATTCCTATTCTCTTCAGGGGCAGTCTATGTGCTCTTATATGCCCATGGAATCACTAGACATATGTTGGTGTGATACCTCCCCGTGGCGTGGTGGTTGCATAGTTTCCAATTGTTCCCCGAGAATACTTGTTCTTCCTAGCCGAGGTAATAGGCTGACATTGCTCACGGCTGTTTGTCGTGGGCTTCTCCTTCCTTACTCTTCTTCTTCCTGGGCTTCTCCTTCTAGTATTCCCGCCTCGTGGGCTTCTTCTTCTTGTATATTTGCGAATGGGTGTCGGGGAGGGGGTTTCGGGTCGGCCCATTATTCGCACATGGTGTTCTGAGTGTCTTCTTGCTTCGGACCTCCGCTCTTCCTTCTCCTCGAGATACCTGCAAAATGGGCAATACCGAGACCAAAGGGGGGGTGGTGCTTGGTGTGCCCTCTCCGATGCTTAAGTGAGTATGGACTCTTAGAGAGATAAAGTAGAGAAAAGGCAGAGCATGGATAAGTCATAGTAAGATTGGTCTTAAATGAGGAGAGGAGGCCTCTATTTATAGAGTTCCTATCGGACCACCCCGGTTCCAGTGGTTCACTGGTCCGGTTGTGGCAGGTTCGTAATATAAGTTGGCCTTGACCGTAAATAAGTTACCTTTGTGTTCAACTGTAGGTAAGTGTTGGTGTGTGGCCTTCCAAGGGCAAGCCCCGGACGAGATATCGTCCAGGGGTGGGGTCCGGACAAGGGGGGATCGTCCGGACAGATAGGGGTACCAGGAGGGTACCCCTATGGCCTTGCTCGGGTGTCCCCGGTGGTTTTTCCACCCGGG
This sequence comes from Clarkia xantiana subsp. parviflora, assembly GCA_036873135.1. Taxonomy (NCBI): domain Eukaryota; kingdom Viridiplantae; phylum Streptophyta; class Magnoliopsida; order Myrtales; family Onagraceae; genus Clarkia; species Clarkia xantiana. The sequence continues at coordinate 22,934,255 of JAPTYO010000015.1, read as the reverse complement.
GTCTTTCCGGGTGGTTTTTTCCACTCGGGAGATTTTCCGGGCCTATGTAATGGGCCTCGGGTATCCGTGTTCTAAGTCTCAGGTTATATCCGGTTTCGGCCCACTTCTTGGGTCCAACTAATGATAGCTTGGGCGTATATCCACCACTGCTCTGTTTTGATCATGACTGATGGATATACGCCCAATTTGAACCCGTTGACTTCCGAACCGTTGTATTTTTATCGTCCCATTTATGATTGCAAATCGAAACTTCAACCCGGACACTTCGCGAGAACATCGACGGCTCGGACGGGGCCGAAGCGCCCGTCCGACAGAGGCGAACTCACCTAGGTGAGGTTGGGTGGCCACACCCGACCTCCCCTAGGGGAAATCGGGTCAGCCGACCCGATCTCCCCTAGGGGAGATCAGGTTGGCCAACCCGATCTCTCCTAGGAGAGATCGGGTTGGCCAACCCGATCTCTCCTAGGAGAGATCGGGTCGGCCAACCCGATCCCTCCTAGGAGGGATGGGGTTGGCCAACCCCACCCTCCCTAGGAGGGGTTGGGTGTCCTCACCCAACCCCTACCCTTGGGGGTCGGATTTCTCCCCCCCCAAGGGCCCCGGCACCACTTTCAGACTCCCACGCTCGGTCCACTCCGCCTACCTCCTCCGAATCCTAAGGTCTTAATTATGTGCTTAAAGGTTAATTAATTGTGTTTAAAGGCTAACGATGTCATTAAGCCACCTTAATGACACCGTTGCCTATAAATACCCCACCTTCACAACTCATTTGAACATCTTGGCTATTTGGACAATTTAGCTCTGACATCTCTCTAGCTTTATCTCTCTAGAAGTATAGTTCTGACTTAGGCATCGGAGAGGGTTCACCAGGCACCACCCCCCCCCCTTCGTGTCTGGTACTGCCCCTTTTGCAGGGCAAAGGGAGAGAAGAAGAGAAGGAACCAAGGAAGAAGGAAAAGAAGAAGGACATAGGCAAAGGCAAGGCGACTCGAGAAGACCGGATCATACACATCCCCCGTAAGAAGTGAGATCAAAGCCGACACCCCGTTGACCTAGATCTCATAACTTAACACTTGGCGCCGTCTGTAGGCTTCGAGCAGAAAGCCTGGCTATCACACGAGCTATGACGAACAGTAGGGCATCCAGGCCCCAACACCCACCTGGGGGCAATGGGCGGAGAAGAGAACCCATACCTCCAGGGAGGCGGCCTAACCCTGGGAAGCAGCCAATGCATTCAGAGCCCCAAGACATACCACAACCTCCTCAGCAACAGAACAACCAGGAGGGAGGACCTTCACGCCCAGCTGGGGCTGAGTCCTCCACAGCCTCCACCCCCCGGGCAAGAAGGCCACAGAGAGAAAGAGGACAACAGGGAGTGCCTTCCCACAACACGGCACCCCCTGAGGGATACTATTATGAAGAGCAACCCCAAAGGTACCCACATGGGATGCCGGCACAGAGAGATGGCAACCGCGCCCACACAGCGTATGCAAGGCCGGCATACACCCAAGGAACTTACACTGAAGCTCAGGAGGAGGAGCAGATCCCAGCAGAAGAGTACTACTCGCACCCTCGAGCAGGGCAGCGAGAGGAACAAAGAAGATATCACCAGGAGCCACCCCCAGAGGGCAGGCAACAATTTGTGCCTCCTAGGCAACAGCATAGCAACAGGGCTTACACACCGCTTGGGGAGGAAAGACAAGCAAGACCTCCAAGGAGGCAAGACTTCCATGAAGGACCCCAGCAGGCGTACCAAGGGTACACCTACAGTCCATACCAGCAGGGACAAGGGAACCCAGTAAGCCCAGTCTACAACTACAATGGGTATCAGAGGGATTATACTCCGGCACCGGTGATGATCACCCCGGAGGAGATAGAAGCTATGATAACCCGGAAACTGAATGAGTCAAAGAAACCCAGCCTGCATTGCTTAAGTGACAAGACGAACCACCCTTTCACAAGGGAACTGGAGATGAACAGGGTGCCAGACTCCCTGCACACAGTGCAAATTGCAAAATATAATGGGAAGGGAGACCCCCTAGAACATATCCAGCAGCATGAGGCCTCCCTATTTGGGAGGACCACTGATGAAAGATACAAGGCACTCCTTTTCCCAAACACCCTATCAGGGGTGGCCTCACATTGGTTCTTCAGCCTGCCCTCTGAGAGCATCCACTCATGGGAGCAGCTAAAAGCTAAGTTTCTGCAGAGATACCTAGGGGAGAGGAAACTCCTCAAGGGAACAGGCTCCATTGATGACGTAAAACAAGAATACGATGAAACCCTGGCCAGCTACTACACTAGGTTCAACCAGAATATTGCAGACATCCAGAGAGACATCACTGAAGGGGAGATAATCCGAGCCTTTATCAGAAACTTAGGTCGCTTTGGGTCAACATTGGCTGAAAAGATGGCCAAAAAGCCAGCAAGCACATTGGAGGAGCTTGCAGGGAGAGTTAAAACGCATATTGACCTTGAGAGGCAAAGGGCAAGCAAGAAGGCCAAAATCCAGGCAGCCAAGGAGGATAATCAAAGGCCAAACAAAGGCAAGCCACCCCAGGCACCACAGCATGCAAGGCAGCAGGAGTGGCGTCCGCCACAGCAGGAGTGGCGTCCACCACAGCAAAGAAACCAAATGGGTGAACCCTTAAAGGCCAGAGAAATAAACGTCATTAAGTTCATCCCACTGAACGCCACTCCAGCCACCGTACTTAGAGAGATGCGGAACCAAAAGCTTTGGTCACCCCCTGCAAGGTGGAGAGCCCCAATGGTAGGAAATCACAAGGATAGATGGTGTGACAACCACGAGGCTTATGGTCACGACACAAATGAATGCTTTAGCTTAAAGCTAAGCATAAACAACATCGTCCAGAGGGGAGAACTGAAGCAATTCGTAGACCATGGGGGCAATAGTATGCAACTGGGGCCACCACAGAAAGACAAGGGCAAGGGAAAGGTAGACCATAACCCTCCACCCAACAAAAGAGGAGTCATCAACATGATACATGGAGGAGCAGCATCAGGAGGCCCAACTGCTAATGCAAGAGAGGTCTATGCATCCAAGCTAAGCTCAGTGCCAAGGTGGAGAAAAAGACCAAGAGAAGGAGAAGAAGTGAAGATAGAGTTCTCGGAGAAGGACAAAAGCCACATCGTCTTTCCACATGACGATGCTCTAGTTATTACTTTAGATATTGATAATTTTGATGTAAAGAGAATTTTGGTGGATGGGGGCAGCTCAGCTGACCTCCTAAGCCTGAGAGTGTTGGAAGAGATAGGGAAAACCAAAGCAGACATCAATCCGGTCAACTTCCCCCTAGTTGGCTTCTCAGGGGCAACAAGTTACCCCCTGGGGATGATAACATTGCCAGTGACCATGGGCCAAGGATGGACCCAGCTGAAGGTAAATGTCAATTTCTTGGTGGTTGAAAGCCTGGGAGCCTACAATGGGATCCTAGGAAGGATAACCATAAATCCATATGAAATAGTGCCATCCACTGTTCACCAGAAGCTGAAGTACATCACGGAGAACGGAGTAGGAGAAGTCCTGGGTGATCAACGCACTGCAAGACAATGCTATGTCAATTCAATGAGACATGGATCACACAGGACAGACACAGTGGCTGTGGTCATGGCAGGAGCCAACCAGGATAGAAGAAGGAGGGGAGGGAGACAAAGGCAAGGAAGGAGGAGGAGTGGAGTGACACTCCGTTTGAGCAGGCAGCTTTTTCAAACAGTGCCTACAAGGAAACACAGGAGCAAGGCTGTGAAGGTGACATCCATACCTTGGCAGCCAGACACCACAATAGGGAACAGAACAAGGAACTCCATCCTAAGAGGCTTCCGCTACATAGATGATATCAAGCAAATGCCGCAGGAGTCTATATCAAGCTATTTCCAGAGATTCTTTGATTATGGTGCCAACATGGACATCACAAGGGGAGAAGCAGTCAGAGCATTCATCAGACACATGCATCCAAGCTCATTCGAGGCCTATGGAGGGCTCTATGAGATGGTCGTGACAAGCACAATGAGAGAGCTCAAGGCGAAGCTGGACAGGGCATTTGAACAAGAGGCGGAACAGCTGGGGGAAGTTCCAGAAAGAGGAAGAGAAACAGACACATTGGGAGGAGGTGTCAATTTCACATTCACACCCCTCACACTCAGCATAGAAGAAATATTCCACAAGCGCCTCAAGCAAGAACTGCCAGCATGCAGGGAGGAGGGCAAGGCCTTCCTAGGAAGAGATGCACAGGGTTGGTGTGAGTACCATGGGACCTGGGGGCATCAAACCAACAACTGCATGGTGTTGAAGGTGGAAGTGGAAGAAATGATCTACAATGGAAACTTCAAGGAGTACGTGGCAACAGACACAGTGACCACCCCATATCCTTAGTTTCATATCTAGCATTTTGCTTGTTTTAGCTTTACAAGCTTTTCAAAAACAACTCTTGAGAAGGAGAACTCACGAAGTTACTCCAACTCTACAACTATCTTTGATTTCCTACAAAGGATGTCTTGGTGCACCAAGGCATCCCGAGTGTACAAAAACATGAATGCTCCTAAGAGAGTAATAGTTATTCAAAAGTATTTCCCAGTGAATGTGATGTTATAATCACCAAGTTATCCTTACACAGATATGACTTCAAGTCAACGACATTCGACGCCCCCAAGAGCGTATCTTGAGAGTAGTATTCATACTACGACCTTCGACGCCCCCAAGAGCGTATCTTGAGAGTAGTATTCATACTACGACCTTCGACGCCCCCAAGAGCGTATCTTGAGAGTAGTTATTACACTACGACCTTCGACGCACCAAGAGCGTATCTTGAGAGTGGTTTCCAAAAACTACGAACCTCGACGCCCCCAAGAGCGTATCTTGAGAGTAGTGTTCATACTACAACCTTCGACGCCCCCAAGAGCGTATCTTGAGAGTAGTTATTACACTACGACTTCGACGCACCAAGAGCGTATCTTGAGAGTGGTTTCCAAAAACTACGAATTCGACGCCCCCAGGAGCGTATCTTGAGGTAGATTTGCAACCTACCAGATTCGACGCCCCCAAGAGCGTATCTTGAGGTAGAAAAAACACTACCAGTTCGACGCCCCCAAGAGCGTATCTTGAGGTAGATTTCAAACTACCAGTTCGACGCCCACCAGGAGCGTATCTTTGGTCTAACCTGAGCCCTCCGGGAGCCTATCCTGTGAAACGTTAAGTGCCGTCCGAGAGCCTATCTCGTGAACAGTTTGACACCCGTCAAGAAGGTATCGGTGGACTAACCTGTGCCCTCCGGGAGCCTATCCTGTGAAACGTTAAGTGCCGTCCGAGAGCCTATCTCGTGAACAGTTTGACACCCGTCAAGAAGGTATCGGTGGACTAACCTGTGCCCTCCGGGAGCCTATCCTGTGAAACGTTAAGTGCCGTCCGAGAGCCTGTCTCGTGAACAGATTTCGACGCCCACCAAGAGCGTATCTTTGGTCTAACAGTACAACGTATACCGTGTAAGGGGTATCAGAAGAGATCATCATACCATGCTTAGAAGGATACCATCCTTAGAAGGATACCATCCTTAGAAGGATACCATCCTTAGAAGGATACCATGCTTAGAAGGATACCATGAGAAAGAAATTTCTAAGTAAAGTAATGTGAAGAACAAGTAATGTTTTTTCTTTATGAAATGACAGGTATGACATGAAGGAAACCATGAAAGAAGAATAAGTAAAGGAAATATACCAAGGGAAGGGTCCATACCCAAAGAGCCATACACAAGGCATAGGGAGACATCATGAGAAGAGATATATACAAAAGCATGAGAAGCACTAATATAAAGGCAAACAAACCACGTAGTCAACAACGTAATGCGGCAAAGGAAAGTAACAACAAACACCATCACCATCTCAAAAGACACTCAACCCGTACAAGGGGAGAAGGAGTGTAGTTATATATACAAGGATAGTATGAGATAAACAAGTCAGTCAGAACCTTCGGGGGAGTCACCCTCACCCCCTGAAGCTGAACCGCCAGCGGAAATAGATAAGGAAGAGGAGTCTGAGGTACCAATCTCCACAGGTGTAGAATCCACCTGGGCTGGGGCAGCCTCGTCTGCAACAGCAGCCTGACCCATCAGAACAGTCGCGTAGCCAGCGGCATATGGCCCAAAGTCACCAAGGTCACCAAACGGGAACTGAGGATCAATCCGGTATATGTGATCAACCAGATACTCACCGAACTGGTTCATCTCCTGAGTGAGACGCGTGCTATAATCGGCGGTGAAGGCAGAGGAGGCCTTGTACTCAGAAACCGCGACAGCCCTCTCCTCCGCCCGACACTTAGTCTCCAACCACCGCAGCTCCTCAGAATGGACAGACGCGGCAACCTCAGCTTCCCGGCGCAAACTGCCCACAGTGGTCTCAAGCAAGGACACCTGGTCCTGGAGCTCCTGCAGCCTCAAATCAGATATACGCGCCTTCTCAGCAGCAGTGGCGACCTCCGCCTTGAGAGAGACCTGGCTGTCCTCAAGGGTCTTCCTCTCGTCAGATAACTCGAGCACGAGCGAAGACATGTTCACCATGTCAGACATACCCTAACAATTCAAACAAGGGGTGAGTAACCAAAGGATAGCAATTATGAAAGTAATGAAAGGAAAGCAAGGAACAACTCACAGGTGCATAACGAGAGAGTACCCCCTGAACAAAGCGCCGAGTCTCCCCAGGAGACTTGGGCGGAGCAACACGATCGCCAGGGGGGATGGCGCCGCGGAGTACGCGGACGCCAACCTCAGGAGTCCGCAAAGAGGAGGTGCTATCGAGGTGGAACTCCTTCAGACCAGCGAAGGGAGTCCACTCAGACCCAATAACATCTTCATCAGTCAGCCGTGCGAAATCCTTCCGACTTAAAGTCGGAGGCCCACCTACACAAGCAAAGCAAGTCAAAGGAGAGTATAAACATACAAGGATCAGCACAAGGTAGAGATCATACCTGAGGACCGTGCCCTCGGCTGGGGGACAGGGGAACCACCACCAGCAGGTCGCTTCCCTTTGTCAGCCAGGGAAGGCACCTCTTCGACCACCATCTCCTTATCACGAGATAGGGTCGGAGGACGAGCAGTAGGCGAAGCAGGATCCACAGCCTTCTTTCTCTTAGCAGCCGAGGCCCCGGCCTCAGAATCAGATAGCCGCGGCTTGGACTTGGAAGGTCCAGAATCTCTGCCAACGGAGACGACCCTCTCAGTCACCAAGGGGGAGCGCACTAGCAAGGTAAGAAAAACAAGATAAGGAAAACATAAGTTACACCATAAAGAAGCAAATAGGAGAAAGCATACCAGAGGCCCCAGCCTTCTTCCCAGGCAGAGGGGATTTCTTCAAAGCAGAACTAGAAGGAGCCTTCCTCTTGCTCAGATCAACAGGGGCTCCCTGCATGTTATAGGTTTTTCCATGAAACCAACCTACAAAGGAAGAGCAGAAGGTAAATAAAGATGGAAAGACCAAGTGACATACCGAACCCCCGGAGTCAGGAGTCAGACTGATCCCGGCCTCGTAAAGATCCGTCTCAGTTATTAAAGACACGGGGCAGTAAGACCGGGTCCTGTTGCTCTCGTGAATGATCTTCATAGTCTTCAAATCATCCGAAGAGAACTCTCCAAAAGCAGGCCAACCATCGGACCGATCCTCATTCAAGACCGACCAAGTGACGTATCGGTCCGTAATGAAGAAGTAATGCTTAGCCCAGTGACTGGCCGAATTGTCAATCTGGGTCACGAAACGGAGGGAGGTATCCCACTCGATCCCACTCAACCCGAAGTCAGAAAATCGGGGATCTTTGAAGGTCGGATGGCGAGTTACGAAACTCGCAAACCCCACCCTCGTCCGGTACTGAAACCGATAGAAACATCGGAATAGAACGAGAGAGTACTTCCAGGAGTACCAATGGCACAATACCCGGAAGCCCACCCAGACACGGAGGGCACTGGGGGCAAGGTTCACAGGAGAAATCCTGAAAAACCTGCTCAACTCTATAAGCTCGTCACAGTAAGGCAGTCTCAGCCCGAATCGGATCTGGGAAGGGTATACAGCGACCGTCCCTATGGGAGGCTCCGTCACCGTCGCTCGAGTGTTCCCCAAGGAGGGGAGAAAAGGATACAGAGGCTCATCTAGGGGACAGATACCTCCTAGGGTGACATGTTCGTTGTAATCGGACCTAGTGAGAAGGTTCTCTGACAAGATAGCAAGACCTAAGGCAAAAGTAGTAGGAAACCCCAAGGCACGAGTCAAATTTCGACTAACACCCCAATGAAGGTCACGGTACTAAGCTAGCAATAGAAAAGGAAGTAATGCGACCGAAAAGGAAGAGAAAAAGGAACTCACTCATCCTTCGGAGAATACGACGTCTCTGAAGAGTCTGCGTACGCGGACACCACCAGGAGTATAGTACCTACCACGACACGACAAATATCAAGACAAGGAAAATTTCCGAAGAACCGGAAATATTCCGACACCCGACCAACGACAACAATCAAAGATCTAAAGACACCCAGCAAAGATAGTCAACATGAGTCAAGCACACCACGACAACAACCAAGTCAAATAATCTTATCCGAGCCTAAGGTCGGGTTTTGGAAAAAATTACCATTATACCCTCCAACAAAGATTAACACACCAACGGCGGCACGACATCAAATTCAAGACCGGGATAACCCAATCGGACAAGAAACCATATCCGGACGACCGGCGAACATTTTTCCTAAAATCCACAACTACCAACGGCTATCTACGGCAATCCCACATTTAATCAAATTTCGGCAATCAAGCATCGGCAATCAAGCATCGGCAATTAAACATCGGCAATCAAATATCAACGATTCAAAAATCAACGTTTCACACGGTAACGGAAAGGAAAGGAGCGAACCTTCGGAAAACCCGACCCGATATGATAAACGGGTCCGGATTTTGGATTTGAAGACACCCGAAAATCAGTCCCCCGCCGGAGCCTTGATTTTTCTGCCGCCGGAGATGAGCTTCGTCCAGCCCCGTCCTTTCCGCCGCCGCAGCCGTCCGCCGTAGCCACAGAGGACCTCGCCGTCGCAAATGGTGGCTCCCGATGTCTCAGCCGTGCTCCGCGCCGTCGTGGGTCGTCGTCTGCCTGGGGTCACGTCGCCGTCCGCCGGGGGTCGCGTCGCCGTCCGCCTGGGGCTGTGCCGTCGTCTTCAGCCACACCTCCTCCCGCCGGAATTGCTGGCCGGAATTTCGTGTCCCTCACCGGAATTCTGGCCGGCCCTAACCTTGGGGGTGCTCTCAAAACTTTTCTTGCTCTCCAAGGGTTAGTGAAGTGAGAAGATGGTGGCTATGGTGATTCTTTGAGGTATTTTTCTAACTCCCTTCTATGTTAAAAGGATGATAGGGTTTCTTAGGGGTTTTAATCACCACCATCCATCTAGCCTTAAATAAAATCCAAGGGCCAAGGAAAAACCATTATTTTTATCCCTTTCACCTATAGCTAAGTATATTCCCATACTTAGAAAAATTATCAAGATAGTTTTATTTTTGAGCATTCCGTACTTAGGAAAATTTTTGGCCAAAATTAAAATTTCTCCTTATTTAGATGGAATCCCGGCACGAAATTGAAGCGTAAGTTATTTAGTTGCATTCGTATCACACCCCTGTGCAAGTTTGTATTTTTTGAGTATACACCTGTAGCAGAGATAAGTATATTACTCCCGCCTCAGACGGACGCGTGCCTAGGCATACGTCCGTGCTACTCTGACGTTTACAATTCCTCTATCTCATTAGACAGGGGGCAGAGTCAGAGGCACGCATCCATGGGTAAGCAGGCATTTAGACAAAGAAGGTAAAATCCCGGTTTCAAATTGCGCGTGTCATACCATCCTAAAATAGAGTCAATCAAGGGTTAGGCCATTGGTTGACTCGGGGGCATGTGATGGATATACGCCCAATTTGAACCCGTTGACTTCCGAACCGTTGTATTTTTATCGTCCCATTTATGATTGCAAATCGAAACTTCAACCCGGACACTTCGCGAGAACATCGACGGCTCGGACGGGGCCGAAGCGCCCGTCCGACAGAGGCGAACTCACCTAGGTGAGGTTGGGTGGCCACACCCGACCTCCCCTAGGGGAAATCGGGTCAGCCGACCCGATCTCCCCTAGGGGAGATCGGGTTGGCCAACCCCACCCTCCCTAGGAGGGGTTGGGTGTCCTCACCCAACCCCTACCCTTGGGGGTCGGATTTCTCCCCCCCCCCCCAAGGGCCCCGGCACCACTTTCAGACTCCCACGCTCGGTCCACTCCGCCTACCTCCTCCGAATCCTAAGGTCTTAATTATGTGCTTAAAGGTTAATTAATTGTGTTTAAAGGCTAACGATGTCATTAAGCCACCTTAATGACACCGTTGCCTATAAATACCCCACCTTCACAACTCATTTGAACATCTTGGCTATTTGGACAATTTAGCTCTGACATCTCTCTAGCTTTATCTCTCTAGAAGTATAGTTCTGACTTAGGCATCGGAGAGGGTTCACCAGGCACCACCCCCCCCCCCCCCCTCCGTGTCTGGTACTGCCCCTTTTGCAGGGCAAAGGGAGAGAAGAAGAGAAGGAACCAAGGGAAGAAGGAAAAGAAGAAGGACATAGGCAAAGGCAAGGCGACTCGAGAAGACCGGATCATACACATCCCCCGTAAGAAGTGAGATCAAAGCCGACACCCCGTTGACCTAGATCTCATAACTTAACAATGACTACATAGATTGAAACTGTCCATGCATTTGTAAAATTTGCCCTCTTAGTGATGTAATGTCTCATGTTCGCCCACGACACCATTTACCTCAAGCTTTAAACATGTATTTTCTAAGAGTAGAATTCGAACTCTTGTCCTACATACTTGTTCATTGCACATTTTAATGTCGCATAATGATATGATTTAACTCACCATCCTTCTTTAGCTTCTTATGGCGGCGTGTCTTACCGATTCATTGGAACACAGTTCTACATACATGTGAATCACCTTTCATCATCATGTAGGGAACGTTTGATAGAATGACTCCAACATTATTTTTACGAACTGAGCTTTTAGAAGTGTGTCCTTTAATTTGAATGCCTAGCTTGACTTATCGTTCAAGGCGTCTGTAAGGAAAATCATTTAACTGACTTCATCCTTCTTTGTTTTTTGACTTATTTCAGAGATTTTATCCCATCTCCGAACTGAGCATCTTAGGTTTTCACCTTATGTGTCAGTTGATGCTTTATACAAGGTCGCAGTAGCTCACGTAGCCTACTTCATACCGATGTAAATGTCATCAATAAGTCTTATTCTCAAAGGAATGCAAACGATTATTCAGCACATTATTATTTAAACACTTCATTATTAAATTCATATATTGAAATGATGTGTTCCGTCTTTCGAGGTCCACTTGCGCGAGGCGCAACTATCTCTAGTATTAACCCTTGGTTAAATTGTTTCTGAATTTAATTTAATTTAATCCAATCAGTTTCGCACATGATCATCATTACAGTTTATTTCATTAAATGGATTAATTTATAAAGAAAGATATAAACAATAATATATAAGCAATGCATCAAACAGCTAATTAAAAGGATCGAATAGCTTGAGGAATGGTAATCAATACAATGACTGATTTGTTACATGCTCAAAAATAAATGTTTTCTGTTTTTCAAGGAACGTTATTATTATCATGCATCTTGTACTGAAAATCAAAAAGAGGTTCATTTAGTAAAGAAAATAAAGATCAAGTCTTTCAATCAATCTTTATATCTTCGGGGCAAGTTCCTCAGGTTTGTGCTTGTTCTCCTTTTCGGTTCTGTAATCCATAAAAAAAAAAATTGACATACTCTCGAGAAAAAGGAGTCCTAGAAGATTTATGAGGTTGTCATTATTCTTCAGCATGTACATTGGGAGGATTGGTATAGCAATGTGAACTTTCACGCCACACCTAAAACACGTTCGAGTTTCCTCTTTACGTGTCTGTTTTGCTTGCCTTTTCTTGCCTCTGAATTGCTTTCGCTTGAATTTCTTCTGAGGTTTTGGAGACAAAGTTTTATTAGCCTTAAACTGAAGTCCTTTTCCTTTTCTCTTGCGCTTACCCTTTTGCTCAGCTGGATGCGAGGATGCAAGATGCATTTCCGCTCTCGGCTTTCCAGCCTTGAGACGATCCTCTTCCTGTTCGAGATGCACTCACACTTTCTCGAGATCATCGAGTTGAGTGGCATGGGTAATGTGCATTTTCATGCTATTCCAAGAGTCAGGCAAGGATCAGATCACGCATTGGACCTTCTGTTCGCCGGTCGGGATTTCTCCTGCCTCTTTGAGATCAGCAAGCATGTTAGACATATGTCTAATATGCTCCTTCATTGTATGCTTGGGATTCATCTTCTATGAGTCTAAAGCGATGTTTAACGACCGCTTCTGGGTTGTGGTGTAAACACCAAACCCTGCCTTAAGACCGTCTCATAGGTCCATGGCAGACTCATATTGATCATATCCATAGAGTATGTCATCCTCAAGCAGTGACAACAAGGCCGAACGAATTTCCTGTTCCTTTGCATCCCATTCATCATGGAATTTCTTCAGTTCGTCCGTGAGGTCTCCCTCCGGTATGACTTGCTTCGAAGTCAAGTGCTCCAAACCTCTCATTTCAGTGATTACCATCCTTGCGGGCTTATTCCAGATTTTATAATTGTTGCTGTTTAATCTTACCCCCTTATTCATTTGGGAGATAACATTGATGATTGCAGCCATGACTAACACATCGATGATTATGCAAAAATCAGGGAGACAATAACATTTTGAGAAAGAATTGCATACATCAAATATCCATTAAGATAGAATCCGACAAATAATGATTTCTCAGTCATCTAAACCAACTGACCACCAGTAAACCAATGGAAGATGGCTGTGAAAGAGTTCACATCAACTTCGTCTTTTATCCAATAGATGAGTCTTTTAAAACGGCTTTTAATTGCAAATTACCGGAACGGAAATTTTAAAATAAGCTTACCCGATCTTGGCTTTCCCAAGGCCCTTTTGTTTTAGAAAATCACTCCGATGAATTCACTTATGCATACATAATTCTACTATCCATATATATTATCATATGCCAGTAACATCATTCATCATACAAACCACACTCATGCGTACGCGTCATGCGTCTAACGTTCCGAGGAACTCATGCTTGCATCCATATTTCTACTTCTAAGTAAATTACCAAACGCAACTACATCCTCAAAATTCTAGCATACGTGTCTGAAATTCACATCTATCATACATATTTGGCGACAGGTTCTCGATTTTAAAATCATTTTAAACATTAGGGGCTGATTTGCAATTCAAGCTTATATTCAATTACACAAACTTCTAGACATGAATCCTATGCATTTTCCAACCATCACAACATGTCTATCCTAGTGCGCATACCATATATTTAACCGGGGCTCCGCCCACAAAATGCAATATCCAGCTAGCTTGACTCAGTCAAGTCGACAGTTCTAATCATGCATAATATATATTGAAAATTAAAAAATTGCAATTCAGCCCACTAATTTAACCAGTCCCAAAAACATGTATCTCCGAGATCCATCCCCATAATCGAAACAAGGCATAAATGTTAGCAACCCTATGAGCAATGTGTAGTCCATTTAGAGGTTTGAAAACATTTGGATTTTAAAACTTGACCTCCCTATTTTAATTGACTTGAATTCAGTTTTGAAAACATGGTTCAGTTCAGTCGATTTTGGTTCGTTTTGGTCTGATTCGGTTCGGTTCAGAAAATCCGGTTCGGTTCATTCCGGTAAATCCGGTTCGGTTCGGTCCGATTTTAAATTTTAAAATCTGTTTCGGTCCGAAACGTTCCAATAAAATAGGGTTCGGTTCGGTTCAACAGACAAAACCGACTCGGTTAGATCCACTTAAGTACCTCGGTCCGACCCGACCCGACTAGGTCGAACCGATTGAGAAAACCCGATTCGATTTAAATTCGTCCTGGTTTGACATATTGGACCGGCCTAATAATTTAAATTTAAAAGATTGGGCCGAAATGTTTACTTGTGGCCCAAGTAGGGTTTTAAAGTCCAAAAATATTTAACTTGACCACCAAGTAACATTAATTATATAAAATAATTTCCAATATTAATAATATATCTTCTATTATATAATGGCCAAAGGCCATTCTGTAACCGTCATATTTGAAGTAGCTCGGTATTATATACATTACACAATGAATTTACATAAATACCCTCTTATAGCTTAAACAATACTAATTTAATTAAGGTTAGTTTAGTAATTGACTCATTTTCGGACGCCACATACTCCTCTTTCTCACCCTCCCATTTTCTCTCCCCTCTTTCCCACTTATTGCTCTCTCTCCCCTATCTGTTTCTCTCTCCCACGCTTAAACAACTTGCTCTCCCTCTCCTTTTCTCTCTCCTCCTTTTCTGCTTTCTCCTTATGCGCTCCGGTTAACCCCGAAATCGACTCAGTTTCACTCAGATGCGGTTGAAATCAGCTTCGTTCAACCCCGAAATCGGCGGACCATGGTGGCTCGGTCGATGGTGGCAGTCACAGTGCGCTTTGCAAACCTGAAATCGGCGACCACAGCACAACCTTACCATATTCTCTTCTTGCTTCTTCCTTCTTGATCTGATTTGGTACTTTTGCTCATCTGTTTGCATGTGCGCCACCTCCGTTCAGAATGGCAACCACAGAGTCAGGATTGGACAGATCGGTGACCACTGACCTGCGATGATGTTGGCAGTTGGTCAAGCGCGGTGACTCTCTTGTCGCTTCTCTCTGATTGCTAAGTTTCTCTGCGGCGACCGACCTTCTTCTTTCTTCTAGACAAAATTATCGAGTATATATATACCGATAACAATTTTTTTTAAAATGTTGTTTACATTTCTCTTATTACAGTCGTCAAAGTTTTTCTCATTACCAAAATTCTGAATCTAATTTTCCATTGAACGAAACATGTTGCTCCAAAAAAGGTAATGTGACTCTATATATATTTTCAAGAAACTTATAATAAATTGGTTTATTTATTCACCAAATTCTCTAATGTTAAGTACAAAATTTGAATAATATGAATGCTGCCAAGTTGAGGGATAATTCTAATTTATTTAGTTATCCATTTTGAACTAATTTGTTGTAGATTTCAGACAATGTTGAAGGGACAAGATTCAACACTAGAAGCTGCAATTAGGTATTATCTCTTCCGGTCTTCCTAAAGAATAGCTCATTCATGATATTCTCTACATCAATTATCATTGTGAATGGTTTTGTTAGTGGGATAAACACACGAGATTAGTCATTGAAGCATTCACATTGTCATTTGCACCGTATGCTCATCACATGGCTGAGGAACTATCTGCTCGCTTAAGCCACTCTAACCGTGGTTTTGAACTTTGACTTCAGGTTTCATTGTTGTCACCTGAATGAGAAAATCAGGTTATTGCTTTGAAAAAAGTAGTCGGTAAGACTCTTATCTTCTAATTTTAACTTGAAATATTTACTTCTTACTTACATAGAGCCACAACCGACATTGTAATACACCTACGTTATACTAATTCGAACATTATGTTCGATTAATCTAGATTGTAGTTCTCCACATTCTTTAATCAACCGTACTACATATTTAATTCATGTATTTTACCTTCTAAAACGTTTTTGGCTCCAGTGTTTTTGAGGTACCGATATGTTAATTGACATATTTAAATTACGTATTTTACCTTCTAAAACACTTTGGGCACCACTTTTTTTGAGGTTCTGATTTGTTAATTCTTAATTTAAATTAAAATTCGCTTAGATAATTAATATGTTAATTGTATTCATCATAATATTTTTCTAATTTTAGTGAACAATTCTTATATTCTCTTTATTTTATTAAATTTGAGATCTGAATTTTCTGTTTCTAAACTCCTTTTCTGTTTGAGTAGTGCTTGAGTTTCTACATCGCACGAGGACGAAAGGAGGCTTCAGTAACATAATCAGGAAGTTCGTTAGGGCCCTTACACCAAACAATGCGCCGGGAAACATATTGGTCCTTCTCGCGGTAGTTGTAGTAGCCCGCCTTTAGGGCACGAGGAGTTTCCCCTCGGAGGACACGTTTGACATCGGCGATGCGGGCCTCCATGGTCGAAGGAATCAACTCCTTCGGAACCAGCTTCATGTACGATTTAATAGCGAGGCGGAGCTTTTTACCTTCTTCAGCGTTCTGGACGTCGAAGAGCTTGTCCACCTCCACGCGGCTCCGCTTTGGCCGCTCCGCGGAAGGAGATCCCGATGGAGCAGCAGCCTTCTTGGCTGACTTCCTCTTCCGCGTAGGGCGGACAGCATCGATCTCCCCCTGCTTAAGGATCATATTGGTCAGCACGGATACCTTCTTAGCTGCAAATAGTAAAAAACAGAGGTTAGAGATGTTACCCAGGGAACCATATTGGAGGGGCCGTCGAAGAGCTGACCCCCGGAGACTATGTCGAGGATTCGGATCCCAGCATTCATCAGGTCCCGCTCCACGAGAGAATTGGCGTCGAGGGGAGTATAGGACTCCCCCCATCGGTAGAGCTGGATGAGTTGAAGGGTCTGGAAGTCTTCATCAGAATAGGTGTGGTAAGCGGGAGGAGAGTCCGCTTCCACCTCCCATCGGGGCCACGGGATCGAGGAGTTCTGGATGAAGAAGTAGCTCCTCTTCCATCCACTGTTATCGGACCCCGTGTCGACCAGGAGTCCCCGACCCTTGACCACCTTCCAGGTGTCATTGGTCCAGTTGCACAACCCGAGTTGCGTCTTGTTCCACTTCGGCATACGGGGGTAGAATGCACAGATCCCCGCCTTCTGAAGAGCTTGAGGCTGTAAACCCACTTCTGTCGGAATAAGAGGACCTGGAAGGCGTTCCACAGGTGTATGGCGTGAGGAGAGAAGGTGGTCGGATGCGTCTTGTAGTGCTGGCACATCTCGACCAAATTGCCACAGAAGGGGGATCTAATCCCCGCTGATATTTGCCCCGTAGAGACAAACACCTCCCCTTTCCGGGGACGAGTAACCTCAAGGCTACTCGAGGGGCGGGGCCAGGGATATGGGAAGCAAGGTTCCCAGGTAGAGGTGATGCATCCCTCCCGGAGAGCTGCATCGTAAGCAGTGCTGGAAATCTCGTTGAGTGCATAGTCGAAGTTGAAGGGCTTTCTCCCCTCGGAACTAGATCCACTGTCTGAAATCAGCCATGGCAAGGAAAGGTACATTGGGTTTTCCGGGAAATTGCAAACAAACTAAGCAAAGATGAAGGAAAAGATACACGAGTAACAAGGAAGAAATCCTTACCAGACATGATGATTGGAGGCTGGAAGGATGAACTTGACGTTGCCGGAAGTTGTTCGGAGAACAGGAGAAGCACTTGAGTCTTCGAAATCGCAGAGCTTGAATTCTCAAAGAAGTTGCAGAAAACTTTTGGAATTTCAGAAACGGTAAAAAGGGAACTGTACCCAGGGTGAGGGTTTTATAGACGAAGAGGACAGTCGAAAGGACGCTTTGATCTGAATCATCGAAGTTGAAGCGTTTTGATCTGGACCGTTGAGATGAAACGTGCAGAATGGCAACGGGTGTAATGATGAAACGGCCTGAAAAGCACTTTTTCAGAAAAAGCAAGCGCGAAAAATCAGGCACGGGTGCCACAAACGTCGCATCGTTATCTGCTGCATTTAATGGCAGGGGAACCGAGGAGTCTTCTCGGATTTGGTGGTTATCCTCAAGGCATCGAGGAAACGTGAGCGATAAGATTTGTATCGAGTGACTGCATCAAGGAAAAGGTCTCCGACTCCGATGTCGGGAGGTCGGGAGTTGAAAGACACGACGAACTGAAAGTCCATCATGTCTTGGGGGCAAATGATGGGTTTCGCTATGGCCGTTAGGCCCTTTAACGGCGAGGAAACGCTGAATTGGCCCACTGGGCCCTAAAAGGAGGTCAAGAAGACCAACGCGAAGGGTCCCGACAGAGGGAGTCCCGATGATGAGAGGTCCCGACAGAGTCGGACCCGATAGGCGAGCTGGACGCTCCCGACGATATGCCTTTAAGTAGGCCTCGATGATGAATCCCTGAGAATGATTGGCCCTGTCATGATGACGAGGGGCCCCGAGCGGTGACACAATGAGATAACTCTGGAGTCCCCGATATTGGTCGGGACTTGCTATTAGAGGATGAGGCCGAGATACGCGGGGCGTAGCCGAGATACGCGGGGCGTGGCCGAGATAAGCGAGATCATGGCCTAGATAGGCAGGATCGTGCCCGAGATACGCGGAATATGGGCTAACCACCCCAACGGTTCACCATGTAACTGAGGTACCTCTCCGCCTATAAAAGGGCAGAGGTTACCTCAGATCACATTACGTTTTGAGATATGCTACTTGAGATTACTGCTTGCCAGTTCATACGAGATAATCATTTAAGCATCGGAGAGGGATTCTGGGTCACCGCCCGGTCTATCCCCTCTTGCAGGATTACGTGGAGCGAAGGAGCTAGGATCGCCGTCAAAGATCGTGCCGGAGTTCCACCGTGATCCAACAACGAGTAAACACTAATTTTGGCTATGAAGTATATCTTCTTCCGGGTCTTCTAGTCTCCAAGGTGGCCTTTGGCTTTATTGACAATGCGAAAAAAAAGTTAAACTTCTGTCTCGGTCGGCGGTGCCTCCGTTGGCGTGCGGAAAATAGAATCTCAGTCGGCGGTGCCCCTGTTGGCGGTGCCTCCATTGGTAGTGCAGAAAATAGAACCTCCGTCGGCGGTGCCCCTGTTAGCGGTGCCTCCATTGGTAGTGCAGAAAGTAAAGCCTCCAGTGGCGTGCGAAAAAGTAAAGCCTCCAGTGGCGTGCAGAAAAGTAAAGCCTCCAGTGGCATGCGGAAAAGTAAAGCCTCCAGTGGCATGCGGAAAAGTAAAGCCTCAATCGACGATGCCTCCAGTGGCGAGCGATAAGGAAAAGCCTCTAGTGGCGTGTATCGGATAAGAGCCTCTAGTGGCGTCCGTTGGAGAAGTGCTTCTAGTGGCGTGACTTACGAAGGCTGAATACTAAGGCTTCGTTCGTTGGGGTTGACTCTCAGGAAGCTAGAAAAATTCAGATCCTGATTGTCGGTTGTGACTTATAGGAACAGACTGTAACAGTCCTACTCATCATTTGCGAGAACAGACTATAACCGTCCCGTTTGCCGTGAATTTGACTCGTAGGAAAACACTGTAACAGTCATACTCATCCTTGAATGGTGACTCGCGAGAGCAGACTGTAACCGTCCCGCTTGCCCTGAAGTTGACTCGTAGGAACAGACTGTAACAGTCCTACTCATCCTTGGAATGCGACCTGCGAGAGCAGACTGTAACCGTCTCGCTTGCCGTGAAATTGACTCGTAGGCACAGACTGTAACAGTCCTGCTCGTCCTTGAATGGTGACTCGTGAGAACAAACTTAACCGTCCCGTTTGCCGTGAAGTTGACTTTGGAAGACGCTGTGTCATAGAAAATACGCTTGCACATGAGTGTTTGTCCCTAATTTTTGTCTAAACTGCGCATGACACGACAACTTAGCGAGATCTTTCTCTTTTTTCTATTTTCTTTTTTTCTTCTTCCTTTTTTTTTTTTTGAGAATTTCTTTTTTCTCTCCTTTTGCCACGGCCGATTGAGAGATTTCCGACCGTGCCCCTCGGTTTTTATTTTCTCTCCTTTTGCCATGATTGCAATTTATAAATTTGCAACCATGCCCCTCATTTCCTGATTTTGCCTAGGCCGCCCTTTCGGGTTTTCAACCTAGCGGAAGCACTCTTTATTTGGTAGCCGATTAAACGGTGGTTGTGACCCGTACTTTATTGTCCGCCTCGATGTTGGAGTATTTGTAGCCATTTGGAGGGTGACTGTGACCCTTTTCTCACCGTCTTCGATGTTGCGGGAGCTCTTTTGATTGTAGCCATTTGGAGGGTGGTTGTGGCCCTTCATTCCTCGTCTCTGATCCGGGAAACACTCTTTGTATATAACCATTTTGAGAGTGGTTGTGGCCCTTTCACTTAATATTCGCCATCGATGTTTCGGGATCGCTCTTTTGACTGTAGCCGTTTGAGGGACAACTGTGACCCTTTCTTTTATTTTCCCGCCCTCACCGGGTTCGTGAGATCACTCTTTTTGTGTAGCCATTTTAAGGGTGGCTGTGGCCCTTTTTATTCTCCCGCCCTCACAGGGTTCGCGGGGTCACTCTTTTATTTGTGGTCGTTTGGAGGGTGGCTGTGGCCCTTTCACCAATTTCCCGCCTTTGACGTTGCAGGAGCGCTCTTTATCTGTAGCCATTTGAAGGTTGGCTGTGGCCCTTTCTTTATAGCCGTTTTAGGGACGACTGAGACCCTTTTTATTTGTAGTTGATTTAGGGACAACTGTGACCCTTCTATTTTTTCACTGCTCTCACAAAATTTACATAAAAACTCTCTTTATTTTTCTGTAGCCGATTAAAGGGCGGCTGTGACCCTAAAGAAAATGATTTTTTTGCTTCTTTTTTTTTTTTTTGCTCTTTTGCTTCTCTTTATTTTATTTTTTTTTTTGAAAAAGGAAATCTAACGAAAATAATCAACAACAATTATGTACATGCCCTTAGTGGCAAATCTAAAATTTCTAATTCAAAACATCTTCTAGAGAAGGACTCACTTGATTGAGTCAAAATATGTCGATCGTGTCGACGCCCTGGATGGACCCTGCGACGAACGGATGACATAAACAATAATGTATTCTTTGTTGGACTTGGTCAAGGAAATTGGCTTCTCAAGTGCCCTGGCCATTGCTCAATCTTAGCTGGGGATGCCCCATGGCTAGCACCAATCGGGTTATGCTCGTCATGTGCTGGATGAATGGTCTGGTTGATGAACACACATTGATGGTATTGAGTTTGGCACAGTAGTCCGCAAATGGTAAATTTGGGCATAGATATCGCCCGAGGTATATGGGATAAATTCGACAGCTTGCGGCAAGAAAAGAGCCGCGCACGAGATGTGTTCTTCAGGGCTTTGATTTGGATGATTATCCAAACTGCACAATGATTAAGGAAAAACTCAAATTTCGGGGATAAAAGTGATCACAACTTTCTTACCTGGGTGTTGGATTTTTTCTAGTGGGAAATGTGCTCGCTATGCGACTGGACCTGCTGCATGTCCTGATTTTCCTGCTCCATCTAGAAAGCACAACTTGTATATGAACACCTGCCAGAAAGTAAATACCCCTGGACCTCTGATGGAAGGCACCAGCAATAATGTTTTCTTTGCTTGACATCTCAAATGTTCATTGATCAGCACATTGAATCTTCACGAGACTCTCGATGATCTCTTGATATTCTCCCATCTCCGGACATGTCCGATCTCAATAGGAGATGACCCTTGGTTACGACCGACCGGTTCTGGGACGCGAATGAATTCCACATATGGTATGTGGAATTTTGACATTGAAGTTTTTTGGAGCAGACACGTTTCACGTGGTTACGACCTTGGTCGAAATGGTCATCTAATCTGCAAAAAGAGTAGCGACACTCAAATCTCAAGGAAAAAATCAAGTACAATTTATCATACCTGAGCGTCGGATATTCCGAGTGCGCGATTTGTTCTTCGTGCAACTGGATGACTGCACGTTCTTTTTATGTTGCCCCATTTGGCCGACACCAATTGTATGTACCAGATACCTGTCCAAGGGTACCTGAAAAGTGAATGGAAAATCAGTATAAAGAATATGAGAAATCATGCATGATTTTTTTAAAATTCTAAAGTCATTCATTTCATAATTTTGATTATATTTCAGAAAGAATCAAAATTTATGATCTAAGGTGTTTTGCACTAGCTTGGAGTTTACTGAGTTTGCTGAGTGCACAGTTTATCTCGAACGCATGACAGATGCTCAAGACAGAGCTTTTTTCAAAAAGATTTTCTCATCCTTTGTTTAAACTTGAATAGTCGCACTCAACTGCACAATTAAACTATTTTCAAAAATTAGAATCAAATCTCTTTTTTTAAAACGCTAACTCACGCGAAAGTTGAGACGATCTAGCCGAGAAAGTGCAATACACCTTGGATAAAAACGAATGACACTTTGATTTTTTTAAATGCTCATGCACGCTCGAAAGTTAAAGTTTTACTGATAAGAAACTTACAACTTACTACCGGTTTACCTGAATGACACATATGGAATGTATGTACAAAATGAAAAATCCAGGTAAAATTGTTTATAAAAACAAATGCAAATAAATGCTCAACAACTAAGAGAAGATGTACAATCTATCAAAAAAAGAATCGTTTTTCCTAAAACAATGCCTATGAGATGTACATGAGATTTACAATCTGAAAAGTTTTTTTTTTGTGTTTTTTTATAACGAGGAAAGCAAAAAAAAACTAATGCATCTTGGTTGCTCAAAATTAAAAAAATGAGGTGAAATTTTTTTAAAGAACGCATATGAGATGCACAAAAATAAATACAAGATGTAAACTTAAAAATAAAAGTTCTAAAGCTAAGAAAAATTACAATTTACCTGAAAATGTTTTTTTTCGAAAATAATGCATATGAGATGCACGTTTTTTTATTAAAAATTCCAGGTAAAAGGTTTTTTCAACAAATAGCCCTAAAACTAAGAGAGCTTACGATTTATCCAAAAAAAAATATAAAATTAATGCACATTGGATGCATTATTTAAAAATAAAACAAGTCAGGTAATTTTTTTTTTGAAATGATGCATATGGAATGCACGTTTGAAATTGGAAGCTCTAATAGCTAAAGAGGAATTACAGTTTTTCCTAAAATGTTTTTTTGCATGTGCGACGCGCTAACCAAAATCACAACTTACCTGAAGAGTTTTTTTAAAAAAACAATGCGTATGAAACACATGTTTAAAATAAAAAATTCAGGTAAGAGGTTTAAAAAAAAAAATGCATGCGAAATGCAAGTTTGAAAAGAAAACGTATACAACTAAATGACTAACAATTAGCTGGGGAAAAAAAAGAAATTTTTTTTTAAAAAAAAAAAAAAGGCAATGAGATGAATGCATGAGAAATGAAAGTTATACAAACAGTATTGATAACATTTACAACAAAAAACAGATCATGTTAGGGGGGGTAAAAAAAATGTGTGGCTTTGATCTACAAGGTAGGTTCCACCGATAGGTTCCCGACAAGGTGGTTTCCTCCCCCTAAAAAGGGATCATAAGACCTTCACAAGCGAGTGGAGTTTTTCCGAGTCGTACCGGCGGCACTGCCGCTCCGGTCGTACCGTACTAAACCTCCGGGGTTCCTAGTTGCCCTGGGTTTTAGGCATTTTGGATATTACACTAAAGTGCTGTGTGCGAATTCAAATAGTGCCACAAAAAAAACGTTAGTTAATAACTCTAAATATATGTACATGTCACAAAAAAAACAAAGTTAGAATGGTGAAGATAATAAAATATAAAAACTCAAAAAGCATGGCAATAAGCGAATATAATGAGCCCGAACCCTCTAAGATCCCTAGCAGAGTCGCCAAATTGTCAGACCCTAAAAATCTGACCTAAGGCAATTACATTTTGAAAACGCGGGATTTTTAAATAGAGTTGCCACTAGTTAATTAAGGCTAACTAGAATCCTAAATTACCCAAGCGAATAACGGATTAAACACCTAGGTATAATATCGGTCTACGATCAGAAATTCGAGTTTGGGGTTTCTGTTACGAATTAAAAATATAAATTTTTAACTACGCCCTTTCGGTACTCGATTCACTTAATTTGCCAATTGTTACTTAATTATAAATCAGTTCTAAACATGATCGACAATAAATTCTAATAATATTAAAGGTTGTCATGTATGATTAAATCGACGCAAACTAACATGATGAATATACACAATTAACCATTTATCGTTTAGTTAATCTAAACTAATCAAATTTAATACAATTTATTTCAAATTAATTCATACTAATATAACATGTACTATCAAATAAATAAATAGACAATATTGCAATGTGTAATTTTTCCATAACTAAATCAACATCAATATAATTATTCTAACACAACAATAATTAATTAGTAAAATAAGAGAAAACAATTAATAAATAAGTAAATAATTAAAAAAAATCACCTGCGGGAAAATAGTCTTCACGACAGGGAAGGCTGGGCAGAGGCAGGCCAACCAGACCGGAGCGGTGGACGAGGCGGATCGACACGGCGGGCCAGGCGAATCGGCACAGCTGATGAGCGGGATCTTGGTCGTTGGAAGTCTGGACGTGGCGGTGAAGTGTGGTGGCCGGGATCGGGCGTGCGACGTGTAGGGCGATTAATCTGGTCATGGCCGGGGATGGTGTTCGCTGCGGTGGCCCGGTCAGGATCTGGGACTGGCGGCGGGGTCAGGGAACGATGGTCAGAGCCAGGCGGGGTTCCGGTCTGGTTGGCCACAGTGGTCACCGGAAAAACGAGGGAGAGAGAAAGAAAGGAGAGAGAGAGAGAGAGAGAGAGAGAGAGAGAGAGAGAGAGAGAGAGAGAGAGAGAGAGGGAGAGAGAGAGAGAGAGAGAGAGAGAGAGAGACGGCGGAGGTCGTCGGTGAATAGCTGCCGGCACGGCGGGCGCAAAAGTGGGGCGGATGACGCGGAGCAGGATGGTGGGTGGACGGTCGCAGCAGCGGTTGACTGGTGGCCGGAGGGAGAGCTGACAGAGACGGGGAGGAGGAAATTTTTGGAAAAAAAAATAAAAATTACACTTCAGGACGAATTTACACGAATTTCGAGATCTGATGTATTATTATGGTTGTGGTGTGTTTTACATTGATACTAGGTACCCTTTTATAGCTAAATTAGGTCTTAATATTAGGAAAACACATTTACCTAAATATACACATTAATTATTCCGAAAATTACATATATATATTTATGAAAATTGTCATAAATATATAATATATATTTTCTGAATATTACATGACATTTAATGCATATATACTATCCTAATTTAAGCTAAACCTATTTTTAGCAACCCTGTGACCTTCTATGTTTAAATATTTCTTTTTTTAAACGCGTTACACATAACATTTTTTAACGTGTTATATACGTGTCACGCGTACCAAAATTAGGTGTTTACAATAGAAGAAGGCAATGTTGTACCTGTCATGTTCACATGCAAGTGATCATCACCCTCATAGACAAGAGGATCAAAGTCATTCAGTGCAGCTACATGCTTGACCCTCTTCTCAACTCCAGTGTGAAGCACCCTCTTATCAAGAGTCCCATGAAAGATCCTCTTGTCACCTGCCACAGTGTGCTCCACCAAATTGGAAGAGTCCTCATCAAGGCTAGCATTGGCAGAGGTGATCCTTCTCTTGAAATTTGGGGGATAACCAAACTTCTTGAAGCAGGTATCCTCTCTGTGACCCAACTTGCCACAAAAGGTGCACTTCCAAGTAGCTTTCTCAGCTTTGGATGGCCTATCATTCCTACCACCTTGACTTGAAGAAATGCTCCTGCCTGGATCAAACCTAGAGCCAGAATTGCCATTCCTAGAATTGTAGGAAGGATTCCTCATAGAATACAAAGCAGTGGACTCCCCAACATCACCAATGGTTTCAGCAATTTCCCTATGACTCTCTTCTTGCACAAGCACTGAAAATGCCATACTTAGAGAAGGAAGGGGCTGCCTCGTCAAAAGACTACTCCTCACATGTGCAAAGGAGTCATTAAGTCCCAAAAGAAATGCAATCAAATTTTGCTTCTCCTTGTGGTCATTAACAATCTTCAAGCCAGCTGGGCACTCCAAAAACATATCATCAATGGAATTTAGAGCATCCCATAATTGCTTCATTTTAGCAAAGTACTCAGTGATGGACATAACACCTTGAGATGTTTGATAAATCTCCATGGTCAATTGGAAGATTTGAGTTCCATCAACCTTATCAAACATGTCCTTGAGATCACTCCAAATGGACTGAGCAGTGGAGTTGTAAACCAAGCCATTCACAAGCTCCTTAGCAACTGTGTTCCTTAACCAAGCTTTCACAATTGCGTTTGCCCTGTCCCACCTAAGCCTTTGTCCCACGGGAACATCCATTCTAGCAAAAGTCCCATCAATGAAGCCAAGTTTGTTCTTGACCAAGAGACCCTCCATCATGGCAGTGCTCCAAGCATGGTAGTTGGTTGAGCCATGAAGTTTAAAAGGAACCAACATCAAGCCAGTGGTGTCCAAGGGATGAAGATACAATGGATCTTTAATGGTGTTTTCAACCATAATGCCAGAAAAAACCACAACAATGGCAGTGTACTAAGTAAAACACCAGCAAAGCATAAATCCTCTAATCCACAGCCAAAACACGGTTGAATCAGCTATCCAATGACAGAATCAGATCAATGCAGCAACATCTAATCCATATTCATAGCCAGAACCACGCGTAAAGGAAGCAACACAACGAAATCCAGAATTGCAGGCAAAACTGAGCTTAGAACTGAAATTGCAGTTACGCAACGATTCGTAACAACAAACAATGTCGCATCAACACAGAAAGTATCACTACTGATTCAATTTGAAGAAATCCTCAATCGTAATACAGTAGGAAACCAGATTCAACACGTAATCAATGTTAGCTTGCGATCGAAGAAACGAACCAGCAAGAACAGAACAACGGAGCAATCTGATCCAATTGAGTTGAAAAACGAGCAGATCTCAATCCAAGAACACTTACAAGAAGTCTTAATCAAGAATTGAAGCGAAATCGAAGCTCAGAATGAAGATCCAAAGCTACAAATCCAAGATCCATAACAAGCTTGGTCGTCAAGTAAGCCTCATCGTGGCTCTGATACCATAAAAGCTTCTTGTGTTCTTGAGAGGATTTAGAGTAGGAATGTATGAACGTATTCACAGAACTCCAAATCAGTTTGTACAATATGATCTAACTAACTATATATACTAAGTTAGCTACGCACATAGGAAAGGAGGAAAACACAACTAAGGCACAAGCATTGTGTAAGCACACACAAGCATTGTGCAGGCACAACAAGTATTGTGCAAACATAGTGTGCAAACATAGTATCCATAATATCCTATCCTATATATATTATGCGGCATCAATAAGATTATTATCAACAATACAAGCTAAACACTATGTATAACGAGGAACTTATGGCATACAACGCCAACATATCTATTATCTACACCAACAAGGAGTTTATTTCTCCATCTGTAACGGCGTATATTTCAAGAAGATGTCGGCAACACAAAGCCATTGCACTATGTACACAATCAGCTAACATCACGCAATAACAACTTGCGCATTATCTATAACAAGGGACTTATAAAGGTTCTCTATTCAAAAGGCGTTCACTCAGGAACAACTTCAACAACATACACTGCCTTGGATAAAAACCAAGACTTATTCTAAAAAGTGACATGTTGCGACATCCTCCTTTCAAGGGCAAACCTCATGTTCACATCTATCAAAGTAAGCATGATGCGACATCCTCCTTGCAAGGGCAAACCCCATGCTTACTTCTAAAAAATGGCATGCTGTGAAATCCTCTTAGAGGCAAATCCTCATGTTCAAAGCCATTCCCTGCATACAAACCAGGATGCGGCATTTAGGTGGGACTGATCACCCCATCGTGGCGGAAGTCCTCTTGTTAGACGACAACCCCACACATCTACAAAGTATTTACATACCTCTTAAGGGTCCATACGCCATGAAGATACATTCCTTGATAGGATAGCTTCATGTACACTCAAACTATACATATCCTCTTAAGGATGCAGACATAATGAAGACCTATACCTTACGTGGGAAAGCTTCATTCAAAAACTCTAGCAGGAGCGAACCCTGTGTGAAAAAATCACCAAACTTACAAGTCGAGTCTTGTACAACGTCGCCTTAGAGTGGAACTAAGAGACGGTATAAACTTAAGTCTAGCTTCGTCAAGACGACACTGCTACATGTCAAGTGCCCGTGCCAAGTGCCGAGTACATTACTATCTACAATGCTAAAAGTACCAAGTGTACATACCATGCCATGCCTTGGAATTTTTTTTCAAGAGGGGCGCTAATAACACCCTGCAAAGCGCAAGTCGCAACATTGGATGTTTTATCCATTATAAAAAGGAGATCAATCCTATCATGCAAGACCAATACATACGGATAATGAAGATAAATCAAGGTATGAAATATTACTAGCAAGTTATCACGTGTTTATTATTATAGAAAACAGGTCCAAGTGACGAAATACCATGCAAGCAAACGCATAAATGAAGGTTGGGACAAAAGCCTCAATATAACATCAACCCATTCACAAAGGGTTCAACAAGCTGGAAGCAAACAACGTGATACCATCCAAGAGATGACATTATCTCCAAAAGACTAAGACAACATGTCCATGAAGTCAACACCAAGTGCAATATCATCATTACCATATCCAAAGATCACGGAGAGAGAAGCCGCTTCAGCTTCCTTACGCTGTAAATCCGCAACATGGTTAATAGCAAAGGAAGAATAAGGACCTAACTTGTCGAACGGAAAGCCGGGGGCAAGCATGCATACTCTACCAATATAATCCTTGGCAAAATCATCACTCAGAGAAGTGAACTTCGCTTTAGCAGCAGCAAGGACGGCAGCAGTATGCGCAACAGTGCTGGGATACTCGGCAAGTCCCTTCTCAACCCCCGCCTTATGCGCTTCCTCACGTATAGAAGCAAGCGCGACATCATGGGCGCTACCACTCTCCGCAATTTGCTACTTGATAGCAGCAATCTCAGCCTCAAGTTGCTCAACATGTGCGCGACGAGTAGCAATGCGCGTATCAAAATCAGCAACCTTGGAGTTCAAGTTTTGCACCTCCTCCTCGGACTGTGAGAGATCGCGAGTAACTGCATTGCTCTTCTTGACAGCAGCCCTCTTCTCGCGCACAAGCTCCAGCACAAAAGATGACATGTTCACCATCCTTGAAATAGCCTAAGTACAACAAACCAAACAACAAGACGATCAATGCAAGTCATATGCTTATAGCATGCAACATAGAAGTTAAAGCAATGCTTACCGGTGCAAATTCAGCCAAGCTACTCTCAACATATGCTTGTGCTTCCTCGTCAGTAGATGGCTTAACTTCATGATCGCTAGGAGGAACGCACCTTTGAAGCACTCGCACCCCGACTTCCGGTGTTCTAAGCTTGGAATCCTTCAGTAAGTGAAGACCGTCAGTGGAGAAAGGTGACCAATCTTCTCCAGATACATCTATCCTATCGGATAGGATCAAGTCATCACGCTTGATGCCTGGAAGCGCTGCAATAAAGCCAACATAAAACAAAGAAGATGTTAGCAAAATAATACTAAGTAAAAGAAACATGTCGAAGTAAACAACACATACCTCGACGGGAGGAACGCTCCTCCTAGGGCCGGTCCCTCGACCGGGGGGCAGAAGGCGCCACCGTGCAACTCTCGACTCTCTTCCCTTTGTCACAAGAAGGAGTTGGAACAGTAGCACTCGGTTTGGAGCGCTTGGGATCACTCGAGGGGCGCGCCCCTGTGGCGGACCTCTTGGGAAGAGCGCTAGCGACGGGTGCGGCAACAACGCGTTCAGTCACGTGTACAGAGTGACCTGAAAATGAAAGCAACATGAAGACAAAAAAACTTGGAAAATTAACAAGTCCAAAGAGGATGCAAGAAGGTTCCTTACTTGTAGTTCCCTTACGCAACCATGTCCGGAAGCTCCAGCAATAGCGGGGGCAGTAGTGCGAGCATGCCGTCCGACAGGCGGGTTACCGCTTACATCAGATGTCTGTAAGGACGAGCTTTTTCCATCAGTTCGACCTACATTGCAACATGATACAGGTTATAAAGATCATCAACATACCAAATCGTCAGAAGAAAGTATGTAAATCCCGGCATCAATCAACTCTTGCTCTGAAGCGCGTAGTAGACAACGGAAGCTGCGCTCTTGCTGACATCGATAAATAACCTTCACAATCTCCTTTTCACCCGAAGAAAGCTCGGAGAAGATAGGAGCAGGATCAGTCCTCTCAACTTTCTCAACTTCCCAATTTGTGCCGACATCGCACACGAAGAAATAATAATGTCGCCAATGAGGACCCCAGCGATTAGCCGGAGCAGTTAGTCGCTGTCTATAATCCCACTCGGCGTTCCCAAGCCCAAGTCTCTTAAAACCCCTGTCTTGCAAGTTGGGCCAACGCATCTTCATACTGCATAGTCCCGTCATGTCCGGACACAACATCTGATAGAAACAGCGGAAAAGGGTAGTGGAGTAGTGCCAAGACTGCTTATGAAATAGCACCCAGAAGCAACTCCATACTCGAAAGCCGGCGGGAGAAAGAGCCAAGGGCGAGATTCGATAGTAGCGACAAAGGTCTATCAAATCGGGCAATAAGGAAAGCGCAAGCCTTCCCTAATATGTGAAGTGTAAACTGCGGTCAAGTCGTCGGGAGGTGCGGTGACTCGCCCCTGTTTGACGCCGGGTAACACGTCGTAAGGTAGTAAACCTTCCAGCACCGGATCAAGTCCACAACAAGATGCATATAAGTCGAACATAGCTTCATCAATCTGGTTGTTGAAGTAACTCACACCTGTCTCCTTAACCTTTAAGACTTCGGGGAAAACAGGAGGTTTTACGATGACTTCGGCCTCCACACCCGTTATAGCATCCAATGGCTCGACAATGTCGACATCCGGCTCAACTATGTCGACATCCAACTCATCATCGATATCCGAACATAGTGTCACTCTCGGAATGGGGATAGAAGACTTACTCATATTAACAGCTGTGAAAAGGCTAAGTCCACGAAGATGACAGCGAGATGTGGTATCCTGAAAAGTACAACCGACAATCCAATCAGTGCACAAGCACGCATCAATCACTTATGCAAACATCTATGCAATTAACGCTTCATATGAGATAACTATGTACGCAATGACTTAATAGTCTTCGTGCAACAAGTAACAACCATCATGCAAGGGGGGCAACCCTCTCTACACATCAACTTACATGTCGACATCAAACTCATACTCGCAGCATACATGATTACAAGGGCGAAATATTTTCTAAGTGTTTCGCTCAGGATGACAGTCAGCATCCTACCAAGTGTCAACATGCTACTACGTGTCGACATACAACAAGTTGTCAGCACACTATCAAGTATTAACGTACGACAAGGTGTCAGCATGCAACAAAATATGGCTGAAATATTTTCTAAGTATTTCGCTTACGACATGGGACTATACGCGACAACAAACCAACCGTCAGAAAATATTGTCTAAGTATTTACTTGATGTCAACAATCAACAAGCGGCATGGAATCAACTATCTAGGAGCATTCTCCAAGTATACTAGCATGATGACGGATAATATACATCAAGTGGCAAACATCAACTACTACGAAATATTTTTTAAGTGTTTCTAGGCCAGCGGTCGACAAGAATCATATGACAACATCAATGGTAACAAGTACTAGATATTATTGAAATATTTTCTAAGTGTTTTAGCATGTTTGCAGACAGTGACCAACGATCAATACATGATACTCAACGCACATTGCCTAAGTTATCACTACCAACATACAACCATTGACGACCATGTACGAACAACTACCGATCCTCAACATCGAACATACTAAAACAACGGCTAAGGCATGGAGCAACATGTCGGCAATAAATACTATGCACAAGGGAAGTGTAACAATTCATTTGCACTTTTCTAAAAATTTCAGCACTTAGAAAAATGTTGGCCGATTTGGGGCTAAGTATCTTAATGCATTTCATCAAACACCTTGTATGCATGTTAAGGTGACTAAGCACATAGTGATTTCAAGATTGAATCAAGGCCAAACGAAGTCACAAAATGTCCAGCCACATACGGAATTAGACTCACCAACACGAAGCGAGTCCGAATTGTCACACGCCGTCACCGGAGCTCCACGCGCCACCCAGAGACGCCGCACGCGCCGCTGCCGTCCCTGTCACGCGCCTCCGCTGATCGCCACACGCCGCTGTTTTGCACTCCACGCGCCGCTGACTTCCACCTCTAGCTTGGCCGAAATTTAATTGATGTCAAGTATGATGTGACTACTCCAAATTTACACCTCCATAAGCTCCTTCTTCAACAAGCAATGAGAGCTTCTTGGAAAACTATCAAGGGAGGATGTAAGCTAATGACTATTCTCCTAATTTTCACTAATAGTGTCTACACTATGTGCTAAGGACTAAAGTCATATCTATTTTCGCACAAATTCCTAGCATCGTGTATGAGCATGTTTACATCTCTCCTATGCTTACATTACATGCATGCTCCCTAATGTTGCATGACGCGCTACATACAATTATTATTGCATGTTACGTACACATAGGATATTATGCATGATATTATTTTTATATATGCATGATTCTAATTTATGATTGCTACAAGATTATTTTTATAATCTAAGTATGAATTGCATGTTTACATCATATTACATGCTTACATCATATTCTATGTTTACATCATGCTTCATGTTGACAAGCATATTCCCCAATTTTATATTGCTCTAAGTATTTTGCTTATTGCGCGATTATGTCATCTATATGCTATGTCGTCATCTCCATGTTAACATCATGTTACACGTTTACGTCATGTACCATGATGACACCACGTTGCATGATTATTTATTATTACAAGTATTTTGCTTATTGCGTGTCATTACGAATATGTCGTTAATTGCACGCTGCTATATGTATACCATCTGTTACGCTAACCCCGTGAACATATTAAGCACGTTCGTCGAAAAAGTAAAGATGGACGAATTTATGCTCCGTGCATTCGATTGAAAAACAGGTCACTCCTGAGGTCACTGCCGAACCAAAATTGGACGAATATCCTATTTTAAATAGAGTCAAGCATGGGTTTTGAACTGCTACTTGACTCGGGGGCAAGTGATGGATATCGGTCGAATTCGGGTTCGTATTTACGTTTCGAACCTCGCAAACACGACGAAACCCATAAACGAATTTTACCGCGGACACCCTGAGTCCAAAACGGTCCGAATGCGCGCAGCACCCGGACCGGGACTTCCGGATTGCCTCGGCAGTCCGGATTGGTCCGGTTCGCCCGGCAATCTGGACCATAACGGACATTCGACATGGTCCGGACTGTCGACTGGCACCGCACGCTTACCCCTATTATTTTTACTAAGTATGAGAAGTCAATGCACACATAGCCAACCTCGATGTCGGTAAGCGTTTTCCTTTAAACCGGCATTGAATCGCATAAAACCAGATACGGTTCTCGGGTTTCTTATAAATAGGGAACCTAGACCTCCCATTTAACAACTTAACTCGAAACTCTCTCAAATTGGCTATTTGTGCTCTGACCTCTCTCTACATATTTTCTCTCTCTAGATTGTGACTTAAGCATCGGAGAGGGTTCAACCAGCACCACCCCCCCCCCCTCTCCATGCTGGTTATTACCCGTTTTGCAGGACCCGACGTGTAGGAGACCAAGATTAGAGCCAAAACCAAGTTCGGGGTTCGAGGATTGAGGTTCGTGGATCGTGGATCGTGACGTGCTGACGGGAGACCGTACATGCGTGCACATCCAACTCGTTCGCGAAGAGTTACCCGAGGTGTCCCAGGTGGAACCGACCTCAACAGCCGGGAAGCGAGCATTGAGTCTGACCTTAGATATGAGTTCTGAGTCCATGAGGATACTTTAGGTGCCTCTTCATCAGGCTCCTGGGATCAATCACACGCTCGAGGTGAAGAAGTTTGCACAACCGAGCTATGACCCCGTGGTCGAACGCGGCACGCGCAGTATGAAGCACGCGTTGATAGCATACCTGAACCCTTTGGGTTGACAGGAAAGGGATATGTCAATCATGCTATCACAGATACTCATCTGGCCCAGAATGTGGTTAAATGACGAACGAAGTTCATCACGGCGATATGCAAAACGAAGATCATGTCGAGTTACTTCGAAACTAGATAATCGTCTTGCTTAATCAAGTTTATCCCCCTGACTCTTAGCCAGTCTTGCTTGGTAGAGGCCTCCCTCCACCGCAAGACTACCGTACCTGTGTGACTAGGTAAGGCCCACATTCGACATAGTTTGGCAGAGGATTGCGTCCTCCTACGACTTAGTTTATAGACTGTAAATCTGATGTAATCAAAACATTATGACGTCGATTGATCATAAACTCAGTTGCAATTCTTTCGCTTACAAAATGTAACTTTCTAATATCATATGTTATCACAGATACATGCCATTTCTAAACCCTACGCAATCCAAGCAGTTTTATGTGCTTTTCAAATATGTCCTTGCGTAGTGGTTTAGTTAATGGGTCCGCTACCATGTTATTTGGTGGACAAGTATTCCATAGTGATAATATTGTCTACCACCACAAATTTAGCATTATATATTTCATATCAATGTGTTTTGTCCTACTATGGTACTTTGGATTCTTAACTGCCGCAATGGCTGCTTGAATGTCACAGAAGACCTTTACAGGTTTATTCTTGACATCGCCACCAAGCAGCGCAGTTAGAAGCCTTTTAAGCCAGACCGCTTTCTGTGCATTCTTAGAGAGAGCTACCAATTTCGATTCCATTGTAGACAGCGCGACTCATATTTTCTTCTTGCTCGTCCATAAAATGGCGACATTAGCAAAGAATGAATACTCCTCCTGTGGTGGACATATGATCATTCGGATCGCCACCACGATCGACGTCAATGCAATCGGTCAATTCTAACTTCCTGCCCTCGTAGCACAGTTCGTGGTCGGCAGTACCTTTTTAGATAACGAGTTATTTGTTTTATAGTCTTTAAATGTTAATGGCTAGGATCTGATAGGAAGCGTGCTACTAGGCTCATGGCGTAACAGTCATCCGGACGGGTGCATTGCATGGTGTAGAACAAACTACCGACCATGCTAAAACATCATGCACCCTTTATATATTTACGCTCTTCCAGGTTCTTGGGGCTGTCACGTTTTGACAGTGCGCACCCAAACAACACCGGCGTCTCCACGAGTTTTGGCACCCTGTAATCTGAATCTTTTCAACATATTGTTTATACAAGATTCTTGAGATACACATAATCTCCGGGTAGCGCAATCTCTGGCAGTCTCAGTGCCTAAGATATACGTGGCCTCTCCCATGTCTTTCATCTCAAATATAGACGCCAATCAGGACTTTGACTTATTCATAAAACTCATGTCGTTTACAACAATAAGTATGTCGTCCACGCATAAGGTTAAGATGACATACTTAGACCTGGAGGTCTTATAATACACGCACGGATCCTTGTGATAAACTCACAGATCCGTTTCTTATGATTTCCTCGTGGAATCTGCGGTACCATTGCCGAGACGACTGTTTATGACCGTAGATGGACCTTTGGAGTTCACAAACTTTACGTTCGTTACCAGGAGTAATGAAACCCTCCGGTTGCTCCATGTAGATCTCTTCCTCCAGCTTTCCGAGGAGAAATTCGGTCTTAATATTCATTTGGTGAGGTTCGTAACCGAAACCTGCTACCAGGACCATGAATGGCCCTGCACCGTGGTTTTACGCACAGTTGGTGAGTATGTTTTTTTTTCAAACTCCACTCCATGAAGTTAGGTATAACCTTTCTCAACAAGTCGAGCTATGTATCGCTCGACATTTTCCATCAGTGGTGAGCCTTCTTTCAGGACTCACCCTATCCTTATGCCCATGTGGTTAGCAGGTAAATCAACTATTGACTATAATGGCTTGCATTTGGCCGATCTCTCTCATTTATTATTTTCCTCAATTTCTCCACTTGAGGTCTTTCCAATGTAGGCCAACAGTTGTTAGAGTGAGGTCATCACTCTTCTAGATGGGATACTTCTTTGGAGAAGTTTGATGCCTTCGACTTTCGTCTAGGCTTGTTTATCCCGTCTTTGAGTCTTAACGTCTCTCCCACTCGGAATAATGCCTCTTATCGTTATCGGAGCATTTCTTCCAACTGGGATCAATTCTCCCACTCGAAATAACGCTTCTTATCGGAGCATTAATTCTGTTGGGTACAAGAGCAGTGCTTGAACCATAACCAACAACTTTCCTTGAACGAATTCTCGGTCTCGGAGTTTTACTTCCAATATGAATTCCTTGATCACTACGATCTGGAACCAAGTTTGTCGGATCACTCCCACTGGGAAAAATGGGTAGTATAGGTAGTTGTGGCATTCCTGGTTCAGCGTTACGATAATCAGGTTCAACTTGATTCGTCCAAACAACAATAGTGATTACATGTGGCAGGTGATTATTCCTCCCACTGGATTTATAATGAAAATATTCCTATTATCATTTACCATGTCATTCACTTGAGTTCCTGGTTCAAATCTCTTCCACTCGAATTAAGTGGGACCCGATAACTGTAATATTTTGCTCATGATTCTGTCAAGACTCATTATTCTGAAACTGTCAATGCATCAAAAAATTCGTCCTTAAGTATGTAATGTTACATGTTCGACCACGACACCATGTCTTTAAGCTGTAAACCTATACTTTCAAAGAGTAGTGAACATACTATTGTCCTAAGTACGTGTTTAATGCGCAAATTAATGTCGCATGGTGATATGATTTATCTCATTATCATTCTTCATCCTTTTTATGGTGGCGTGTCATACAGATTTCAGTGGAACACAGTTTTACATGAATGTGAATCACTTCTCATCATCCCTTAAGGAACAGCTGATTAAGTGACTCCAACATTATGTTTATAAACTATGCTATCAGAAGTGAGTGTTTTGACTTAAATGCCTAGCCTGACTTGTCGTTCAAGGCGTACGGAAGGAAAATCGTTTAACCGACTTCATCCTTCTTCGTTTGCAAACTTAT
Source organism: Clarkia xantiana subsp. parviflora (assembly GCA_036873135.1). Taxonomy (NCBI): domain Eukaryota; kingdom Viridiplantae; phylum Streptophyta; class Magnoliopsida; order Myrtales; family Onagraceae; genus Clarkia; species Clarkia xantiana. Next base: position 22,897,420 of record JAPTYO010000015.1, on the reverse strand, counting down.
CTCAGAGATTTTATCACATCTCCGAACTGAGCATTTTAAGTTTTCACCTTATGCGTCAGTTGATACTTTTACAAGGTCGTAGTAGCTTTCGAAGCCTACTTCTTATCGATGTAAACGTTATCAATAAGTTATTTCCGAATGAATGCAAATGAAAATTCAGCACATTGTCATTTAAACACTTCATTATTAAACTCATACTTAGATACGACGTGTTCCTCTTTCGAGGTCCACTTGCGCGAGGCGCAACTTACCCCAGTTTTAACCCTCGGTTAAATCGTTTCATTTTTTAATTTAATTCAATTTAATCCAATCGGTTTCGCACATGATTATCATTACAGATTATTTCATTCAATGGAGTACTAACAAATAAGAAATACTAAATCTTTTGATCTAGCTACGCAATTGATATGTATGTTCAGTTCAGTTTCCCGACTGAGATTACGGAGTACGTGAATCGTTTCGTTTTGTTCGACCACTTTTACCTGGCCGAAATTTCATTTCGGATCAATCTCTCTTAATTGGGCCGATTAATTTTGACAAGTAGATCACATTTCGAACAGAAACTACTTTATTCAATAAATCCGAATCTCGAAATAACCAAAATTTTAGTAACTCAAACGAACGATAAATGACAATGATAGGGTTCTTGATCTGAAGAACGCGTATTCGATCCATGATTGTTGCATAGATAGTCGAGAACTTTAAGTCATGTTGAACATCACATCTGGGTAATTCACGAGTGAATTACATCAAATGATCTGTGTCTGTATAAAATGTTTTACAGCTTCATACACATGACCTACGTGGCATACTAGAGACGCACTTTATCAACATGGTTTAACCCAGCGGATTATCGTATAAGACCTTTATGGTCCAGTTCTCTCTATAATAGGCGGATCATGGTTGATTTCTTTCGAACCCGGTATGGTGAGCAGAGAAGGTTTCCCTTTTACTGCTGTGGTTACTGTACTTGATTAGGCTCAAGTTCATTGAGTCCTGTCAATATCAGACAACCATATACATCTTTTCCATGTTGACCTTTCATTCTGAAGATCCGATGCGGGTTTTACGCCAACATCCATGAAAAGAGAGAAGACCATCATGTTTAACCGAAACGTTTAGCTTTCGCATCCTTGCTTCCACCGAGGCGGATGCAAAGGGATACTAAGCTGCAACATTGCCTGGTTGTAATTGAAGTCTTCTTCAAACCCCTTTTACCAAGATTGAATGTATCACCACATACGCGTTGAGATCATCAAAGAGCCTACTCCTCTTCTTGGTGAAACAAATTGTTGTATTCGTTTCGCATTGTCAAAATCATACAGACTACCATATTAATCTGTAGTTGTCCTCTCCACTTTTCGAAATCGTAGAGAGTTAAACATGTACTCCTTTTATTCATCATGATTCATACCATCAAGATTGCGTGGAATATTGAATCGCACTAAATTAATCAATTCATATTAACACATTGATGATTATGCAAAAATCAGGGAGACAATAACATTTTGAGAAAGAATTGCATACATCAGATATCTATTAAGATTGAATCCGACAAATAATGATTCCTTAGTCATCTAAACCAACCGACCACCAGTAAACCAATGAAAGATGATTGTGAAAGAGTTCACATTACTGCCGTTTTCAATCAAATAGATCAGTCTTTTAAAACAGTTTTAATCGCAAATTACCAGAACGGGAATTTTAAAACAAGCATACCCGATCTTGTCTTTTCCAAGGCCCTTTGTATATTGGAAAATATTCTGATTAATTTACTCATGCATATATAATTCTACTAACCATGTAAATTATCATACGCAAGTAACATTCATCAAACAAATCACACTCATGCTTACGCGTCATGCGTCTAATGTTCCGAGGAACTCATGCTTGCATACATAATTCTACTTCCAAGTAAATTATCAAATGCAACTACATCCTCAACATTCTAGCATACGTGTCAAACATGAAAATTCCACAACAATCATACATATTTGGCGACTGGTTTTCAGTTTTATAATAGGGTTAAAGGTACTTTTGGTGCCACATGTTTGACATGTGTAGGTTTTTGGTGCCATATGTTTTATTTTGTAGGCTTTTGGTGCCTTATGTTTAAGAGGTTGTATGCTTTTTGTATTTCCGTTAGTCAACAGTTAGTTTGACCGTTAAATACTTTTATTTTGTTTAATTTAGTCCTCAAATTTATATTTCTAAAATTTAACATTTACAATTTAGTCCCTATTGTTTGCTCAAGTCACCGTCCAAGGCCGCCGGCCACCACCAAACCACCTCCGAGGCCACCAACCGCCACGAAACGGGCCGGCCACCACCCCACGGCACCGGCCACCACCGCTTGGGGCCGAAAACCACCCAAACTGGTGGTGGCCGGCCCCAATTGGTGGTGGCCACCACAATTGGGGCCGGCCACCACCAATTGGTGGTGGCTACAACCCCAATCGGGGCCGGCCACCACCAGTGGTGGTGGCTACGGTCCCAATCGGGGCCGGCCACCACCAGTGGTAGTGGCTACGGCCCCAATCGGGGCCGGCCACCACCAGTGGTGGTGGCTACAGCCCCAATCGGGGCCGGCCACCACCAATTGGTGGTGGGTACAGCCCAATCGGGGCCGGCCACCACCAATTGGGGCCGCCGGTCCCGATTGGGGCCACAGAGGGCTCCAATCGGGGCCGGCGGCCCCAATTGGAGGTGGCCAGCCCCGATTGGGGCTGTACCCACCACCAATTGGTGGTGGCCGGCCCCGATTGGGGCTGTAGCCACCACCAATTGGTGGTGGCCGGCCCCAATTGAGGTGGCCACCATCAATTGGGGCCGGCCACCACCAATTGGGGTGGTTTTCGGCCCCAAGCGGTGGTGGCCGGTGCCGTGGGGTGGTGGCCGGCCCGTTTTGTGGCGGTCGGCGGCCTTAGAGGTGGTGGGTAGTGGTCGGCGGCCTTGGACGGTGACTTGAGCAAATAATATGGACTAATTTGTAAATATTAAATTTTAGAAATATAAATTTAAGGACTAAATTGAATAAAATAAAAGTATTTAACGGTCAAACTAACTGTTGACTAACGGAAATACCAAAAACATACAACCTCTCTAACATATGGCACCAAAAGCCTACAAAATGAAACATATGGCACCGAAAACCTACACACGTCAAACATGTGGCACCAAAAGTACCTTTAACCCTTAATTAGGGGCTGATTTGCAATTCATGCTCATATCCAATTACGCAACATTCTAGACATGAATCCTAGGCATTTCCAACCATCACAGCACGTCTATCCTAGTGCGCATTCCATATATTTAACCAGGGCTCCGCCCACAACATGCAATATCCAGCTAGCTTGACTAAGTCAAGAAAACATTTCTAATCATGCATTAATCTATATTGAATAATAAACAATTGCAATTCAGCCCTCTAATTAATCCAGTCCAAAAAACGTGTATCTCTGAGATCCATTCCCATAATTGAAACAAGGCATAAAGGTTAGCAACCCTATGAGCACTGTGTAGTCCATTTAGAGGTTAAAAAACATTTGGATTTTAAAACTTGACCAACCGATTTTATTTAATTGACTTGAATTCGATTTTGAAAAATATTTCGGTTCAGTCAATTTCGGTTCGGTTTGATCCGGTTTGGTCCGGTTCAGAAAATCTGGTTAGGCCCGGTCCGGCAAATCCAGTTCGGTCTGGTAAATCCGATTCGGTTTGGTCCGGTAAATCCGGTTCGGTTTGGTTTTAAATTTTAAAATCCGGTTCGGTTCGAACCGGTCCAATAAAATAGGGTTTGGTTGGGCTCAACACACAAAACCGATTCGGTTAGATCCACTTAATTACCCTGGTTCGACCCGACCCGATTTGGCACACCCTTGGTGAGGGATATGGTTCGGTCGAACTAGAGTTTATGGGGGGAGGGTTTTTCTCTCTAAAACACTCTAATGAGGGAATTATGATTAACCCTAAAAATCTTCTAACACCTCTTATTTATAGGAGAAGTAACGTGGACAAAAGTCAACTTCACCCTCCTTTCATATTTCGGCCGGCCTATGTATTTGGGGAGGCCCAATTTTGGGCCTCCCGTGTCAATTGGGATTTGGGTCTAACCCAATTACCCTAATGTGACATTTACCCAAGTTTATTAGGTAAACTATACATATTATGAGTTACTAATTACGACGCCCATTACCATATGCTTACACTAAGAGTATCCACAATGGTATTACGTATTTTTCTTTCCTTAAAGGTGCCACGTAAGCTTTTTATGTGTGGTTTAAGGAATACATAAATTTATATAATTCTTAAATAATAGTAGGTCTACAATGGTTTTACTTAACCATCTTACGTAAACATATTTTATTATTAAATTTTAAAAACTAATTTAAAAAGTAGTTATAATTAAAGTTTCAACTTTGTCGTTACAATCAACTAAAAGAAATTGTGTCGTTACAATTAAGTTTTTTTCTAATTTTGCAACACGAATTGTGTTATTTTATATATATATATATATATTCATTTTATATATATATAACTAAGATATCTGCTATATATTCATTATATATATTTTTTTATATATTTGCTAGGTTATATATATATATGTGTGTGGAATGGAACAGGCTGTGTTTGGAAAAAAAAATGAGGACAATTAATTTTACGTAAACATAAAGCATTCTATATATTGAAGGAATGCTCTATGTAAAAACATAAATTACGTGTGAGTCTCATTTTTAAGGACTACTCTGTAAAACAACTATAGAGATTTTTTTTTCATTTTACAAAAATAAACATATCACGTTTATGTAATCCTTACGTATTACCACTGTGCATGCTCTAAAGTTGTTTTTTGAAATACGAATATATGGAAGGAAATAATTGAACACGAGTTACAAACTATCTAACCTAGTGATTTTCATTTTGTCCATATATAAGTATATTCATGTTTATATTATCCAATATGTGCAATAAATTTTGCTACAAAGGTAAAAAAAAATGTCATAGCATAGTATAAAATGTATTTTACAAATAAGTAAAATTAAGATGTCCAAACCAAACTAATTAGTCTTCAATATATGCTTTCCACTAAAAAAAAAATATCTTTATACCAATATACCAATATAAAATGTGAGAGTTGTCCTCACCCCTAAAAGGTACCTCTTAAACATTTTTATTTTAATTTATTATATATATATATACTATATATATATTTAGTTCCCATATATTTTTATTTTATTATATATATATACGTGTTATATTTAGTTCCCCTATTTTTATAAAATTGGCGATTTAGTCTTTTTATCTTTGAGGCCCATCAATTTATATTTACTATTACTAAAAAACCATTTAGTTACATTTGTTATTTTTAGTTTTTTAGGTCGCTTAATTGGTAGGTCACTGTATTTATTATTAATTTCTCCATCAAATATACTTATCAATTAGAGTCAACATGCATTCAATAGGTGCAAATGTCAGGTAGATGCATTTTTTCCATTCACTATATCACCGATTTAGGGATGTTCCGCTTGTTGACATTTTTGTATCAAATAAATTAGTCACTTGCTAACTCATATAAAATATCAAATATGGATCAAACGTGGTTCTTGAAGTTTGACTTTACATATAACATGTTACTCAATGTTTAATACTTATTGACTCGAACTATCGATTTAGTTCTTGCGTCTGTAAATTCAATCATATTAGGTATCTCCTAATTGGTAGTTGAATAAATAGTTAAGTTGAATTCAAGTATAAACTTTAGACATTAGTGTTTTAAAAAATTGATAATTTAGTCTGTATAATATTTGAGTATTACTAAAAATTTCATTAGATAATTGTATTAATTTTTTTGTGAAGGTCGCTTAACTGACATCTTCCATTAATTATAATTAACTTATTAATACAATATACCTATAAATTTGAGCCACCCATAAAGTAGGATATGTACTCAACTCGTGCAAACTTCGAGTACATGTTTGAGATTTTTTTCGTATCACATAGATCAGTCACTTATCAAATCATATCAACTGTTAAAATATGGGTCAACCACGGTTCTTGAATTTTGATATTTTACGGATAACTTGGTACTCATCGTCCAACATTTAGGGTCTCGAATCATTAATTTAGTTCTTCAGTCTGTCAATTAAATCAAATTGTATTAGTAGTTAAATAAGTATTTGAAATAAAATCAAGTATAAACTTTAGATTTTACTGAATTGAAATTTTCTTTAGCGTTAAATCAATTTTTGTTGGTATTATGATATAAAATTGCATGAAAAATGTATAGTTACGTTTGTATAGGTCAAACTGCTCCACCGATGACTCTAAGTGGTTAATTACGGGCTTACATTCTTCACTCCTCAAGTTGATAAATTAGATACAACTTTATCATTAATAACTCACATCATGCTCAATCCAACTCATTATTAGTTATAACAGTAAATTAGTATCTGTTACAAAAGTAGAGAGCTAATAGAAGAGGGAACTTAAGGATGTCTTATTATCACACATAAGGAGCCCTTATATAGGGATTACATATACTTGTGGAGGAAGTAAATTTAATACTAGGAAAATCTAAACAAGGAAGATGGTATACACACATAATATTGAACATAAATATATTCATAACACTCCCCCTTGGATGTTCATAAGGGAATTGTGCCTCGTTAAAACCTTACTAGAAAAAACCCATTGTGATAAAAATCTAGTGAAGGAAAAAGAGTACACAATTATGGATCCCTTTTGTAAGCTGCCTCGTTAAAAACCTTACCAGGAAAACCCGATGGGATAAAACATTGGTTATGGGAAAAAGAGTGCAGCGGTGTAGATTCTCTTCCTGATGTTGACATCGCGTAATTTCATTAAGTCGACGCAATCCAATCATGTTCGCCGATATTCCAGAAGTCGCGGTCGATAAAGCCTCCTTGAAAAGATCCGCTAGATAGTCATATGAACAAATTCGTTGGATGAAGAATAACTTGAGGCGATGTGTTTTGTATGTCTCCTTTCATATAACAATCTTCAACTCGAGCTATATAACCTGCATTATCTTCATATATATATACAATATAATGCTACATTTGAAAATTGTGCACTTCCATATTATAACTTACATTTGTGTAGCAAATTAATTTAGGTCTTGATTCGTCATGATATTAATCTCATGGAATTCTTACAATCATTAAGGTACTCAATAGATGTGTTTATCTATGCAAAATAGCTTCAAGACATTTTTCTTTTTTATAAGACAAGATTATTTTCAATCTCTTAAGTACTCGATCTTCAGGCCGAGCCAAACATTTGTCATTTCAATATATTTTGTCTGAATTTAACATCATCAATAAATTGATTCTATTTACAAACTCTTCACGAGTTTCAATATCTTAAATTCTCCCCCTCACGCGATGCCCATTTCGGCTATAGCGTGATCAATTCAACTAATCAAAATATCAGTTTTCTTGATTCGCATAATATCATCTGATATATCTTTGCTCAAATGAGCTATACATTGTGGAGAATATAACATAATCTGCCTGTATTATTTTAAATGGTACAATATCTATATTATCCAACATTCTTGGAAAAATTTCATGCTAGCATTTTCAATCCTTCTAGGATTTTCACTTTAATTTTTGCTATCAAATTTGCCACCTAAAAAGCCTATAAATAATTCATATGTGGGACGCATTCAAAACTTTTTGTGTACTTCCAACGTAATAATATATTTGAAGGTGATTGCTCCACTAAATGATCCATATAATAATTGCCAGAATTTTGCATATAACATTTGTACCACAGGTTGTGCGTATATATCTTACGACACAATTTATTTATGCGGGAAATAATTTGTATCCACTGGCTTCCACCTTATGCATTTTTCATGTTAATACTTGCGTCTTTTCAAACTTTGGCCAATCATAATACTTGTTTAACATATTGAGCTCAAGATCCTCGTATTGTTTTAAGTTTTCAATCAAAAATAATATTCAAAACAGCTGTCGACAACTTGATATGCATAGTTCCATAAATTCCCATTAATAACATAACTCATCGTGTTGATAATGTGTTACAAAAGTAGAGAGCTAATAGAAGAGGGAACTTAAGGATGTCTTATTATCACACATAAGGAGCCCTTATATAGGGATTACATATACTTGTGGTGGAAGTAAATTTAATACTAGGAAAGTCTAAACAAGGAAGATGGTATACACACATAATATTGAACATCCACTAAATATATTCATAACACCCCCCCTTGGATGTTCATAAGGGAATTGTGCCTCGTTAAAACCTTACTAGAAAAAACCCATTGGGATAAAAATCTAGTGAAGGAAAAAGAGTACACAATTATGGATCCCTTTTTGTAAGCTGCCTCGTTAAAAACCTTACCAGGAAAACCCGATGGGATAAAACCTTGGTTAAGGGAAAAAGAGTGCAGCGGTGTAGATTCTCTTCCTGATGTTGACATCGCGTAATTTCATTAAGTCGACGCAATCCAATCATGTTCGCCAATATTCCAGAAGTCGCAGTCGATAAAGCCTCCTTGAAAAGATCCGCTAGATAGTCATATGAATAAATTCGTTGGATGAAGAATAACTTGAGGCGATGTGTTTTGTATGTCTCCTTTGATATAACAATCTTCAACTCGAGCTATATAACCTGCATTATCTTCATATATATATACAATATAATGCTACATTTGAAAATTGTGCACTTCCATGTTATAACTTACATTTGTGTAGTGTTGGATCACGGTGGAACTCCGGTACGGACTTTGACGGCAATCCTAGCTCCTTTGCTCCACGCAATCCTACAAGAGGGGATAGACCGGGCGGTGACCCAGAATCCCTCTCTGATGCTTAAATGAGTGCCTAATACGGACTGGCAAGCGATAATCTAAAAGGGTATGTCATTCAACGTAAGTGTTCTGAGGTGACCTCTTGCCTTTTATAGGCGAAGAGATGCCCCAGGTACCTGGTGAACCGTTGGGGGTGGTTAGCCCGTATCCCGCGTATCTCGGGTGTGATCCCGCCTATCTAGGCCGTGATCTCGCTTATCTCGGCCACGCCCCGCGTATCTCGGCCACGCTCCGTGTATCTTAACCACGTTCCGCGTATCTCGGCCACGCCCCGCGTATCTTGGCCTTATCCTCTGGTAACGAGTCCCGACTCCCGTCGGGGACTCCAGAGTTATCTCATTGTGTCACCGCTCGGGGCCCCTCGTCATCGTGACAGGGCCACTCGTTCTCAGGGATTCGTCATCGGGGCCTACTTAAAGGCTTCACATCGGGAGCTTCCAGCTCAGCTGTCAGGACCGACTCTGTCGGGACCTTTCATCATCGGGACTCCCTTCGTCAGGACCCTTCTCCTAGGTCATCTTGACCTTCATTTTGGGCCTGGTGGGCCCTTTTTTCCGTTTCCTCACCGTTAAAGGGCCTGGCGGCTGTAGTCGAACCCATCATTTGCCCCCAATACATAAGGGACTTTTAGTTCGTCGTGTCTTCCAACTCCCGTCCTCCCGATATTGAAATCGGGGATCTGTCCCTTGATGTGGTCATTCAGTACTAATCTTTTCCTTCACGTTTCCTCAGCGTTTTGTGAGTAACTGCCAAATCTCAGGGGTCTCCTCGATTCCTCAGCTCATTAAATGCAGTAGACAGTGGAGCGACGTTTTCGGCCCTCGTGCCTGATTTTTCGCGCCTGCTCTTTTCTGAAAAGTGCTTTTCAGGCCGTTTCATCATTACGTCTGTTGTCCTTCTGCACGTTTCATCTCAACGGTCCAGATTAAGACTCTTCGACTTCGACGACTCGGATCGAAGTGTCCCCTCAACTGTCTTCTTTACCTATAAAACCCTAGCCACGGGCACAGTTTAATTTTTACCGTTTCCGAATTCTCAAAAGCTCTCTGCCATTTCTCTGCGAGTTCAAGCTCTGTAATTCCGAAGGCCTTGGAGTTTCTCCGATCATCTTTCCGGCGACGCCCAGTTCATTTCCCCAACTTCTACTTCATCATGTCTGGTAAGGATCTTTTCTTCATTGCTAGTTCGACTTTTCCTTGTTTATAGCTTTTCGAGAGTCCCACTGTGTTTTTCTTGCCATTGTTGCTTTTCAGACAGCGGGTCCAGCTCTGAGGGGAGAAAACCTTTTAATTTTGATTATGCTCTGAACGAAATTTCCAATACTGCCTATGATGCAGCCCTCCGAGAGGGGTGTATCACTTCTACTTGGGAACCCCGTTTCCCGTATCCTTGGCCTCGCCCCTCGGGTAACCCTGAGGTTACTCGTCCCCAAAAAGGGGAGGTATTTGTCTCTACGGGACAAGTATCAGCGGGGATCAGATTCCCCTTCTGTGGTAATCTGGTCGAGATGTGCCAGCATTACAAAACGCATCCCACTACCTTCTCTCCCCATGCCATCCGCCTATGGAACGCCTTTCAGGTTCTCTGCTTCCGACAAAAGTGGGTCTACAGCCTCCAGCTCTTCAGAACCTTCTATGGGATGAAGTGCAACGAGGCGGGGGTTTGCGCCTTCTATCCTCGGATGCCCAAGTGGAGTAAGCAGCAGCTTGCACGGTGTAACTGGACCAATGACACCTGGAAGGTGGTCAAGGGTCGGGGACTCCTGGTTGACACGGGGTCCGACAACAGTGGTTGGAAGAGGAGCTACTTCTTCATCCGACAATCTTCGATCCCCTGGCCCCGATGAGAGGTGACAGCCGACTCCCCGCCTGCCTTCCACACTTATTTTGATGAAGATTTTGAAACCTTTCAACTCATCCAGCTTTATCGATGGGGGGAGTCCTACACTCCCCTCGACGCCAATTCCCTCGTGGAGCGGGACCTGGTGAACGCCGGGATCTGACTCCTCGATATAATCTCTGGGGGGGCAGCTTTTCGACGGCCCTTCTAACTCTTCTTCGTTTACTGTTTGCAGCCAAGAAGGTATCTGTGCTGACCGATCTATTCCTTAAGCAGGGGGAGACTGATGTTGTCCGCCCCTCGCGGAAGAGGAAGTCCGCCAAGAAGGCTGCTGCTCGGTCGGGGTCTCCTTCAGCGGAGCAACCCAAGCGGAAGCGGGTGGAGCTGGACCAACTCTTCGACGTCCAGAATGTTGAAGAAGGTAAAAAGCTCCGACTTGCTATAAAATCATACAGGAGGATGGTCCCGAGGGATTTGATTCCTTCGACCAAGGAGGCCCGCATTGCTGACGTTAATCGGATCCTTCGAGGCGAAACTCCACGCGTCCTGAAGGCGGGCTACTACCATTATCAGGGGAAGGATCAATACGTCTCCCGACGTATCATTTGGTGTAAGAATCCTGATGAACTTCCTGACTACATTTCTGAAGCCTCTCATCCTCCAGGTGCAGGTCGTTCAGGAGCTCCATCGGGTGCTGAAGCTTCCGCGGATGCACCGTCTTCAGCAGGGGGGCCTCCCTCAGCTGGGGAGAAGGCTCCGACTGGCGAACAGTTTCGGCAGGTGGAAACCTTGGACTCCTCCGAGGAGACTGACGAGGGTGGCTCCCTTCGTCATCGTCGGAGGACGGGGCAATCTCCCTTGAAACCAACTCCTCAGGGGCCGCCTCCTTCATCTTCTCCGCAGCAGCGGCAGCCATCGCCCATCCATAACTTCACTCCTTCCCCCGTTCGGGCCGAGACGGAGGCATGCCCCTCCACTTATCGTCCTCCTCCTCCTGTCGCTCTCGATAGGAATTTCTATAGGCCCTTCAACCCTTCACAAGCGAATGCCCCCTGGACTCCCATCCAGACGCTGCAAGGAGTCCCGCTTACACAAGGGGAGCAGCACCATGACCTGGCCCTGCATCTTCTAGCAGGCTCGATCCTGCCTACCATGCGGTATCCGATTTCCCTCAATCGGACGGCTATGCAACGGGATGTCAGAGAGATGTCCATGCGCCGTATAGAGGTAAGACTTCGCTTCTCTCTTTTTGATGATAAATCAGGTTGTTTGTCTATTAACACTTTTTCTTCTTATTGTAGGAGCTCGGGGACTTCAACCGTCTTATCGGGTACGTCATCGCCTACGATGAGTCCCGGGAGCGGGATCGAGCAGCCCTCGACCAGCTCAAGGAGGATCTTAAGGCCTCCCAGTCTTCGCGGGGAAAGCTTGTCAAGGAGCAGGCTGTCCTTGATCAGAAGGTTCGGGACCTCCAGAAGCAGGTCGGGAACTTCGAGGGGCTTTTGAGGCAAGAGCGGCAGGAGCGGCAGGCGGCTGTGGACAAGCTGGTCCAGGAGAAGAAGGCGGCTGAGGACAAACTGGTCCTCGAGAAGAAGGCTCTGGAGGAGCAAATCGCGGGGTTTCCTGCGCAGCTGGTTGAAGCGGAGGCAAAGGTTCGGGAGGATTATCGGAGATCTGGGGACTTCCAGGCCGACGCTATGAAGTTCTTCGGCGCGGAGGTGGAGAACACTCTTTTCAACGCGGTTGAGGAGCTTCACCTGGAGTACGGGGATGCCATCAATTTTGACAAGTCTCCTTCCCTCGCTCCCTTTGCGAAGAAATATTTTGCTCTTTCCGAGGAGAGTGATGGGGGGAGTACCCCCGTGATTGTTGAAGACGCCTCTGAGCTTCCAAGTGTGGATGCCCCGATAGTCGATCCTCCCGAGGCCAACCCTGTGGACCCTTCTGCTACCGACTCCGCGGACCCAGCTGCTGCCGATGCTGCCAACAAGGACCAAGCTTGAGCGTTTATCTTTAGAGTCCTTGTATCTTCTCCTTTTTTGTCATCGTCGGGCCTTTGAGCCCTTATCAACTATCAGACTTTCTCAGTTCCGATTTTCTTAATGCATTTCTTCAAGTGGCTTTATTATACTTGCCTAGGTCGATACTTCGACACTTAAAACATTTTCGTACGTCATTCCCGACGATTTGATAACTTGCACCACTTAAGGCGACTTAATATCGGGCACCACTCAAGGCGACTTAATATCGTGTGCCACTCAAGGCGACTTAATTCCGCACACCTCTTAAGGCGACTTAGTATCGTGCACCACTCAAGGCGACTTAATTCCGCGCACCTCTTAAGGCGACTTAGTTCCGTGCATCACCTAAGACGACTTAACAATATTTAAAATAAATCTAAAGATCGTGCACCACTCAAGGCGACTTAGTATCGTGCACCACTCAAGGCGACTTAATTCCGCGCACCTCTTAAGGCGACTTAGTTCCGTGCATCACCTAAGACGACTTAACAATATTTAGAATAAATCTAAAGATCGTGCACCACTCAAGGCGACTTAGTATCGTGCACCACTCAAGGCGGCTTTTTTATCGTGCACCACTTAAGGCGACTTTTCTCGTGCACCACTCAAGGCGACTTTGACACTTAGCATAAATCTAAGAATAACTCTGATTTGAAGCAACCTCTTTATTTATTGACGGCACAAAATTGGCTTACATCGAATTAAACGATAAACAGCATACACCACTTAAGGCGATTTTACATCGGGCACCACTTAAGGCGACTTTATCGGGCACCACTTAAGGCGACTTTCTTCAAGCATGGTGTTTCTTCAAGTGTTCGCCACTAAAAGAATGCTTTAACGTTCTGCCATCGAGGTCTTCCAACTTGTACGCATTTGGAGCTGGCATCCCCACGACCTTATAAGGTCCTTCCCATTTTGGTGACATCTTGTTGATTCGATCCAAAAGGGTGAACTCGTTGCGACGCCAAACCAGCTCCCCGACGAAGAACTGTCGGGACTTCACTCGCCGATTGTAATACCTGGTCGTCGCCAAACGCATTCGAGCCTGGACTTCATCGGCTTCCCGCCTCTTCTCTTCGAGCAAGTCCAAGTCCAGACGTCTCATTTCATCGTTCGTCAGAGGCTCGTAATATCTCATCTGATGGGACGCCACAGCTACCTCCACGGGGGCGACAGCTTCCGTGCCATAAACGAGGCCAAACGGAGTCTCCCCTGTTGATCGTTTGGGTGTCATTCTAACAGCCCAAAGCACATTTTCCAGTTCGTTCAGCCACTTGCCCTTCAAGGCGTAGACCCTCTTCTTCAGGCCATCCATCACGATTTTGTTGGCTGATTCCACCTGGCCATTAGTCTGAGCATGGCGTACGGAAGCAGTCCGATGCTCGATGTTCAATTCTTCCAGATACTCCCTCACTTGAGAGCCGTTAAAAGGTGGACCATTGTCGTTGATCACCACCTTAGGAATTCCGTATCTGGACACAATGTGGGTCTGGAGGAACTTGACAATTTGGTTCCCCGTCGTTCTGGCCAATGCCTTCGCCTCTATCCATTTCGAAAAATAATCGATTGCTACAAGTAAATACTTACATTGACCTTGTGCTTGTGGACGAGGTCCCACCAAGTCGATGCCCCACTGCGCGAAGGGCCAAGCGCTCTTGATGGGTGTCAGATTAGCGGCCGGAGCCATGATACTCGGGGCGTACCTCTGGCACGCGTCACAGGATCGGACCAACGTCGTTGCTTCTTTGCTCATCGTGGGCCAATAATAGCCCAAGTTCAACACCTTCCTCATAATGGATCGGGCCCCTTCATGACAAGCCGCGACCCCTTCATGCATTTCCTTCAGGATTCGATTGGTGTGGGGTTCTGCCACACACTTCAAGTACGGAGTCGAGAACCAGCCCTTCTTGTATAGCTGATTGTCCAGCATCACATAATTAGACGCGGTCCGACATATACTGTCTGCTGCTACCTTATTATCGGGGACTGCCCCCGTAGTCAGGTACGCGACTATCGGGATCATCCAAGTGGGCTCCTCCTCCGATTTTGCCTCAATGGTGCACACCTGCGTCGGGTCGATGGTCGATAAGATCACCTTCTCCAAGAAATGCACCTTCCGATTTTCTTCCAAGGGTGTCCCCAGGGCAAATTTGCTCATCGTGTCTGCCTCTACGTTCTCCTCCCTTGGGATTGCCTCGATATCAAAGCTTTTGAAGCTCACTTTCAAGGCTTGTACCTCGCGTAGGTATTTCTTCATTATCGGACTCCTCGCTTCGTATCGCCCTTGAACTTGGTTTACGATTAAAGCTGCGTCACACTTCACTCTCAAGTGATCGACTCCGGTGCCTTTAGCAATTTTCAGGCCCGTGATAAGAGCTTCATATTCCGCTTCGTTGTTTGTGGCCTTGAATGTTAAAGCCAAGGCGTATCGGAGCGGTTCACCTTCACCCGGTGGTATCAACAAAAAGCCCGCTCCTGATCCGTCTGAACTCGAGGAGCCATCTGTGTACATTTCCCAGGTATTTTCTTCGTTTGGTTGTTCTGATTGTTCTGCCCTCTCTGGTTGTTCTTCTATCGGGACCTCCCTAGTTGCCCCCTCTACAGGACCCGCTTCTTCTAGATCGGGAGCTGTAGATTCTGCTATGAAATCCGCCAATGCCTGGCCCTTGATAGCCGTTCTTGGAGCAAAGTGTATGCGAAACTCACTAAGCTCTACTGCCCATTTCACTAATCTTCCCGACGCATCCGGTCGGTTCAAAAAATGCTTGAAAGGCTGGTTCGTCAGCACAGTGATCTCATGTGCGTGGAAATAAGGCCTTAGTTTCCGAGCAGTAACAATCAATGCAAAGAGGTACTTCTCAACGGCAGGATAGTTTAATTCAGACTTGGCAAACGCTTTGCTTACATAATAGACGGGGACTTGATTACCCTCGACAACCTTTACTAACACAGAGCTAAGGGCAAATTCAGAAACAGCCAAATAAAGATAGAGCGGCTCGCCTGGAAACGGTTTCGCCAACGGCGGGAGGGTGCGAAGGTGCTGCTTGAGTGCTTGGAACGCCTCCTCGCACTTGGTGGTCCACTCAATTTCTTGTTGGCCCTCAGGACTTCGAAAAATGGCATTGACCGGTCGCTGGCTTTGGACAGGAAGCGATTCATTGCAGCTAGCCGACCGTTCAGCACTTGTACCTCCCGATGGTTTATCGGAGACTGCATCTCCTCAATTGCCTTCAGCTTCTCGGGATTCACCTCAATTCCTCTTTGGCTCACCATAAAGCCCAAGAATTTCCCTGAGTGGACTCCGAAAGCGCATTTTGTCGGGTTTAGACGAACTTGATGAAGCCTCATCCGCTCAAACGCCATGGTTAGGTTGTGCACATGATCCTCGGCTTGTCGGGACTTCACCAGCATCCACGTAGGCCTCCATGGTTTTCCCCAGCATATCTCCGAACAGCTTGTTCACCATCCGCTGGTAGGTTGCCCCAGCATTGATCAACCCAAAAGGCATGACATCGTAATGATAGATGTCACTGTCTGCATAGAACGCTGTGTGGGGAGCGTCTTCCTTGGCCATCTTGATCTGGTTGTAGCCTGAATACACATCCATAAAACTCAACAGCTCATGTCCCGACGTGGCGTCCACCAGCTGGTCGATTCTCGGGAGCGGGTAACAGTCCTTTGGGCAAGCCTTGTTTAGGTCACGGAAATCCACACACATCCGCCATTTCCCGTTAGTCTTTCTCACCAGCACCGAATTGGCAACCCAAGTTTGGAATCGGAGCTCTTTAATAAACCCAGCATCGAGCAACCTGCCCACCTCCTGCTGGATCGCGATCTTCTTATCTGTGCCCATCGGACGCCTTTTCTGCGTAATAGGCTTGATTGCGGGGTCTATCTTTATCTCGTGTACGATCACATCGGGACTGATTCCTGGCATGTCGCTCGGGGACCAGGCAAACAGTTCCTTGAACTCTTTCAGTAGTTCAACCAACTTTTGGGCTGTCTCCTCAGTCAGGGCAGACCCGATCTTCACCTTCCTCTGGGGTCCGTCGATCTCGACTTCTTTCAGATCTTCTACGGGGGCGGGACGCCCAAACTCTTCTCTGGGATCTGTATCTGTCTGGAGGACAGTCATGGCTTCTCGCCTCCTCCTTAGAGTGGCATTAACATAGCACTTTCGGGAAGCTACCTGGTCACCCTTGACTTCTCCAACCCCGTGTCGTTCGGGAACTTCATCTTCTGGTGTACTGTCGAAGCAACCGCTATCAGGGGGTTGATGGTGGTTCTCCCGATAATCGCGTTGTAAGTCCCCGCGGAATCCACTACCACGAACTCCACGTTCCTTCTTTCTGATTTCCACCCGCTACCAAACTCCACTGGAAGGGTGATTACCCCTAGCGGGTAGGAGGTTGAGCCAGAGAACCCGACCATCGGGAAGTTTGCCTCCTTCAGATCTTTCTTCGTTTTCCCCATAGCCTCCAAGGCGTCCATGAATAGAATGTCGGAGGAACTCCCTCCGTCGATTAGAATTCTCTTCATTTCGAACCCGTCTACATCCAAGGTTACCACCAAGGCGTCGTCGTGTGGAGTTTCCACGCCTATTAGATCCTCCGACGAAAAGGAGATCACCATTTCTTCCTTCAGGGTCCAGGATCGGGATCTCTTACCCAGCACCACCGCCGTAGGGATTCTAGAGGCATAGACCTCTCGGGCGGATGAAGTATCACCTCCAGCAGCAAATCCTCCATGAATCACATTGATAGTGCCCCGTCTCTCCTTGCGAGCACCGGATGACTCTGGGTCGGTTCTCTTCTTCTTTGGGGACCGATCGCAGGATCGGGAACGGGACCGCGATCGGGACCGGGAGCGGGATCGACACCGCTTATCCCCGACGAATTACTTGAGCTTCCCCTTCTGGATCAGCTTTTCGATCTCCTTCTTCAGTTCCCGACAGTAGTTGGTATCGTGACCATTTGCGCGGTGAAATCGGCAGTAGCGATCCGTGCGAGATCCCAAGAATTCTCCATCCTTCTTTGGAGGGTACCTGGAGATGCCTTGTCGTTCCATGACCGTCAGTACCTCCGCCATGGAGCAGTTGAGAGGAATGTCGAGGTCCTCCCGCTTGTCCTTCCTTGAAGAACGCCTATCGCCCCTCCGATCAGAGCGACCCCGATTCCGACTACTTTCGGGTTTGCCCTTTGACTTACGATCGTCGAAGGGCTTAACCAACTGCTTTCCTTTGTTTGACTTTGGGGGCTCCAGCTCTCCTGCGGCTATCTTCGACTCCTGGACATCGATTTGCCGTTTCACCCTCTTCTGTAGTGCCTCCATATTCCACACAGCTTTCTCAGCCACGCTGTGCATCAGGTCGGAACCGTAGGGGGCCGTTAAGTTCCGAATGAAGGTACGGATGGTCTCACCTTCCGAGATCTCTTCATCAATTTCTGCCACACTGGCAGTGTACCGCTGGTAATAGTGTGCCAGCGATTCGTCGGGCCTCTGTACCACCTGGGTCGGGGACCTCACACTCTTCAATAGACATCTCCGACCCTGGTACTGCTGGATGAACCGATCGTGCATATCCGCCCAGCAAGTAATGCAACCTGGGGGCAGACTAAAGAACCAGGTCAGGGCTCTTTCTCCAAGTGTGTTCGGGAACAATGTACACACTATGTCTTCGTTCGGGGCTCTTCCCAGACACGCCATAAGGTGCTTCTGGACGTGACGAACCGGATCTCCTTCGCCATCGTACTCCTTTATCGTGGGGATACCTAGCCCAGGCGGGGCTGGGGTGTCGATGAGTCGGGGGACGAAGGGGTGAGTGGATCGATCCCTCAGCTCCGATACCAGCGGCTTCTGTTCTCCCATGCAGATGTTCACGATCTTTACCACCTGGTCGGGGGTGATGGGACCATTCAGGGGAATGGTCCTGTGCTGCACTGGTCCTGGCCCATCAACCACGAACTTCTCCGGTTGACCAGATACCCTACTTCTGTTTTGACCCCGGGGCGGAGCCTCTTGTGTGTTCTGAACCTCTGCTGTGGGGCCACTTCTTCCAACGGGGGCATCTCCTCCTGCCTCCTCGCAGCCTCTCTCCGATCCAAGAGAGCCTCCACGGCTGCCAGAAACATGGGCATGGCTTCTGTCACGGCCCTTGTCAAGTCTGTAGCTGGGGGAGCCTCCTGCCCCCTGTTGCCCTGGTGCTGAGCAGCAATCTCTTCTGGACCTTCGTTATGCCCCCCTGTCTGGGAGAGCTCAGCCGGGGGATGGTTCTGGTTTTCCTCCTGTTCTGGTACTGAATCCAGATTTGTTGCAGCGGGATGACGGGAACCACCAGATTGTCTCTGTCTTCTGTGCTTGCCAGCCGCCATCGATCGAGTAGAAGGCATATAAGCTTTTTGTTAGATTCCCACAGACGGCACCAATGTTGGATCACGGTGGAACTCCGGTACGGACTTTGACGGCAATCCTAGCTCCTTTGCTCCACGCAATCCTGCAAGAGGGGATAGACCGGGCGGTGACCCAGAATCCCTCTCCGATGCTTAAATGAGTGCCTAATACGGACTGGCAAGCAATAATCTAAAAGGGTATGTCATTCAACGTAAGTGTTCTGAGGTGACCTCTTGCCTTTTATAGGCGAAGAGATGCCTCAGGTACCTGGCGAACCGTTGGGTGTGGTTAGCCCGTATCCCGCGTATCTCGGGTGTGATCCCGCCTATCTAGGCCGTGATCTCGCTTATCTCGGCCACGCCCCGCGTATCTCGGCCACGCTCCGTGTATCTTAACCACGTTCCGCGTATCTCGGCCACGCCCCGCGTATCTTGGCCTTATCCTCTGGTAACGAGTCCCGACTCCCGTCGAGGACTCCAAAGTTATCTCATTGTGTCACCGCTCGGGGCCCCTCGTCATCGTGACAGGGCCACTCGTTCTCAGGGATTCGTCATCGGGGCCTACTTAAAGGCTTCACATCGGGAGCTTCCAGCTCAGCTGTCAGGACCGACTCTGTCGGGACCTTTCATCATCGGGACTCCCTTCGTCGGGACCCTTCTCCTAGGTCATCTTAACCTTCATTTTGGGCCTGGTGGGCCCGTTTTGCCGTTTCCTCACCGTTAAAGGGCTTGACGGCTGTAGTCGAACCCATCATGTAGCAAATTAATTTAGGTCTTGATTCGTCATGATATTAAACTCATGGAATTCTTACAATCATTAAGGTACTCAATAGATGTGTTTATCTATGCAAAATAGCTTCAAGACATTTTTCTTTTTTATAAGACAAGATTATTTTCAATCTCTTAAGTACTCGATCTTCAGGCCGAGCCAAACCTTTGTCCTTTCAATATATTTTGTCTGAATTTAACATCATCAATAAATTGATTGTATTTACAAACTCTTCACGAGTTTCAATATCTTTAAATTCTCCCCCTCACGCGATGCGCATTTCGGCTATAGCGTGATCAATTCAACTTATCAAAATATCAGTTTTCTTGATTCGCATAATATCATCTGATATATCTTAGCTCAAATGAGTTATACATTGTGGAGAATATAACATAATTTGCCTGTATTGTTTTAAATGGTACAATATATTTATTATCCAACATTCTTGGAAAAATTTCATGCTAGCATTTTCAATCCTTCTAGGATTTTCACTTTAATTTTTGCTATCAAATTAGCCACCTAAAAAGGCTATAAATAATTCATATGTGGGACGCATTCAAAACTTTTATGTACTGCCAACGTAATAATATATTTGAAGGTGATTGCTCCACTAAATGATCCATATAATAATTGCCAGAATTTTGCATATAACATTTGTACCACAGGTTGTGCGTATATATCTAACGACACAATTTATTTATGCGGGAAATAATTTGTATCCACTGGCTTCCACCTTATGCATTTTTCATGTTAATACTTGCGTCTTTTCAAACTTTGGCCAATCATAATACTTGTTTAACATATTGAGCTCAAGATCCTCGTATTGTTTTAAGTTTTCACTCAAAAATAATATTCAAAACAGTTGTCGACAACTTGATATGCATAGTTCCATAAATTCCCATTAATAACATAACTCATCGTGTTGATAACGTGTTACAAAAGTAGAGAACTAATAGAAGAGGGAACTTAAGGATGTCTTATTATCACACATAAGGAGCTCTTATATAGGGATTACATATACTTGTGGAGGAAGTAAATTTAATACTAGGAAAGTCTAAACAAGGAAGATGGTATACACACATAATATTGAACATCCACTAAATATATTCATAACAGTATCGTAGTTTAAAATAATAGTTAATGTTTTTACTTAATTATCCTCTTCTATTTTTCCCGTTTTGAATTACTTTGTGTCGTTCTTTTCGATCACAGATTCATTTCTCGCAACCTCTAAACTTGACCATTTATTAATTACATGTTAAAATATTAAAAAACTGAAGATAAGTTATGTACTTTAAAACTTAGACGATTAATACGCGTACAACGCACGCGTTAATAATTAGTATATATATATATATATGTATATATTAATGTCGGTATGTGTTATATATATATATATATATGCCAGATTCATTTTCAACTATATTTAGTAGTTTCATTCTTTTAAGCCTATTAATCAGTGTTATCGGAACCGGACCGGACACCGAACCGGTTAGAGCTCCGGTTCACCCGGTTCGACTGCACCAACACTTTATATTTCACGCCCTCATCTTCATCCCTCCCCTTCCATTCCCAGATGAAGACGAAGCAGACAGTAGCTACAGCCCAAGTGGGTGTCTCTTGGAGAGAGTGGGCTTCTGAGATTCCGGCGCCGGCGGATCCACCTTCTCCTCCGGCCATGGTCGATCAGCTGAGTCTCCATTCAACTGTTTTTCAACTGATTAGAGGTGTGTGTATATATATGTATGTATTCCCCGAAGGTGGACCTGAATTTCATTAAATTTGGAAGAATTGATCTCACCCTCCCCCGCTCATACTCTTCCATTCTCAAATCCCACCTTACCTCATCTCCACCCCTTCCATTCCCAGATCTATCCCTCCCAACTTCTCTTTCTTCCAACCCCCAATCTCCTTCCCTCTGTTCTCCATCCCTCCATCTCCTCTCACCTACGCTCCCCTCGAGCCGATTTCGGTTTCCAGATCTCGTCGATTTCGGATTTGCATATCTCGATGATTTCGGGTTCTTCCGTGGATTGATTTCCTTTTTTTTAAATTGTTACCGAACTGGCGGACCGGTGAACCGCCCGGCCCGCTCAGAACCGGCCGGTTCTTCAAAAAACCGGTTATTGAACCGAGTTCGCTTACATCCTCCGGATTTGTTCAAACCGGACCGGTGAAGATACCGGTTCCGGTTCGAACCCGGTCGGACCGCCGGTCCGGTTCTAATAACAATGCTATTAATACTAAACAATCCCTATTTACTATTATTCTCTATTTCTGATTTCATTATGAAAACTTCCTTTTATAAAAACAACTACAATTACTAAATTCCATTTTGTACATAAAGAAATAAATTATTTATTACCTTCACTATATGGGGATTAATTAGTACCATAACTGCTTTTCCATATAACAACTTTTTTAATATATTTTTTTAAATAAAATTTCTGTATAAATTATTACCATTTATCAACTCTATTAATTATGTATATAGAAAACAAAAAAGAATGGTTTTATTTTTTTCAAGACACCTTCCCAAATCAATACAACCACATTAACTAATATCAGTATCTATACAAAATAAAAAACATTACAAAAAATTTTATTTGCTCCATTCATAGAGTTGGAAAACTGTATCGACAGAAAGTTCAATCTAAAAAGGTGGTACATCTGTTACAATCAACAGAAGAAGGCATGGATGGTTTAAGTATCCCCTGGCCTGGAGTTTAAGATCTCAAACTTTGATACAGACAGCCACACCCATCATGTAATTGCAACCTCTTTTTGTATTATCTATCTAAAACCTCTAACTTTTAATTCTTTCAATTTGAACATCCTTGGATGTCAGATTTATCCATTGGGTGAAGCAAACTAATATAATTAATATACGATTTACCAACAACCATTCCTAAAATAATTGTTTGCAAGTTTACCTCTAATTAGTCAGTCATGCATGTTTTACTAACTGTTCTAATTTCATATCTTTTTTGATATAAAGGTAAATGAAAAGCCAGAATCAATAGTACAGTATAATTGGGAGCTACTTCACGATTGCCAAATGAAACATCGACCGAGTGTGATGCTATATATAACTGGTAATATTTATAACTTTATTATTTTTTTATGTTAGCCCTTTAATTATGTTGTTAATGTACTATGTCTACTTCAAAGCATGTATTGATAGATAATTACTTGAAGTACAACAAATGTTCAAATTTTATAATTTAGGGTTAATATATTAACAAATATTTCATATATCTTCATTATATTTATTTATTTTTATATTTCATATTAGTTCATAAACATATTGTTACAATTGTTCCCCTAATAATAAACTTTAATATATTATAAAATATTGCAATATACATTGGTTGTATTTCTTAATCATAAAACTTTATTAATCATTTATTTTTTTAATTTATACATATATATATGCATAAAAAAACATATTCTTGATTAATAGTATAAAATTAAAGTAATCAAATTTACTACTATTGATAAATTTATATTTGTTTTCAATAAATTGTTAGTAAAATGAGATCATTTTACCATAATAAGTGTATATACTAGTTATTAACGCGTACGTTGCAAGCGCATCGATCATCTAAATTACAAAGTGCATAATTTATCTTAAGTTTATTAATATTTATAATTAATCAAAATACAATATAGGCAAGTTAATTCGTTGTGAGAAATGAATCCATGTGATAGAGAAGAACGACACAACGTAATTCGAAACGTGAGAAATATAATAGGATAATTAAGTACAAAATTAACTATTGTCTTCAGTTATGGTACAAAGTTAGCCTTACAATTAGATCTATGAATGAGTTGGGTCGGGCATTACGTGGGTCATTGACGACTCAGTTTTATCTAATTCATTAACTTGAGGTGTCAAGAATGTTAACGGGAGATGTCTGAAATTATCACCTATGTTAACGGGAGAGGTCTGAAATTTAAAAAGTTAATAACGGAGGTCTGAAATTTCAGTTTTGTTGATAACAGCGGTCTCCGTTAATTTTTTCCGTTAAAACTAACGGAAGTTGGTCACATGCTTGACATGTGACCTGAAATAAAATAAATTTCCAAAAATGCCCTTCTATCAAGTGTGCCCCTCACATGCTTGAAGTGAAAAGACCAAAATGCCCTTGAAGCCACCACGACTCCACCAACCGTACTCCGGCGACCACCAACCGTACTCCGGCGACCACCACCGTACTCCGGCGACCACCAACCGTTCTCCGGCGACCACCAACCGTACTCCGGCGACCGCCACCGTACTCCGGCGACCACCACCAAGGCTCCGATTGGGCCCAAATCGGAGCCACCGGCCCCGATTGACCTCCGATCTAGAGCTCTGTGGCTCCGGTCGGGGCCACAGAGCTCCAGCTCGGAGCTCTGTGGCTCTGGTCGAAGCCACAGAGCTCCGATCGGAGCTTTTTTGGTTCCGATCGGAGTTTTTTTGCTGAGGTGGTGGCCGGAGTCGGGTCGCCGGAGCCGAGGTGGTGGTCGTCGGAGTCGAGGTGGTGGTCGCTGGAGTCGGGTGGTGGTGGTCGGAGTCGGGTGGTGGTGGCGGCCGGAGTCGGGTGGCGGTGGACGAAGTTGGGTGGTTTTAATTTGACTTTAGGGGTAAAATTGTCATTTCACATTTCCTTAAATAAGATATTAAATAAAAAAAATATTAAAGGGGCCAAAATGTCATTTCACACAAATCTGTTAAATTTAACCCTAAAAATGGACGGAAAACCTCAAATCAACAAAATTGAAATTTCAGACCTCCGTTATTAACATTTTAAATTTCAGACCTCTCCCGTTAACATGGGTGATAGTTCAGACCTTTCATGGTTCTTAACCCTTTAATTAACCACTTAGAGTCATCGATGGGCAAGTTTGACCTATACAAACGTAATTATACATTTTTCATACAATTTTATACCATAGTATCGACAAAATTTGATAACTTTAAAGAAAAAAAATTAAATCACAAAAATATAAAGTTTATACTTATAATTACAGCAATTATTTATTTAACTACTAATTAGGTTGTACATGTGGTTGAGTTGACAAATAGAAGAACTAAATTAATATAGTTTGAGTCCATAAATATTTGACGATGAGTAACATGTTATCTGTAAGAGGTCAAACTTCAAGAACCACATTTGACTTGTTATATAAATATATATATATATATATGATTTGGTAAGTGGCTGATCTATTTGATAGAAAAATTCAACAAGCGGAACATATATCCCCCGATCTCTATAATTCGTTGAATAAAAAAATACACCTGAAAGTTGAGCGGTTTGCGTATGATCATTTTAACTTAAATTGATAGGAATGTTGAATTGAGAAGTTAATTATAATTACTATGACCTGCCGACTAAGCGGCCTTGAAAAATAATGAATTTTAAATAAGGGTTAAGAGTTCATTTCATACTATTTTTTTGACCGAAATCCACTTTTGGTACAGAATCATTTTTGTTTTGTACACTTTTGGTACCAACGTTTTTCATTTTGTACACTTTTGATACCACCGTTAAAAATTTCGTCTGATTTAGCCGTTAAGTGTCATGTGCCATGCACGTGAGTAGCCCTAAGCTTTTGATTTTGTTCAATTTAATCCATCTGCTAATACTTTCCTAAATTTTAATTTTTTCAATTTAGTCCTAAAATTTGAAAAACAAATCATTGACGCTAGGTTTCAATTGGCCTAGCCAGACCTAGCCTAGGACTAGGTCCGACTCTAGGTCGGGGTCGCCTAGGTCCGGCTAGGTCAATTGGAACCTAGCCCAATTAAGTTCAATTTCCGGTTCGATTTTCAAATTTTACGACTAAATTGAACAAATTAAAAGTTATTAAAGTATTAGAGGGTCTAAATTGGGCAAAATCTAAAGTTTAGGGCTACTCACGTGCATGGCATAGAAACTTAACGGTCAAATTATACGGAATTTTAACGGTGGTATGAAAAGTGTACCAAACGAAAAACGTTAGTACCAAAAGTGTACAAAAAAAAGATCCGGTACCAAAAGTAGATTTCGGTCAAAGAAGTGATATTAAACGAACTTTTATCCCTTTAAATAATAATTTAGTAATAGCATTAAAGAAAAATGTGTCTCAAATATAGTAAGGACAAAATTATTAATTTTATAAAATATAGGAATTAAATTTTTTTTCTTAATAAAATGAAAAGTTGCAAAAGGTGTTTATTAGGGGTGAGGACCCAACACAAATTATATATCGGTATATAGATATATATACCATATGTTGAATAATTAATAAATAAATATAGAATATAAATATAATAAAAAAATGGCTAAAATAGGATTGACCTCATCGAATCCTGAACCATTGAATTTAAACCAGTGTTATCAGAACCGGACCGGACCGGCGGTCCGACCGGGGTCGAACCGGAACCGGTCCCTCCAACGGTCCGGTTCGAGCAAATCCGGAGGATGTAAGCGAATCCGGTTCGCTATCCGGTTTTTCTATAAACCGGACGGTTTTGAGCAGACCGGCCGGTCCGCCGGTCCGCCGGTTCATACTCCATTTATTAAAAAAAAAAAAAAAAAACTGTACAAATTCTGCCAGGGCTCCGACGCAATGTTTTTTTAAACCAGACAATAAGAAGAAAGGAAGGGAATGCTGGGTGGAGATGAGAAAGGAAGGGCTACGGTGGGAAGGGAATGGGTTAGCGGGAAGGGCTACGGTGGGAAGGGAAGGACTCGCTGGAATGGAAGGGCTATGGTGGATGGAGAGGAAGAAGGATTTATGCAGATTGCAGTTCGATTGGAGGTGGCCTGGCGATGACGGTCGCGAGAGGTGGCCTGACGGTGGCGGTCACAGGGGGTGGACTGGCCGTCGCCGTCGCGGTCGCAGGAGGTGGATTGGCCATCGCGGTCGTGGTCGCAAGAGGTGGACTAGCAGTGGGAGGAAACTTCAAAGTTCGAGTTGAGGGTTTTCAACAATGGAGATAGGATGAAGGATGGTGTGTAATGAACATAAAGCTTCTGGAATTGATGCTTAGAGGATGGGGTGGGGTTGGGTGCAGAGAGAGAAGGGAGAGAGAGAAAGGATAGGGACGAGAGATTGAAGGATGGGGATGGTCTTCTTTTTTTGATTGAAGGGATGGTTTTTTTTTTTTTTTTTTAATTGCAGGGATGGGTACTCTGCTTAACTGCAGTATCTATGCCTTTTTATGTCAAATCCGGTCGGACCGGGTTCGAACCGGGTCCGACCGGACGAACCGTGAACCGGACGCTTAGCCGGTTCGCTGTCCGGTCCGGTTCTGATAACACTGATTTAAACACTTAGATACACATGTATTCTTTAGTTTATCATCATTTTCACTTCTTCCACTCTCTCCTATCATATCCACAATTTATCTCCATTTCCTAATCTCCCCCACATTTCCAGCCCCATGACCTTTCTAGCCTCTTTAATTTTTCTATTTTTATTATTATCCTTTTATAATTATTATTATTAGATGTAAATAATTTATTTGATAATTTATTACTTTGGAAATTAAAAAGAATGTCAGCGAGAAAGAAATTATTTAATTGTTTTCAATATAGTATAAAATAAATTGTTGATTCAAATTTACAGACGTCTTCATTTTTATTATAAAAACGGAAAACCTATATTTGTAAATTTGGGTGAACAATTTGGTTAAATGACTAAATTACAAACTTATTTATTTTTTATTTTTTTTATTTTTGAATCTATTGAGTGAATCATATAGGATAAATGTATTTGACATATAATGTTCACTTTTCTCAAAGTGTTCATCTAATTTAATAGGTTTAGACAAAAAAATCATTTGAGCGTAGATTCGTGAAGAGCGATAGAAAGAGTGAGAAATAGTGTAATGTAATCTTTATACCAATATAAAAAGTGAGGGTTGTCCTCACCCCCAATAGGTACCTTTTCAAGATTTTTCATTTTATTATTATTATTATTATTATATATATATATATATAATATTTAGTTCCCATAACTTTATAAAATTGATGATTTAGTCCTTATTATCTTTGAGACCCATCTATTTATCTTTACTATTACTTAAAAATCATTTCGTTAAATTTTGTTATTTTTATTTTTTAAGTTCGCTTAATTGATAGGTCGCCGTAGTTATTATTAAATTCCCAATCCAATAAACTTATCAATTAGGGATGCATATCTCATGCCCCACTATTCTTGTTCCAGATCGTGTCTCATTGTTAAGATTTTAACACGTGTTCTGTGTGTAATTAATTTTGTGGTTTTTTCTCTAAAACCCTACCGGGATTGGTGAAACCTAGAAGAAAAATTAAATTTAAGGACACATGTTAAAATATAAATGGTGAGGCACAATCTGGGGCATGAAGAGTGGGCAAGAGATCTGAATCCATCAATTAGAGTCAGCATTAACATATGATATGCATTCAATATGTGCAAATGTCGGGTGCATGCATTGTTTCATTTACCATATCACAGATTTGGGGATATTCCGCCCGTTGACATTTTTGTATCACATAAATCAGTCACTTGCCAACTTATATAACCTATTAAAATATGGATCAACCGTAGTTCCTGAAGTTTGATTTTACATATACCATGTTACTCAATGTTCAATACTTACTGACTCGAACAATTGATTTAGTTCTTTTGTTTATAAATTCAATCATATTAGGTATATCCTAATTAGTAGTTGAATAAATATTTAAGGTGAATTCAATAAACTTCAGACATTAGTGATTTAAAAAATTGATGATTTAGTCCCTACTATATTTGAGTGTTACTAAAATTTTCATTAGTTAAATTGCATTAATTTTTTTGCTAAGTCACTTAACTTACATGTTACATTAATTATTATTAACTTCTTAATGCAATATACCTATAAATTTGAGTCACGCCCAAAGTATGATATGTATTCAACTCGTGTACACTTAGAGTACATGTTGAGATTTTTTGTATATGTCTCAACAAAGGTTCTTGAATTTTGACCTTTTACGGATAACGTGTTACTCATCGTCCATCATTTAGGGTCTCGAACTATTAATTTAGTTCTTCCATCTGTCAATTCAATCAAATTGTGTACAACCTAATTAGTATTTAAATAAGTAATTGACGTAATGTCAAGTATAAACTTTTGATTTTAATGAATTGAATTTTCCTTTAGCGTTAAATCATTTTTTGTTGATATTATGGTATAAAATTGTAAGGAACGTGTATAGTTACGTTTGTATAGATCAAACTGTTCCACTAATGACTCTATGTGGTTAAGTACGGATTTACATTCTTCACTCCTCAAGTTGATGAGTTAGATACAACTTTGTCATTAATAACCCACGTCATACACGATGTAAATTATTATTAGTTTTAACCGTAAATATATATATACATGTAAAGCTAATTTAGTACCGTAATAAAAAACAATAGTCAATTTTGTACCTATTATCATATTTCTATTTTTTTTTTCATTGTGAATTACATTGTGTTGTTCTTTTTTTCTCACAGCCCATCAAGTTGCCCATGTATTAATTAAATATTATCATATTAGAAAGCTTAAGATAAATTATATCTTGAAATTTAGACGACCGACACGCGTGCAACGCACGCGTTAATAACTAGTGTTATTAAATGTCAAAGAGAAAAGTAAGAAGTTAATTAATGGCCCAGTGTTATCTACTATATTATATTAATTCGGCACCGGAAGCCATCTGACTGACACGTGGACAGTCCACGCAGTCACTGTTTCCTAATTTAATTGGAATTCTCTAAATTTAGATACATAATATTGATTGATTGAAAATTAAGAAGTATTTTTATCTCCTTTTTTTTATCTCTACACAATTTAAAGAAACAAATTAATTAAAAGTTTCCTTTTAAATAGTAAATCTATACAGTTTGGTTCCGGAAGACCATAGGCCGCCACGTAAGCACATTATATATATAAATAATAATAAATAATATTATGCAATAAAAAGTCTATCTATAATAAACTTACCCGGATGGGCATAAACGTAGGTGTATATTGTTTAATAATAGTAATATAATATTATATATTATGTAGTAAGTGTGTATATATAAATAGATTTATAATTTCACTATTAATTATATAATTAAATACCATGTTTTGTGGGCCATCAATATATATACATATATGTAACTACTTTGTATTTAACCTTTAATTAAATATGAATAAATTAAAATAGGTAACTACACTGACAAACCATATATCCTATATAAATATAATAAATAGGTAAATACACGGACAAAAAAATATTACCTATGTATGTTCAAGCAAATATTGCCCAAGTGATTAGCATTCTGGAAAAATAATATATGGATTAAAATAGGTATATACACGGACAAGCAAATATTGCTTATATAATTATGGACAAATAATTATATGGAAAAACAATATATTTATTATATTAAAATAAAAATAAACAGGGAATCAAGCATAATAACGGAAATACATATATATTATTAAAACATATATAAATTACGGTTACGCGGCAAGTACCAGTTAAAGTTATTTCGTGTCCAATTAGGGTTTATGGATTTTTCAGCTCTTTACCTCTTTATTTATATATAGGCGCACATCCAACTTTCAAATAGGATTTGTGTAGAGGAAGTCATCTGCCACGGATAGAGTTGGAGTGAGTTGGAGTGCCGTTCTATTGCTCATCGCAGATTCATGTATTTACTATCTTAAGGCCCTTTTTATTATTTTTTAATTGAATCTGTACCCTATTATTGCATTCTAATATAGATATTACTTACCACGCGTCAATTTAACAACACCATATATTTATGCAACATTATAATTATGTATAAAAATACAGAATCGGAACGCTGCTCTTTTGCTCATCGTCAAATCCATGTATTTTAATCATTTAGAAGTTGCACTACAACTCTATATTCGTCATTGATTCGTTAACAAAATCGGTCAAAGGGTTCGAATGGTGAAGAGTACGTACGATAATTTCGGGTGTGATCCACGAAGACCTCCGGCTGTGAGGCAAAAAGACGGTAATTATCAAAGGTAAAGTCATTCTTTTACACACAAAATCAAGATATTACATATATAATTATACTGAGATAAGTGTTAAATTGAATTCACCGTTGCTAAAATTAATTCAGTGTGTTTTAGAATATATACAATATATATATATATATATATTAGTATGTAAATTAGGGTTAATTATATGAATCAGTATAATATACTTATTCACATGACAGTTGATACAACTATATATTTATTGATTGTTTGTGGGATATTGATATCATACTTATTTCAATATGATTTCCATTAGGATTTGCATGTAGTTAGTGCTGCCGCGGAAATCGTGTCATGGGGAGGATTATCCGACGTTATATATGATCACCCACAAGAATGCTTGGTCGGGACACCAATATATATATGTCATAATTCAGGTTAATTTGGTTGATAAAAATATAACTGGCATGTGCCTTTTTAATTGTTGGTCAAATCATCTTCCAATGAATAAACTCAATTCTCATTTATGTTTAATCATGCATTCATGCTGTGAATTAGATGACTGGTTTGTCCGATGAATGGTTTGTCCTATGAAGGTCAGCTGGGACGATAAATTTGAACAATTCGTTGTTGCATGGGAAGCCACTAATTGAGGAGCTCAAGGAGTTATCGGGATAGAGAAGGATAGAGAACAAGTATATCGTCCCATCTTTTAGATAGCTTTCTAGAGTAAGTTTGTTGTTGCATTGATCATATCAATCATCATTCAAGATCATTGTTTTTTTTTTTTAAAAAAACTTCTTACACGTCTATTCAAATTTGATAAAAAAACTTCTTACACGTCACATTCTCGATAAATCATTTTACTCATCAGTCAATATAATTAGATCTATTTAGTTTTGTTTGGGTAAATATTTAGTTTTTTTTTATGACTTCTTATGTTTCTTATATTATTCATAGGTATTATAAGTCAAATATATACAATAACTTTATTTACATAACAATAAATATCAGGTTTATATGAGACCTCAAAGGTGGCATTAGTTAAATTTATCTAACTTGGACTCGAGAATTACTCTATATTAACAAGGTAAGAGCTTTTAAACTGATTATTCTAAAATATTTTAACAGAATTTAGATTATTTTCAGCAATTATCAAAATGTTAGATGATGTAGTGTTAATATGTCTAATGTTATATAAATGATAAAATGTAAATGTAATATTCACTCCAAGGATTTTCTTTATTCAAAAGCAAAATACAAATTATACATCATTAAAAGTTTCTATGTTATTGCTTATAACCGTATATTTATATAAATAATCACGATATGTAAATATACATAAATATAAAATAAATAAAATATAAAATTTTACTATAACCAGCTACATAAATGTAATATAAAATCTATATATATATTTAATTTTATTAGGTTAATAGTGGTTAAAATAAATACAAATTTCAATATTGTATATATGAAAATATTTAAATTATTTTTATATCTCAGATCAAATTTCAACTATTTTTTTTTACAATAAATTTAATTTTTTAGTTCGATTTTATTACCCGCGCGGTGCGCGGGGTTAATATCTAGTATTATATTAATTCAGTACCGGAAGCCCTCTGACTGACACGTGGACAGTTCGTCCAGTCAGCATTTCCTAATTTAATCGGAATTTAATAGGGGTTCTCTAAATTTAGATACATAATATTGATTGTTTGAAAATTAAGAAGTATTTTTATATCCTATTTTGGTCTCTACGCAATTTATAGAAACAAATTAATTAAAAGTTTCCTTTTAAATAGTAAATTTATACAGTTTGGCTTCGGAAGACCATAGGCCGCCACGTCATCATTGTATATATATAGATAATAATAAATTTATACGTTACATTTAAAACTATATATGGAATAATAAATTATATACAATACCCTAATTTTAGGCCTTACTCACAACCGAATATATATATACATAATTTAATTGAGTAAATTTTGCCAAAACTTTTGTAATTTTATGGGCAATTTTTTTTTTTTTTGCCTAAACCCTAATTGTGAGTTATGCATGTCCTATATATATAATAAATATATATATATAATATACAATACCCTGATTTTAGACCTCACTCCCAGCCGAATATATATATAATTAAAATTTCTTTTTTTTTTTTTTTGGTTCCCTATATCTAATTTAATTTAATCAAGTAAATTTTGCCTATATTTTTTTTTTGTTTTATCGGCAATTTTTTTTTTCCAAACCCTAACCATGAGTTATATATATATATATATATGCAATACCCTAATTTTAGTTCTCATTGTCAGCTGAAGACGTCGATAGAGCAATCTATCCATCCAATCCTCTATTCCCACTCCACCCACCTAACATAGATTCGACGAAGTTTTCACCGCCAGCCGAGTCGAGGTTCTCCAGTCTACGGACTCGCACCCCTCCCGAGTTTTTTAGCTTTTCTGTCGATGACGGACCCGCACATCGAGTTTCCCGACCAACCTAGAAACTATGTTGTCGTTGGGGTTCTAGACACTGGGATTTGGTCGAAGTGGAGTAGCTTTAACGATACGGGAATGACCTAAACGCCTGACGGGTTATATATATATAACTATATCCATGTAGTAATTAATATATTTACATAATTCATATATATACACAATTATACATGGACTTGGTACAATATGATATATTAGGTTCGTTTCAGTTGAAGATTTTATGAATTATCATGATAATATGTCAGGGTTGGATTTCTAATTTTTCGTAGAAGGGGTTTAGGGCACTGACGAAGAAGTTGATGAGCTTTGGGCCAGCTGAGCATGAAGATGTCGAACCTCTTAACTTTAAGAACGATTGTCAATCTTTTATATTCGAGTGATATCTTTTATCATGTTTAGTTAATTGTGTTAATTTATAAGTGGTTTGAAATGCATTAATCCGAACTTATGACTTTATAAACAATTATATTATACTGACCCTGTATGTTATTTTTATTGATAATAAGTATGTATACATATATATTAAAAAAAATTACTGACCTTTTAGTTTTATATTTTATTAAAAAATATTTAATTAAATTATTAATTAATATTAATTCAAATTAATTATAAAAATAGCAATAAAACTATAATATATATATATATATATATTATATTCATAATATATATATTATATACATAATCACAAATATAAACTACATGAATATAATATATATATATATATATATATAATATAATATAAAATATAAATACTTACTTTGACAAACTACATATATACAGTATAAATATAATATATTAATAATCACAATATATAAATCTATGTAAATATAAGATAAAAACTTATTATCACCAACTATATAAATAATATAATATAAAACCTATATATATTTTTTATTTATTTAGGTTAATAATTAAAATTGATAAAATATTCAATATTATATATTTGAAAATATTCAAATTATTTTTATATCACGAATTCAATTTAACCAATTTTACAATTTAAAACTTTCTTAACTCTAAATTAAAGCTTTTTTTGTTTGATTTTCTTTCCCCCGCGCGGTGCGCGGGGTTAGCTTCTAGTGTAACTAAACCGTATATCTGAGTGGTTTTAATTTCAAAGGCTAAGAATTCGGTTTCATATGCAGTCGATCCTAATTTAGTCATCACCATATTTAACTATCCGTAATTATGGCTTACATTCTAAAAAAAAGAATTAATGCATTTCAGAATTATATATAAGTATATGCTTAGTATTCAATTTTAATTTATGTTTTAGGGGGTTAATCATTCTATTATTACTTACCCAAAATAATTATTTATTGTGCAAGAGTGAATAATGCAGTTTTTCCAAACAATTATCGGATGTTTAAAAACAAATATGTATTTTATTTAATATAATATTAAATAAAAAATTAATGATCAAAATTATATATCATCTATTATATTTTTTAATTTATTAATATTTTTATTTATGATTTCCATACTCTTTTATACATAATTACTACTGTATTAAGAAAACGCTACCTACTAACTAAAGCAAAAAAATCCTACACCATCTTCTTGAGATCATATCAAAAGATATTTCGTAGGAGGTTCATCAGAGTTGTAAAAGTGTTAATCCTTTCATGTTTCGATATTTTGTTAATTAAATAATTATCTGTAGTTTTGAGATGATAATATTTTTCTTCATAAATGAATGTGAACGATATTTAATTTAAATATTACTATCTATTAAGTTGATATGTTAATTGTGTATTTATATGAACGATATGTAAATAGGACATTTACTTTACTACTATAATTTATTAAAACATTTAGGTTATTCAAATGCTTTGTAAGGTAATTATCTACACCACTTAGTTTTGAATTTTATATTATATTTTTTTTGAAGTTATTATAAGTTGATAATAGTATTTTAATAATATAATTCGGAATTTTATTGGATTTATGGTTTTTTTGTTTTATTTTCCAACTTTTAGTTTTCTTTTTGCTTATTTAGAATTACAGTATTTTCAATAGTTTTTCCCCTTATGTGGATTCACGGTAGATTTTATTGAAAGGTAAAGTTTTAAATAGTAAGTGATCAATCTTGTTTTAACTTAACTTTATCTGCTCTTCTCTCTTAATAATTTAATGTTTAGATTTAAAGAGTAAAAACATAATTTACTCTTTCTTAATAAGTGTCATACGTTGCGGAGTCGCATTTTCATTTTTATTGTTATCACATATATTATTTACCTCTTAGAAAATAATAAAGACATTCTTATATATAATAATTGTAGTATGGAAATGTTTTTTTTTTTTCTAATTAGGGTTTTGGGTAAGAAAATGTTTTCTAATAGTTTACACATGATATGAGGTTTGTAAAATTTGATTTTCTGACCAAAGTTAAAATAAAATTAATTATAAATTTATTCGATGGTTTGAATATAATTCATGTATTATATATATATATATATATTATTGTGAAGTGTTAATAAAACAAAAAATAATTCTTTAAGCGTTTGTAAATTTGTAAGAAAACACTCTATATTTTATTTTCATTTGTAAAAAGTGCACTGTATATTTTTTTTTTTAAATAAGATCAACTAATGTCTACTATGAATCGAACCCTCCATAGTTTTATGTAATAGATAATTAAGTTCTCCTTGTTATTAGTAATAATATTTTGTATGTCTTTTAAGAAGTGCAGTTTCCTTAGTCATGTCGTTTTTTAACGCAACGTTGGTTTCATTAACTTTTTAAGTACTTTTTTTTTTGTTAGTAATATGAATAAAGGAACGTGATATTTATTCTTTTATGAATTTGACATTATTGAACGATTGAATTCTTAGCATCTTGAAATTTCTTCAAATAGCTTATATCTATCTAATGCATAAATACTACAATTGAAAGTCGTTCTTTGATACCATGCACTTGTAGTGGATCTTTGTTCCCATCTAAGCCTTCTTTCTCATCATACAATGCAATGTTAATCTTAGCACGACTTTATCTTAGGTTGAGTAATTGATGGATTGATAAATACATGTATCAAACTATACAACGTGTTTTAGAGTAACGATTTTTTTTAAAATTATGGTATTTTTTTTTAATTTTATATTGATTTTAATATTAATTGAAAAAAAAAATTATAGGTGGAACAATCCAAAAAAAATTTAATAATTTATCATCCAAAAAATTAAATTTTGTTAGACAATGCAATTTAAAAAAAAAAAATAAAAATTTAGGGTTGAGGGTTAACATTGTTTTTTGTTTTAAATTTTATCTTATATCATTATGAAGTTATTATAAGTTGATAATAATATTTTAGTAATATATATGTTTATATGAAATTCAGAAATTTATTGGGTTTGTGGTTTATTTTATTTTGTTTTCCAACTTTTAGTTTCCTTGTTGCATAGTTAGAATTAGAATATGTAGATGCATTCTATTTACTTGTTAAATGAAACTGAATTATGAAAATGAGTAGCATACATTTTTTATTTTGCATAACAGAATAATGTTTTTTTAGTTTTACGAGCATGTATTTTGAAAATTTCAATATCAAACGCACAATTTGTGCAGAAAATATGGTGTTTCAAGTTTCCGCGAACGTGAAGATAATCTTTATTCCAACCGAATTGCATTCTTTTTCTTGCAATTGGAGATAACATTTTCCTAAATATTTTTCGGCATGAATGAATTGTAGCCATCCCTTCGTACAGCTCGATCATATGAGAAAAGATGACGTTATATCCAAAAGTGTTGGTTGACCTAAGTGTATTTGTATAGATATAGCAGGCTAGTGTATCATAGGAAATATTTAGGACATATAGTCCTGCTTTGGCATCATTGTCTTCGATTTGGTTAAATACCATGGTCCGGGCAAGGCGTGTGCGCCAATCACTCAAATGTAGAAGAGTTCACTCAAATGTAGAAGAGTTGCAGCACGATTATCCACCCAAGTAAATATGTCATCTTCTGCTGGACTGGATGCGTGCTCATGGGGCTCTTATTGCAGTTGGGACACCGTTACTCTATAGAACCAGGTGCAGTCAATTCTTCTTTTCCAATCAGTTTCTTCACCTCTTCAATTTTTGGTTTAACAAGTTTTTCTGTTGCAAAACATATCTCAGAAACCCAATGTTGTCGAATTGTTGGACGGAATTCGACACCCGATCTATAGCACTACTTGGGTATTTGCGGGTCCGAGAAGTGAGAAGCTCCTCATTTGTCCGTTTTACCGCCTTGGGAATCAAGCTGACATCATTCGAGGTTATTTATTTTCAGTTGAATTTTTGAAATTTGTCAACGTTTAGATATGATGTTTGAATTTCAGTTTAGTCAGCAAAATGTAGAACATCTTTAATTCAACCGTTTAGATACCAGAATCAAAGCGGCAAGGTTTAGACATCGAAATTTTCAACATCACAAAATTCAATTTTCTGCACTATCTCTTGATTGTATAAATTTCCGTGTCTTTATCTTTTATTTGTTGTTCTCATGAGTTGTTGATTTACTGTTGTAACACAACAATCTACTGTTGTAATATGCAAGCATCTACATGTGTTGGCATTATCCAATGATTGAATTTTTTTAATCTATTTTGTTGGTATTGGGCAGAGGGTATTCTTAAAGTTAGATGGTTTGGGCAGATAGTACTCTTAAAGTGTTGAACTCTCTTCAAGAATTATCTGCCAAGGTTTTTCTTTCAGTGGCCCTACTGATGAATGAATTCCAAATATGTAAAATGTTGGTTATCTTCTTAAAACTTGCTTAATATGTCTTAATAATTTATTTGTGGTTTTGATGATAAGCTTTTCATTCTTTTTCCGAATAAAATTTATCTAATAGTTTGGTTAATATTTGACGACTCTTTCTACTAATGTTGTTAGAGTTAATGAATGTTTATTATTCACAGTCTAGCCCTAGATTCTTATACATAAGGCTTTGCTGTTTATATTTTGGATACTGGATTGAGCTTGGTTGTTGAACAAGTTTTGTGTAGATAATTAAGGTTCATGGAAGAAGAGTAACATTGCTGGTGGGGTTGGAGCTGAATTGGTGAGTTGCCTTGGTGGGCTGGAGCTGAATTGCTTCAACGAAACCATAGTACAGTATTTTTTTTGTGAGCACCACAAATAGTGACTGGCGTTTTTATTTTATTTTATTATATTGTTAACTTATCTTTCATTGTCAAAATAAATTATAGTAGTAGTTTACTGAGATTGAATTGATGAATATTGCAGGAGTTCAACATTGAGAAGTTGCAGATGGTTGAGGCGGACAAGAAGAATATCTCATGCGTGAGTATGATCATAAAAAGAAGCAAATAGAGATTCGTAAGAAAATATAACAGTCTTTTTTTGTTCTATACTAAAATTTGTCCATTTAGTGTTTTAACTTACATTTCTTGGATGTGAGAATTAAAAGTTGAATACTAAAGATATTTGCTTGTGGATGCTTAACTTCTTTTGAGTGCTAACTAGGTGAATCTGTAAAATTTATCAAATAGTTTGGTCAATATTTGAGGACTCTTTCTACTAATATTGTTAGATTTAATAAATGTCTGTTATTCAATAACTAGACCTAGATTTTTATACATAAGGTTTTGTTGTTTAAATTTTGGATACTGGTTTGAGCTTGGTTGTTGAACAAATTTCGCGTAGATAATTAAGGGTTCATGGAAGCAGAGACATTGTTGGTGGGGTTGAAGCTGAATTGGTGAGTTTCCTTGATGTGCTGGAGCTGAATTGCTTCACTGAACCCATAGTACAAAATATTTTTTTTGTAGATTGATCGCCACAAATAGTGGCTGGCGTTTTTTGATTATACGGTTAACTTATCTTTCATTGTCAAACAAATGATGGTAGTTTTACTGAGATTAAATTGATGAATATTGCAGGAGTTCAATATTGAGAAGTTGCAGATGGTTGAGGTGGACAAGAAGAATATCTCATGTGTGAGTATGATCATAAAAAGAAACAAATAGAGATTCGTAAGAAAATATAATAGTCTTCTTTTGTTCTATACTAAAATATGTCCATTTAGTGTTTTAACTTCATATTTTTTGGATGTGAGAATTAAGGGTTGAATGCTACAGAATGCTGAACTTCTCTTGAGTGATAAATAGGTGAATCTGCAAATTAATGAATTTCATTATTGAATCATGCTAGGACTTTTTAACGGTTGGGGTTTTTAGTTTTTGAAGCGGAAATAAAGTGTGGAAGTAGAGGTTCTTTGGGATCGGTCCAATCATTTATTATGTAAGAAAAGTTGCATATTGGATGATTCTCTCACATAATTTGATAAGACCCAAGGTTTCCAACAAAAAAGATGGACTTCAGTATAGTTGGTATAGTGCCTAAACCCTAAGGGCATGTTTGTTTGACGGTATTGCAATATCCTAATAAAGGTATTAGCTAATACATGCTTAACTAATACATGCTTTGCTAATACAATGTTTGATTGTGTGTATTAGGATATCCTAATACAATGTTTGAATTAACTTTGTATTAGGATATCCTAATACAATGACTAAAAGAATTAAATACCCCAAAATAGATATATTTATTTTTTTAATTATTATTGTAATTGAAGACCGGCCGGAGGTTGCCGGAGTCTGGCCGGGGGTCGCTGGTGGCCGATGTTATGAGCCGAAGTTGGGGTAGTTGTTGTATATTAAATAAGGTTAGGGGTAAATAAATAATTTTTAGTTTGATATTAATTAGTACATCACTTTTAGTTTGTATAATCTAATACCAAATTACTCCTATAATTGAGTATTAGCTAATACCAAGTATTAGCTAATACCAATACCAAGTGTAAACAAACAAGATATTAGCTAATACCGGTATTAGGATATTGCAACCGGCAAACAAACGTGTCCTAAATATTCAGAAGAATCCTAAATTACTGCGTCAAGATATCTTTCATTTCTGATGATATATTTGCTTATATATTAGTGCTTCGAACTTTTCATATGATATCTCACTCAATATATCTTTCATATCTCAATCATTGTTTCTGATGCCACATTTGAGTAAAACATGTACCTACAGCTAAAAGATTGATGTCTTTCTTTGGACAAATCTCTCTACAGGAAGCTGCATCAACGAGGAGTCACTGAAGAGCAGATTCAGGTTCATGAACCTTTAAGGCACCATCCACAATTCAAATAGAGTTTCCATTCCTCTCTATCCAGAGGCAGACACGGTAGATTGACGAAATTGAAATCAATCGGACACTTCTCCAACGTCGTCATTAAGACCGATCTCTGATTGAAATTGTGCGAGGTAAATTGCGTATTTCAACAGTTACCGTATGTGGTATATGATTTTATGTTTCCCATTTGAGCCTCATGATTTCAAGCCACCG
Source organism: Clarkia xantiana subsp. parviflora (assembly GCA_036873135.1). Taxonomy (NCBI): domain Eukaryota; kingdom Viridiplantae; phylum Streptophyta; class Magnoliopsida; order Myrtales; family Onagraceae; genus Clarkia; species Clarkia xantiana. The sequence continues at coordinate 22,856,701 of JAPTYO010000015.1, read as the reverse complement.
CCTGAATACGGTAATTCTTGCCTATCTCGATTGACTATCGATATTTCAGCGCTAGAATCAACGAATCTCCTTCAATACACATCAATTACAATGATTGAATTGGAAACATGTATGGATGAACTTCAACAAATTGTGGCTGAAAATAATTGAGATGTAGTAGCTCCTAAACAGAATGCATTGCTCGAATATGTCAGTGGCTTAGTTTTCCTCTTCAATGTTGATTAATAGATAGTGCAAAAGCCAATCGTACTCGAGTGTTAAAAGCGAGGAAGTAAGGAATTTTATTGCTTAACTAGGTTAACATATGTTTTTTTTTTTCTTTTCTTACTGGTTGATTTATTCCAGTTCCAGGAGATGAATGTAACTTGAAGTGGAAATCTGCTAATTTAAGGAAATTGTGACTTTGTGTGTGTATAATAGTTTTAATCTTGAAGGAAAGTTGCTACTGATTTAAATTTCTCATCTTCAGGCAAGTTTACTGCTTAAACTTAAATGAATTAAATAGTCATTTTGTTGGTGAGTCATTACAAGAACTTGCACCAGAGATTCTTTTAAGAAAATTTGACACAACTTTATATATTTCTCATTCAAGGATACTTTTTTTATAGTATAGACTTTGGGAGGTCCCAAATTCACATATATTTTATGATTTCCTATTGTTTGTATGCATGTGGCATTAGAATTATGCGCGAGAAGACTCAAGGTTTCACCACGAAAGGTACATTGCTTTAATACGTTGTTAGTTCTCAATACTGAAGGTTGCTTGGGAGTTGAACCTATATTTCGGGTGATAGTAATTGTACCTGAACCGGTGGCTCACTTTTTCTAAGTAATGGGGAAGAGGACCGAAACATGCCATTGAAAGACTTTACTGAGACAAAGATGGGCTGTCAAGAACGTAGAGGAGGTAGGATGGGCAGTTGGTCAGATCTAGTATGGAGCGTACACGGACAGTAGTTGGAGCCGGCGGCTCTCCTAGGGTTCCCTCATATGGGATCCCTGGGGAAGAGGATCAAGTTGGCCCTTGTGAACAGCTTAATGCACTATCTCCTTCAACCCTTTGAGCGAAATGCGACAAAAGGAAGGAAAATCCATGGGCCGACCCCATCGTCTCCACCTCGTATGAACTACGAGATCACCCCAAGGACGCCTTCGGCATCCAGGGGTCACGGACCGACCATAGAATCATGTTCAATTAGTGGAACGCATTAGCTGTCCGCTCTTAGGTTGAACAGTAAGTGTCGGAGAAGGGCTGCGTGTTAGCTATACGGCTTTCGCGCTAGCGCTAATTCCGTTGCTTGTTGGGTAAACATCCCGCCAACTTCACGTCGAGAGTTTTGCTTTTCCATTCCCCTACTGCAGCCAAAGTGATAACGGCTGTAGCATCCATCGGTAATGTGTGGAAGAGGGTAGGTTGCTTTCCATGTGGATAGGACGTATCAACACGTTTTGAATCTTTTATTTGGAAGGAAAAATAGAAAAGAATCTCTAAGAAAAATGGATTTTTGGGTCCTGAGGAGCCAAAGATCAAAACCGAAATGTGCCAGGGGTTGATCATCGAAGCCAGGGCAATAAGGATTCAGGAATTTGAGCGCTGATGTAGGGGAAGGCCACCTGAATACTCGGTTCATTAGGGTCGTAACCTTCTACCCGGAAGTATCCACAGTTTTCTTTGTCTGTTAAGCCTCACAATGTTGGGACTTCCTAAAGAAAATTGCAATCGAAGTTTATCAACCACTCACAAGACCACCGAGATCTTCGACTTTGCTCCCAAAGTCCACATTTACTTCCCCAACCTATACAAGGAGAGTCGAGTCGATCCGATTCCTTCCACTCTATAGAGTTGGCAAGAGAGATAACTTATGACTGAGCGGATGGAGAGGGATTCGAACCCCCGGTATTCCTATCAATACTTCGGTTTTCAAGACCGACTCTTTCAACCGCTCATACATCCATCCCCTTCGCGCTTCGCCCGCCCTATCTATCCGCGTGCTGGCAGGTAGGGGCAACTCTATGTGATTCGCTATGCTTCACTTCTTTCTATATGATAATATGCACCTTGGTTGCTGCGCTCCCTGCGGCTAATAGCAAGAGAGCGAGTTCGACTGAATGATTGAGAAAAAGAACCATCTGATTTGAATCGTTCTCAATAGCCACGCGATCATCATCTTAGGGTGATCCTTTTGTCGACGGAAGCTCCTATTACACTTGCAGTCTCTGAAGGATGAGAACCAACTATGTAGCATCTACACCGAGAATTCAAGTATTGTATACGTCATTAGTCCGATATTTTGTAGAAACTACTCGTAATAACGAACTTGCAAAATTGATATGTTTATCATAAAGAGATTCATTGAACACTATGGTGTAAAACATCTGAGTGCTAAGGTTACGGTTCACTGCAATGTAAAAAATCTAACCGTTAAGGTTATGGTCTCATTTATGGATCATAACTCCAGCTTATCTAATTGTGTTAATAATATATTTAATGATTACACTCTAGCAGGATCCGCTGCGCGTAGCGAGGGATCAGCGCCTAGTTATTACTAATAACAATGATAATTTAATTATCTATACATAAAACTATTTATTGTTCGATTCACAGTAGACATAAATTTATATTATATAAAAAGTTAAACATGATCCTTTTTACGGAAGAAAATTAAATATAGAATGTTTACTTACAACTTTACAAATACTTCAATAATTATTTTTTGTTTTATTAATTATTTACAATATATATATATATATATATATATATATATATATATATATATATATATATATATATAACATTAACTGCATATTCAAAACATCGAATGAATTAAATGCACTGAGATGCAAGCGTCTTCCCCGATTTCCTTCTGTCTTTACTTTAGTCTTCACTCTCCACTTCTAATTTCTATCCTCCCTTAGGTCCCACACTCTCTATTCTCCAGTGTTATCAGAACCGGACCGGGGCCTGAACCGGCAGGGCCACCGGTTCCCGGTTCGGTCGGTCGGACCCGGTCCGAACTGGGTCCGACCGGTTTTGATCAAAAAGACAAAAATATGCAGATTTGCAGACAGAGGCTGAGGCTGAGCTGCTCAAGACTGTAGTTCAAACTTCAAACACAAACAACACTTTCAAAGTTAAAACACATTCAAACATTCAAAGTTCAAACACAACACATGACATAACACAATGTCTCAACTCTAAACTTAATGTCTCAAGTTCTCAACTCTCAAACTCAAACACAACACAACACAACACAACACAATGTCTCTTGACTCCAAATTTCCAACACAACACAACACAATGTCTCTCGACTCCAAAGTTCCAAACTTCATTGTTCTAATTTAAATATGATCTTCTCCATAATAAGCATCATAACTTCCGGTAATCCTGTCATCAATATTATTGTCTCCTTGAAGATCAAATCCACCAACATCCATAGGCAAGTTATCATTTCGATCACCATCTTCATTGTCTTGATTGTCATTGGGAACATCTACCTCATCAAGATTAAAGTTATCTAAAAACAAAACTTATTATTAGTAAGTAACTATAAGAAGATAAATGATTATATATATAAATGTTAAGAATGAGATAAAATGACGATACCATCATCTAGAGGTTCTTGAATGGTGCATCTCTACAATTCACGACGGAATGTTTCTAACTCATCATTTGATAAGGTTGGAGGCTTATCCACTAGTATCCAAGATCCCATAGTAGAGAGCTTCTCAAAGTCAAGAGGATCATAAAATCGATCTCTTTTAGAGTTGCTGCACAAAAAAAAAAAAATTGAATTTTCATCCAATTAACATAATATGCATACTCATGAACTTTATTAGAAAAAAATAAGTTTTTAGCTTTTACCGTTGCTGCAACCTCAAGTTACATTGCACATAAGCAAGATCATTCAACCTTTGATGCTCAAGTCGATTCCTCTTCTTAGAATGTATTTGTTGCAACACACTCCAATTCCGCTCACAACCAGAAGATCTACAAGTCTGACTAAGAATATGGATAGCCAATTTTTGAAGATTCGACGCGCTATTACCATACAACCTCCACCATTGATCTGAGGCGAAACAAGCTCAATACATTTAGATGAAATAAAAATATCATTAGATGAAATAAAAATACATATTTACCTGGAGACATCCTTGTACGATCAGCTTTGGCTGCATTTTTTCCAAAGTCATCTTTAGCATCCTGAAACATTACGATCTCATTTCGTATCAACATCCCCAATCGATCATTCCCATGAGCATACCTCTCTATGAAATCAATCAACCCCGATACAATCGTGCTGTTTTTGGCAATTTCTTCGGGATCATATTGAAAATTAGGATTCAACCAATAACCAGCTGCATGCAAATTCTTGTGAAGTTGTCTATCCCACCTCTCATCAACCTTAAGAATAAATGGCTGAATGCTAGCATTTCTTCTCTGAAATCGTCTCATCAATTGACATCTTGCTCGATACATTGCCTCATACATATAACCCATGGAAGGCTTTTCATCGCTGTCAACAATCCGCAAAACACGCACAAGAGGCTCAGTTATTTGCACTAAAACAGCACATTCCTTCCAGAATGTACTACAAAGTACTTGCTCAACAAACATTTTTGCTTTGGCTTCCTTTGCATACGCACAAGTAGTCCACTCCCTAGAAGTCACCATAGATCTCAAAGCAGTCTTTTGAGCTAAGATACTCTGTAAAGCAATAAAATTTGTAGCAAAACGCGTGGCAGCAGGACGAAGAATCTCTCGCCCATTAGTGAACTTCCTCATCAAATACAAAGCATAACAATGATTGTATACATACTCTGTAATCATTGATGCCTTGTCTACAACATTTTTAACCTCCTCCATCTTGCCAAAATCAGTCAACATCATGTTAATGCAATGAGCAGCACAAGGAGACCAAAATATTGTCCTAAACTCATTCTCCAAAAGCCTACCTGATGGATAAATGTCCAATTCGGGTTCGTATTTACGCTTCGGGCCTCGCAAACACGTCAAAATTACATCTCGTCTCGAAAAACACCTCCCACGGTATAAAAACGGTCCGGAGGCGCGTTTACGCGCGTCCGGGTTGCAGCAACCCGGACGTCCGGGTTGCGGCAACCCGGACGTCCGGGTTGCGGCAACCCGGACCTCCGGGTTGCGTGACAATTCGGACCTCGCCGAATTGCCCAAGTTCGACGAGGTCCGGATTGCCTTACGGGTATCGCGCTATTACCGTACCCGCGATCGCCGTTACGTGTAGAGAAGTCAAGTTCGTGCATTACCAATGTGGATGACGGTTCCCGTTTGTCTCCTTGAACCGTCGTCGAACCGCTCTAAAACCGGGTCCGGTCTCAAGGAAGCCTATAAATAGGAGGCCTTGACCACCCATTTTCACTCACTCTCTCATTTGCCCAACTTTGGTATTTTGAGCTCTGACTTCTCTCTAGAACTTTCTCTCTCTAGAAAATTACCCTTTTGCCACTATAGTAACTTAAGCATCGGAGAGGGCTCCGCTAGCACCACCCCCCTCTCCGTGCTAGCATTGGTCCTTTTGCGCAGGATCCGACGCCCTGAGTCACATCCGCCCTCTGTCACATCCGCCCTGAGTCACATCCGCCCTGAGTCACATCCGCCCTGAGTCACATCCGCCCTGAGTCACATCCGTACCGGGTCACATTCGTACCGAGTCACATCCGTACCGAGTCACAGCCGATCCGAGACACGAACCTCGCCGGGTCACCACCTTGCCGGGTCACAACCTCCGTCGGAAGGGTCACACCCGCACAACCTCAGACGCGTCCTCGTGACCTCAGTCGTCCCGGACGCAACATTGGCGCCGTCTGCACGATTCGAACAAAAAGCTACAATACCACAAAAACAATGGCAAGTGATCACAACCCTCCCGAGGAGGTGAAAAACCCAAGGAAAGGGCTCGGCCATCCCAGAAACTCCCCGACGAACAAAAGAGCAGGATACCACGCTCCAGCTGGGAGCCAATCAGGACCCTCCCACACCCCAAGAGCTACTTTTGCAGCCTCATCCATACCAATTGACAATGTGCCCGGCGCACAGCGCAAGGAGCCAAAAAACAAACATCACGCACCTCCACCTAGTTTCAAACCAGAAGTTGAATCCCAGGCAGAAATGCTGCAGGGCAAACAAGGAACGAGGGTAAACTCGATGCCCACCATTACTCCAGCAATGATGGCGGCACTAGAAGAGTTTCTCGCATTTAGCGAATCTCTAGAGAACCAAAGATGTGCAACTCACCCACCTCCGTCCAACCAAAAAGCCTTCCAGTACAAAGGCGTCACCCTATCACCTCCTTTGCCTCCAGTCAACAAACAAGCTGAGATGATAGGAACAATGTCTCGAGTCATAAGTCATCAAGACACACTGCACCAGAGAAAAAAGGGGCAATGCATGAAAGATACCTTCCAGTACAAGCAGCCGAAACGACCTTTTCAAAGAGGTTTCGAGAAACCAAACGAAGTAAACATCGCCGACCACATCCCTTTGAATGCCCCACCATTTGTAATTTTGAGGGAAATGAAGAACTCAAATATGTGGAAGGAGCCACACAACTTCGGGAAAGGCCAAATGGGAAGAGACAAAGACAAGTGGTGTGACAACCACGAGGTCTTCGGTCACGAAACAGACCACTGCGTCAGCCTACGCAACCGCATTAACAACCTCATCCTCAAAGGCAATTTAAAGAAATTCATTGATCAAGGCGACAACCCTCCAAAGAAGACTCAAGCAGAGTCATCAAAAATACACAAGAAGGGTCCTTCTACAAGGACAAGCCAAGACGACGACATACCGATCACAGGATTGACAACAAGAACCCTAAAGGCAATAATTGAAAAAGAGATACATGTCTCCTGGGAAAAGAGGCAACCGCGACAGAAGAGGCCATTCCAGTCAAATGCCCAAAGGAACAAAGAGTCCAATATCACCAAATGGGTTCCATTAAACACATCGTTATCTATCATCCTGAAGGAAATAAAAGAAACCAAGCTATGGAAGAAACCCTCCAAATTCCGCAAGGGACCATTGGGAGACGATGAAAGCAAATGGTGTGAAAATCATGAAGTGTACGGCCACGAAACCGAAAGATGTGTTGGGCTAAGATTTCAAATAAACAATTTGATCTTAGAAGGAAAAATGAAAAAGTATATCGACCATGGCAATAGGCATCAAATGAGTCCTCGCGTCGAGTCTTCAGGAAAGGGCAAAGGAAAAGAAATGATGGACGATAATCCACCTATCGCCAAACGCCAGAAAAACAACGTCTCTTATGGAACCAATTGTGGCGACCTGTACAATCTTTGGAATATGGATGCACTTCCAGAAAACAAACCTCACCACCCACATGAGCAAACAACTGTCCTCCTTGACAAAGATGTTGAAGAACAACACAAGCAAAGTAAAACTTGGGCACATGACGTCAGCTTTTGTCCATCCCCAAAAGGAGAGATTGAAGAGCTCAACACGCTAGATGCATTGAGAAACTATGTGGCACGTGGCAGAATCAACTAGCCAACAAATCACCTACGGGGATATCAAACACATCACAATCCCTTTATTTTCACTATCTCCTTTTCGCATATCTATGTTAAATCTTTTAAAGTTTAAGTACAACTCATGCTTATTAGCCTCAGTAATTTTCAAAAGAAGTGATCACTAGACACTTCCTTGTAATCCGTCGTGAGAACTCTAAATATCTAATAAAGGATAATTCTACTTTCGTAGGTACATTATTATGACGCATATTACCTTGGAATAACGCCAAGTAACAACTACACACATATTCCTCGCGTCAACAACATAAAGTCTCAAGCATTTTATAAAAATCATGTCGCAATAATAGACAAGCCCGGGGGCATTACACAAGGACAGGTCATACACTATTAGAAGTCAAAGCAATATAAACAATCAAGAAACAGCGATACAACCACCAAGCAACTTGGGGAGCACGAAGCTGAGGAGCACTCGACAATTCTACCTAACATATGCCTACCATAACCTACACTCATCATGTCTGCCATCAGGGAAGTTTCCTACACAAACAAGGAATCCTCGTATCAAATTCCCTTACTTCATCTATCATATGCATGATTAAAAAGAAAATTTCATCACTTTATACTTTTGCAAACTTATAAAAATTGCGACTATCTAACAAAGACAACTCTACTCGTAGGTACATGTTACACTACGATTGTTATTCAGGAATGATGGCAAGTAGTAACCTATGCACAAAATCTACTCCAGCAATACAAGCTAAGCATTATATGCAAGGAGGGAGTTATGATATACAACACCAACATATCTGTCATCTACATCAACAAGGAGTTTATTCCTCTGTTCATATCATAAGTGTCTATCTCTAGAAGACCTATTATTAAAACGACGACTATTCAGGGCGTCAACTACAAGCAATGTCTCGGATTAACACCAAGACCTATTTCATAGCCATTCCCTGAATTCAGAACAGGATGGGCATACGGGGCTGATCACCCTTTAAGTGACGGAAGTTCTCTGTTTAGACAACGACCTCACTCTATAACAAGTGCGTATATCCGGTTCAGGGTGCACTCTTTATGGCGAATGTCCTCTGTCTAGTCGGCATTCCCATATTACGAACGCCATCAGGGTTCGTTAAATACGGCGGAAGTTTTCTCTTTAGACAACAACCCCACTATATAACAAGTGCGTATATCCGGTTCAGGGTGCACTCTTTATGGCGAATGTCCTCTGTCTAGTCGGCATTCCCATATTACGAACGCCATCAGGGTTCGTTAAATACGGCGGAAGTTTTCTCTTTAGACAACAACCCCACTATATAACAAGTGCGTATATCCGGTTCAGGGTGCACTCTTTATGGCGAATGTCCTCTGTCTAGTCGGCATTCCCATATTACGAACGCCATCAGGGTTCGTTTTATAGGTTTTTAAGCCGTGTTGCATGGTTCCTGGACGCAGAAAGCAGGCATCACAATTCATATTCTCAAAAAGTGTTACATGGTCCCTGGACGCAGGAATCATGTATCACAAGTATTTTTTCAAACACTTTACCAAAAGTTTTGCCAAAAATATTATCAAACATTTTATATATCAAACACCTTTCCAAAAATATTTTTGTCAACATGATTTTTTGGATGTATCACATTCAACACCAAAATATTTTCTCAAATATTTTATCAACAAGCCTTTTAAGTTTTACAAAATGCTTCTTCAAAAACTTAAATGTTTTTACGTATGCTTCCCCAACGCGGGTTGATACACGCTGGCAGGTGCGCTCCCTGTTTAAAACTCATAAAATTTACAAGTCGAGTCTTGTACAACGTCGCCTTAGAGTGGAACTAAGAGACGGTATAAACTAATATCTTGCTTAGCCAAGATAACTTCTCAAAAATAATGTTTTTATGTATGCTTCCCCAACGCGGGTTGATACACGCTGTCAGGTGCGTACCCTGTATAAAACTCGTAAAATTTACAAGTCGAGTCTTGTACAACGTCGCCTTAGAGTGGAACTAAGAGACGGTATAAACTAGTATCTTGCTTAGTCAAGCGGCAGGCTATTCTAGAACAAAGGGCAATATGCATAAGGCATCAGGCAGGCAACCAGAAGAACATCTCAACTCATCAATCAGGAAGTGGCTATCAGTCACGACCGCAGGAACTATGTCTGCATTATAACTCATCCGCATTCAATAAACATATTCAAAGCGGACAAGTCAGAAGCAACAACAAAGGAACAACTACAACAAGTCTTCAAGCATGGAAACCGGGGGGCAAACAGACTCAGAAACAAGTTTAGTATATCTAAAAGATGGCACAGATTAAAGAATGCCATCATCCCTAACAGGACTCGGCGGAACGAGCAGAAGTTGCCACCGTCTTCTCCAAACAAAATCTATAATGTGCAAGTCGCAACATCATATGCTCTACTCATCCTGCCATGCCTTGGAGCCTAGCCAAGAGGGGCGACCACAGTACTTAACATTGTCCAGGTGACGAAGTGTCATGCAAGAAAAAGCATGAACAAAGAATTATCAACAAACGCTTACCTCAATAGGAGTAACGCTCCTCCTTGGGCCGGTCCCTCGACCGGGGGGCAGAAGACGTCACTACACAACCCTCAACCCTATTTCCCTTATCACAAGAAAGGGGTAGCACGGTCATGCTCAGCATAAAGAACCAAGAATCGCTCGAGGAACACGCCCCTGCGTCGGATCTCTCGAGAATTATGCTAAAAACAGAAACTGCAGCTGGAAATATTTTCTAAGTGTTTCCATGTACGTACATACATGTCGACGAGGATGCGCGTCGACAAGGAGAAAATATTTTCTAAGTGTTTCCATGTACGTACATACATGTCGACGAGGATGCGCGTCGACAAGGAGAAAATATTTTCTAAGTGTTTCCATGTACGTACATACATGTCGACGAGGATGCACGTCGACAAGGAGAAAATATTTTCTAAGTGTTTCCATGTACGTACATACATGTCGACGAGGATGCACGTCGACAAGGAGAAAATATTTTCTAAGTGTTTCCATGTACGTACATACATGTCAACGAGGATGCGCGTCGACAAGGAGAAAATATTTTCTAAGTGTTTCCATGTACGTACATACATGTCGACGAGGGTGCATGTCAACGAAGAAAAAATATTTTCTAAGTATTTCCATGTACGTACATACATGTCGACGAGGGGGCATGTCAACGAAGAAAAAATATTTTCTAAGTATTTCCATGTACGTACATACATGTCGACGAGGGGGCATGTCAACGAAGAAAAAATATTTTCTAAGTGTTTCCATGTACATACATACATGTCGACGAGGGGGCATGTCAACGAAGAAAAAATATTTTCTAAGTATTTCCATGTACGTACATACATGTCGACAAGGTTGCATGTCGATGAGAAGAAAATATTTTCTAAGTATTTCCATGTATGTACATACATGTCGACAAGGTTACATGTCGACGAAGGAAAAGTATTTTCTAAGTATTCCCATGTACGTACGTACACGTCAACGAGGGGGCATGCCAACAAGGAGAGAATATTTTCTAAGTATTTTCACAGACGCACATGCACGTCAACAAAGATGTATTGCATACAACGAGTAGCTATGCCCCCTAAGCCTACCAACGATGCACATCGTCAAAGCTCATACGACGACATCTATGGTAACAAACATTAGATATCGCTTAATATTTTCTAAGTGTTTTAGCATGCTTGCAGGAAATAACCAACAATCTATACCTGACGTCAACGCGTGTATCAACGTCAACGCGCGCATCAACATCATCGCGCGTGTCAAGTCAATCATCATGGGCGTATGTTGCAATCGCGTGATCCAAGATTCGGTAATCACTTAGTCATTTTAGAAACATACGATTTCTATTTTCTTGCATTACGTAATTACGATCTTGCCACGTCCTTTATTCATACTTACATGACGATAGACGCATACTCGTATAAATGCATTTCCGATTTCTCGTGTCTCCGACAATAACCATGCTTGCACGTCACATATATATATTTCCCATCACACTAACCATAGTGACAGGAAATAAAGTCGTTCGGCCGGAAAGTCAAGCGACGGACGGAATCAAGATACCTACACCCGACCAACGATCAAAATCGAAAGGTTAGCGTCAGACTCAAATTGGACAAATATCCTAACTTAAAATAGAGTCAAGAAAGGTTCTAAACCGTTTCTTGACTCGGGGGCAAGTGATGGATAAATGTCCAATTCGGGTTCGTATTTACGCTTCGGGCCTCGCAAACACGTCAAAATTACATCTCGTCTCGAAAAACACCTCCCACGGTATAAAAACGGTCCGGAGGCGCGTTTACGCGCGTCCGGACCGGACCTCCGGGTTGCAGCAACCCGGACGTCCGGGTTGCGGCAACCCGGACCTCCGGATTGCCCGCAACCCGGAAGTCCGGGTTGCGTGACAATTCGGACCTCGCCGAATTGCCCAAGTTCGACGAGGTCCGGATTGCCTTACGGGTATCGCGCTATTACCGTACCCGCGATCGCCGTTACGTGTAGAGAAGTCAAGTTCGTGCATTACCAATGTGGATGACGGTTCCCGTTTGTCTCCTTGAACCGTCGTCGAACCGCTCTAAAACCGGGTCCGGTCTCAAGGAAGCCTATAAATAGGAGGCCTTGACCACCCATTTTCACTCACTCTCTCATTTGCCCAACTTTGGTATTTTGAGCTCTGACTTCTCTCTAGAACTTTCTCTCTCTAGAAAATTACCCTTTTGCCACTATAGTAACTTAAGCATCGGAGAGGGCTCCGCTAGCACCACCCCCCTCTCCGTGCTAGCATTGGTCCTTTTGCGCAGGATCCGACGCCCTGAGTCACATCCGCCCTCAGTCACATCCGCCCTGAGTCACATCCGCCCTGAGTCACATCCGCCCTGAGTCACATCCGCCCTGAGTCACATCCGTACCGGGTCACATTCGTACCGAGTCACATCCGTACCGAGTCACAGCCGATCCGAGACACGAACCTCGCCGGGTCACCACCTTGCCGGGTCACAACCTCCGTCGGAAGGGTCACACCCGCACAACCTCAGACGCGTCCTCGTGACCTCAGTCGTCCCGGACGCAACACTACCCGCAGCAACATAATTGGCAGCATTTTCAGTAACCACATGCACCACATTTTCAGCACCAACAAATAATACTATTTCTCTAAGATACCTGTATATCACTTCACTAGTTTTTGATACATGTGAAGCATCAACAGATTTCAGAAAAACAGTTCCTTTAGGGCAATACATAAGGAAATTGATTAAAGTCCGTTTGGATTGATTAGTCCATCCATCAGCCATGATAGTGCAACCGGTAGCTTTCCAAATCGGACGAAAGCTCTCAATATACTTTCTTACCTCTTCGACGCCCTTTACCAACAATGGTCCTCGAAGATCATGAAAGTTTGGCCCTTTAAACCCTGCACCCATACTAGTGATTGCATCTATCATCTGTTGAAAGTATGGTGAGTTTACCGAATTAAACGGTATAGCTGATCCAATCATCCACTTAGATATAGCAAGATGACATTTTTCCACAACTTCCTTACTTTGTTAAACACTTTTCATGGTAGGCCGAGACCCACCAGTTGTTCTACTTTGAAAGAATTGTGCTATTCTCGGCCGTGAACCTGAAAATTTAATTTGATTATAATATATATGTATATATAATCTCATATGTTGTTAATTCGTTATCGTTATATATATTATATATACAATGATTTATAAAAGTTAGATTCATTACCTTGGGATGTTTGGGCAGGCATTTGACTAAGTTATTGCACATCTTCTTCAGCAAAAGAAGAGTTAACATCTCCTGATGAACGTTGCCTGATATCTTCTGTAATACGACACTTTTTCTTTTTTTCTCAAATTTCTTGTTGCATTTGATAACGAATATCCACAGGTACCTTCTTGCACGACGCCACATTACCTTTCACTCCAGCTAGATGTTCTTTCAGCTTATGAATACCACCCCCAGAGAAATTCTTGTGGCAATGAATGCATTCAAGCTTTTTTGAACCACCTCTTTCATCGATTATCTTGCAATGACCCCAAGCAGGATCCGATTTTCCTCTAGAACTCGAAGCTGAAGTAGGATTTGTTGAATCAGTTGGTGTATTATTAGTACTCGTATCTTCCATTTTGCTCGTAGATCAACCTGAAAAAGATCATATACCGATCGATACCAATTTCAGTTGTGAGAATTGTGAATTGAATTGGTAACAAAGAGAAATAAATTAGAGATATATAGAAAACTGAAATATATGTTCAAACTTATATATAGCAGCCTGAAATATATGAAACCAGTGTTATAAGAAATTAGGGTTAACCAGTGTTATCAGAAACCAGTGTTATAAAAAATTAGGTTATACATCAGCAAATATGAAATTGAAGCAGCAACAATTACAATGATCCTGAAGTTCAGCTTCATGAATCTGAAAACCAATATGAAGATCTTTAAAGATCTATGTAAGATCTTTATATCTATGTTTGGTTATTGGTTACATCTTAAGATCTTATTTCATATTATCTTAAGAATAATTGCTGATCTTCAAACCAAATCCTTATTACCCACTAACTCAACTTCAATTACAATTGCTATATCAATTCAAGCAGCAGCAAATCTGAAATTGAAATATAGTAACATATTCAATTAACTAGCAACATGAATTCGTTGAAATTGAAAAACTAACAACAGATTCAAACAACTTACCTGCTGTGGCTGCGAGAGCTCAGGGGCCTGGGGCGGTGGGCGACTGGGCTGACTGGCGGAGCTGCTGTGGGCGACTGTGGGCTGCCTGGCAGAGCTGCTGGCGGAGCAGCTGGCGGAGCTGCTGGCGGAGCTGCTGTGGGCGACTGGGCTGCCTGGCGGAGCTGCTGTGGTCGACTGGGCTGCCTGGCGGAGCTGCTGGCGGAGCTGGTGTGGGCTGTTGTGATTTATCCTCCTGCGGCGCTGAGATAAGGAGAAGTGTGAAGGACTGAAGGTCGATCTCCTCTCTGTTGTGATAACCCTAATTTTTTTTATTTTAAATTAAAGGGGTCCGAACCGGAGAACGGGCGAACCGCCTGGTTCGCCCAAAACTGGCCGGTTCGGTGAAAACCGGACTTTAGAACCGGGTTCGCTTACATCCTCCGGAAATAAGCAAACCGGACCGTGGAGGGGTCCGGTTCCGGTCCGGTTCTGATAACACTGGCTAAGAGGGAGAGAATAGCAGTGTTATCAGAACCGGACCGGACCGGCGGTCCGATCACGGTCGGACCGGAACCGGACCCATCCACGGTCCGATTTGCTTATTTCCGGAGGATGTAAGCGAACCCGGTTATGAACTCCGGTTTTCACTGAACCGACCGGTTTTGGGCGAACCGGGTGGTTCGCCCAGTTTTCACTGAACCGGGCGGTTAGCCGGTTCGGACCCCTTTCATAAAAAAAAAAACAAATTAGGGTTATCACAGCAGAGAGGAGATCGACCTTCAGTCCTTCACACTTCTCCTCATCTCAGCGCCGCAGGAGGAGAAATCACAACAGTCCACACCAGCTCCGCCAGCAGCTCCGCCAGGCAGCCCAGTCGACCACAGCAGCTCCGCCAGGCAGCCCACAGTCGCCCATAGCAGC
The DNA here is from genome assembly GCA_036873135.1 of Clarkia xantiana subsp. parviflora. Lineage (NCBI taxonomy): Eukaryota > Viridiplantae > Streptophyta > Magnoliopsida > Myrtales > Onagraceae > Clarkia > Clarkia xantiana. Next base: position 22,841,525 of record JAPTYO010000015.1, on the reverse strand, counting down.
TCCGCTAGCAGCTTCGCCAGGCAGCCCAGTCGACCACAGCAGCTCCGCCAGGCAGCCACAGTCGCCCACAGCAGCTCCGCCAGTCAGCCCAGTCGCCCCAGGCCCCTGAGCTCTCGCAACCACAGCAGGTAAGTTGTTTGAATTTGTTGTTAGTTTTTCAATTTCAACGAATTTGCATGTTGCTAGTTAATTGAATCTGTTACTATATTTCAATTTCAGATTTGCTGCTGCTTGAATTGATATAGCAATTGTAATTGAAGTTGAGTTAGTGGGTAATAAAGATTTGGTTTGAAGATCAGCAATTATTCTTAAGATAATATGAAATAAGATCTTAAGATGTAACCAATAACCAAACATAGATATAAAGATCTTACATAGATACTATCTTCAATTTAGATGTAACCAATATCAAGATCTTACATAGATCTTTAAAGATCTTCATATTGGTTTTCAGATTCATGAAGCTGATCTTCAGGATCATTGTAATTGCTGCTGCTTCAATTTCATATTTGCTGATGTATAACCTAATTTTTGATAACACTGGTTAACCCTAATTTCTGATAACACTGGTTTCATATATTTCAGGTTGCTATATATAAGTTTGAACATATATTTCAGTTTTCTATATAACCCTAATTTATTTCTCGTTGTTACCAATTCAATTCACAATTCTCACAACTGAAATTGGTATCGATCGGTATATGATCTTTTTCAGGTTGATCTACGAGCAAAATGGAAGATACGAGTACTAATAATACACCAACTGATTCAACAAATCGTACTTCAGCTTCGAGTTCTAGAGGAAAATCGGATCCTGCTTGGGGTCATTGCAAGATAATCGATGAAAGAGGTGGTTCAAAAAAGCTTGAATGCATTCATTGCCACAAGAATTTCTCTGGGGGTGGTATTCATAGGCTGAAAGAACATCTAGCTGGAGTGAAAGGTAATGTGGCGTCGTGCAAGAAGGTACCTGTAGATATTCGTTATCAAATGCAACAAGAAATTGGAGAAAAAAAGAAAAAGCGTCGTATTACAGAAGATATCAGGCAAGGTTCATCAAGAGATGTTAACTCTTCTTTTGCTGAAGAAGATGTGCAACAACTTAGTCAAATGCCTACCCAAACATCCCAAGGTAATGAATCTAACTTTTATAAATCATTGTATATATAATATATATAACGATAACGAATTAACAACATATGATATTATATATACATATATATTATAATCAAATTAAATTTTCAGGTTGACGGCCGAGAATAGCACCATTCTTTCAAAGTAGAACAACTGGTGGGTCTCAGCCTACCATGAAAAGTGTTTAACAAAGTAAGGAAGTTGTGGAAAAATGTCATCTTGCTATATCTAAGTGGATGATTGAATCAGCTATACCGTTTAATTCGGTAAACTCACCATACATTCAACAAATGATAGATGCAATCAATAGTATGGGTGCAAGGTTTAAAGGGCCAAACTTTCATGATCTTCGAGGACCATTGTTGGTAAGAAAGTATATTGAGAGCTTTCGTCCGATTTAGAAAGCTACCAGTTGCACTATCATGGCTGATGGATGGACTGATCAATCCAAACGGACTTTAATCAATTTCCTTATTTATTGCCCTAAAGGAACTGTTTTTCTGAAATCTGTTGATGCTTCACATGTATCAAAAACTAGTGAAGTGATATACAGGTATCTTAGAGAAATAGTATTATTTGTTGGTGCTGAAAATGTGGTTCATGTGGTTAGTGATAATGCTGCCAATTATGTTGCTGCGGGTAGGCTTTGGGAGAATGAGTTTAGGACAATATTTTGGTCTCCTTGTGCTGCTCATTGCATTAACTTGATGTTGACTGATTTTGGCAAGATGGAGGAGGTTAAAAATGTTGTAGACAAGGTATCAATGATTACAAAGTATGTATACAATCATTGTTATGCTTTGTATTTGATGAGGAAGTTCACTAATGGGCGAGAGATTCTTCGTCCTGCTGCCACGCGTTTTGCTACAAATTTTATTGCTTTACAGAGTATATTAGCTCAAAAGACTGCTTTGAGATCTATGGTGACTTCTAGGGAGTGGACTACTTGTGCGTATGCAAAGGAAGCCAAAGCAAAAATGTTTGTTGAGCAAGTACTTTGTAGTACATTATGGAATGTGCTGTTTTGCGGATTGGCTATAGTGCAAATAACTGAGTCTCTTGTGCGTGTTTTGCAGATTGTTGACAGCGATGAAAAGCCTTCCATGGGTTATATGTATGAGGCAATGTATCGAGCAAGTTGTCAATTGATGAGACGATTTCAGAGAAGCAATGCTAGGATTCAGTCATTTATTCTTAAGGTTGATGAGAGGTGGGATAGACAACTTCACAAGAATTTGCATGCAGCTGGTTATTGGTTGAATCCTAATTTTCACTATAATCCCGAAGAAATTGCCAAAAACAGCACGACTGTATCGGGGTTGATTGATGTCATAGAGAGGTATGCTCATGGGAATGATCGATTGGGGATGTTGATACGAAATGAGATCGTAATGTTTCAGGATGCTAAAGGTGACTTTGGAAAAAATGCAGCCAAAGCTGATCGTACAAGGATGTCTCCAGGTAAATATGTATTTTTATTTCATCTAATGATATTTTTATTTCATCTAAATGTATTGAGCTTGTTTCGCCTCAGATCAATGGTGGAGGTTGTATGGTAATAGCGCGCCGAATCTTCAAAAATTGGCTATCCGTATTCTTAGTCAGACTTGTAGCTCTTCTGGTTGTGAGCGGAATTGGAGTGTGTTTCAACAAATACATTCTAAGAAGAGGAATCGACTTGAGCATCAAAGGTTGAATGATCTTGCTTATGTGCAATGTAACTTGAGGTTGCAGCAACGGTAAAAGCTAAAAACTTATTTTTTCTAATAAAGTTCATGAGTATGCATATTATGTTAATTTGATGAAAATTCAATTTTTTTTTTGTGTGCAGCAACTCTAAAAGAGATCGATTTTATGATCCTCTTGACTTTGAGAAGCTCTTTACTATGGGATCTTGGATACTAGTGGATGAGCCTCCAACCTTATCAAATGATGAGTTAGAAACATTCCGTCGTGAATTGGAGAGATGCACCATTCAAGAACCTCTAGATGATGGTATCGTTATTTTATCTCATTCTTAACATTTATATATATAATCATTTATCTTCTTATATTTACTTACTAATAATAAGTTTTGTTTTTAGATAACTTGAATCTTGATGAGGTAGATGTTCCCAATGACAATCAAGACAATGAAGATGGTGATCGAAATGATAACTTGCCTATGGATGTTGATGGATTTGATCTTCAAGGAGACAATAATATTGATGACAGGATTACCGGAAGTTATGATGCTTATTATGGAGAAGATCATATTTAAATTAGAACAATGAAGTTTGGAACTTTGGTCGAGAGACATTGTGTTGTGTTGGAACTTTGGAGTCAAGAGACATTGTGTTGTGGTGTATTGTGTTGTGTTTGAGTTTGAGAGTTGAGAACTTGAGACATTAAGTTTAGAGTTGAGACATTGTGTTATGTCATGTGTTGTGTTTGAACTTTGAATGTGTTGTCTTGTGTTTGAAGTTTGAACTACAGTCTAGAGCGCCTCAGCCTCTGTCTGCAAATCTGCATATTTTTGTCTTTTTGACCAAAATCGGTCGGACCCGGTTCAGACCGGGTCCGACCGGCCAAACCGGGAACCGGTTTAGGCCCCGGTATGGTTCTGATAACACTGCTCTTAGCCTCACGCCTCCATCCCTCCTTTATCTTTTCTTTATTAATAAATAAGTTTTTATTTTATCTTTCTATAAATTATCTTTTTACCCATTCATTTAGTTAAGTGTAAATATATATATATATATATATATATATATATATATATATATATATATATATATGTGGCTTAAAAATATGGTATAAAAAACTATTTTCGATATTAAATTACAAATGTTAATTTTTTTTTTAAAACAAATCTATTAAGTTAGATGGAAGGTTAGACAGAATGAACAATAGAATATAAATAATTATTTGTTTTATAGCTCCGCTTCACATAACATAGTAAGTTTTAAAAAAATAAAACTATTGACACTTGCAATTTATTCATGTTCGTTTACTCGGCTTAATAGTTTATAAAAAAATCATAAAATTAAGAACGTTTGTAGATCAACATATTAAAGTTAACTGGTCGAGCGATTGGGAGCGAATTATAAGAATTTTATGTTACATATTTTAATATAATTCTTTTAGTATGAATATCCTTGTGTAGTATAAAAAAATAGCATCGTCTTATATATTATATAAATAAAAATTGACGTTGTGTATTTAATAATATAAAAGAAAAATATTTTCTTAATAAAAATGTTATGATAAAAATATTTTCGATTTTGATCTACAAATGTTTTTAAGTTTATGATTTTTTTTATAAACTATTAAGTGTTGGATTATAGGGGTAGATACAACATAAACAATAACAAGATACGTGGAAGGTAACTAATACGCAGCGGATGATAGTGCACATACCTACTTTGATTCTGTGTACCTTAGATCGCCGAATGGAAATTCTCGATCCGTCGGACGGTTCCTGATGGGTATACGTCTGATTCGGGGTTCGTTTTACATATTCGGACTTCGTTACACGTCGAACGTTTTAACAGGCTCAAAAATAATTACCCACGAGTTTAAAAAGGGTTCAGAATGCGCACACACGCCTTCCAGACAAAAAGGCTCGTCCGGATTGTCCAACAATCCGACCGGGTTGTCGCGATACTCCGGTATGGTCCGGATTGTTCCCCCGGGTGACGCGCGAACCCCTGTACACATATATCACGTGTGAGCCTTCCTGATGTCAACTTCGCTCCCATCCACGCCCGGTTCATGTTTTATATTAAACCAGCGTCGGACCATTCAAAACCGGTTTTGGGTTCAGGGTGCCCCTATTTAAGGGAACCTTCCCTACAATTTCACAACTTAAGTTGGTAAGGAAGCTCTGACTTCTCTCTAGTTTTCTCTCTCTAGATCTCTGATTTAAGCATTAGAGAGGGTTCATCGCAGTCCACCCCCCCCTCTACGTGGTGTGCGATATTACCCTTTGTGCAGGTCCCAGGAGGAACACGCGCATACACCGCCAGACATACATACATGCGTACTCTACAAGGCGCATATATGCGCATACTCCGCAAGGTGCACGCATGCGAAGACACTACAAGACATTCAGTCACTTAGCCATTTTAAAGGTTTGCAAGTCCCTGACAGTTCGACACTCCAAGTGTCCGACACCCCGACACTCGGACACTCCGAGTGTCCGACACCCCGACACTCCAACTCTCCGACAGTCCGATAGTCCAACGCTCCGAATCTCCGACAGTCCGACATCCCGACTGTCGGACACCCGCGAGCTCAAACAAGGCGTTGGCATAACTACACAACACCTCAAGGACCCGACGACTTTTGAGTTGTTAGATTACTGTGAGTAATCACTACGGAGACTATAAACATGGTACATTCTAGTAATCGATATTACGCAGCGGAAGATTCGCGCATACCTCAGACGTAATCCGTAGTCCCAAGATCCTGCAGCAGGGATTTCATGGTCCTCCGGTTGGCACCCGTAAAGGTTCTTGTTAAGGAAGCCCTACGCGGTATATTCTCCACAGAAAAGCCTCTGATCGATTCTTGGCAGGGACGGATCTCCGAAGTGTTTGCTCGAAGGCAAATTGGCACACCCTTTGGTGAAGGTGAGGTTCGGCCGAATATAGCTGTTATGGGGAGGATGGTTTTTCTCTCTAAAAACTCCAAGGAGAGATTAAGGATTAACCTAATAAAACCCTAACACCTCTTATTTATAGGAAGAGTAAAGTGGACAAGTCCAACTTACCCCTAGTAATAAGTTCGGCCGGCCACATGTATAGGGAGAACCAAATCGGGCCTCTCATGTCAGTTGGGATTTGGGTCTGGCCCAATGTCCTAATATGACATTTACCCAATTGTCTCAGGTAACTTATACATATAATGGGCTTCCATTTACGACGCCCATCACCATATGCTTACAGCTCCCACTCGCCGGAATGGGATAGTGCCTGTTAATGTATTGTCGTCCAAATCAGCATGAATATTTCACTCATTTGATCCCGCCCTTGCTTCCGAATAGTTCATACGAGGTTTGCCGTGTGACCGGTGAACACGACGGGCATCGTGCTACTCATCTTCTAGGAGTGTTGTAGCGCCCACGGAACGTTGATTCCCTTTCTTCAATCAACTTGTTATAAACAATATAGTGTCGCGCTGTATCCTAGGTCAACTGTTAATTCTCCATTTTCCTAGTCTCCGCATATGATCACTTCTCCAAGGCATCTGTACAAGTATTCACAACCTTCAACTAATATCCGGTTGGTGGCCACCTTGTGAACACAAGACTCGGTGAACTATAGGTGAGCTTGACCATCCCATCGCTCATATCCTTAGTCAAACCCAACCGGTTTACAAAGACGTGCTCACTTGGCCTTTTTGTTCAGCACTACGCTCGTACGCCGGGAAGCGAACATTGAGCCTGACCTTAGATATGAGTTTTGAGTACGTGAGGATACTTCGGGTGCCTATTCATATGGCTCCCGGGATCAATCACACGCTCGATGTGAAGAATTTTGCGCCCGTGAATCACGAGGATTCTTATCTAGCACAACCGAGCTGTGACCTTGTGGTCGAACAAGGCACGCATAGTTTGAAGCACGCGTCGATAGCATACCTGAACTTTTAAGTTGACAGGAATGGGATATGTCAATCATGCTATCGAAGATTTTCATCTGGCCCATAATGTGGTTTACTGACGAACGGAGTTCATCACGACGATTTGCAAAACGAAGATACTGTCGAGTTACTGCGAAACTAGATAATCTTCTTGCGTAATCAGTTTATCCCCCTGATTCTTAGCCAGCCTTGCTTGGTTGAGGCCTCCCTCCACCGCAAGATGACCGTACATGTATGACTAGGTAAGGCCCACATTCGACATTGTTTGGAAGAGTATTGCGTCCTCCTACGACTTATTTTATATACCACAAATCTGATGTATTCAAACATTATGACGTCGATGGATCATAAAATCGATTGCAATTCTCTCGTTTACTAAAACTGTAACTTTCAATTATCAAAATATTATTACAGATACATGCCAGTTTTATACCCTACGCAATCCAAGCAGTTTTACATGCTTTTTGAATATCTCCCTGCGTAGTGGTTAAGTTAATGGGTCCGCAACCATGTTATCAGTGGACAAGTATTCCAAAGTGATTGTATTGTCTTCTACCATAGATTTTGCATAAAAATATTTCACATCAATGTGTTTAGTCCTACTATAGTACTTTGGATTCTTAACTGCCGCAACAGCCGCCTGATTGTCAGAGTGTATCAAGACAGGTTTACTCACGTCTTTAACACCAAGCTGTGCAGTAAGAAGCCTTTTCATCCAAACCGCATCCTGTGCGTTTTTGGAGAGAGCAATGAATTCTGATTCCATTGTAGACAGCGCGACACAGATTTGCTTCTTGCTCGTCCATGAAATGGCGGCATTAGCAAGGACAGAGACTCCTCCTGTGGTGGACTTATGATCATCCGGATCGCCCCCATGGTCGCCGTCATTGTAACCAGTCAATTTTAACTTCCTGCCCTCATAGCACAGTGCGTAGTCGGCAGTACCTTTCAGATAACGAATAATTCGTTTTACAGCATTTAAATGTTGATAGCCAAGATCTGATTGGAATCGTGCTACTAGGCCCACGGCATAACAGATGTCCGGACGGGTGCATTGCATGGCGTACATGAGACTACCGACTATGCTTAAATACTCTGCACCCTTCATCTATTCTCGCTCTGCCAGGTTCTTGGGTGCGCACCCAAACACTATCGGCGTACCCACGGGTTTGGCATCTTGTAATCTGAACTTTTTCAACAGTTTGTATATATAAGCTTCTTGAGATAGCCATAATTTTCGGGTAGCGCGATCTCTGGAAATTTTGATGCCTAAGATGTACATGGCCTCTCCCATGTCTTTCATCTCGAATATTGATGCCAACCAGGACTTCGACTTATTCATAAAACTCACGTCGTTTGCGGCAATGAGTATGTCGTCCATGTATAAGGTTAAGATGACATACTTAGACGTGGAGGTCTTATAATACACGCACGGATCCTCGTGAAGATTCACGAATCCATTTTCTACGATTTCTTCGTGGAATCTGTGGTACCATTGCTGAGACGATTGTTTAAGACCGTAAATGGACCTCTGGATTTTGCAAACTTTATGTTCGCTACCAGGAGTAATAAAACTCTCTGGTTGCTCCATATAGATCTCTTCCTCCAGGTATCAGTGGAGGAACACGGTCTTAACATTCATTTGGTGCAGCTCGAGATCGAGACCTGCTACCAGGACCATAACTGTGGTTTTACGCACATTCGGTGAGTTTATTTCATCAAAGTCCACTCCGTGAAGTTGGGTTCGTCCTTTCGCAATAAGTCGGATTTTGTATCGCCCGACCTTTTCCCATCAGTGGTGAGTCTCCTTTTTCAGGACTCACCGTATCCTTGTGCCCTTGTGGTTAGCAGGTAAATCAACTGTAGACTATAATGATTTTCATTTAGGCGATCTCTCTTAAAATCTCTCTCTTTTATTTTTTTCCTCAATTTCTCCACTCGAGGTCTTTCCAATGCTCGTTAACAGTTGTTAGAGTGAGTTTTTCACCCTTCTCGATTGGATACTTCTTGAGAGAAATTCGATGCCATTGAATTTCGTCTAGGCTTGTTAATCCCATCTTGAGTATGAACGTTTCTCCCACTCGGAATAATACTTCTTGTCAGAGCATCACTCTCACTGGGAATAAGAGCAGTGCATGAACCTTGAACTACAACTTTCCTCAGACGACCTCTCGGTCTCGGGGTTGTACTTTCGAGATAAATTCCTTGATCACTAGGACCTGGAACCAAGTTGGTCTGATCACTCTGTTGGATTACGGGGACGTACTACTACGGAATGCTAAACGTGTACTAGCAAGAAATCTAATATACGCAGCGGAATTAGTACACATACCTTTTAGCTTTTCTGCCCGAGAACGATGTGGAGGGAGTTCTGATCCTCTGGTCGGAACCACGTGCAAGTTCTTCGTCAGAAGAAATCCCACGCGATGTAGCTCCACAACAAGACCTCTGATCGATTCTTCAATATAGATGGAACCTCGGACTTGATGTTGGTGGTGCCGAAATTTGACTAGGGTGACAAGTTTACTCAATGTAGATCCTTGTTCTTAATTGTGTGTTTAAACACTTAGGAGTCACCCCTATATATAGTATTGGGTGGAGTTACCAAAAGGCAACTCCACCCTATGTGTTACTAGGGTTTCGGCCAAACCATGCAAAAAAGGGGGGAGGCCCATTTTGGGCCTCCCTTGTCAATTACTAATTGGATTTGGCCCAATTAGCCCAGATAAACAATTACCTAATTAACTTAGGTAATTCCCTTAATTAACGGGCTCCTATTACGGCGTCACGTCACCATATGCTAACAGCTCCCACTCGCCGGAATGGGAGGGTGCTCGTTAATCTATACGATTACGCAATAGTATCAACTTCTCTGTCTTCAGTCTTCGTCTCCGTCTCCGAATAGTTCATACGAGGCTTGTCGTGCGACCGGCGGATACGACGGGCATCGTGCTACTCATCTGTTAGGAGTATTGTAGCGCCCGTAGAACGTTGATTCCCTTTCATGAACCAAACCTGTTTGAAATAAAACTATGTACCGCACTGTATCCTTGGTCAATTGTTAATTCTCCAGTTGCCCAGTTTTCCACAAAGGAATACTTCTCCAGAGCATCCGTACAAGTGTTCACAACCTTCAACTAATATCTGGTTGGCGGCCACCTAGTGAACACGAGAGTCGGTGAATTAAAGGTGAACTTGACCATCCCCATCGCTTATACCCTTATTCTGACTCAACCGGTTTCCAAGACGTGGTCACTTAGCTGTTTTCTTTGGCACTACGCTCGTACGCCGGGAAGCGAGCGTTGAGCTAGACCTTAGGTATAAGTTCTGAGTCCGTGAGGATACTTTGGATGCGTCTTCATAAGGCATCCGGGATCAATCACACGCTCAAGGTGAAGAAGTATGCGCCCTTTGAATCACAAGGATTCTAGCTAGCATAACCGAGCATGACCCCTAGGTCGATCGTGGCACGCGCAATATGAAGCATGTGTCGACAGCACACCTGGTAAAGCCAGTATGGGATATGTCAATAATGCTATCGCAGAATCTCTCATCTGGCCTTGAATGTGATATACAGTGATGGACAAAGTCCAACTCGGCGATTTACAAAACGAAGATTAAGTCACGCTGTTAAGCGTTACAATGTTATCGTTTTTCTTAATCAGGTTTACTCCCCTGATTCTTAGCCAATCTTGTTATGGTAGAGGTCCCTCTCTCCTTACAAGATGACCGTGCCTGTGTGACGAGGCAAGGTTCACATTCGACATAATTTTGGTGGAAGAATTTTACTTCTTCCTACGACTTAGTTTATAGACCGTAAAATCCGATGTTGTTAATCATTATGACGTCTGATGGGTCCGACTATAGCCGTCAGGCCCTTTAACGGCGAGAAAACGGCAAACAGGCCCACCAGGCCCCAAAATGAAGGTCAATATGACTTTGGAGAAGGATCCCGACGAAGGGAGTCCCGACAGAGCAAGGTCCCGACAGAGTCGGTCCCGACAGTTGAGCTAGAAGCTCCCGATGAGAAGCCTTTAAGTAGGCCCCGATGATGAATCCCTGAGAATGATTGGCCCTGTCACGATGACGAGGGGCCCCGAGCGGTGACACAACGAGATAACTCTGGAGTCCCCGACGGGAGTCGGGACTCGTTATCAGAGGATAAAGCCAAGATATGCGGGGCGTGGCCGAGATACGCGGAATGTGGTTAAGATACACGGAGCGTGGCCGAGATACGCGGGGCATGGCTAAGATACGCAAGATCACGTCCGAGATATGCGGGATACGGGCTAACCACCCCTAACGGTTCGCCAGGTACCTGAGGCATCTCTTTGCCTATAAAAGGGCAGGAGATCACCTCAGAAAGACTTACGTTGAGTTGAATACACTCTAAGTTTATTACTTGCCAGTCATACGAGATACTCATTTAAGCATCGGAGAGGGATTCTGGGTCACCGCCCGGTCTATCCCCTCTTGTAGGATTGCGTGGAGCAAAGGAGCTAGGATTGCCGTCAAAGTCCGTACCGGAGTTCCACCGTGATCCAGCATTGGCGCCGTCTGTGGGAATCAAACAAAAAGCTGATATGCCTTCTACTCGATCGATGGGGCTGGCAAGAACAGAAGGGGACAATCCGGTGGTTCCCGTCACCCCGCTGCAACGAATCTGAATTCAGTACCAGAACAAGAGGAAAACCAGAACCATCCCCCGGCTGAGCTCTCCCAGACAGGAGGGCACAATGGATCGCATCCCGAAGATGTTGCCCCTCAGCACCAGGACAACAGGGGGCAGGAGGCTCCCCCAGCTGCAGATTTGACGAGGGCCGTGGCAGAGGCCATGCCCATGTTTCTGGCGGCTGTAGAGGCTCTCTTGGATCGAAGAGAGGCTGCGAGGAGGCAGGAGGAGATGCCCCCGTTGGAGGAAGCGACCCTGCCAACAGAAGGTCGGAATGCACAGGAAGCCCCACCCCAAGGCCAAGACAGAGGTAGGGCGACCGGTCAGCCGGAGAGGTTCGTGGTTGATGGGCCAGGACCAGTACAGCACAGGACCATTCCCCTGAATGGTCCCATCACTCCCGACCAGGTGGTAAAAATCGTGAACATCTGTATGGGAGAACAGAAACCGCTGGTGTCGGAGCTGAGGGATCGATCCACTCATCCTTTCGTCCCCCGACTCATTGACACCCTAGCCCCGCCTGGGCTAGGCATCCCCACGATAAAGGAGTATGATGGCGAAGGAGATCCAGTTCGCCATGTCCAGAAGCACCTCATGGCGTGTCTGGGAAGAGCCCCAAGTGAAGACATAGTGTGCACGTTGTTCCCGAACACACTAGGAGAAAGGGCCCTGACTTGGTTCTTTAGTCTACCCCCAGGCTGCATCACTTGCTGGGCAGACATGCACGATCGATTCATTCAGCAGTACCAGGGTCGGAGGCGTTTATTGAAGAGCGTGAGGTCCCTGACCCAGGTGGTGCAGAGGCCCGACGAATCGCTGGCTCATTATTACCTGCGGTACACAGCCAGCGTAGCAGAGATAGACGAAGAAATCTCGGAGGGCGAAACCATCCGCACCTTCATTCGGAACCTGACAGCCCCCTATGGCTCCGACTTGATGCACAGCGTGGCTGAGAAGGCTGTGTGGAATATGGAGGCATTGCAGAAGAGGGTGAAGCGGCAGATCGATGTCCAGGAGTCAAAGATAGACGCGGGAGAACTGGAACCCCCAAAGTCGAACAAAGGGAAACAGTCAAGTAAACCCTTCGACGATCGTAAGTCAAAAGGTAAGCCCGACAGTGGCAAGAATCGAGGACGTCCGGATCAGAGGGACGACAGACGTTCTTCAAGGAAGGATAAGCGGGAGGATTTTGACATTCCTCTCAACTGCTCCATGGCGGAAGTGCTGACAGTCATGGAACGACAAGGTATCTCCAGGTACCCCCCGAAGAAAGATGGAGAATTCCTGGGATCCCGCACAGATCGCTATTGTCGATTTCACCGCGCAAATGGCCACGACACCAATCACTGTCGGGAGCTGAAGAAGGAGATTGAAAAGCTAATCCAGAAGGGAAAGCTCAAGGAATTCGTTGGGGACAAACGATGCCGGTCCCGCTCTCGGTCCCGATCACGGTCCCGTTCCCGCGATCGGTTCCCGAAAAAGAAGAGAACTGATCCAGAGTCATCCGGTGCTCGCAAGGAGAGACGAGTCATCAACGTGATTCATGGAGGATTTGCTGCTGGAGGTGATACCTCATCCGCCCGAGAGGTCTACGCCTCTAGGATCCCTACGGCGGTGGGACTGGGTAAGAGGTCCAGATCTTGGACCTTGAAAGAAGAGATGGTAATCTCCTTCTCGTCGGAAGACCTTGTTGGATCACGGCGGGAGCTCCGGTTACGATGACGGATTCCTTGGCTCCTCGCAATCCTGCAGAAGGGGAATAGAGGGCAGTGGCCCAGAATCCCTCTCCGATGCTTAACGTAAGTACGGCAGTCAACAGAGCAAGCAAGCAGTATTTTTAGTATGTGTCAAAACGTAACCCTAATCTGGCATAACTTCCCTCCTTTTATAGAGGGAAGGCTATCCCAGTTACCTGATTAGGCGGTTGGATTGTGATCCACTATCCCACATATGTCGCCATATATCTTGCAGTGTATCTTGTACAGTTATTCGTATCCCACATATCTCGCCCATTATACCACTACTGTAATCGTGGCGAGATCTCCGGGATTGTGCTCTTACTGGCGAGTCTCGATCATTATCGGAGGCTCCCAAGTTACATCGCTGAGGATTCGGTGTCGGGGAGTGGTGTCAACTCCCATATCGGGACCGACTACGTCCAGGTCCGATATCTTCGGGGCTCTCATCTATCGGAGCCATACTTACTCGGGGCTATTCAATGTCGGGGCCTCCTTCCGTCGGAGCCCTTAGCCTTCCAGCAGCCCAGCTCCTAGCCCAACGGGCCTAGTCGCCGTTTGTCAATCGTTAAGGGGCCTAACGGCCTTCGCCGGGGCCCATCATTTGCCCCCAAGACGTGAGGGACTTATAATGCGTCGCGTCTTCCAACGTCGGACTCTTTCGCATCCTCGTCGGAGGCCTTTGTGTGGAATGTCGGAGGCCATTGCCTTGGATCTTTTCAAGATCCTTTGGGATCCTATTTGGATTCGAAGGGATTTCTTGATCAGACCAGCATTAAATGCTGATAGGAGATGAAGGAACGTTTCGGGCTCTGCACTCCTGCCTGCTGAAAAAGCACTTTTCAACCGTTCCAATACGTCATTACCCTTGTCTTATCTGTCCCATGCGTTCTGACGGTTCAGATTAAAACCGTTCCTATTCTTCGAATTGGCACGTTTCCCCTTGGACGATCATGATTGAATCGTTTCAAATTCCGTGGCTCAGATTGTCCACCTCTTCAGTTCCCCTTTTCTTCTCTTATAAAACCCTAACCCTAGGCACTGTTTCACCTTTCTTTTACCTCTTCTTCTTTGCGATCCCAAGAGCTTTGATTCTCCAGATTTCGAGTTTTCGCCGGCGATTCGAGCAATTCAAGCTTTTCCGATCACGACCACTTCAACCACCATGTCTGGTAAGGTTCTTCACCTTATTGCTCTTTTCCTTTTCATCTTTGGTTTTCTTAGGTTTCAATTTTTCCCTCCTTCCTTCCCTCGACGATTTTCAGCCGAGGGATCTGCTACTGTTGGCCAACCCTTCGTCTTCAAGTATCTCAAGAACACGCTTGCGCCCATTAGCTACGATAGGGCTTGTAGAGAGTGTGGTATTTTTGAATCTTCCTTCGGGGCCCGCTATCCTTATGACAAATTCAATCCTCGTGAGGCTCGAACTACGCTCCCCAAAGGAGATGAGGTGTTCATCTCCCCAGGGCAGATTCGTGCAGGAATTCGACTGCCTTTCTGTCCGAGTTGGGTGGAGCTGTGCAACCATTATAAGACGTACCCTACGACCTTCTCTCCACACGCAATCCGTACATGGATTGCTTTCCAAGTGTGGTGTGATATCAATGGGGAGGACTGGAGCTATTCCCTGGAGCTCTGGCGGGTTCTCTACAAGATGACCTGCAACAAGGACGGAATCTGCTCTTTTACCCCCCGCCAACCCGAGGGGACCGATGAGCAATATAGAGAGATGGGCTGGGACAAGAAGGTGTCCTGGAAGATTTGCAAGGAACGGGCCATCATCTCCGACAAAGGGAACGACAATGCTAATTGGAAGGAGCAATACTTCTTCATTCAGCCTGGTCCTATCGAGTGGCCGAGGACCGTCGTGGAGGCTGATTCCCCCGTGCCTTTCCGTTCGTGGTCGGAGCAGACCAAGAGGGCCTTGATGCTTATCCAGGCTCGTCGCTGGGAGAAGGGTTACCAGCCCTTCGAAGCCACTTCTGTCACTGACCAACAGCGGGTCAAGATTGGGATTATGCTGATCGATCCCAAGGCCGGGGGAAAAGTTCGTGATGGTGTTTCCAATGTAATTCTCTGGGTAATCTTCTAATTGTTTCTTTTTTCCACTGCTTACAGCCCCTCGATCATCGCTGACCGCCCATCTGTTTCAGGAGGATACCGATGCCTCCCACTCACTGAAGCGGAAGAAGAAGCCCTCCCACCGAAAGACTTCTGCCCCGTCGGGGCCGTCCAAGAAGAAGGCGAGGACCTCCGAGGCCCCAAGGTCTGCCCCCACCTCCGAGGGGCGGACTAATGTGGATGTGGTCAGAACCGCCTTCAACGTCCGCTCCGAAAAGGAAGGTAAGGAAGTTTTTCGTGCTATTAAAAGATATAGGGAGTTGGTACCTCAAGACCTTCAGGCCTCCGACATGGAAGGACGAATTAGAGATGTCAGGAATATCCTTCGAGGGGAAACTCCACATGTTCTCGAGGCGGGATATTATGACTTTTTCGGCAAAGAAAGATTTATGGAGCGTTGTTTAATCTGGCACACCGATATCAAATTAATTCCTCGACTTATTCGCCCCGCTGCAGGTCCTGCGGACGTCGCCCCTGCTGCACCTGCCTCGGAATCCGCGCCTGCAGCGGAGCCGGTGGTGGAAGATGCCCCGACGGAAACCCGGGGCGAATTCGGTCGGGTAACCAGCTTGGAGGACTCTCCCTCCGATGACCGAGCTGAGGAGGAAGGCCTAATCCTCCGAGGGAAATCGAGGTTGACTCCCGCGAAGTCATCTGGTGGGAAGGCATCTCCACTTCCCACCACGCCGCCATCGTCATCTGCTCCGCCATCCTCGCCAGTTAGGGATGCGACCCCTGAAGTCCGAGTAGGTGAAGAAGATGGAGGGGCTCGTCTGGTAGTACCTCCATTCCCCTTGGATGGAGACTACTACCAGGCCTTCTCTTCTGGCCAGGGCTCCGAGCCTTGGAGACCGGTGGAGTCCCTTCAGGGGATTCCTCTACATCGGGGGTGCCAGGAGAAGAACCTGGCCTTGCACCTGGTGTCGGGCTCGATCCCGCCCTCGCTGAGGCGTCCCCTCTCTCTGGAAGGGGAGGACATCGAGGCGGACATTCGGCAAATGGCTGTCCGTCGAATAGAGGTAAGTATACTTTTCTTTTATTCATCTGGGGGTACTCCGACTTTTTGAATACTAAGCTATATTTTGCCCTCAGGAAATGGCGGACCAGGATCGTTGCTTCGGCTACATCCTGTCTTTGCGGGAGGCTTTGGAGCGAGAACGGGCCAACTCCAACCTCGAGAGCTTGACCAAGCTCCAGGAGGACCTAGCTGCCTCCGAGGCGTCAAGGCTCCGAGCAGAGGAGGGTAAAAAGCGAGCTGAGGAGCGGGCCGAAGAGATTAGGCAACAGGCTGAGGAGGACAGGCAGCGGGCCGAGGAGGTCCGAGTCAAGCTTGCTCAAGAGGCTCAATCCCAACACAGGCAGATTCTAAGTCTTGAGAGCTCGCTCAGGCGGGAGCAGCAGGCGGCCATGGCAGATCGGAGCCAGGCTGCCTTCGAGAAGGCAGCGTTGCAGGAAACTGCTGAGCGGCTGAAGCTAGAGAAGCAAAGGGCCATCGCGGAGCTAGAGGAGGCGAGGGCAGATCATTCCGCCCAACTAACAAACGCGAAGGTCCAGGGCCGCGAAGAGTACCGGAGCTCGGAGGACTTCAAGGAGGATGCGGCGAAACATTGTCAAGAGGATCTGCAGAATGCCATCCTCGATATTGTCGAAGAGCTTAATGAGACCTATGGGGACTCCATCGACTTGAGGAAGTCCAAGACTCTCGGCCCAGCCGCAGAAACGTACCTCAACCTCCCTTCAGAGAGCTCCTCTGAAGATGCCGACGAGTCTGCCCCTCCAAAACCCTCCGAAGATTCAGCGCCCGAAGACCGAGTTTAAAATCTTAAGTCCTTGTACTTCTTCCTTATTACCTCTTTTGTATCGAACCTTTTAGGCCTTCGAGCCTTTTATGAATGTTTTCTTTTCGGTCATGCTCTTCGTAACTCTTTTATCGGACCCTAAGAACTTTAAGGTATTCCGTCGTCCTATGACGCTTTTAAATCGAACCTTAAAAACTTAAGGATTTTTCGGACGTCCAATGACGCTTTTTAATCGAACCTTAATAACTTAAGGATTTTTCGGACGTCCAATGACGCTTTTTAATCGAACCTTAATAACTTAAGGATTTTTCGGACGTCCAATGACGCTTTTTAATCGAACCTTAATAACTTAAGGATTTTTCGGACGTCCAATGACGCTTTTTAATCGAACCTTAATAACTTAAGGATTTTTCGGACGTCCAATGACGCTTTTTAATCGAACCTTAATAACTTAAGGATTTTTCGGACGTCCAATGACGCTTTTTAATCGAACCTTAATAACTTAAGGATTTTTCGGACGTCCAATGACGCTTTTTAATCGAACCTTAATAACTTAAGGATAACTTAGGAACACTTTGATCAGAAGTAACCTCTTTATTGATTGATGTCTTTAACATAGCATGCACCACTCAGGGCGTCTTGATTACATCTTTGCGCCTCTACGGACGACTTATTTGTCAAACATGACATTTCTTCAGATGCTCACCACTAAAGGTGTTTCGTAACACTTTGCCGTCGAGGTCTTCTAGCTTGTAAGCATTTGAGGCCGGCATGCCTACGATCTTGTAAGGCCCTTCCCATTTCGGAGACATCTTGTTGATCCGATCCTGTAGGGCGAACTC
The DNA here is from genome assembly GCA_036873135.1 of Clarkia xantiana subsp. parviflora. NCBI lineage: Eukaryota > Viridiplantae > Streptophyta > Magnoliopsida > Myrtales > Onagraceae > Clarkia > Clarkia xantiana. The sequence continues at coordinate 22,823,599 of JAPTYO010000015.1, read as the reverse complement.
ATTCCGACGTAGGACCAGCTCTCCCGCGTAGAACTGTCGCGACTTGACCTTCCGGTTATAGTATCTGGCCGTTGCCAAGCGCATCCGAGCTTGCACTATGTCGGCCTCCAGCCGCTTTTCCTCTAACAAGGATAACTCTAGGCGCCTTGTTTCGTCGTTCGTCAAAGGTCCTATCCTGGCTCTCCCGGGACTTGTCGAAGGCTCGTAGCTTCGGGTCCGGTGGGACGCCACAGCGATTTCCACGGGAGCAACCGCCTCTGTTCCGTAAACAAGTGCAAACGGGGTTTCGCCTGTTGACCGCTTGGGCGTCGTTCGGACCGCCCACAGTACGTTCTCCAGCTCGTCCAGCCATTTTCCGTCCAAGGCATAAACCCTTTTCTTCAAGCCTTCCATCACGATTTTGTTGGCAGCCTCTACCTGCCCATTGGTCTGAGCGTGATGGACGGATGCCGTCCGATGCTCGATATTGAACTCGTCTAGGAACCTTTCCAACTGGGCCCCATTAAACGGAGGACCGTTGTCACTGATGATCACCTTCGGCACCCCATATCTTGACAAAATTCGGGTCTGGAGGAACTTAATGATATGTCCCGCTGTTGTCTTGGCTAAGGGCTTAGCCTCGATCCACTTCGAGAAGTAATCAATCGCAACCAGCAGATGTGTGAACTGACTCTTTGCTTTTGGAAGGGGTCCTACCAGGTCAATGCCCCACTGTGCGAAGGGCCAAGCACTCCCAATGGGCATCAAATCAGCAGCGGGGGCTGTGATATTCGAGGCGTATCTCTGACACGCGTCACAGGATCGGACAAGCGTCGTTGCCTCCTTATTCATCGTAGGCCAATAATATCCCAAGTTCAATGCCTTTCTCAGGATGGATCGAGCGCCCTCGTGGCAGGCTGCGACTCCTTCATGCAGTTCTCTCAGAATTCGGGTCGTATCGGGTTCTGCTACGCATTTCAAGAAAGGTGTCGAAAGCAGACCCTTCTTGTACAACTGGTTATCCACCATCGCGTAGTTAATTGACATTCGTCGCAGTCGTTCCGCTGCCACTTTATCTTCAGGCAGTGCCCCCGTAGTTAGGTACACAATTATCGGGGTCATCCAAGTGGGCTCCTCCTCTGACCCTGTTTCTATAGTGCACACCTCCGATGGATCGGTCGTTGACAGAATCACCTTCTCCAAGAAGTGTACCCTCCGAGTCTCCTCCAAAGGTGCCCCCAAGGCAAATTTGCTCAAGGCATCGGCCTCCACATTCTTTTCTCTTGGGATTGCCTCTATATCAAAGCTTTTGAAACTCTCCTTTAATGTCTGAGCCTCCTGAAGATACTTCTTCATGATTGGATTCTTTGCTCCATACTGCCCCCGGACCTGATTTACAATCAGGCTTGCGTCACACTTCACCCTCAAATGTTCGATTCCAGTGCCCTTAGCGATTTTCAACCCTGTTATAAGAGCTTCATACTCCGCCTCGTTATTGGTGGCTTTAAATGTTAGGGCCAACGCATATCGAAGTGGCTCAGCCCTGCCTGGCGGAATTAATACGAACCCCGCACCCGATCCATCCGAGCTTGACGAGCCATCCGTGTACAACTCCCAGGTGTTCTCCCTATCTGGTTGTTCCGACTGTCCCGTCGTCGGGCTCTTTTCAGTATTCCCGGTTGCCCCCTCTACTGTTTCCGTTGCTTCAGGATCGGGAATAGTAGATTCAACTATAAAGTCGGCCAATGCCTGCCCTTTGATAGCTGTTCTCGGAGCGAAATGAATTCGAAACTCGCTAAGTTCAACGGCCCACTTTACTAGTCTCCCCGACGCATCAGGCCGGTTCAAGAAGTGTTTCAATGGCTGATCAGTCAACACCGTAATTTCATGCGCATGGAAGTAGGGCCGTAACTTTCTAGCAGTAATAATCAACGCAAAGAGGTACTTCTCAATCGGAGGGTAATTCATTTCACTCTTGGCAAACGCCTTGCTTACATAATAGACGGGGATCTGATTGCCCTCGACAGCTTTAACTAAAACAGAGCTTATTGCGAACGAAGAAATAGCCAAATAAAGATAGAGCGGCTCGCCTGGAGCTGGCTTCGCAAGTGGTGGGAGGTCGCGAAGATGTTGTTTGAGCGCCTGGAACGCCTTCTCGCATTCGGTAGTCCACTCGAACTGTCGGTTGGCTCTTAGTACATTGAAAAATGGCATCGCCCGGTCGCTAGCCTTGGATAAAAAGCGATTTATCGAAGCCAGCCGGCCGTTCAGCACTTGCACCTCCCTATGGTTCGTCGGGGACTGCATCTCTTCTACCGCCCTTAGTTTTTCGGGATTCACCTCGATCCCCCTTTGGCTCACCATGAAGCCTAAGAACTTCCCAGAATGGACTCCGAAAGCGCACTTGGCTGGATTCAGGCGGACCTGGTGGAGCTTCATCCTCTCGAAGGCCATAGCCAAATTACCGACATGGTCCGATGCTCGTCGGGATTTCACCAGCATGTCATCTACATAAGCTTCCATGGTACCTCCGATCATATCCCCGAACAACTTGTTCACCATTCTCTGATAGGTCGCCCCCGCATTTACCAGGCCGAAAGGCATAACATCATACTGGAAGACTTCGCTGTCAGCGTAGAAGGCGGTGTGTTGGGCGTCCTTCTTCGCCATCTTTATCTGGTTATAACCAGAATAAGCATCCATAAAGCTCAGCAGCTCATGCCCCGATGTAGCATCCACTAGCTGATCGATCCGCGGGAGCGGATAACAGTCCTTCGGACAGGCCTTGTTCAGGTCGCGGAAGTCGACACACATCCGCCACTTCCCGTTGCTCTTCCTTACCAGCACTGGGTTGGCTACCCACGTCTGGAATCGGATCTCCCTAATGAACCCAGCATCGAGCAACCTGCCAACCTCCTGCTGGATTGCAATTCTCTTGTCTGCCCCCATCGGACGTCTCTTCTGCGCGATCGGCTTGATCATAGGGTCGATATTCAGTTCATGCTCGATCACGTCCCGGCTGATTCCTGGCATATCACTCGGGGACCAGGCAAACAGCTCCTTGAATTCTTGCAAGAGCGCAATCAACTCCTGGGCCCTTTCGTCGGATAAGGCAGATCCGATTTTTACCCTCCTCTCGGGCCCATCTATCTCGACTTCTTTTAGGTCCTCCATGGGGGCGGGACGCCCAAACTCCTCTCGAGGGTCAGTGTCTGTCTGGAGCACCGACATAGCCTCCTTCCTTGATCTCCTGGTGGCGTTGACATAGCATCGTCTTGACGCCACTTGGTCGCCTTTCACTTCGCCGACCCCATTCTCAGTCGGGAACTTCAGTTTCTGATGAACAGTCGAGGCTACTGCCATCAGTGGATTGATAGTGGTTCTTCCAATGATCGCATTGTACGTCCCTGTGGATTCGACCACCACGAACTCCACATTCCTCTTCTCCATCTTCCAGCCACCGCCGAACCACACGGGCAACGTGATAACCCCCAATGGATAAGAGGTTGTGCCGCAAAATCCTACCATCGGGAAGTTAACCTCCCGCAAATCTTTCTTCTTCTTCCCCATCTGCTCCAGGGCGTCGGAGAAGAGGATGTCGGAGGAGCTCCCTCCATCAATGAGGATCCTCTTCACTTCGAATCCTCCTACATCCAGTGTTACTACTAGGGCATCCTCGTGGGGGGTCTCTACTCCCTCCAGATCCTTCGCCGAGAAGGTGATCTCCATCTCCTCCTTTGGGGTCCACGACCGTGATCTTTTTCCCAAAACCACTGCGACTGGCACTTGGTTGGCATAACGCTCCCGAGAGGACGATGTGTCCCCTCCTGCAGCGAACCCTCCATGGATCACATTAATAATCCTCTTCTGTCGGGACCCGGATGGGCCCTCCAAAGGCTCTGCGTCGGACCTCCTCTTCCTGGGGGACCTCGATCGAGATTTGGACCTTGACCGAGATCGTGAACGGGGCTTGCAGCGCGAGTCTCCCACGAACTCCTTTAGCTTACCCCTCTGGATGAGCTTCTCTATTTCTTTCTTCAGCTCTCGACACTGGTCAGTGTCGTGACCGGAGGCCCGATGGAATCGGCAGTAACGGTCGGTGCGGGAGCCCAACTTTTCTCCTTCCTTCTTCTTGGGGAAACGAGCGAGGCCTTGCTTCTCCATTACCGCCAAGACCTCTTTCAAAGGTCTGTTGAGAGGGGTAAACTCCTCCCTCTGATTGTCCCTTTTAGTCGAACGCTTATCCTCCCTCCGATCGGAACGTCCGCGACTCCGACTACCCTCAGAGCTATCCTTCCTGTGTCGGTTGTCCAATGGCTTGAACAACTGCTTTCCTTCGTGCCCTTTGGGAGGAGCCAGTTCTCCGGCGGCAATCTTCGACTCCTGGACGTCGATTTGCTGTTTCACTCTTGCCTGGAGCGCCTCCATGTTCCAGACATTTTTGGCCGCGATGCTGTGCAGTAAGTCGGAACCGTAGGGGGGTTTAAGGTTTTTTAGGAAGGTACGGATGGCCTCGCCCTCCGATATTTCCTCATCCAGCTCAGTCATGCCAGCTGTGTAACGCTGGTAATATTGGGCCAGCGATTCGTCAGGCCTCTGGACCACCTCATGCAGGGTCCGAACGCTCTTTAGAAGCCGTCGACGCCCCTGATACTGAGCGATGAATCGCTGATGCATATCCTTCCAACAGGTGATACATCCAGTGGGCAGGCTGTAAAACCACGTCATCGCCTTCTCCCCGAGGGTGCTTGGGAACAGGGCGCAGATAACATCCTCATCTGGGGTCCTGCCCATGCATGCTGTCAGGTGCTTCTGTACGTGGCGAACCGGGTCCGCGTCCCCATCGTACTCGTCTATCTTCGGGATACCCAAACCTGGAGGAGCCAGGGTATGGATCAGCCTGGGCACGAAGGGATGGGTTTCCTGACTCCCCAGCTCCGACATCATGGGCTTCTGGTCTCCCATACAGATACCCACAATTCTCACCACCTGATCGGCAGTGAGGGGACCATTCAGGGGAATGGTCCTTTGCTGCACTGGTCCTGGTCCATCGACCACAAAATTCTCCGCTGGCGCTGGGTTAGGGGGAATGGGCTGTTCTCTTAATGGAGGAGGTGGAGGCAAGTTGTCGTCCCCCTGCCTTCTGGGAATATCTCGCCGCGGAGGGAGTGGCGGTAGATCGGCCTGCCTCCTAGCAGCTTCTCTTCGGTCTAGGAGGGCCTCCATGGCCTCCATGAATAGGGGCATGGCCTCTGCCACTACCCTGGCCAGCTCCGGATTCGGGGAAGGTGCTTCGTTCCGGCGAGTGCTGTCACCCTCATCTCTCAGATCCTGATGCTGGGCAGCATCTTCGGGGGGATTACTGGCGGCCGGCACCTGCTTGCCTGAACGCTGCGGTCTGTTGCCAGCCATGATATAGGATCAAAGGGAAGCAAACTTACTTTTGGCTTTTTGTTGCGTTCCCACAGACGGCGCCAATGTTGGATCACGGCGGGAGCTCCGGTTACGATGACGGATTCCTTGGCTCCTCGCAATCCTGCAGAAGGGGAATAGAGGGCAGTGGCCCAGAATCCCTCTCCGATGCTTAACGTAAGTACGGCAGTCAACAGAGCAAGCAAGCAGTATTTTTAGTATGTGTCAAAACGTAACCCTAATCTGGCATAACTTCCCTCCTTTTATAGAGGGAAGGCTATCCCAGTTACCTGATTAGGCGGTTGGATTGTGATCCACTATCCCACATATCTCGCCATATATCTTGCCGTGTATCTTGTACAGTTATTCGTATCCCACATATCTCGCCCATTATACCACTACTGTAATCGTGGCGAGATCTCCGGGATTGTGCTCTTACTGGCGAGTCTCGATCATTATCGGAGGCTCCCAAGTTACATCGCTGAGGATTCGGTGTCGGGGAGTGGTGTCAACTCCCATATCGGGACCGACTACGTCCAGGTCCGATATCTTCGGGGCTCTCATCTATCGGAGCCATACTTACTCGGGGCTATTCAATGTCGGGGCCTCCTTCCGTCGGAGCCCTTAGCCTTCCAGCAGCCCAGCTCCTAGCCCAACGGGCCTAGTCGCCGTTTGTCAATCGTTAAGGGGCCTAACGGCCTTCGCCGGGGCCCATCAGACCTCATAGGCGTAGAGACTCCGCACGACGATGCCTTAGTGGTAACTTTGGATGTAGACGGGTTCGAGATGAAGAGAATTCTAATCGACGGAGGGAGTTCCTCTGACATTCTGTTCATGGACGCGCTGGAGGCTATGGGGAAAACAAAGAAAGATCTGAAGGAGGCAAACTTCCCGATGGTCGGGTTCTCTGGCTCAACTTCCTACCCGCTAGGAGTAATCACCTTACCAGTGGAGTTTGGTAGCGGGTGGAAATCAGAAAGGAGGAACGTGGAATTTGTCGTGGTTGATTCCGCGGGGACCTACAACACGATTATCGGGAGAACCACCATCAATCCCCTGATGGCGGTTGCCTCGACTGTGGACCAGAAGATGAAGTTCCCGACCGACCACGGAGTCGGAGAGGTCAAAGGCGACCAGGTGGCTTCCCGAAAATGCTATGTCAATGCCACCCGGAGGAGGAGGCGAGAGGCTATGACTGTCCTCCAGACAGACACAGATCACAGAGAAGAGTTTGGGCGTCCCGCCCCCGTAGAAGATCTGAAAGAAGTCGAGATCGATGGACCCCAGAGGAAGGTGAAAATCGGGTCTGCTCTAACTGAAAAGACAGCCCAAAAATTGGTGGAGTTGTTGAAGGAGTTCAAGGAGCTGTTTGCCTGGTCCCCCAGCGATATGCCAGGAATCAGCCCCGATGTGATCGTGCACGAGCTGAAGATAGACCCCGCGATCAAGCCTATCACACAGAAAAGGCGTCCGATGGGCACGGATAAGAAGATCGCGATCCAGCAGGAAGTGGGCAGGTTGCTCGACGCCGGGTTCATTAAGGAGCTCCGATTCCAGACTTGGGTGGCCAACCCAGTGCTGGTAAAGAAGACCAACGGGAAATGGCAAATGTGCGTGGACTTCCGCGACTTGAACAAGGCTTGTCCAAAGGATTGCTATCCACTCCCGAGGATTGACCAGCTGGTGGATGCCACATCGGGACATGAGCTGTTAAGTTTCATGGATGCGTATTCAGGCTACAACCAGATCAAGATGGCCAAGGAAGACGCCCCTCACACAGCGTTCTACGCAGACAGTGACATCTATCACTACGATGTCATGCCTTTCGGGTTGATCAATGCCGAGGCAACCTACCAGCGGATGGTGAATAAGCTGTTTGGAGATATGCTGGGAGAAACCATGGAAGCTTACGTGGATGATATGCTGGTGAAGTCCCGACAAGCCGAGGATCACGTGCACAACCTTACCATGACGTTTGAGCGGATGAGGCTCCATCAAGTTCGCTTGAACCCGACGAAATGCGCCTTCGGAGTCCACTCAGGGAAGTTTTTGGGCTTCATGGTGAGCCAAAGAGGAATTGAAGTGAACCCTGAGAAGCTGAGGGCAATCGAGGAGATGCAGTCTCCGATAAACCATCGGGAGGTGCAAGTACTGAATGGCCGACTAGCTGCAATGAACCGCTTCTTGTCCAAAGCCAGCGACCGATCAATGCCGTTTTTTGAAATCTTGAGGGCCAACAAAAAATTCGAATGGACCGCCAAACGTGAAGAGGCGTTCCAAGCACTCAAGCAGCACCTTCGCACACTCCCGCCGCTGGCGAAACCGGTTCCAGGCGAGCCGCTCTTCCTTTATTTGGCTGTTTCTGAATTTGCCATTAGCTCTGTGTTAGTAAAGATTGTCGAGGGTAATCAAGTCCCCGTCTATTATGTAAGCAAGGCATTTGCCAAATCTGAATTGAACTACCCCGCCGTTGAGAAGTACCTCTTTGCGTTGATTATTACTGCTCGGAAGCTAAGGCCATATTTCCACGCACACGAGATCACTGTGCTAACGAACCAGCATTTGAAGAATTTTTTGAACCGACCGGATGCGTCGGGGAGATTAGTGAAATGGGCAGTAGAGCTTAGCGAATTTCGCATACACTTCGCTCCGAGGACAGCCATTAAGGGCCAGACATTAGCAGATTTCATAGCAGAGTCTACAGCCCCCGATCTGGAAGAAGCGGGCCCTGTAGAGGGGGCAACCATAGAGGTCCCGACAGAAGAACAACCAGAGAGGGCAGAGCAATCAGAACAGCCAAACAAGGAAAATACCTGGGAGATGTACACGGATGGCTCCGCGAGTTCAGACGGATCAGGAGCGGGCTTTTTGTTGATACCAGCGGTGTTAGGTTATAAAGTCTAGGTCAACGGGTCGTCAATCTAGAATTTATCTCCCACTAATGAAATGTCGGGTTCACTGTTCCTAGGACTAGTCATTCTGATACATGCCCTTCTGCTCCCTTGGGGTAGTCGTTCTGATATATGTCCTTCTCTTCTCTCCTTCTGACCTCCTTTCCTTCTCTCCTTCTGACCTCCTTTCCTTCTCTCCTTCTGACCTCCTTTCCTTCTCTCCTTCTGACCTCCTTTCCTTCTCTCCTTCTGACCTCCTTTCCTTCTCTCCTTCTGACCTCCTTTCCTTCTCTCCTTCTGACCTCCTTTCCTTCTCTCCTTCTGACCTCTTGAGGCTTGTACTTCTTACCCCTGGGGCTTGTCCTACTGCTCTATGCTCTTCTGCTTCCTTGGCTCTCTTCTCCTTGCTACCCTGCAAGAGGGGCAATACCAGACACAGAGGGGGGGTGGTGCCTGATGAACCCTCTCCGATGCCTAAGTCAGTACGGTTTTAGAGAGATAAAGCTAGAGAGATGTCAGAGCAAAATTGTGCCACTTGCCAAGATGTTCAAATGAGTTGTGAAGGTGGGTATTTATAGGCAACGGTGTCATTAAGGTGGCTTAATGACATCGTTAACCTCTAAACACAATTAATTAACCTTTAAGCATATAATTAAGACTTTAGGATTCGGAGGAGGTAGGCGGAGTGGACCGAGCATGGGCGTCTGAGGATGGTGTCGGGACCCTTGGGGGGGAGGAATCCGACCCCCAAGGGTAGGGGTTGGGTGAGGACACCCAACCCCTCCTAGGGAGGGTGGGGTTGGCCAACCCCATCCCTCCTAGGAGGGATCGGGTTGGCCGACCCGATCTCTCCTAGGAGAGATCGGGTTGGCCAACCCGATCTCTCCTAGGAGAGATCGGGTTGGCTGACCCGATCTCTCCTAGGAGAGATCGGGTTGGCCAACCCGATCTCCCCTAGGGGAGATCGGGTCGGCTGACCCGATCTCCCCTAGGGGAGGTCGGGTGTGGCCACCCAACCTCACCTAGGTGAGTTCGCCTCTTGTCGGACGGGCGCTTCGGCCCCGTCCGAGCCGTTGATGTTCTCGCGAAGTGTCCGGTGTTGAAGTTTCGATTTGCAATCATAAATGGGACGATAAAAATACAACGGTTCGGAAGTCAACGGGTTCAAATTGGGCGTATATCCATCACATGCCCCCGAGTCAACCAATGGTCTAACCCTTGATTGACTCTATTTTAGGATGGTATGACACGCGCAATTTGAAACCGGGATTTTACCTTCTTTGTCTGAATGTCTGCTTACCCATGGATGCGTGCCTCTGACTCTGCCCCCTGCCTTATGAGATAGAGGAATTGTAAACGTCAGAGTAGCACGAACGTGTGCCTAAGCACGCGTCCGTCTGAGGTGGGAGTAATAAATCTATCTTTGCTACAGGCGTATACTCAAAAAATACATGCTTGCATAGGAATGCAATACTGATACATCTAAGTGATTCATGCTTCAATTTCATGTCGTGATTTGCCTAAGTGGAGAAAAATTTAATTTTGGCCCAAAATTTTTTCTAAGTATGGGATACTAGAAAATATGCCTATAGGATGTTAACTAGGAGTGAACATGGACATATCATGAACATGAGGATGTGTACTAGCATACATGCAAGTAGGAACATAAGGATGGGAGTGAGTAGAGACATGCTGCGATTGTAGTCATGAATGTATGCATGAATATGTATGTATGTATGTATGGATGGGTTGTGAGTATAAGCATGAGTGATGACATTGACGTACCCGTAGATGTTATCATGAATATGAGCATAAATGCAAAGGTGAGAGCATAGACCTCTCCTTTACCTGAGGGTGGGGACTCTGCCACTCAATGGGACATAATGTTCCGCCTCCCTTGTACTAGCATGAGCATGTCCATTAACCTCGACCTTCGGCATGTGTATCATTTTTCCTTCATTCGTTGGAGCGTGTGTATAGCTCTTGACCTTTACCCTGCAATTTGTTCCCCATAAAAGTGAGGGTGATAAAGCTTACAAGCTTTCTTCTTACCGCCGCGAGCGAAGGGGTCTATTGACATGTGTTAAGGGTTGACCCTTCCTTCGGATGTGCTGGAGCGTTGCTCCATTTGGGGAAACTAAAAGTTCGCCCTCTTCCCTTGGTGTTAAGGTTGCCCCCGTAGTAGGCGTATCTCGCCCCTCCATGGGTAAGGGTTGATCTTTGTGTTGGTTGCTTGTATAGATGACTCACTTTTGGGAAGCTTTCTTCTTCAGACAGGGAGACCGTTGAATTAGATGAGAGGGAAGGACCCTCTAGTTCTGCTTATCAGACCAAGAAATTTTCTAAGTCAGGGGTGACTGCTAATGCTTCCAGTACGTTCTTTTTCCCTTCTTTTTTCTTTGTGATATACTTATGATTGTTCTCATGCTGCTTCCTTTTTGTTGTTAGAGCGTTCTTTCTTGGTGACCGAATGGTTCTTGTGGTGGGTGAGAGTTCAAGTCAATCTAAATCCAAGGCGCGGAAACCTGACTCTGAGGTCGGGCCCTCGGCTGCCGAGGAGAAAGAAACCGCGAGAGGCTCTCCTTCAAGTGCCCCCTTGCTGACTCCCTCCCATGGTAAGGAGGTAGTGGTTGAAGAGGCACCCCCTTTGTTTGACAAAAAGAAACAACCTGTGGCTGGCGATGGGGTGATCATAGGTCTTGATGTCTCTTCTATATCCCCTGCCCCCCAGCCGAGGGGCCGAGCCTCAAGTTTATTTCATCTTTCATTGAGGTTCCTTTCTCTTGCCATGGCTCTGATTAAGATAGCGAATTCTTGCTTTGGAGTTTGGTGGAGACTGCTCTTTAGTTAGTCTCTACTAGTATCGTAGTTGTGATCGTTGTGGGGATCGTTTTGTTATATGCCCTCAGTAGTGCTTGTCGTGATTCTTTGCTTCATGGTTGATTTCGTGAGATATGGAGGTTGTCTTCATAATGAGGACGTCTCCTTCCTGGTATCACCCATTGGGTTGAAATATAAGTGCCTACCTTTGATGAGCGTACGAAGGGTGTTGTTTTTCCTTTTTCTTGAACCTCCTCCTAAGGCTAGGCGTAGCCTTTTGATGTTCGTGGTCGGGATGGTGTCTTTACAATGCATGTCTTTGACAGATGTTTTATGATGTGCTGCCGTGATAAACACTTCGGGGTATGTGAACGTGATAGCCACTTCGTGATGTGTCGGAGTGATAGCCCTTCTGTAGTGTGTGGACATGATAGTCACTTCAGGGTATGTGGACATGATAGCCACTTCAAGGTATGTGGACATGATAGCCACTTCAAGGTATGTGGACATGATAGCCACTTCAAGGTATGTGGACATGATAGCCACCTCAAGGTATGTGGACATGATAGCCACTTCAAAGTATGTGGACATGATAGCCACTTCAAGGTATGTGGACATGATAGCCATATCACGATGTATGAGGTTGTGCTTTAGTATTCCTTTCTCATTGGAGAGCCTTCATTGCTATATTTGCCTTTTGTGTGGGCTATGTCTGTTGGGTTAGGTCCCGATGTCTCGTCTTGTCGGATGTTCTATCCTTTATGCTCTTTAGATGTCTCCTTCATGAGTTGTGCTTGACGATGTTCAAGTCTGATACGAGCATAGGTCACGCGAGGGCGACATGCCTTCGGATTTCATGTCTTTGCTATCCTTCTTGGTGGTGTTGGGTTCCTTTGAGATACTTCTCTTGACTTGTGATATGGGTGGTAGGATAACTCGTTATTTTTCATGATAACCTCTTGTGCTTCTGTATATGATCCTTTGGTCATGGACTCTTCTCTTGGTGTGTTTTCCTTTCTTTATCTTTCTTTTGTGCTTTCCTTTACATCATACCTGCTATCTCATCAAGAAAAAACATTATGTGTTCTTCCCATTACTTTACTTAGAAATTTCTTTCTCATGGTATCCTTCTGAGCATGGTGTGATGATCTCTTCTGATACCCATTACACGGTATACGTTGTACTGTTAGACCAAAGATACGCTCTTGGTGGGCGTCGAAATCTGTTCACGAGACAGGCTCTCGGACGGCACTTAACGTTTCACAGGATAGGCTCCCGGAGGGCACAGGTTAGTCCACCGATACCTTCTTGACGGGTGTCAAACTATTCACGAGACAGGCTCTCGGACGGCACTTAACGTTTCACAGGATAGGCTCCTGGAGGGCACAGGTTAGTCCACCGATACCTTCTTGACGGGTGTCAAACTGTTCACGAGACAGGCTCTCGGACGGCACTTAACGTTTCACAGGATAGGCTCCTGGAGGGCACAGGTTAGTCCACCGATACCTTCTTGACGGGTGTCAAACTGTTCACGAGACAGGCTCTCGGACGGCACTTAACGTTTCGCAGGATAGGCTCCCGGAGGGCTCAGGTTAGACCAAAGATACGCTCCTGGTGGGCGTCGAACTGGTAGTTTGAAATCTACCTCAAGATACGCTCTTGGGGGCGTCGAACTGGTAGTGTTTTTTCTACCTCAAGATACGCTCTTGGGGGCGTCGAATCTGGTAGGTTGCAAATCTACCTCAAGATACGCTCTTGGGGGCGTCGAATTCGTAGTTTTTGGAAACCACTCTCAAGATACGCTCTTGGTGCGTCGAAGGTCGTAGTGTATAAACTACTCTCAAGATACGCTCTTGGGGGCGTCGAAGGTCGTAGTATGAACACTACTCTCAAGATACGCTCTTGGGGGCGTCGAAATTCGTAGTTTTTGGAAACCACTCTCAAGATACGCTCTTGGTGCGTCGAAGGTCGTAGTGTATAAACTACTCTCAAGATACGCTCTTGGGGGCGTCGAAGGTCGTAGTATGAACACTACTCTCAAGATACGCTCTTGGGGGCGTCGAATGTCGTAGTATATAAACTACTCTCAAGATACGCTCTTGGGGGCGTCGAAATCTGTTCGCGGGATAGGCTCCCGGAGGGCTCATAATATTACCTTACCTTGTGTCCTTTCTCATGTAGGGTGCATCTTTGGTATGCTTTTCGAGTCTTTGCTTGACTTTTCCTTTTATGATATTGCATGCTATCACGCTTTTCCTTCAGTATGGGAGATCACCTCTCGAGGGCGATGTTTGTGTGTTGCCAACTTAGGGCGAGTTCATATAGGAAGTTGAAGATGTTTTCCTCCTATGTGACCTTTTCTGGGAAAGGTGGTATTGCATGTTATTGTGATCTTCTGCCTCTAATCTCTTCTTTTACACTTAGGTGGACTACCAAGCACTTATTCGTTTGGTGCCCCCCAAGTTGCTTGGTGGTCATACCTCCTTTCATATTTGGCCGTTGAAGGCCCCTCGTTCATTTTCTTGGTTGGGTACCCCTTACGCTCGGGGCTCCCTTGTCTGCCTCTTTGAATGCGATGAGTGTCCCTTGTAGGATCTACTCTTTCTCATGCTTGCTTGTTTCAGTCACAGGCATGGTCTAAATGATGCCTTTGTCGGATGTGTCTTTGGAGGTTGGGTGGAAGGGCTTTTGCTTTGGGTGGGTGGTGGTGGATTTCATTCTCTTGGTAACTAGGATGTGGCAATGTCTGTATCCTAGGGGGGCTTGTAAATTTTTCCCCCCTTTCCTTGTGTAGGTTGAAGAGCTCTCTCATAGAATGGTGTCTTGAGTTGTTAATCTCGTAGGTGTGTTTCAGACTAGTCAATCTGATCCATGCTCTTTGCTCGTGCATGGGGGTGTGGGGGTCTGATCGGGTTGTATCTTCTTGGAGTGTTGTGGCACTTAGAGTGCCTTGCCTTTTCCTTCACACTGGAGTATTCTTCGATGCCCTTAGGGGGTGTTCCACTGGTCATGCTCCTCCCACCTTGAATCTTGGTTATAGACTTCTTTTGAATTAGGACTTGAACCTACAAAGGACGTTTTCCTTTAGGTTCGCCGGTGATGTTCCCTGATTTTCCATGGGTTTGGCCTCGTATTGGCTATTCCTTGTTGGATAGCTTCATTAGAGACTGCCTTTGTATTGCGTACGTATACGTGTTTGAGGTGTGTTGAGCTGACAAGTCCCTCCTTTTTTGTTTTGTTATAACCGTCATTCATCATGTATTCGGCGTATGGCCTTAGAGGCGGGATATTTTTCTATTGCCCCTTTTATCGGGGTTCTCCTCTTGATGGGATACCAGAGTCAAATGTCTTATCATTTGCAGACAAGGTGGTTGATCGGGATGTGCGTCTAGTGTGAGGGTCAATCTTGAAACCTTACTCCCTAAGCTTTTGAGCTCTTCTTTGGTTGATCTTGTAGAACTATTATCCTGCCCTAAGGCTCTTGATAGGAGATGTATCTCATTTTCACACTCTAGTTGTTGCACTATCTCTTTTGCTAATCTTGCATCTCTAGAGTTTCTCTCTTGGTGCATGACTTCAATGACAGGATTTTCTACCGATGTTTATTCTATTAGGACTTGTATCCTTGGTTGCCCTCCTTTCTTGTGAGATGGCGAAGGAGTGATTATGAACACTCCAATGTGTCGTACTTGGTAGAGGTATGCGTCTAATCCTTATGGCGCTGTCTTGAATCTTCGTGTACCTGTATCTGATGGACATGGTATTCATTACATATATGGTACGGAGTCCAAGGATCTCCGGGTTAGGATCATATTTTGAGAACAGAGACATAGTCATCTATCAGATGACCTCTTTTCTATGGAGTTAATTTTTGCAAGGATAAATGCAAGGAAACTTGTAAGGATACTTGTAAGGATATGTGTTCCATCCTTTTCCTGGTTCATTTGTAGTGCCGTGTCCCTAATGGGTGTGTTGATGTTCTGACCACCTTTACTAGTAGGGGGTCCTTTGGTATTAGGTATGCCTGACTCTTCTCTAGTATCATCAATGGTTGGTCATGGGAGATGTCTGACGGACTCCCCTCATGTACTATGATTCTCTTCATGTCAAAGTTGGTGATTCCCTCTCTTATGACTAACATATCATTGTGTGGAAATACTATGTTTTCCATATCCCTTTTTAAAATCTTGATGATGGTGTCACCGTTCTTCCTTTGCTAGGCTTGGTGTCCTTGAGGGTTTTTGATGGAAGTGTATTCCATTACCTTGGATGAGCTTTCTAAGTGTAGTTGTGTCTCCTGGCTATTTTGTGAAATCATAAAGATCCGCTGGAGGTGTTTGCCTTTGATGGTGGGCGTTACCCATGTGATATGGTTTCTTCCATTTCTGGAGGGATGTGTTCGCGGCTACCCCCTCTTGTGCTAATGGGCGTTTGTGGGGAGGGCATGTTGTGACTGGTGCCCCCCTTGCATACCAATGCCAGATGGGATTCTTTGACGGGCTTGGCCCTAGGATGCTTGGTGGAAGGTTGTAGTAGGGGTAATCCTTTGTGACCTTCATGGTAGTTCCTCTATAGGATGTTGGGAGTGTTCAACTTATTTTTGTAAGTGAGCCTTCCATCTTGTGATCTTTCCCAGAAACTTGACCTTATAGGTGGTCTTTGGGATTGAGGAATCTGTTGCTTGTGCATCTCTTGATTGGCGACTGCCTTTTACTGATTCTTCTAGTGGTTCACCTGTGTACATATATATCACGGAGCCCGGAGGCGTCCGGTATGGTCATTCTTGGAAAACATGTTGATATCAAGTATCAAAATCTACCCCTTTTAGGGAGTTGACTTGTTATGCAGTTAAATTAAATAAGAGGATATGGGAAGGATATGGGAGTGGGGGTGTTGATATCCCCTGTTTCCTTGGTAATGTAACTGTCTTCCTCCATTAGTCTGTGTGTATTCCTTCCACTTGAGGAATATGAGGTCGCATCCTTGCAAGGCGGACTAGGTGGAGGTGTATCCTTCATGTATGCTATGTGCGGTCTCACTCTACTATGTCTCTCCATGAGACTTCCCATTGTAGTAGCTATGTGCTGACGTGGTGTGGTACTCTATTAGTTCCCTGTTCAAATCCTTGTCTTTTCAACTCCTCCTCTGTCCTAGGAGGACGTGTGCCAACGGGGATGTGTCAACGGGGTTGCTTTATTGTGTTGTTGGGACTATGTCCCTCCCTTTGAGCTTTCCTTGGTATGTCCTTTAGGCATGTCTGTGGTGATACGGACTGTATGTGTACATTGCCAGGGTGGATGTTGGAACTCCTATATCCTTGTTGGTCTGGCATGTATGTCCTCCCTTAATGCGGTGTATGTCCCTATTGGGGTACTTGGTTGAATCCATGCCTCCTTGGAGGTCTTGCCTGTCTATCTGCCCCCAGAGGGGTGTATGCCCTGGCATCCTGCTGTGCCTGTTGCTGCCTTGGAGGCACAGATTGCTGCCTTCCCCCTGGGGGTGGCCTTTGGTTGTCTCTCCTATGTTCTCCTCGTTGCCCTGTTCCAGGGTGCAAGTGGCGTTCTTACGTTGGAATTTGCTCCTCTTCATGAGTTTCAGTGTAAGTTCCTTGAGTGTATGCCGGCCTTGTATACGCTGTGTGGGCGCGGTTGCCCTCTCTCTGTGCCGGCATCCCGTACGGGTACCTTTGGGGTTGCTCTTCATAATAGTATCCCTCAGGGGGTGCCGTGTTGTGGGAAGGCACTCCCTGTTGTTCTCTTTCTCTCTGTGGCCTTCTTGCCCGGGGGTGGAGGCTGTGGAGGACTCAGCCCCAGCTGGGCGTGAAGGTCCTCCCTCCTGGTTGTTCTGTTGCTGAGGAGGTTGTGGTATTTCTTGGGGCTCTGGATGCATTGGCTGCTTCCCAGGGTTAGGCCGCCTCCCTGGGGGTATGGGTTCTCTTCTCCGCCCATTGCCCTCGGGTGGGTGTTGGGGCCTGGACACCCTGCTGTTCGTCATAGCTCGTGTAATAGCCAGGCTTTCTGTTCGAAGCCTACAGACGGCGCCAAGTGTTAGGTTATAAAGTCTAGGTCAACGGGTCGTCAATCTAGAATTTATCTCCCACTAATGAAATGTCGGGTTCACTGTTCCTAGGACTAGTCATTCTGATACATGCCCTTCTGCTCCCTTGGGGTAGTCGTTCTGATATATGTCCTTCTCTTCTCTCCTTCTGACCTCCTTTCCTTCTCTCCTTCTGACCTCCTTTCCTTCTCTCCTTCTGACCTCCTTTCCTTCTCTCCTTCTGACCTCCTTTCCTTCTCTCCTTCTGACCTCCTTTCCTTCTCTCCTTCTGACCTCCTTTCCTTCTCTCCTTCTGACCTCCTTTCCTTCTCTCCTTCTGACCTCTTGAGGCTTGTACTTCTTACCCCTGGGGCTTGTCCTACTGCTCTATGCTCTTCTGCTTCCTTGGCTCTCTTCTCCTTGCTACCCTGCAAGAGGGGCAATACCAGACACAGAGGGGGGGTGGTGCCTGATGAACCCTCTCCGATGCCTAAGTCAGTACGGTTTTAGAGAGATAAAGCTAGAGAGATGTCAGAGCAAAATTGTGCCACTTGCCAAGATGTTCAAATGAGTTGTGAAGGTGGGTATTTATAGGCAACGGTGTCATTAAGGTGGCTTAATGACATCGTTAACCTCTAAACACAATTAATTAACCTTTAAGCATATAATTAAGACTTTAGGATTCGGAGGAGGTAGGCGGAGTGGACCGAGCATGGGCGTCTGAGGATGGTGTCGGGACCCTTGGGGGGGAGGAATCCGACCCCCAAGGGTAGGGGTTGGGTGAGGACACCCAACCCCTCCTAGGGAGGGTGGGGTTGGCCAACCCCATCCCTCCTAGGAGGGATCGGGTTGGCCGACCCGATCTCTCCTAGGAGAGATCGGGTTGGCCAACCCGATCTCTCCTAGGAGAGATCGGGTTGGCTGACCCGATCTCTCCTAGGAGAGATCGGGTTGGCCAACCCGATCTCCCCTAGGGGAGATCGGGTCGGCTGACCCGATCTCCCCTAGGGGAGGTCGGGTGTGGCCACCCAACCTCACCTAGGTGAGTTCGCCTCTTGTCGGACGGGCGCTTCGGCCCCGTCCGAGCCGTTGATGTTCTCGCGAAGTGTCCGGTGTTGAAGTTTCGATTTGCAATCATAAATGGGACGATAAAAATACAACGGTTCGGAAGTCAACGGGTTCAAATTGGGCGTATATCCATCAAGCGGGTGAAGGTGAACCGCTCCGATATGCTTTGGCTTTAACATTCAAGGCCACAAACAACGAAGCGGAGTACGAAGCTCTTATCACGGGCCTAAAAATTGCTAAAGGCACTGGAATCGATCACTTGAGAGTGAAGTGCGACGCGGCGTTAATCGTGAACCAGGTTCAAGGGCGATACGAAGCAAGGAGTCCGATAATGAAAAAGTATCTGCGAGAGGTACAAGCCCTGAAAGAGAACTTCAAAAGCTTCGATATCGAGGCTATTCCAAGGGAGGAGAACGTAGAGGCAGACGCCTTGAGCAAATTTGCCCTGGGGGCACCCTTAGAAGAAAGTCGGAATGTGCACTTCCTGGAGAAGGTGATCTTATCAAACATCGACCCCACGCAGGTGTGCACCATCGAAGCAAAATCGGAGGAGGAGCCCACTTGGATGACCCCGATAGTCGCGTATCTGACTACGGGGGCAGTCCCCGAGGACAAGGTAGCAGCAGACAGGATATGTCGGATTGCGTCTAATTATGTGATGCTGGACAATCAGCTGTACAAGAAGGGCTGGTTCTCGACTCCGTACCTGAAGTGTGTAGCAGAACCCGACACCAATCGAATCCTGAAGGAAATACATGAGGGGGTCGCGGCTTGTCACGAAGGGGCCCGATCCATTTTGAGGAAGGTGTTGAACTTAGGCTACTATTGGCCCACGATGAACAAAGAAGCAACGGCGTTGGTCCGATCATGCGACGCGTGCCAGAGGTACGCCCCGAATATCGTGGCTCCGGCCGCCAACCTGACATCCATCAAGAGCGCTTGGCCTTTCGCGCAGTGGGGCATCGACTTGGTGGGACCTCTTCCACAAGCGCAAGGACAATGTAAGTATTTACTTGTAGCTATCGATTATTTTTCGAAATGGATAGAGGCGAAGGCGTTGGGTGTCCGAGGTGGACTCGTATGAGGCGGGGACTCGTATGACCCCTTGTAGGTTGATTTCATGGAGAAACATATAAGGTGTAGGCAGAGCGTTCCGAACGTACCGTTGAATCGGATGAGAGGGAAGGACCCTTTAGTTCCGCTTATCAAGCCAAGAAATTTTCTAAGTCAGGGAAGGCTGCTAATGCTTCCAGTATGTTCTCATTCCATTCTCTTCTCTTTGTGATATACTTATGATTGTTCTCATGTTGCTTCCTTCTTGTTGTTAGAACGTTCGCCCCTGGTTACCGAATGGGTTCTTGCGGTGGGCGAGAGTTCAAGTCAATTTAAATCCAAGGCGTGGAAACCTGACTCTGAGGTCGGGCCCTCGGCTTCCAAGGAGAAGGAAACCGCGAGGGGCTCTCCTTCAAGTGCCTCCTTGCTGACTCCCTCTCATGATAAGGAGGTAGTGGTTGAAGAGGCGCCCTCTTTACTTGACAAAGGGAAACAACCTGTGGCTGGCGATGGGGTGATCATAGGTCTTGATGTCTCTTCTCTATCCTCTGCCCCCCAGCCGAAGGGCCGAGTCTCAGGTTCATTTCATCTTCATGTATATTTGACGACTTTTGAAGGTGTCTTTGGCTTTCCTATGGGTTATGTTATTAACCCATGCGTTGAAGATTTTTCTTTTGGTGATGGGTGTGATCATCGCCTTTCGTTGAGGTTCCTTTCTCTTGTCATGGTTCTGATTAAGATAGCAAATTCTTGGTTGGGAGTTTGGTGGAGACTGTTCTTGAGTTATCCTCTACTAGTATCGTAGTTGTGATCGTTGTGGGGATCGTTTTGTTATATGCCCTCAATAGTGCTTGTCGTGATTCTTTGCTTCATGGTTGATTTCATGAGACATGGAGGTTGTCTTCATAATGAGGACGTCTCCTACCTAGTATCCCCCAGTGGGTTGAAATATAAGTGCCTACCTTTGATGAGCGTATGGAGAGTGTTGTTTTTCCCTTTTTCTTGAACCTCCTTCTAGGCGTAGCCTTTTGATGTTCGTGGTCGGGATGATGTCTTTACAATGTATGTCTTTGACAGATGTTTTACGATGTGCTGCCATGATAACCACTTCGAGGTATGTGTACATGATAGCCACTTCGTGACGTGTGGGAGTGATAGCCCTTCTGTAGTGTGTGGACATGATAGCCACTTCAAGGTATGTGGACATGATAGCCACTTCAAGGTATGTGGCCATGATAGCCACTTCAAGGTATGTGGACATGATAGCCACTTCAAGGTATGTGGACATGATAGCCACTTCAAGGTATGTGGACATGATAGCCACTTCAAGGTATATGGACATGATAGCCACATCACGATGTATGGAGTTGTGCTTTAGTATTCTTTTCTCATTGGAGAGCCTTCATTGCTATAGTTGCTTTTTGTTTAGGCTATGCTTGTTGGGTTAGGTCCCGATGTCTCGTCTTGTCGGATGTTGTATCCTTTATGCTCTTTAGATGTCTCATTCATGAGTTGTGCTTGACGATGTTCAAGTCTGATACGACCATAGGTCACGCGAGGGCGACGTGCAGGACAATAACGTTTGTCGGAGGTTGCTTTGTGCGACCTATAAGGCAACTCTCTTCTTGATGGGTCGAGTTTATTTTGAGAGCCTTGAACTTTGGATTTCATGTCTTTGCTATTCTTCTTGGTGGTGTTGGGTTCCTTTGAGATACTTCTCTTGACTTGTGATATGGATGGTAGGATAACCCGTTACATTTCATGATAACCTCTTGTGCTTCTGTATATGATCCTTTGGTCATGGACTTCTCCTTTGTATATGCTTTCCTTTCCTTATCTTTCTTTTGTGTTTTCCTTCACATCATACCTGCTATCTCATCAAGAAAAAACATTATGTGTTCTTCATACAACTTTGCTTTGCAATTATTTTCTCATGGAATCCTTCTCAGTATGGTGCGATGATCTCTTCTGATACCCTTTAAATGGTATACATGGTACTGTTAGACCAAAGATACACTCTTGGTGGGCGTTGAATCTGTTCACGAGACAGGCTCTCGGAGGGCACTTAACGTTTCACAGGATAGGCTCCCGGAGGGCACAAGTTAGACCAAAGATACGCTCCTGGTTGGCGTCGAAAACTGTTCACGAGACTGGCTCTCGGAGGGCACTTAACGTTTCACAGGATAGGCTCCCGGAGGGCACAAGTTAGACCAAAGATACGCTCCTGGTTGGCGTCGAAAACTGTTCACGAGACTGGCTCTCGGTGGGCACTTAACGTTTCACAGGATAGGCTCCCGGAGGGCACAAGTTAGACCAAAGATACGCTCTTGGTGGGCGTCGAAGCTGGTAGTTTGAAATCTACCTCAAGATACGCTCTTGGGGGCGTCGAATCTGGTAGTGTTTTTTCTACCTCAAGATACGCTCTTGGGGGCGTCGAATCTGGTAGGTTGCAAATCTACCTCAAGATACGCTTCTGGGGGCGTCGAAATTCGTAGTTTTTGGAAACCACTCTCAAGATACGCTCTTGGTGCGTCGAAGGTCGTAGTATAGAAACTACTCTCAAGATACGCTCTTGGGGGCGTCGAAGGTCGTAGTATGAACACTACTCTCAAGATACGCTCCTGGGGGCGTCGAAAGTCGTAGTATGAATACTACTCTCAAGATATGCTCTTGGGGGCGTCGAAGGTCGTAGTATTGAAACTACTCTCAAGATACGCCCTTGGGGGCGTCGAAGGTCGTAGTATGAATACTACTCTCAAGATACGCTCTTGGGGGCGTCGAATCTGTTCGCGGGATAGGCTCCCGGAGGGCACAGGGTTCGTAGTTTTAGAACTACTCTCAAGATACGCTCTTGGGGGCGTCGAATGTGTTCGCGGGATTGGCTCCCGGAGGGCTCAGAATATTACTTTACCTTGTGTCGCTTCTCATGTAGGGTGCGTCTTTGGTATGCTTTTCGAGTCTTTACTTGACTTTTCCTTCTATGATATTGCCTGCTACCACGCTTTTTCCTCAATGTGGGAGATCACCTTTCGAGGGCGATGTTTGTGTGTTGCCAGCTTAGGACGAGTTCGTATAGGGAGTTGAGGATGTTTTCCTCTTATGTGACCTCTTCTAGGAGAAGTGGTATTGCATGCTCTTGTGATCTTCTGCCTCTAGTCTCTTCTTTTACACTTAGGTGGACTACCAAGCACTTATTCGTTTGGTGCCCCCCAAGTTGCTTGGTGGTCATACCGCCTTTCATATTTGGCCGTTGAAGGCCCCTCGTTCATTTTCTTGGTTGGGTACCCCTTATGCTCGGGGCTCCCTTGTCTGCTTGTTTGAATGCGATGAGTGTCCCTTGTAGGATTTACTCTTTCTCACGCTTGCTTGTTTCAGTCATAGGCATGGTTTGGTCGGATGTATCTTTAGAGGTTGGGTGGAGAGCTTTTGCTTTGGGTGGGTGGGGGTGATTTTCATTCTCTTGATAACCAGGATGCGGCAATGTTTGTATCCTAGGGGTGCTTGTAAATTCTTTCCCCCCTTCTTTGTGTTTTAGGTTGAAAAGCTCTCTCATAGAATGGTGTCTTGAGTTGTTAATCTCGTAGGTGTGTTTCAGACTAGTCAATCTAATCCATGCTCTTTGCTCGTGCATGGGGGGGGGTCTGACCGGGCTGTGATAATCTTCTTGGAGTGTTGTGGCACTTAGTGTGGTTTGCCTTTTCCTTCACATTGGAGTATTCTTCAATGCCTTTAGGGGGTGTCACATTGGTCATGTTCCTCCCACCTTGAATCTTGATTATAGACTTCCTTTGAATTAGGACTTGAACTTAAAAAGGATGTCTTCCTCTAGGTTTGCAGGTGATGTTCCATGATTTTCCATGGGTTTGTCCCCGTATTGGCTATTCCTTGCTGGATAGCTTCATTAGAGGCTGCATTTGTATTGCGTACGTATACGTGTTTGAGGTGTGTTGAGCTGACAAGTCCCTCCTTTTGTATTTTGTCATAACCTTCATTCATCATGTATTCGGCGTATGACCTTAAAGGCGGGATATTTTTCTACTGCCCCTTTTATCGGGGTTCTCCTCTTGATGGGACGCCAGAGTCAAATGTCTTATCATTTGCAGACAAGGTGGTTAATCGGGATGTGCGTCTAGTGTGAGGGTCGATCTTGAAACCTTACTCTCCAAGCTTTTGAGCTCTTCTTTGGTTGATCTTGTAGAACTATTATCCTGCCCTGAGGCTCTTGATAGGAGATGTATCTCCTTTTTCATACTCTAGTTGTTGCACTATCTCTTTTGCTAATCTTGCATCTTTAGAGTTTCTCTCTTGGTGCATGACTTCAATGAAAGGATTTTCTACCGATGTTTATTCTATTAGGACTTGTATCCTTGGTTGCCTTCCTTTCTTGTGAGATGGCGAAGGAGTGTTTATGAACACTCCAATGTGTCGTACTTGGTAGAGGTATGCGCCTAATCTTTATGGCGCTGTCTTGAATCTTCGTTTACCTATCTTTGATGAGCATGTTATTCATTGCATATATAATACGGAGTCCAAGGATCTCCGGGTTAGGATCATATATAATCGATCACATAGTCATCTATTAGATAACCTCTTTATCTACGGAGTTTATTTTTGCAAGGATAAATGCAAGGATACTTGTAAGGATACTTGTAAGGATATGTGTTCCATCCTTGTTCCTGGTTCATTTGCAGTGGCGTGTCCCTAATGGGTGTGTTGATGTTCTGACCACCTTTACTAGTAGGGGGTCCTTTGGTATTAGGTATGCCTGACTCTTCTCTAGTATCATCAATGGTTGGTCATGGGAGATGTCTGACGGACTCCCTTCATGCACTATGGTTCTCTTCATGTCAAAGTTGGTGATTCCCTCTCTTATGACTAATATATCATTGTGTGGAAATACTATGTTTTCCATATCCCTTTTTAAAAGCTTGATGATGGTGTCGCCATTCTTCCTTTGCTAGGTTTGGTGTCCTTGAGCGTTTTTTATGGAAGTGTATTCCATTACCTGGGATGAGCTTAGTAGGTGAAATCATAAAGATCCGCTGGAGGTGTTTGTCTCTGATGGTGGGTGTTTCCCATGTGATATGGTTTCCTCCATTTTTGGAGGGATGTGTTCGCGGCTACCCCCTCTCATGCTAATGGCCGTTTGTGGGGAGGGCATGTTGTGAGTGGTGCCCCCCTTGCATACCAATGCCCGATGGGATCCTTTGACGGACTTGGCCCTAGGATGCTTAGTGGAAGGTTATAGTAGGGGTAATCCTTTGTGACCTTCATGGTAGTTCCTCTATAGGATGTTGGGAGTGCTCAACTTATTTTTGTAAGTGAGCCTTCCATCTTGTGACCTTTCCCAGAAACTTGACCTTATAGGTGTTCTTTGGGATTGAGGAATCCGTTGCTTGTGCATCTCTTGATTGGCGACGGCCTTTTACGGATTCTTCTAGTGGTCCACCTGTGTATATATATATCACGGAGCCCGAAGGCGTCCGGTATGGTCATTCTTGGAAAACATGTTGATATCAAGTATCAAAATCTACCCATTTTAGGGAGTTGACTTGTTATGCAGTTAAATTAAATAAGAGGATATGTGAAGGATATGGGTGTGGGGGTGTTGATATCCCCTGCTTCCTTGGTAATGTAACTGTTTTCCTCCATTAGTCTGTGTGTATTCCTTCCACTTGAGGAATATAAGGTCGCATCCTTGCAGGACGGACTAGGTGGAGGTGTATCCTTCATGTATGCTATGTGCGATCTCACTCTACTACGTCTCTCCATGAGACTTCCCATTGTAGTAGCTATGTGCTAACGTGGTGTGGTATTCTATGAGTCCCCTGTTCAAATCCTTGTCTTTTCAACTCCTCCCCTGTCCTAGGGGGATGTGTGCCAAGGGTTGTCATGCACAAGGGGATTGGATCTGTCGTGCTGTATCATGGGTAGGTGGTTGCCTTGTTGTGTTGTTGGGACTATGTCCCTCCCTTTGAGCTTTCCTTGGTATGTCCCTTGGTCATGTCTGTGGTGATACAGACTGCATGTGTACATTGCCAGGGTGGATGTTGGAACTCCTATATCCTTGATGGTCTGGCATGTATGTCCTCCCTTAGTGCGGTGTATGTCCCTGTTGGGGTACTTGGTTGAATTCATGCCTCCTTGGAGGTCTTGCCAGAGGGGTGTATGCCCTGGCATCCTGGTGTGTCTGTTGCTGCCTAGGAGGCACGAATTGTTGCCTTCCCTCTGGGGGTGGCTCCTAGTAATTTCTTCTTTGCTCCTCTCGCTGCCCTGCTCAAGGGTGCGAGTGGTGCTCTTCCGTTGGGATCTGTTCCTCTTCATGAGCTTCTGTATTTGTCCCCTGGGTGTATGCTGGCCTTGTGTATGTTGTGTGGGCGCGGTTGTTATTTCCTTGGGCCGGCATCCCATACGGGTATCCTTGGGGTTGCGCCTCGTAGTGATATCCCTCAGGAGGTGCTGTGTGTTGGGATGGCGCTCCCTGTTGCTCCCTCTCTCTTTGTGGCCTCCTTGCCAAAGGGGTTGAGGCTGTGGAGGACTCAGCCCCAGCTGGGCGTGAGGGTCCTCCCTCCTGGTTGTTGTGTTGAGGAGGCTGTGGGTTTCCTTGAGGTTCTGGTTGCACTGGCAGTTTCCCTCTGTTGGGCTGCCTTCCCGGGGGTATAGGTTCTCTTCTTCGCCTGTTGCCCCCAGTTGGGCGGTGGTGCCTAGACACCATGCTGTTCGTCATTGCTCTTGTTATTGCCAGGCTTTCTGTCCGAAGCCCACTGACGGCGCCAAGTGTTAGGTTCCGAGTCTAGGGTCAACGGGCGGTCGACTCAAGTCTCGTTCCTCACTGGAGATGTCGCGGATCTGGTGCTCTCGGGTTGTGCTGTCCTAGCTCGTGTCCTTCCGTCCTTAGCTTCTCTTCTCCTCTCGCCCTGCAAGAGGGGCAATACCAGGCACAGAGGGGGGGGGGGGGTGGTGCCTGATGAACCCTCTCCGATGCCTAAGTCAGTAGGTTTTAGAGAGATAAAGCTAGAGAGACGTCAGAGCAAAATTATGTAACTTGCCAAGATCCTCAAATGAATAGTGGAAGGGTTGTATTTATAGGCAACGGTGTCATTAAGGTGTCTTAATGACATCGTTAACCTTTAAACAAAATTAATTAACCTTTAAACACGTAATTAAGACCTTAGGGTACGGAAAGGGTTGGCGGAAATAAACCGAATATAGGAGTCGCGAAATGGTGCCGGGGCCCTTGGGGCGGATGAAAAATCCGAGGGCAGGGACCGGGTGTCGGAACCTTCGGGGTCGGATCGATGATCCGACCCCGAGGACTTGGGGTCGAATTTGGGCCCGGTCAAACAAGTTTGACCGGGTGAGGGGGGTCTCCCAGTCAAACCAAGTTTGACTGGGAGCCCCCTCCCTCTCCCCTTCCACCCGATCTCTCAATAGAGAGATCGGGTGGGGGGACCCGATCTCTCAGTTGAGAGATCGGGTGGGAGGACCCGATCTCTCAGTTGAGAGATCGGGTGGGAGGACCCGATCTCTCAGTTGAGAGATCGGGTGGGAGGACCCGATCTCTCAACTGAGAGATCGGGTGGGAGAGGCCTCCCAGTCAAACTTTTGACTGGGAGCCTCTCCCTCCTCCCAATCTCTCAACTGAGAGATTGGGAGGGTCTCCCACCCGGTCAAACCTTGGTTTGACCGGGTGCTCCCACCCAGTCAAACCAAGGTTTGACTGGGTTCTCCCACCCAGTCAAACCTTGGTTTGACCGGGTGCTCCCACCCAGTCAAACCTTGGTTTGACCGGGTCGGAAAATTCGGAGGTTTGGGCTGGCGCGTTTTTTCTGGTTCGGACCGTTTCTTTTTGTGGGCAACATACTTGGGCCAAAAGTTTCGATTTACAATCATTAACGGGGTGATAAAAATAAAACGATTCGGAAGTCAACGGGTTCAAATTTGGCGTATATCCATCAGTACCTTTCAGATATCTGATAATTCGTTTTACGCCCTTCTAGATGTTGATAACTAGGATCTGATTGGAATCTTGCTACTAAGCCCACAGCGTAACAGATGTCTGGCCGAGTACAGAGCATGGCGTACATTAGATTCCCTACCATGCTCAGATACTCTATTCTTCATCTGTTCACGCTCCTGCTGTTTTTTCGGGCCATCACGCTTCGATAGCGCGCACCCGAACACAACCGGCGTATCCACAGGTTTAGCATCCAGCATTCTGAATCTTTTCAACAGTTTGTTGATATATGATTCCTGAGATAGACATAATCTCCGGGTGGCACGATCTCGGGCAATTTTGATGCCTAAGATGTATGTAGCCTCTCCCATGTCTTTCATCTCGAATGCCGATTCTAACCAGGACTTTGATTTATTCATAAAACTCACGTCGTTCGCAGCAATGGGTATATCATCCACGTATATTGTTATGATGACATACTTAGACCCGGAGGTCTTGGTGTATACGCAGGGATCCTCGTGAAGATTCACGAATCTGTATCTGACGATTTCCTCGTTGAATCTGCGATACCATTGCCGAGATGATTGTTTAAGGTTGTACATAGATCTTTGGAGTTTCCAAACTTTACGTTCTTTGCCAGGAGTAATGAAACCTCCGGCTGCTCCATATATATCTCTTCCTCCAGGTTTCCATGGAGAAATGCGGTCTTAACATCCATTTGATGTAGCTCTAGATCAAGATTAGCAACTAGGGCAAGGATGGCCCTTACTGTGGTCTTAACGCACAGTTGGTGAGTATGTTTCATCAAAGTTCACTCCGTGAATTTGGGTATATCCTTTCGCAATTATTCGATTTTTGCATTACTCGAAATTTCCACCCGAAGTGAATTCTAAGATTTAAATTTTTAGTTCTGTGGTTAACAGATAAATCAACTAAATACTAAAAACAGATTTGTTCTCCATTCCCTCGTTTTGAGGTCCTTCCTTTGCTTGTTGAACCATCACTGGTTCAAGAACGAACATCAAGATGTTTAACACATCTCGTTTGATGGGATACTTCTCGAAAGAAGTTCGTTGCCTTTGACTATGTCTAGGCACGTTAGTCTCATGTTTTAGTCTGATTGCTACTCCCACTCGGAATAATGCTTCTTTTCGGGGCATTACTCCCACTGGGAACAATGGTGGTGGTTGAACTTACTTGGAATAACCTCTCGGTCTCGGGATTCTACCTCTGAGATGTATTCTTCGATCACTAGGATCTGGAACCGAGTTGGTTGTTCCACTCCCACTAGGAAAAATGGGTAGTTGAAATAGTTCATTATCATGATTATCAGGTCCGACTTGATTCGCATTTCGAAATTTAGTGATGATTATGTGTGAGGGGCAGTGAGCCCTCTCACTGGATTTATTATGAAGAGGTTTCCATCATCATTTACCATATCAATCACTTATGCTATATCAATTCTCCCAGTCGAAGTAAGTGGGACTTGAGAATCTCCATCAACCATCTGTTAACTCAATCAGTACTAGCTTGTTCGTTCTGCGAAGCGTTGGAAATCCATCCTCAAACCTTTATAATGTGTCATGTTTGACCACGAAACCATTGTTTCAAGCTAATTTTAAAACATGTATTCTCCGAGAGTAGTGCGTACTCTTAATAAATACTCGTTTTAATGTGCAAATTAATGCGTATTTGATAAGGTTTTACCCGAATCATTCATTAGCTTTTATGGAAACGTGTTAACCGATTTAGTCAAAACATAGTGTTTTGCATTAATGTGAGTTAAATTAATCTCATCCCGCATGAACAATTAATGTGTAACTCTAACATTATGTAATTCTAAGCTATGTTTATTGAAGTGTTTTAATGAATGTCTTTTAGCCAAACTTTTCGTTCAAGGCTAATGGTGGGAGAGTCGTTTTACCGACTACTTCTTTTCGTTTGTTTAACTCACTCAGAGACTTATTCATCTGAAGGGCTATGCATTAAAGCTTTCGCTTTAATGCTGTAGTTGATGTTCTTACTAGATTGTAGTAGCTTTGAAGCATACCTCTAACCACAGTAGTCATCATTGAGTTATTTCCAAAGAATTACAAACTAAAATTCAGCATTCATTTATTAAAAACTTCATTATTAAATTTCTACTTTGAAACGATGTAATCCGTCTTTCGAGGTACACGCGCGCTTGGCGCCTAAAACCAGTTTATCCCGTGGTTTAAATCGTTTTGTTTCCAAATTTAAAATACAATCGGTTTTATATGCACATTATTTCGGAATACATCATTTAATGGAGTACTAACAAGCATAAGGAGTTAAGTCGGTCTGCCCTTTTAGAACTATGCGATCGATGGATTTATTCAGTTCAGTTTGATCTGACTGAGATGACGGAGTATGTGAATCGTTTCGTCTTTGTTTGACCACTTTTACTTAGCCGAAATTTTGGTTCTAACCCGTGGGTTTGAAATTTCGTTTCGGATCGTTCCATTTGACCGGAACGTTAAATTGATAAGTAAATTGTTTCTCGGAATGCTCCTAAGCTTTGAATTGAGCAACAATTACTTTAATCGATAATACCGAATTTCAAAATAACCAAAATTTAGTAATTCAGACGAACAACGAACGATAAATGACAATGATATGATTCTTGATTCTGAAGGTCACATATTTGATCCATGTTTACCGCATAGATAGTCGAGAACTTTAAGTCATGTTGAACATCACATATTATTAAATTCACTAGTGAATCACATCAAATGATTTGTGTTCAAGTAAAACGTTTATGGCTTTACATACATGACATACGAGGCGTGAATCACATCCCTCCATGATATATGGATCACAATTGACTTCATTCGATCTATTTTGGTGAGCTGAGAAGGTTGTCGCTTCACTGCCTTGGTTACCGTACTTGACTAGACTCAAGGTTATTGAATCTTGTCAATGTAAGGAAACCATATACGTCTTTTTATGTTGACCCTTTTATTGCGAAGGTCTCGAGTGGCTATTAGACCAGCATCCATGAAAAGAAAAGACCATCACATTCAACCGAAACATTTCTAGCTTTAACACCCTTGCTTTTACCGAGGCAGATGCAAAAGGATACCAAGCTTTGACATTGTCTGGTTGCAATTTGAAGTCTTCTTCAACCCCTTTTATTCAAGGTTGAATGTATCACCACATACGCATTTAGATCATCAAAGAATCTACTTCAATATTTAGGCAACAAACTATCACGTTCATTTCTCATTGTCAAAATCATACGAACTAGCATATTCATTCGTAATTGTCCTTTCTACTTTTCGGAATCGTAGCAGAGAGGAGTCCTATACATATTCTTTACGTTCATCATAATTTATACCATCAAGATTGCAAGGTTCATAGAAGCGTACCGACTTAGCCATGAAAACTAATACATTGATAATTATGCTAATTAAGGAAGACAGCAACATTTTGACAGAATTGCAAACATCGGATTATCTATTATGATGGAATACGACAAATAGTGATTCTTCAGTCACTAAACCAAACCAACCATCAGAAAACCGATAAAGGGGGTGTCGTGAAAGAATTCACACCATTGTCGTTTTCAATCTAATAGATCAGTCTTTTAAAAACGGTTATTCTATTGCAAATTACCGGAATAGAAATTTTCAAATAAGCATACCCGATCTTGGCTTTCCCAAGGCCCTTATTATTTTGTAAAATTATCCGATAATTTACGCATGCATATTTATAATTATACTACATCTAGCAAATCATCATACCATGCCATAAATATCGAACACAACATGCTTACGCGTCATGCGTCTAATGTTCCTAGCATATATAATTCTACGTAAAGTAAATGATCACATGCGTTCTATATGAACATCCTAACATACGCGTCAAAACATGCAACATCTTCACACATCATGCACAATTGACGACTGGAATTTTCGGTTTTATGTTTTGAAAATATTAGGGGCTGTTTTGCAATTCATGCTTACAATCAATCATGCGAATTTCTAGAGATGGATTCTAGAGACTTTCAATCAGCATAGCATGTCTATCTTATTGCGCAAACCATATATTTAAATCCCACAGCTCAATGCTCGCAATATAATATCCAACTAGCTTGACAGTCAAGACGACAATTCTAATTATATCAAAATATATGATGCAGAAAGTAAAAAATTGCAAATTAGCTCAATAATTTAATCCAGTCTCAAAAACATGCAAGTCCGAGATCCATCCCCATAATCGAAACCAGTCATTTAGGGTTTTGACTGAAACCGTGTGTAAAAACACACCCTAAGAGCACTGTTTAGGCTAATTTTAAAGTTTGAAAACATCTTGGATTTAAAATTTGACATCCTATTTTATTGAACAATTTAAAATTTTTGAAAATTTTAAAGTGGTTCGGTCCAAATTTTAAAATCTGGTTCAATTCGGTCTGACTAAAAATTTCGGTTTGGTCCGAAACTGTTCAATAAAATAAGATAGTGGTTCGGTTTATCACTCAAAACCGATTAGGTTATGTTTAATATAGTTACTACGGTCCGACCCGACCCGATTAGGTCGACCCGATTAAGAAAACCCGGATTGGTTTTATTCATTCCGGTTTAGCAATTGGACCGGCCCATAAACCCTATTGTTCGGCCGAAATATCTCTTGTGGGCTAAGTAAGGTTTTAAAGTCCACTAAAAACTTAACTTAGCCACCAAGAAATACTAATTATTTAAAATAATTTAAAATATGTCTAATATATATATATATATATTTATATATAATTCAGCACATATATTATTAATATATATATATATATAAATATTGTCAAGATTCTATCTATAAGATGTAAATCAATTAACAATATAAACATATATATATATAATTTTCGGCCATATCTATATATATATATATATATATATATATATATATATATATATATATAAATATTGTCAAAAATATATTTAGAGATAAAATATATATAGACAATATATCTTCTTAATCTTTTTAAGTAACTAAATCCTATCATTATATCTTTATCCCTATCTTTTAGCTATATATATTGATAGTTAATATCTTTTACAATATTATATTATAAATCTATCCATATTTTCCAACTTATAGATATATAGTTACCTATTAATAAAATTTAAAAATGGCAACATATATATTTTTATATTAGTGCTGAAATTTTAAAGTCTTGGAGACCAAGAAAATTAATTTTTTTTACCTAAAATACCCCTAGGGTTTTCGGCACAAACACAAAGAGTTGGAAATGTTGTCAAATTTTAAGATCAAATACTACCTTGATCAAAAATCCAAATTGTGTTCTTGATAAAACTCATGGTGTTCTTGAAGATTATGAACATCAAACTCAAATTCATAACAAAATTTTCGGTTTTGATCCTAAAAAACAAATAAATTTTGAAAATTTTAGGTTTTTAAAGATCAAATACATGATTTCATGTTGAAAATTTCGGAACACGTATTGATGTTCATCAACCTAAAAATTTCGGATTTTTCATAGATTCAAGAACATCAGTTTATCAAATTTTAAGAACTCCTAACCTCGCTCTGATACCAGTGTTGGATTACGGGGACGTAATACTACCGAATGCTAAACGTGTACTAGCAAGAAATCTAAGCTACGCAGCAGAATTAGTACACATATCTTTTAGCTTTCCTGCCCGAGAACGATGTGGGGAGAGTTCTGATCCTCCGGTCGGAACCATGTACAAGTTCTTCTTCAGAAGAAGTCCCACGCGATTTAGCTCCACAACAAGACCTCTGATCAATTCTTCAACGGAGATGGAACCTCGGACTTGATGTTGGTGGTGCCGAAATTTGACTAGGGTGACAAGTTTTCTCAATGGAGATCCTTGTTCTTAATTGTGTGTTTAAACCCTTAGGAGTCACCCCTATATATAGTATTGGGTGGAGTTGCCAAAAGGAAACTCCACCCTATGTGGTACTAGGGTATCGACCGAACCATGCAAAAAAGAGGGGAGGCCCATTTTGGGCCTCCCTTGTCAATTGCTAATTGGATTTGGCCCAAATAGCCCAGATTGACAATTACCTAATTAACTTAGGTAATTCCCTTAATTAACGGGCTCCTATTACGGCGCCACGTCACCATATGCTAACACACTCCCACTGGGAACAGTGGGTAGTATAGGTAGTTGTTTCATTGATTGGATTTACATCAAGTGGTTAAGCAACATGACTATCAGGTTCAACTTGATTCGTCTCTGCAGCAATAGTGATTTCGTGTGGTAGGGTTTATTCCTCCCACTGGATTTACTATGAAAATGTTTCCATTATCATTTACCATGTCATTCACTTGAGTTGCTGGTTCAAATCTCCCACTCGAAGTAAGTGGGACCTGATTGTCAGTGCAATCCTGCTCCTGTTCGATCAAGACTACATCTGTTTGACTATGCATTAGGAAATTCGTCCTCAAGTGATGTAATGTCTCATGTTCGACCACGACAACACTTCCCTAAGCTGTAAACAAGTATTTTCTGAGAGCAGTTAACGTACTCTTGGTCCAAATACGTGTTTAATGCGCAAATTAATGTCGCATGATGATATGATATAACTCATTATCATTCTTTAGCTTTTATGGAGACGTGTCTTACCGATTTTATTGGAACACAATTTTACATACATGTGAATCATCTTTCTTCATCCCATAGGGAACGTCTGATATATTGAATCTAACATTATGCTTATAAACTGTGCTTCTTGAAGTGTTTCATTTGATCTGAATGCCTAGCCTGACTTATCGTTCAAGGCGTATAGAAGGAAAATCGTTTAACCGACTTTATCTTTCTTCGTTTGCGAACTTATCTCAGAGATTTTATCCCGTCTCCGAACTGAGCATTGTGGGTTTTCCACTTATGCGTCAGTTGATGTTTTTATAAGGTTGTAGTAGCTTATGAAGCATACTTCTTACCGACGTAAACATTACCAATAAGTTGTTTCTGAAGGGATGCAAACGAAAATTCAGCACTTAATCATCAAAACACTTCATCATTAAACTCGTATTTTGAAACGATGTGTTCCATCTTTCGAGGTCCACACGCTCGTGGCGTTATTTACCGAAGTTTTAACTCATGGTTAAATCATTTCACTGAATTTAATTCAAGTTAATCCAATCTGTTTCGCACATGATTATTACTACTGACTATGTCATTCAATGGAGTACTAATAATAAAGAAAGTATTATAATCGGTTAATTCTTATAGCTACGCAATCGATGGATTTTAATGGCATTTTGATTTTACTCAAGGAATTAGATGTAGGAGAAGATGTATGGATTTGTTTGATTCAGCCATTTCAAATAGCCTTAATACTTCAGTTTAGTTACATTTCGGATCGATCTCGTTTAACCAAGTCAATTTATCTTGATAAGCAGAACTCATTTTGAATCGAATGGTAACTACTTTATTCAATAAATCCGAAACATTATTAACCAAAATTCAAACATAAAATTGAACAATAGGAAATCCAACATAAACAATACTGGGGTCTAAGATCTTCAAACTTGAAGCAATCACGAAGAAGAATGATGGACAGGTTGTCATGACTGATGGGTTCCGCTATGGCCGTTAGGCCCTTTAACGACGAGGAAAGGGCGAACAGGCCCACTAGGCCCTAAATGGAGGTCAAGATGACCTAGGCGAAGGGTCCCGACAGAGGGAGTCCCGATGATGAAAGGTCCCGACAGAGTCGGTCCCGATAGGTGAGCTGGAAGCTCCTGATGAGAAGCCTTTAAGTAGGCCCCGATGACGAATCCCTGAGAATGATTGGCCCTATCACGACGACGAGGGGCCCCGAGCGTTGACACAACGAGATAACTCTGGAGTCACCGACGTTAGTCGGGACTTGCTATCAAAGGTTAAGGCCGAGATACGCGGGGCGTGGCCGAGATACGCGGAGCGTAGCTAAGATGCTAAGATACGCGGAGCGTGGCCGAGATACGCGGGGCGTGGCCGAGATAAGTGAGATCACGGCCTAGATAGGCGAGATCGTGCCCGAGATACTCGGAATACGGGCTAACCACCCCTAACGGTTCACCAGGTAACTGAGGTACCTCTCCGCCTATAAAAGGCAGAGCTCACCTCAGATCACACGACGTTTTTTGAGATACATTACTTGAGATTACTGCTTGCCAGTCCACACGAGATACTCATTTAAGCATCGGAGAGGGATTCTGGGTCACCGCCCGGTCTATCCCCATTTGCAGGATTGCGTGGAGCGAAGGAGATCCGTCGTGATCCAACATTGGCGCCGTCTGTGGGAAAGTAACAAAAAGCTGATATGCCTTCTACTCGTTCAATGGTGGCTGACAAGCAAAGAAGACAAGGACAATCTGGTGGTTCCCGTCATCCTGCTGCGACGACTTTGAATTCACCATCGGAACATGAGGAGGACCAGAATCTTCCTGCTGCTGAGGTCTCCCGGACAGGGGGGCATAATGAAGGTCCCGAAGATGCTGCCGCTCAACACTAGGGGAATAGGGAGCAGGAGGCTCCTCCAGCTGCGGACCTTACGAGGGCTGTGGCGGAAGCCATGCCAATGTTTTTGGCAGCTGTGGAGGCCCTCTTAGATCGGAGAGAGGCTGCAAGGAGGCAAGAAGAGATGCCTCCGCTAGAAGAGGAAGCGCCCCCGCCAGCGGAGGTTCAGAATGTTCGGGAGGTTCAGCCCCGAAACCTGGGCAGAAGTAGGGAGTCCACCCAACCAGAACGATTCGTGGTCGATGGGCCAGGACCAGTGCAGCACAGGACCATTCCCCTTAATGGTCCCATCACCCCCGATCAGGTGGTAAAGATCGTGAACATATGCATGGGAGAGCAGAAGCCGCTGGTGTCGGAGCTGAGGGATCGATCCACCCATCCCTTCGTTCCTCGACTCATAGACACCCTCGCCCCGCCAGGACTGGGTATCCCTACGATCAAGGAGTATGATGGCGAGGGAAATCCGGTTCGTCATGTCCACAAGCACCTCATGGCGTGTCTGGGCAGAGCCCCGAATGAGGATATTGTGTGTACGTTGTTCCCGAACACACTGGGTGAGAGAGCCCTAACCTGGTTCTTCAGTCTGCCCCCGGGCTGCATCACCTGTTGGGCCTACATGCACGACCGTTTCATTCAGCAGTACCAGGGTCGTCGGCGTCTACTGAAGAGTGTGAGGTCCTTGACCCAGGTGGTACAGAGACCCGACGAGTCGCTTGCGCACTATTACCAGCGATACACTGCCAGCATGGCAGAAATTGACGAGGAGATTTCGGAGGGTGAAACCATCCGTACCTTCATTCGGAACCTAACATCCCCCTATGGTTCCGACTTGATGCACAGTGTGGATGAGAAGGCTATGTGGAATATGGAGGCACTGCAAAAGAGGGTGAAGCGGCAAATCGGTGTCCATGAATCGAAGATAGCCGCGGGAGAGCTCGAGCCCCCGAAGTCGAATAAGGGAAAACAGTCGGTCAAACCCTTAGACGAGCGTAAGTCGAAGGATAAGATCGAGAGCAGCCGGGGTCGAGGTCGCTCTGATCGGAGGGATGATAGGCGTTCCTCGAAGATGGACAGGCGGGAGGATCATGACATTCCTCTCAACAGCTCTATGGCGGAGGTGTTAACGGTCATGGAGCGACGGGGTATCTCTAGGTACCCCCCGAAGAAGGAAGGAGAATTTTTGGGCTCCCGCACCGATCGCTACTGTCGATTCCATCGTGCGAATGGCCACGACACCAATCATTATCGGGAGCTGAAGAAGGAGATCGAAAAGCTGATCCGGAAGGGGAAGCTTAAGGAGTTTGTCGGAGAGAAACGGTGTCGATCCCGTTCTCGATCCCGATCAAGGTCTCGTTCCCGATCCCGATCCCGCGATCGGTCCCCAAAGAAAAAGAGGTCCGACCCAGAGTCTTCTGGTGCCTGCAAGGAGAAGCGGGGCACTATCAATGTAATTTACGGAGGTTTTCCGCGGGGGGTGATACCTCGTCCTCTCGGGAGGTTTATGCCTCTAGAATTTCTGCTGCTGTGGTGCTGGGTAAGAGGTCCCGATCCTGGACCCTGAGGAAGAGATCGTGATCTCCTTTTCGTCGGAGGATCTCATAGGCGTGGAGACTCCGCACGATGACGCTCTGGTCGTGACCTTGAATGTGGACGGGTACGAGATGAAGCGAATTCTGATCGATGGAGGGAGCTCCTCCGATATCCTGTTCATGGACGCGCTGGAGGCCATGGGGAAAACGAAGAAGGACCTGAAGGAGGCGAACTTCCCGATGGTCGGATTCTCTGGTTTTTTACCTCCTATCCGCTAGGAGTGATCACCTTACCAGTGGAGTTTGGTAGTGGGTGGAAATCGGAAAGGAGGAACGTGGAGTTTGTGGTAGTTGAGTCCGCGGGGACCTACAACGCGATTATCGGGAGAACTACCATCAACCCCCTGATGGCAGTTGCCTCGACTGTTCATCAGAAGATGAAGTTCCCGACTGACCATGGAGTCAGAGAGGTCAAGGGCGACCAGGTGGCTTCCAGAAAATGTTGTCAACGCCACCCGAAGGAGGAGACGAGAGGCCATGACTGTCCTCCAGACAGATGCTGGTCCTAGAGAGGAGTTTGGGCGTCCCGCCCCCGTGGAGGATATGAAGGAAGTCGAGATTGACGGACCACAGAGGAAGGTGAAAATCGGGTCTTCTTTGACCGAAGAGACAGCCCGAGAGTTGATCGATCTGCTGAAGTTCAAGGAGCTGTTTGCCTGGTCCCCGAGTGACATGCCAGGAATCAGCCCGACGTGATTGTGCACGAACTGAAGATTGATTCCGCGATCAAGCCTATCGCGCAGAAGAGGCGTCCGATGGGCACGAACAAAAGGATTGCAATCCAGCAGGAGGTGGGAAAGTTGCTCGATGCTGGGTTTATCAAGGAGCTCCGATTCCAGACTTGGGTTGCTAACCCGGTGCTGGTGAAGAAGAGCAATGGGAAATGGCGGATGTGCGTTGATTTCCGCGACCTGAATAAGGCTTGCCCGAAGGACTGTTACCCGCTCCCGAGAATCGACCAGCTGGTGGATGCCACTTCGGGGCATGAGCTGTTGAGCTTCATGGATGCATACTCGGGCTATAACCAGATCAAGATGGCTAAGGAAGACGCTCCTCACACAGCATTCTATGCAGACAGTGACATCTATCACTACGATGTCATGCCTTTCGGGTTGATCAATGTTGTGGCAACCTACCAGCGGATGGTGAACAAGCTGTTCGGAGATATGCTAGGGGAGACCATGGAGGCTTACGTGGATGATATGCTGGTGAAGTCCCGACAAGCTGAGGATCATGTGCACAACCTAACCATGGCGTTTGAGCGGATGAGGCTTCATCAGGTTAGCTTAAACCCAACAAAATGCGCCTTCGGAGTCCACTCAGGGAAATTTTTGGGCTTTATGGTGAGCCAAAGAGGAATTGAGGTGAACCCCAAGAAGCTGAGGGCGATCGAGGAGATGCAGTCTTCGATAAATCATCGGGAGGTGCAAGTGTTGAATGGCCGACTGGCTGCAATGAATCGCTTCCTGTCCAAGGCAAGTGACCGATCAATGCCATTTTTTGAAGTCCTGAGGGCCAACAAGAAGTTTGAGTTGACCGCCAAGTGTGAAGAAGCGTTCCAAGCACTCAAGCAGCACCTTCGCACCCTCCCGCCGTTGGCGAAACCGGTTCCAGGCGAACCGCTCTATCTTTACTTGGCTGTTTCTGAATTTGTCATTAGCTCCGTGCTAGTGAAGGTTGTCGAGGGTAATCAAGTCCCCGTCTATTATGTAAGCAAGGCGTTTGCCAAGTCTAAATTGAATTATCTGACCGTTGAGAAGTATCTCTTTGCGTTAATTATAACTGCTCGTAAGCTAAGGCCTTATTTCCATGCACACGAGATTACTGTGTTGACGAACCAGCCTCTGAAGCATTTTTTAAACCGACCGGATGCGTCGGGGAGGTTGGTGAAATGGGCAGTCGAGCTTAGTGAGTTTCGCATACACTTTGCTCCAAGAACGGCTATTAAGGGCCAGGCAGTGGCGGATTTCATAGCAGAGTCTACAGTCCCCAATCTGGAAGAAGCGGGCCCTGTAGAGGGGGCAACCATGGAGGTCCCGAAAGCAGAACAACCAGAGATGGCAGAGCAATCAGAACAGCCAAACGAGGAAAATACCTGGGAGATGTACACGGATGGCTCCTCGAGTTTAGATGGATCAGGAGTAGGGTTTGTATTAATACCACCAGGTGGAGGTGAACCGCTTCGATATGCTTTGGCTTTAACATTTAGGGCCACGAACAACGAAGTTGAGTACGAGGCTCTTATCACGGGCCTGAAAATTGCCAAAGGTACGGGAGTCGCTCACTTAAGAGTGAAGTGTGACGCGGCCCTAATTGTAAACCAGGTTCAAGGGCGATACGAGGCGAAGAGCCCGATGATGAGGAAGTACCTGCGCGAGGTGCAAGCCTTGAAGGAGAGTTTTAAAAGCTTCGACATCGAGACGATCCCGAGGGAGGAAAACGTGGAGGCAGATGCCTTGAGCAAATTTGCCCTGGGAGCACCCTTGGAGGAAAATCGGAAGGTGCACTTCTTGGAGAAGGTGATCTTGTCGACCACCGACCCAACACAGGTGTGTGCTATTGAAGCAGGATCGGAGGAGGAGCCCACTTAGATGACCCCGATAGTCGTGTACCTGACTACGGGGGCAGTCCCCGATGATAAAGTAGTAGCTGACAGGATACGTCGGATCGCGGCTAATTACGTGATGCTGGACAATCAGCTATACAAGAAGGGTTGGTTCTCGACTTCGTACTTGAAGTGTGTGGCTTAGCCTGACACAAGTCGAATCCTGAAAGAGGTGCATGAAGGGGTCGCGGCTTGTCATGAAGGGTCCCGATCCATTATGAGGAAGGTGCTGAACTTGGGCTATTATTGGCCTACGATGAGCAAGGAGGCGACGGCCTTGGTCCGATCCTGTGACGCGTGCCAGAGGTACGCCCCGAGTATTGTGGCTCCGGCTGCTAATCTGACACCCATCAAGAGC
Source organism: Clarkia xantiana subsp. parviflora (assembly GCA_036873135.1). Taxonomy (NCBI): domain Eukaryota; kingdom Viridiplantae; phylum Streptophyta; class Magnoliopsida; order Myrtales; family Onagraceae; genus Clarkia; species Clarkia xantiana. The sequence goes on along the minus strand of JAPTYO010000015.1, from coordinate 22,783,327 downwards.
GCTTGGCCCTTCGCGCAGTGGGTCATCGACTTGGTGGGACCTCTTCCACAAGCACAAGGTTAATGTAAGTATTTTCTTGTAGCTATCGATTATTTTTCGAAATGGATAGAGGCAAAGGCGTTGGCCAGGACGACGGGGAACCAGATCGTAAAATTTCTCCATACGCATATTATATCAAGATACGAGATTCCTAAGGTGGTGATAAGCGACAATGGTCCACCGTTTAACGGGTCTCAGGTGAAGGAGTATCTGGAGGAGTTGAACATCGAGCATCGGACAGCCTCTGTCCGCCATGCTCAGACTAATGGCCAGGTGGAAGCGGCCAACAAAATCGTGATGGATGGCCTGAAGAAAAGGGTCTATGCCTTGAAGGGCAAATGGCTGAACGAGCTGGAAAACGTGCTTTGGGCTGTTAGAACGACACCCAAACGATCAACTGGGGAGACTCCGTTTGGCCTTGTTTATGGCACGGAGGTTGTTGCTCCCGTGGAGGTAGCTGTGGCGTCCCATCGGATGAGATATTACGAGCCTTTGACGAATGATGAGATGAGATGTCTGGATTTGGACTTGCTCGAAGAGAAGAGGCGGGAAGCCGACGAAGTCCAGGCTCGAATGCGTTTGGCGTAGGCCAGGTATTACAATCGGCGAGTTAAGTCCCGACAATTCTTCGTCGGGGAGCTGGTTTGGCGTCGCAACGAGTTTACCCTTTTGGATCGAATCAGCAAGATGTCACCAAAATGGGAAGGACCTTATAAGGTCGTGGGGATGCCAGCTCCAAATGCGTACAAGTTGGAAGACCTCGATGGCAGAGCATTGAAGCATTCTTTTAGTGGCGAACACTTGAAGAAACACCATGCTTGATGAAAAGTCGCCTTAAGTGGTGCCCGATGAAAAGTCGCCTTAAGGGGTGCCCGATGTAAAATCGCCTTAAGTGGTGTATGTTATTTATCGTTTGATTCGATGTAAGCAAGTTTTGTGCCATCAATGAATAAAGAGGTTGCTTCCGATCAGAATTATTCTTAGATTTACTCTAAGTGTTATTAAGTCGCCTTGAGTGGTGCACGAGATTAAGTCGTCTTAAGTGATGCATGATCCTTAAATTTACTCTAACTGTTGTTAAAGTCGCCTTGAGTGGTGCATGAGAAAAGTCGCCTTGAGTGGTGCACAAGAGTAAGTCGTCTTAAGTGATGCATGATCCTTAGATTTACTCTAAGTGTTGTTAAAGTCGTCTTAAGTGATGCACGAGATTAAGTCGTCTTAAGTGATGCACGAGATTAAGTCGTCTTAAGTGATGCATGATTCTTAGATTTACTCTAAGTATTGGAAAGTCGCCTTAAGTGGTGCATAATGGTAAGTCACCTTAAGTGGTGCAAATTGGTGAATCGTCTTAAGTGATGTGTGAGAATATCTTAAGTGTCGGGTTTCGACTTAAGTAAACATAAGTAAAGTCACTTTGAGAAGTGCAATGAAAAATCAGAACTAAGAAAGTCTGATATTAATGGGGCTCGAAGGCCCGATGATTACAAAAGGAGGAGAATACAAGGACTCTAAAGATAAGAAGTTAGACTTGGTCCTTGTTGGCGGCATCAACGGGAGCAGGGTCCACGAGGTCTGTGGCAGAAGGCTCCACAGGGTCAGCCGCTAGAGGGTCGACTATCGGGGCCATGGGATTGAGGAGTTTTTGATGAAGAAGTAGCTCCTCTTCACTCTGAACTTGTGGTATGCATTTCCTGCCTTGAGCATCGGCTTCTCTGGTGGAGATGATGCATCCCTCCCGGAGAGCTGCATCGTAAGCAGTGCTGGAAATCTCGTTCAGAGCATAGTCGAAGTTGAAAGGCTTCCTCCCCTCGGAACTAGATCCGTTGTCTGAAATCAGGCATGGAAAGGCACATTGGGTTTTTCCGGAAAATTACAAACAAACTAAGCAGAGATGAGGGAAGGAGATAGGCGAACAATAAAAAAGAAATCCTTACCAGACATGATGATTGGAGGTTGGAAGAACGAACTTGACGTTGCCGGAAAGGTGATCGGAGGAACACTAAGGTCTTCGGAATTGCAGAGCTTGAATTCGTAGAGAAGTTGCATAAAGTTTTTGAAATTTCGGAGACGGTAAAAGTGAAACTGTGCCCACGGTTAGGGTTTTATAGGCGAAGAGGACAGTCGAAGGGACGCTTCAATCTGAATCGTCGAAGTTGAAACGTTCTGATCTGAACCGTTGAGATAGAACGTGCAGAATGGCAACGGGTGCAATGATGAAACAGTCTGAAAAGCACATTTCAGAAAAAGCAGGCGCGAAAAATCAGGCACGGGTACTGAAGACGTCGCGTCGTTATCTGCTGCATTTAATGGCTGGGTAACTGAGGAGTCCTCTCGGATTTGGCAGTTATCCACAAGGTATTGAGGAAACGTGAACGAGAAGACTTGTTCTAAGTGACTATGCCAAGGGAAAGATCCCCGACTTCGACGTCGGGAGGTCAGGAGTTGAAAGACACGACGAACTGTAAGTCCCTCATGTCTTGGGGGCAAATGATGGGTTCCGCTATGGCCGTTAGGCCCTTTAACGACGAGGAAACATTGAACAGGCCCACTGGGCCCTAAATGGAGGTCAAGATGACCCAGGCGAAGGGTCCCGACAGAGGGAGTCCCGATGATGAAAGGTCCCGACAGAGTCGGTCCCGATAGGTGAGCTGGAAGCTCCCGATGAGAAGCCTTTAAGTAGGCCCCGATGACGAATCCCTGAGAATGATTGGCCCTGTCACGACGACGAGGGGCCCCGAGCGATGACACAACGAGATAACTCTGGAGTCACCGACGTTAGTCGGGACTTGCTATCAGAGGTTAAGGCCGAGATACGCGGGGCGTGGCCGAGATACGCGGAGCGTAGCTAAGATGCTAAGATACGCGGAGAGTGGCCGAGATACGCGGGGCGTTGCCGAGATAAGTGAGATCACGGCCTAGATAGGCGGGATCGTGCCCGAGATACGCGGAATACGGGCTAACCACCCCTAACGGTTCACCAGGTAACTGAGGTACCTCTCCGCCTATAAAAAGGCAGAGGTCACCTCAGATCACACGACGTTTTTTGAGATACGTTACTTGAGATTACTGCTTGCCAGTCCACACGAGATACTCATTTAAGCATCGGAGAGGGATTCTTGGTCACCGCCCGGTCTATCCCCTCTTGCAGGATTGCGTGGAGCGAAGGAGCTAGGATCGCCGTCAAAGATCGTACCGGAGTTCCATCGTGATCCAACAATAACCACGTTCAGCAGCTCACCTGAAAAGAAATTCACAAGTGAATTGTATCAGATGACTTGCATCAAATAAAAGGTTTCACGTTTTATATATGTGGTAAACGAGTCTTGCCTTGAAGGTACAGTTATCATGGTGGTTATCACACCAGATCATCGTTTAGACCTTTTGTTGCCGGGGGTTGTCAAGCTTTTCAGCATATCAATGAATCTGTCATCGAATGCATCGGGTTCTTCGGAAAGTTTCCTTCCTTATGATCCGCTTCAAATAGGTCTATTGTCGTCTTAATCGATGTGATCAGACGCGTGAGCCCTTTTCGTCAACAAACCATAAAAGAGGAAACATCCTCATTACTTTTCGAGCCATTGTCCATATGTCTAACTCACCAGCGGGATCATGAATGGATATTACACCGTCATCACTGCATAGAATACTGTAGTATTCTACCATTAAGGCTCTTGCTTCAGCGGCCTTACATTTGCCGAAGCGAATGTATATGGCACACCAAAGATGCAATACGCTGAGTTGTATAAACTCTCATTCTACTTCAGATGATAGTTGCGAGAGAATTAACTCTCGTGCACTATGATCCTTCCTCAACATTTTCTTGATGTTGCTCTCATTCAGGTTTCCATATTCGTCCAAGCTCATCTTTTCGCTTTCGAATTGACTTGATCGTCAAGATCTGCAGCGATCAGGAGCTCCATAACATTATCTCTCCATGCATCATAATCCACGTCGTCCAGATTGCGAGGTTCGTAGAACTGTACCGGTTCAGCCATGAAAACTAATACATTGATAATCACGCAAAATTAGGGAGACGATGACATTTAGAGAAAGAATTGCATACATCAAATATCTATTAAGATGGAATGCGACAAGCAATGATTCCTCAGTCATCTAAACCAACCGACCACCAGTAAACCAATGGAAGATGGCTGTGAAAGAGTTCACATCACTGTCGTCTTCAATCCAATAGACCAGTCTTTTAAAACGGTTTCAATCGCAAATTACCAGGAATTTTAAAATAATCATACCCGGTCTTGGCTTTCCCAAGGCCCTTTTTATTTAAAAAAATAATATTCCGATGAACTTACTCATGCATATATAATTCTACTATACATGTAAATTATCATACGCAAGTAACAATCATCACACAAACCACACTCATTCTTACGCGTCATGCGTCTAATGTTTCGAAGAACTGATGCTTGCATGCATAACTCTACTTCCAAGTAAATTATCAAATGCGGCTGTTGGATTACGGGGACGTAATACTATGGAATGCTAAACGTGTACATGCAAGTAATCTAACTACGCAGCGGAATAGTGTACACATACCTTTTAGCTCTCCTTCCCAAGAACGTCGTAGAGGGAGTTCTGATCCTCCGGTCGGAACCACGTACAAGTTCTTCGTGAGAAGAAGTCCTACGCGGTGTAAGCTCCACAAAAAAGCCTCTGATCGATTCTTCAACGGGTACAGAACCTCGGACTAAGATGTGCCGAAAATCTCAACTAAGGGGGTGAGAGGGTTTCCCTCAAGTTTCTCAATATAGGTACTTCTTATTAAGAATGATGTATAAACCCCTTAGGTGAGTCCCCTATATATAGGATTGGTGGAGTGGACAATATTCCACTCCAACCAATGTGGGACAATATTCGGCCGAACCTATGCTATTAAGGGGGAGGCCCAATTTTTGGCCCTCCCATGTCAATTAGGGATTGGGTTTGGCCCAATTAGCCTAATGTGACAATTACCTCTTAGGTAATTTCCTTAGCATTAACGGGCTACCAATTACGGTGCCACGTCACCATATGCTAACAGCTCCCACTCGCCGGAATGGGAGGGTGCTTGTTAATATATAGTTGTACAATAGCATCAACATCTCAGTCTTCAGTCTTTCTCTCCGTCTCCGAATAGTTCATACGAGGTTTGCCGTGCGACCGGTGGATACGACGGGCATCGTGCTACTCATCTGTTAGGAGTATTGTATCCCGTAGAACGTTGATTCCCTTTCGTAAATCAATCATGTTAAAATAAAATATGTACCGCACTGTATCCTTGGTCAACTAATAATTCTCCAATTGCCCAGTTTTCCACATAGGAATACTTCTCCAGGGCATCCGTTACAAGTGTTCACAACTTTCAACTAATATCCGGTTGGCGGCCACCTAGTGAACACAATAGTCGGTGAATTATAGGTGAACTTGACTATCCCCATCGCTTACACCCTTAGTATAACTCAACCGGTTTCCAAGACGTGGTCACTTGGCCATTTTCTTTGGCTCTACGCTCGTACGCCGGGAAGCGAACATTGAGCTAGACTTTAGGTATAAGTTCTAAGTCCGTGAGGATACTTTGGATGCCTCTTCATAAGACATTCGGGATCAATCACACACTCAAGGTGAAGAAGTATGCACCCTTTAAATCACTAGGATTCTAGCTAGCACAACCGAGCATGACCCCGTGGTCGAACATGGCACGCGCAGTATGAAGCACGCGTCGATAGCACACCTGGACTAGCCAAGATTGGGATATGTCTATCATGCTATCGCAGAATCTTTCATCTGGCCCTGAATGTGATTTTAATGATGGACTGGGTCCAACACAGCGATTCACAAAACGAAGATTAAGTCATGCATTAAGCGTGACAAGGTTATCGTTTCGTTTAACCAGGTTTATCCCCCTGGTTCTTAGCCAATCTTGTTGTGGTAGAGGTCCCCCTCTCCTTACAGGATGACCGTTCCTGTGTGACGAGGCATGTTTCACATTCGACATAATTTTGGTGGAAGAGTTTTATCTCTTCTTACGACTTAGTTTATAGACCGTAGAATCCGATGTTATATTTCATTATGACGTCAATAGATCATATACTCAGTTTGCAATTCTTTTATTCAATCGAAATAGTATTATTTCAAATGTCAAAATGTTATCGCTTATACAAGTCACTTATTTAAGCCCTACGTAGTCTAAGCAGTTTTACGTGCTTTTCGAAAATCTCTCTACGTAATGACTTAGTTAATGGATCTGCAACCATTTTATCCGTGAACAAGTATTCTAAAGCGATTATGTTGTCTTCCAGAACATATTTAGCATAATTGTATTTCGCATCAATGTGTTTGGTCCTACTATGGTACTTTGGATTCTTAACTCCTGCAATGGCTGCCTGACTATCGGAGTATACCTTGACGGGATTACTCTCTTTGCCAATGCCAATCATTGCAGTAAGAAGCATTTTCAACCAGACCACTTCTTGTGCGTTTTTAGAAAGGGCAACGAATTCTGGTTCCATTAGTGGAAAGCACGACACATGATTGCTTCTTGCTTACCCAAGATATGGCAGCATTAGCAAGAAGGAAAACTCCTCTTGTGGTGCAAGAGTGATGATTTTTTATGCCATAAAGTGGCTGAGATGGTACAGTGAGAGCGTTAAACTCTGAAGTGACTTCCTGGGGGGGGGGGGGTTTGGCCGGTGGAAAAGGTGGACTGAATATCTTCATTTTTTTCCATTGTTTGGCTCATGACTAGAAGGGCGGTGACGTAGTGATGGTGTCTTGTGAAGTAATGGGTGTAAATTGTTCCTGAAGGGTGAGTTGCTTTGAGAAAGCGAGGATGGCGAAGGACGAAGGTGATTGACGATGTGTAGGATTTGTTGTGAGCTTTGTGCGGTGGCCGGAGACACTGTGTAAAATACCTCTATGGAGAGTGTGTAAACAGTGACTACCAATTGGAGGTTTTTTTAGTCCTGCTTTTATTAACTCTCTTTGTTTCATAATAAATATATAACTTTTATATATCACACAACTTTCTTCTTTCTTTTTTTTTTTGGCCATGAGACAACTTTTATTCAAAAATACTAATGTCCATAGTCTTTCTAAGTAAATCTAAATGCGTGCTAATAAATTAAGATTAAATTTATCCATATACTAAATTTAAAATTTAATGAATATAATACATTATTATTATATTATAAAACATTATATGTATATAGTTTCTCAATCTCCTCGGTATCGGATATTATTTATAAAATCTCAGTATTGCATATTTATTTTGGTTAAAAGTAATCATAAACTAGATATGAATGAATGAAACTTTATTTTTCGTGGTGGAGGAAATTAAAAGGTCATTAAAAATATAAATAAAATAACATATATAAAGAAACTACGTAATATAGTGTGGTGGTTCAGCGCCTCATTCCTTAACTAGATGCCAGAAATTCAATCCCCACTAGTGAACCTGGGAATGGAAAAATATTCATGGCCAACACTTTAACCCTTAGGGCTGACCCAAGTTACGGGAGGAGAGAAGTCCTAACCAACTCTAAAACTAAAAGTATGTGGCGCAACCAATAGAAGAGGTAGAGGCAGAGGGTTAATATGTTTTTTAACATTCGGAATTTAGTTGTCTTCTAGTGTATTTGTTAGTCGACTTTTAGTTTTGATTGTTAATTATTATACGTGACTTGTACGACTAGTCTCAAACTTTTATTTTATTCAGTTTAGTATTCAATTTATATCTTGAACTTTTTTGTATAACGTAATCCCTAAATTTGTTCCAACTTAACTCTTGAACCGATTGATCTAGGTCGGGTCGAGCCTATGACTAGATTTGACCATGGTTAGGGTCACCTTACCTAACCGACCCTAACTATGGTGGAACCTAGCAATGGACTCGACCTGAGCTAGATCAATTGAGACCTAGAACCAATAGGTGTTAGACTTAGATCCTAATTGACCTAGCCCGGGTTTAGCCCATGGCTCCGACCGTGGTTATGGTCTGGTATGTCATGTGACTGTAAATGGAAGCCCATTATATGTATATGTTTCCTAAGTTAATTGGGTAAATCTCACATTAGGAAATTGGGCCACACCCAAATCACAATTGACATGAGAGGCCCAAAATATGTGCCTCCTTATGCATAGGCCGGCAGAATTATTAAGGTGGGCAAAGTGGACTTTTGTCCACTTTGCTCCTCCTATAAATACATAGTGTTAGGGGATTTTTAGGGTTAATCCTTAATCCTTCATTGGAGTGTTTTAGAGAGAAAAACCCTCCTCCCCGCACTAAGTTTCGGCCGAACCACATCAACACCAAGGGTGTGCCAATTTGCCTTCGAGCAAACACTCCGGAGATCTGTCCCTTGCCAAGAATCGATCAAAGGCTTTGCTGTGGAGAATATACCACGTAGGGCTTCCTTCACAAGAACCTCTACGGGTGCCTACCGGAGGATCTTGAACTCCCTCCTGCAAGGATCTTGGGTCTACGAACAACTGTAGAGGTATGTGCGAATCTTCCGCTGTATAATTTCGATTACTAGCATGTACCGTGTTAGGTTCCGAGATTGGAGTCAACGGGTGGTCGGCTCAAATCTCGTTCCTCACTGGAGATGTGGATGATCCGGTACTCTCGGGTTGCACTGTCTTAGCTTGTGTCCTTCCTTCCGTAGCTTCTCTTTTCCTTGCGCCCTGTAGAAGGGGCAGTACCAGGCACAGAGGGGGGGGTGGTGCCTGATGAACCCTCTCTGATGCCTAAGTCAGTATCGTTTTTAGAGAGATAAAGCTAGAGAGATGTCAGAGCAAAATAATCCAAATTGCCAAGATGATCAAATGAATAGTGGAGGTGGGGTATTTATAGGCAACGGTGTCATTAAGGTGGCTTAATGACATCGTTAACCCTTAAACACAGTTAATTAACCTTTAAACGCATAATTAAGACTTTAGGATACAGAGAAGGTAGGTGGAATAATCTGAGTATGGGAGTCCAAAAATGGTGCCGGCGCCCTTGGGGGGAGGGGAAATCCGACCTCCAAGGGTAGGGGTTGGGTGAGGGCACCCAACCCCTCCTAGGGAGGATGGGGTTGGCCAACCCCATCCCTCCTAGGAGAGATCGGGTTGGCCGACCCGATCTCTCCTAGGAGAGATCGGGTTGGTCCACCCGATCTCCCCTAGGGGAGGTCGGGTGTGGCCACCCAACCTCACCTAGGTGAGTTTGACTCGGCCGGACGAGCGCTTCGGCCTCGTCCGTGCCGTTGGTGTTCTCGCGAAGTGTTCGGGTTGAAGTTTCGATTTACAATCAATAATGGGATGATAAAAATACAACGGTTCGGAAGTCAACGGGTTCAAATTGGGCGTATATCCATCACATGCCCCCGAGTCAACCAATGGCCTAACCCTTGATTGACTCTATTTCAGGATGGTATGATACGCGCAATTTGAAACCGGGGTTTTACCTTTCGTCTGAATACTTGCTTACCCATGGATGTGTCTCTCCGACTCTGCCCCCTGCCTTATGAGATAGAGGAGTTGTAAACGTTAGAGTAGCGCGGACGTGTGCCTAAGCACGCGTCCGTCTGAGGTGGGAGTAATAAATCTATCTTTTCTACAGGCATGTACTTAAAAAATACATGCTCGCATAGGGATGCAATACGAATGCAACTAAGTGACTTATGCTCCAATTTCGTGACGGGATTTTGCCTAAGTGAGGAAAACTTTAACTTTGGCCAAAAAAAATTCTAAGTATGGGATACTAGAAAATAAACCTATGGGACGTTAACTATGGTGAGTGTGAGTTTAACCGTGGTTAATGGGAACTAGTTTCTGAATCTGTCCCTTGAAATTTTCCTTTCTAAAAATCAACGGTGTTGATTTGGTGGCTTTAGAAAAAACCTAATCCTTTGTACTATAAAAGGGATAGTGATTACCTCATTCTCATTGTCCTTTTCTCTTCTTTTCTTTTTTACGGTGGGATTTCTGGTCGGATTTACTTTTCGGGGCGCGCGTCGCATTGAGGTATGTGTCTTTTCTTTGTGTAAGCGTTACTTTTGGGGGACTTAATCCCGCTTTTCCTTCGATTGCTTCTTTACTTGTCTCGTTTTTGATTTGTGGGTCTTCATGGTGATACAGTCTTGCTTGATTCGTCCTCTTTCCCTCTTCTTGCCCCTATGTTTCAGCTTACTGGCGTGTGGGGTCTTCTAACCAGGGATTGTGACTATCTTCCCTTGCCCCTTACCTCTGCCTATTGGCCCGTGGGGTCTCTCTATGCTGGGGGTTATAACTATCTCCCCCTTTCCCCCTGTCTTCGCCTGTTGGCTGGTGGGATCTCCTTATGCTGGGGGTTATAACTATCTCCCCTTGCCCCCTGTCTCCGCCTGTTGACTGGTGGGGTCTCCTTATGCTGGGGGTTATAACCATCTCCCCCTTGCCCCCTGTCTCCGCCTGTTGACTGGTGGGGTCTCCTTATGCTGGGGGTTATAACCATCTCCCCCTCGCCCCCTGTCTCCGCCTGTTGACTGGTGGGGTTTCTCTTGTCGTCTTTCTATTCTTGTCTTTTGGCTTTGTATCCGTCATTTTAGGGAAATGAGTTTGTATCTTTTGTCCACTGTCCGTTTTCTGTTTTCCTTGGGCTAAGCTTGTGTTTTTTCGATCAGCAGAACTCCCCGGTGATTGATGAGGAGTAAGAGGCCAATACGTGTGGGCGTAGTTAATTCTGGGACCGGACCTTCGATTGCAAAAAGATCGGTTTTCTATGGTGCGGGGAAGTGTCCTCTAATTGGAGGTAAGGGTGGTGATGTTAGGGTGCCATCTTCTTTCTATATTGATGCCCCCCAATCGAAGGTCCGGGAGCCATCTTTTCCTTCTTCCTTGTTTGGTGAGTCCTTGAACATCTGAGTTTCCTTAGTGTATATTGGTATTTACTATGTGCTTTGTTATAGGTAGACTTCGTCTTCCGCGTCTGAGTCGGAAGGAGCTGTCTCGTCCACCTGTTGATGGAATTGTTGGGTCTGAGTGGGCGCCTTATTATGGGCGTGGGGCTCGTTTTGACAATCAATCTTCTTTGCAAACTCCTGAGGTTGGAGTTCGTGTTCTGCAGTCTGCTGTTCCTCCTGCCGATCGTGTGTCCCAGTCTAAAGGGTCGGAGGCAACTTATGAATTGGCTCGTGATGTGTTGGCTCGCTATGCTTCTGTAATTTTTGTTAACCGTGTTGTCCTTTAGCATATTTCTTCTCCGTGCGTTATCTGTCTCATCCTTTGTTTTTGTTGCAGGGTATGTCCTACCTTGTTAATTTGTCCACCCTTGCTATTGACCTTGCTGAGGAGAGAAAGGTGTACGAGGGCATTTGTGTCTCCCTTAACTCCAGGCTTATTAGTTGTTTGGAGCATAGTCGCATCACAGATTTGCGGTGCCGAGACTTGGAGGGTCGTATTGCTCTTCTCAATGAAGAGGTTGAGGCCTTGAGACAAAGGTCTTATCGTGATGAGGCACTCCGGGCTGCTGAGTTGGTCTCTCTGGAGGAGATGTTTCGTGTGGAGGCGAAAGAGTGTGCCATCGCTGAGTATAGGACTTCTTCCTCTTATCAGGCTGCTATCGACGTTCGCTGCTCTGTGGCTAAACGTATTTCTTTAAAGGAGATTCTCGAGCGTATTTACATGATTGCTCCTGACTTTCCTTTTTCTCGACTTGGTGATTTGTCGGACTTTGCTGTTAAGCATATTGCGAAGATGAAGAAATAGTACCCCTATCTCTTGTGGTGGTCTTGTGAGTTTGTGACTTGAGGTTCTTCTCCTGGTGTCTTCTTACTATTGTTTTTGTTTGTGAGTTGTGGTTGTCTTTAGAGTTTGAGACTCCACCTTTCTTAGTGTTGCCATCTTTGTTTGATACACTTATCTTTACTCGTTGTATACATGGCAGTGTGATAATATCTCTTCTCATGATATCTCCCTGTGCCTTGTGTGTGGCTCTTTGGTTATGGACCCTTCCTTTGGTGTGTCTCCTTTACTTATCCTTCTTTTGGATTTTCCATCATGCTTTACCTGTTATTTCATCAGAAAAAACATTATGTGTTCTTCATATCACTTTATTTTGAAATTACTTTCTCGTGGGATCCTTCTCAGTATGGTGCGATTATCTCTTCTGATACCCTTTGAATGGTATATATGGTACTGTTAGACCAAAGATACGCTCTTGGTGGGCGTCGAATCTAATCACGAGACAGGCTCTCGGAGGGCACTTAACGTTTCACAGGATAGGCTCCCGGAGGGCACATGTTAGACCAAGGATACACTCTTGGTTGGCGTTGAAAAACTGTTCACGAGACAGGCTCTCGGAGGGCACTTAACGTTTCACAGGATAGGCTCCTGGAGGGCACAGGTTAGACCAAAGATACGCTCCTGGTGGGCGTCGAAGCTGGTAGTTTGAAATCTACCTCAAGATACGCTCTTGGGGGCGTCGAATCTGGTAGTGTTTTTTCTACCTCAAGATACGCTCTTGGTGGCGTCGAATCTGGTAGGTTGCAAATCTACCTCAAGATACGCTCCTGGGGGCGTCGAAATTCGTAGTTTTTGGAAACCACTCTCAAGATACGCTCTTGGTGCGTCGAAGGTCGTAGTGTAATAACTACTCTCAAGATATGCTCTTGGAGGCGTCGAAGGTCGTAGTATGAACACTACTCTCAAGATACGCTCTTGGGGGCGTCGAAGGTCGTAGTATGAACACTACTCTCAAGATACGCTCTTGGGGGCGTCGAAGGTCGTAGTATGAACACTACTCTCAAGATACGCTCTTGGGGGCGTCGAAGGTCGTAGTATGAAAACTACTCTCAAGATACGCTCTTGGGGGCGTCGAAGGTCGTAGTATGAAAACTACTCTCAAGATACGCTCTTGGGGGCGTTGAACCTGTTGTTGACTTGATTGTCATATCTGTGTAAGGATAACTTCATGATTATATCATCACATTCATTGGAAAATACCTTTAAAGGAAATCCTACTCCCTTAAGAGCATTCATGTTTTTTGTACAGATGGGGTGCCTTGGATGGGTCAAGACACCCTTTGGAGGAAATCAAAGATAGTTGTAGAGTTGGAGTAACTTCTTGAGTTCTCCTTCTCAGAAGTTGTTTTTGAAAAACTTGGAAAGCTTGAACATGCAAAGTGCTAAATATGAAACTAAGGATATGGTCTTTTGCCTGTGCTTTCTTCTTAGACGTAGTATTTCTTTAGGTGCTCCCCACTGAAGGTGTTTGTGGAGATATACCCCTCCCCATCCTCGAGGCGGTAAGCATTTGCGTAGGGAACCGACGCTATCTTGTATGGTCCTTCCCATTTAGGAGATAATTTTCTGACTTGGTCTAAGTGTGAGAACTCGTTCTTTCTGAGCACCAGTTCCTCTACGTGGAATTGCCTTTCCTTGACTTGGCGGTTGTAATATCTTGCTGATATGAGGCGCATTTGTGCCTGTGCTTCTTCTGAATTCCACCTTTTATCCTCCACCATGTCTAAGTCTAAAAGCCTTGCTTTGTTGTTCTCATGCTCTTCAAAATACGCGGTCCTTAGGGATGATACTGCCATTTCTGCTGGCGCTACCGCTTCGGTTCTGTATACTAGGCCAAATTGCGTTTCTCCTGTGGATATCTTTGGTGTTGTCCGCACTGCCCATAGAACATTTTCCAGCTCATCTACCCAACTTCCTTTGGTAGCGTGGAGTCGTTTCTTTAGGCCATCTAGCACTATTTTGTTTGCCGACACTACCTGTCCGTTTGTCTGAGGGTGCTTTACTGATGCGAAACGGTGGTCTATATTCAGTCTTTCGCAATACCACTGCAGTTTCTTTCTCTTGAACTGTGGGCCATTGTCACTTATTATTGCTTTTGGCACTCCGTACCTCGAGACAATGTGAGATTGGATGAAATTGACGACTTGGTCGTCTGTTGTCTTCCCCATTGCCTTTGCTTCTATCCACTTGGAGAAGTAGTCTATTGCTACAATTATGCAAGTCTTCTGACCTTTTGTTCTCGGTAGGGGGCCTATTAGATCAATCCCCCATTGTGCGAATGGCCAGGCTCCTGAGATGGAGCTTAGCTTTGCTGCTGGGGCTGTTATATTCCTAGAGTATCTTTGGCAGTGATCACATTTTTGTACCAAGTCTGCCACTTCTTTACTCATTGATGGCCAATAGTATCCTAGGTTGTAGACCTTTCGGCTTATAGATCGTGCTCCCTCATGGCACCCTGCATCTCCCTCATGGAGTTCTGCAAGCACTCTCTCTGTTTCTGGGTATGTTATGCATTTGAGGAAAGGCGTGGAGTACCCTTTCTTGTAGAGTTCATTGTCCATCACTGCGTAATTCCTGGCCATCCTTTCAATCTTGACTGCCTCCACCTTATCCTTTGGGAGCTTTCCTTCCATGATGTATTGACGCATTGGGGTCATCCAGGCTTCTGCTTCATCTATTACTAGAACCTCCATTTGTTTTATTACTGATTGCATTCTTTGCTCTACAAAGTGAACCTCTTTGCCTGCTTCTACCCCTAGGGCTAGTTTACTTAAGGCGTCTGCCTCTTGGTTTTGTTCTCTTGGGACTGACTCAATGTCGAAGCTTTGGAAGCTCTTTATTAGGTCCCTGGCTTGCTGCAAGTACTTCTGCATGTTTTCGGACTTTGCAGTGTAGATTCCTTTCACTTGGTTGACAACTAGTCGAGAATCGCACTTGACTCTTAGATGCTTTGCCCCTACTCCTTTGGCTATTCTCAGGCCAATTATCAGTGCTTCGTACTCAGCCTCATTGTTTGTTGCCTTAAAGGTTAGTGCCATGGCGTAGCGCATAGGTGTATCGCTGTTTGGTGGGTATAGTAAGAGGCCTGCACCTGAACCTCCTCCGTTGGATGACCCATCAGTATGCATTTCCCATAATTCTTCTGGTTGTGGCTCCTGACTACTACTTGCCTCGCTTGTGGTTTTGACTTCTCCCAGGTCTTCGTCTGGATTAATTCCGGTGAATTCGGCATTAAAATCTGCTAGAGCCTGCCCCTTTATGGCTGTTCTTGGGGCAAAATGAATACGAAACTCACTTAGCTCAATTGCCCATTTGGTCAGTCTTCCCGATGTGTCTGGTCTCTGGAGGAGGTGTTTCAATGGTTGGTCTGTGAGGACTGTTACTTCATGCCCATGAAAATACGGTCTCAACTTTCTTGCCGATATAATCAGTGCATAGAGGTATTTTTCTATTGGCAAGTAGTTGATCTCATACTTTGCCAATGTTTTGCTTACGAAGTATACCGGCAATTGTGTAGCGTTTTCTTCTTTAATTAGCACTGAGCTTACTGCCACGTTGCTCACGGAGATGTAGAGGTAGAGGGGCTCCCCTGGTGTAGGCTTTGCTAGGGGTGGTAGTGTCTTTAGATGTTGTTTGAGTTGCTGAAAGGCTTCCTCACATCTCGGTGTCCATTCGAATTTCTTGTTCGCCCTTAGTACCTCAAAGAAGGGTAATGCCTTGTCTCCTATTTTGGATAGGAATCTGTTAAGGGCTGCCAACCTCCCGTTCAGTCGTTGAACCTCTTTGTGCTTCGTAGGTGACTGCATTTCTTCAATTGCTTGGAGTTTTTCGGGGTTTACCTCTATGCCTCGCTGGCTTACCATGAAGCCTAAAAATTTCCCTGATTGTACCCCAAATGCGCATTTTTTCGGGTTTAGACGGACTTGGTATTGCCTCATCCTCTCAAACGTTGAGCGAAGGTTCTCCACATGGTCCTTCTTCTCTTTGGATTTGACTATCATATCGTCCACATATGCCTCCATTGTCTTCCCGATCATGTCCCCGAAGATTTTGTTGACCATTCTTTGGTATGTCGCTCCAGCATTTATGAGTCCGAAAGGCATCACCATGTAATGGTATATCTCGGTATCAGCGTAGAATGCTGTGTGAGGGGCGTCCTCAGGGGCCATTTTTATCTGGTTATATCCTGAGTATGCATCCATGAAGCTCATTAGTTGGTGACCTGATGTTGCATCCACTAACTGATCTATTCTTGGTAGCGGATATGAGTCCTTTGGGCATGCTTTGTTTAGGTCGCGATAATCGATGCACATTCTCCAACTTCCTCCCGCCTTCTTCACCAGTACTGGGTTTGCCACCCATGTTTGGAATCTGATCTCTTTGATGAAATTTGCCTTCAATAGCTTTTCCACTTCTTCCTGGATAGCTATATTTTTGCTTCCTCCCATTGGCCTTACCTTTTGTGTTATTGGTCGTGTTGCCGCGTCTATGTTGAGCTTGTGTGAGATTACTTCTTCTGATATTCCTGGCATATCGCTTGGTGACCAAGCGAACAGATCCTTGTATTCCCTTAGTAAAGCTACTAAGTGGTTTTCCTCTTCCTGAGATAAGGCGATCCCGGATTTTGGCCTTCCTATCGGGTTCTTCTATGAGTATCTCTTTTAGTTCCTCCATGGGGGCTGGTCTTCCATGATCTTCTCTTGGGTCCTCATCTACTAGTAGGACCTCTCTTGTTTTCTTCCTCTTGCCTAGTGCAATCCTTGCACATTTCCTTGCTACCTTCTGGTTACCCTTTACTTCCCCTATTCCTTGGCCTGTGGGGAATTTCATTTTCTGATGTAGTGTTGATGGTACCATACCCCACTTGTTGATTGTAGTGGTGCCTAGGACTCCATTGTATTCCTCCATTTCTTCTGTGATGAAGAAAGGGACATCGATTTTTAACTGCTTCTGGCCTACCCCCAATGTCACGGGTAATGTGATTGCCCCCAGTGGGTATGTTGGTTCTCCTGAAAATCCCACCAAGGGGGAGTGGACTTGTTTTATGCTACTTGGCCGTACTCCCAGTACGTTGAGGACTTTCTTGTTAATGATGTTGGGTGAGCTTCCACTTTCTACCAGGATTCTTCCAATGTCCATATCAGTGATCTTCATTGTTATGACCAGGGCATCCTTGTTGTCCGGTAGCACATGCTCCATGTCTCTTCTTGAAAATTGTATTATATCTTCTCTCTTTCCTTCTGCTTGTTCTTCCTTTGGTTTATGGTCCTCTAACTGTGCCATATACGCTTCCCTAGCATTTGCTGACTCTCCTCCAGCTCCATAACCCCCATGAATGACATATACGCCTGCCATCTAGCTGGTGATAATTAGGCTTTATGTCCGAAGTGTTAGGTTCCGAGATTGGGGTCAACGGGTGGTCGGCTCAAATCTCGTTCCTCACTGGAGATGTGGATGATCCGGTACTCTCGGGTTGCACTGTCTTAGCTTGCGTCCTTCCTTCCGTAGCTTCTCTTTTCCTTGCGCCCTGCAGAAGGGGCAGTACCAGGCACAGAGGGGGGGGTGGTGCCTGATGAACCATCTCCGATGCCTAAGTCAGTATCGTTTTTAGAGAGATAAAGCTAGAGAGATGTCAGAGCAAAATAATCCAAATTGCCAAGATGATCAAATGAATAGTGGAGGTGGGGTATTTATAGGCAACGGTGTCATTAAGGTGGCTTAATGACATCGTTAACCCTTAAACACAGTTAATTAACCTTTAAACGCATAATTAAGACTTTAGGATACGGAGAAGGTAGGCGGAATAATCTGAGTATGGGAGTCCAAAAATGGTGCCGGGGCCCTTGGGGGGAGGGGAAATCCGACCTCCAAGGGTAGGGGTTGGGTGAGGGCACCCAACCCCTCCTAGGGAGGATGGGGTTGGCCAACCCCATCCCTCCTAGGTGAGATCGAGTTGGTCCACCCGATCTCCCCTAGGGGAGATCGGGTTGGCTGACCCGATCTCCCCTAGGGGAGGTCGGGTGTGGCCACCCAACCTCACCTAGGTGAGTTTGACTCGGCCGGACGAGCGCTTCGGCCTCGTCCGTGCCGTTGGTGTTCTCGCGAAGTGTTCGGGTTGAAGTTTCGATTTACAATCAATAATGGGATGATAAAAATACAACGGTTCGGAAGTCAACGGGTTCAAATTGGGCGTATATCCATCATACCATGATTTAGTTTCCGTAGTGATTACTCCCGTAATCTAACAGTGACCTTAACCATGGTCGAAATAACCTGGGCTCGAAGTGGACTAGGTCAATCAAGCCAATGGTTTGATTAGAACAGATTTAGGAACTAAATTATAAATAAAAAAAAAAAATTAGGAATATAAATTGGAGGACTAAACATTAGCAAAATAAAAGCTTGGGGTAGTCATGTGCCAGTCACATGGATTGACTAAGGGTCAAAAGTAACCGTTGACTAACTGATGCACCAAAAGTAGGGTTGGGCAAATAAACTGGTTTGGTCGAACCAAACCGGAACCGAACTGTTTCGAACTGGTTCTGTTTGAACCGGTTGTTCTATGGTTCGATTCTTAGTGAGCTAAACTAGAGCGGTTCTTAACTGGTACAAAATTGGTTCAAAATCGTTTCTGAACCAGGTTTTTTAAAACTTTTTAGCTTCATAAAAAATTTAAATAGACGGACCGGTCCATGCCCAGACTATAATCGGCTAACAGAACTCCATCAAACTCTCTCCATCCACAAGATCACAGCCAGCCGAAACCCTAATTCTCTCATGCCTACCCTTCTCTAGTTCAGTTTTGCAGTTGTTGGATCGGCTATGCTGGAAGAAAGAGATGGTATTTTGTGGCCTGGTACGGTAGTTTTTGCTCACCTGTTAATATTTGTGATTTTACAGCTAAATTGATATGTATATTCTATATTGATGTTCTCTCGACTAATTTTGAGATTTGGGTCGTTGTTTCTGCTTTTCAAACGTCCAGTCCGGCGGAGGAAGCTTGAATGATTGAAAATGTGCTAATCAGGCAGATCCGACAACACGTATTGCTAAGGATTGCTTATAACTCAAGACTGATTTTTAGTTCTGGAAGACATTATTTCCGATACTTTTTCACATCCTTTTTTATTTTTCGAGTTTAGCAGAGACATGCATTCTTTATTTTTTATTTTGTTCTGATGGTTGAATCTGAAATCCATATTAAATTTTTCAAACAATAGCGATCATCTTAATACTGCCTTATGGACTACCCAGTTAATGTTTATTTCCCGTTTTGGTTTAGTAAAGCGTCAAGATTTATAATCAATAGTAAGTTGCTTTTCAACTTCAACCAATGTTGGGTAGAATTTTGATGCTTGAACATGCATATATTTTGTTGCTCTTTTGCAATTGGGGATCGACCTAATTGGACAGATTAACTTCTTTAGTGAACTTCTTACTAAATCTTCTGTTGTTAAATCATTGTGTGTTTTAGTTGATAGACTTAAATTAGAACAAATATATGCATAAAATGATCTTAACTTGTTAGTCGTGCCTTTATTTTGAGCTTAGATTTTTCTTGCTTTCTTGATGAAGGTTTCTGTGGCACACATAATTGGTTTAATGTTAATATGACAACTGGGTTTTAGTTTAGTGCAGAACTGAACATAGTTCGAAACTGAATTAAGTTTATTTCTATATTTTAACCGAAATAAGATGATAGATTAATTGTATTAGTATGCTAATTGTTTGTATTTTTTCATTCATAGTACCAGAGATTTGCTGCACTTTTGAAGCTTGAGTTAAGACACTTACATAGGCTAATATCTTAGGGTTAAGGGGCCAATAACCTATGAAAGGTCTGAATAATAGCCCATGTTAACCATTAAGGTCTGAAGTTTCAAAAGTTAATATGGAGGGTTTGAATTTTCAACTTTGTTGAAATTTGGTTTTCCGTCCATTTTTAGGGGTAAATTTAACAGAATGGTGTGAAATAACACTTTTGCCCCTTTTAATATTTTGTTTTATTTAATACCTTATATGAGGAAATGTGAAATGACAAAATCACCCCTGAAGTCAAATTAAAACAATCATGGCTCCGGCGACCGCCACCACGTCTCTGGCAACCACCACCACGGCTCTGGCGACAACCACCCTGGCTCCGGCGACCACCGCCCAACTCCGGCGACCACCACCTAACTTCGCCTGGCCGCCACCACGGCTTCGGCGACCGCAACCACAGCTCCGGCGACCGCCACCCAACTCCGGCGGCCACCACCTACCAAAAATATTATGTGTTCAGAACTTTTTAGTTGTTGATTTTTTGTGTATGAAACTTATAATTTGTGAAAAAAGAAAGTATGATAAATTATTTTGTTGCCTTTAGGTGTCTGAAAGTTGTAAGGTGTTGAAAAAGAATGTATTATGTATTACTTTTTTTGCTTTTAGGTTTATAAGAGTTGTAAGACGTTAAAGAAAAGGTATGTTGTATTATTGTTGTTGCTTTTAAGTGTTTGAAAGTTTGAAGACGTTGATAAATAATATTTTATGCATTATTGCTGTTATTTTTAGGTGTCTAAAAGTTGTAAACATTTAAAAATGCATGTATTGCTATAGTAACAATTGAAATTTCATAGTAAACTCATTCAAAATAAACTTTTAACTTTGCTGATTAAAAAGTAAGGAAACATTGATGTGCTAGGGCTAGGCATGCACATTGAAGAAGGAAACATATTATAAATTATGTAAACAAAGATAAGTTCCATCTGGGAAAATCCTTTTCAAGCTTTTTTTCTTCTAATTCCTTTTGAAGTCTGTCTATCCAATTGTTCATCTGCAATAGTTTCGCTTCCTCTGTTTTCTTCTTCTATCCTCTTCTTTCATCATCTGCTCCAACCATACTCTCAATGAAAAAGAAAACCATGAAGAAAGTTGCACTCTATATGATCACCCATATTAGACTCACTCTTTTGAAACAACCCGACACCAATTTCTCCGCCGAAGAAACAAGCCGCCCGGGACGAAATAGGGATCCGACGGCTCAGATGCTGTTAAACTGGAAATAGAATAATTTACTCAAGTTGAAACGTTTGGTAAAATAGAATAATTTACTCAGAAAATGAAAACTGCATCTATCCTCCTCATTGATTAAGATAGCAACAAAGTATATATTTCAGCTAAGGCAGCAGACAATGAATTGCAATTTGGAAGGAGCCTATAACCCTAGAATTAAATCAAATCGGCCACTAATCCCTTGAATGGAGGATTCAGGATATACGACACAACCACGGAACTTGAACAAATTACGGACCTTGAAACAATTTCTTGACCTCGGCGAGGTCGGAGTCACGAGATGACTCAAGACCCTGGGTTTGTTGAAGACAGAAGGTGAAGTTGTTAAAGTCCTTATCGCACAGAACTCTAACGAGATCTTTACCCAAGGAGACGAACTTCTCCACATCGATCTTCCGAGAGAAATCCGCCATCTTCGGAAATGCTTTGAAGCCCAAGCAGTGGGTAGCTCCGGCAATCCAGGGAAGAAGACGAAGAGATTCGTGAAAGCAGCTCAAAATGCATAATGGCCCGCGAACCAAACAACTGAGAAAGGATCAAAGGGGTATTTTTACTTTTCAACTCGGCACGTAACAGGCACAACGGGGATGAAGGGGCAAATTTGGAATTACATTTTTAAGTGGGGCATGTTTTTGGCACGTGACCAAATTCTGTCACATTTAACAGCAAAAATTAACGGAGATCTCTTATATCTACAAAACTGAAACATCAGACCTCTTATATTAACATTTTAAACTTCAGACCTCAGCAGTTAACATTGACTATTATTCAGACCTTTCATAGGCTATTAACCCTAAAATTTATGTTTTAAATATTTTAATTTGTTATATTATCAAATTGTTTGGAATTTAGATTTCGATACTCTCCACTTTGCAACGATTCGGTTGTTTTTATGTATTGTATTTTGATTCTTTATGGATTATTGTGTATTTCGAAATTTGTTAAAAAAAAAGAGAGACAAAATGTTCGGAACCGGTTTTTGCTATGGTTTGGTTCTATAGCTCCAAATCAGGTTCGATTCTTGCTTGGCATACAGAATCGCCTGAACCACAACTCTGGTTCCGGTTCGGCCCAGAACGGAACCATGCCCAACCCTAACCAAAAGTATGAAAAAAAGAAATGTTGCACCAAAAGACAACATTAGTCAAGCATGTTGTACCTATTAACCTTATATAAAATGGTTGGAGCTTTGAAGCAAGCTTTATTCATACGATCATATCTTGGCATATCTGCACTGATAAAATAAGTTAGTTAATTTGGAAAAAATATGTGAAGGCAGAATGACATTTTCAACATGAAATTAAGGATATGCTTTGTTCCGATCTTCAAAAATGGTTGTAAAGTAGCAGACATTTGCAAAGCTACAACTGCAAAAGGTGACTGATTTCAATTGGTACCCCACTTTCTAAGTACTTGTTGTTTGGCCGATACAGGTCGGGTATGCATTTCCTCATTGTTGTGAGGCGCACCAGCATTTGTTGTCGAGGAAGTTAACATAGTTAAACCACGTCTAGTCCAACGCAGTGCGTACAGCAGAGGGTTCAACACAACAGCAAGCATCACTTCCCCCTTTGCAATTATCAGATACTGAAAAACCATCCAATCCAATCATTCATTTTCACATATCAAATGAAGTTGGATTTAGTCAACAAACAAACAAGTGAAAGAAAGAGTAGATAGATACTACTTACCATGGCTATTATACCTAATACTGCAAGGATTCCCTGTTGTGCTTCTTGCCAGAAGTTATCACCATTATTGTTATTCCAACCAAATCGTCGAAACCAACCCCCTCCTCCTCCACCACCATCCCCTCCTCCTGCCTCTTCTCTCTTTTCTATTTCCTTGTTCCATTTTTCAAACTCACTCTTCTTCCCCCCAAGAGCACTTTCCAGTGCCTTTTTAGCTTGTTCCTGCAATCCAACCATCATCACATACCAACCTTCTCAATCCATTACTCACTCTGTCTACCAACATCATCATGCTTTTCTCTAAGCTACATTTCATATATCCAAACACCAAAATAAAGATGATGCAAAATTTGCAAACACCACAATATGGTTAGCTATTCGTTAAATTCTCAAACACCACTAATATAACTTTGAGCTCTATTTCAACATGAATCAAATACAAGTCAAGGCCACTTTCCCAAACACCAAACAGAACTCTTTTTTTACCTCACTTTCCTGTTATAGCAAACACAGATCAAAATCAGGTGCAGATCTTTGTCCAATCTACTGACAGTATTACACCAAAGTAAGAACAGAATTGCAGCTAAAGAATCATTCAGGTAATAACAACATTAAGATAATTGCGTTAGCTGATTTCCTACTCAATTAGGGTTTAGATAGTTGAATTTAAATCAGACTGTACAAGATTCCTCTTGATCTCCCTAGAAATGGGCTACTTGACTTTGATCCCACTGGAAATGAATCAGTTCAGATTTTGCATTTTTCATAAAGTCACGCAGCACATATCTTCTGAAGATCATACTGAGACATTTCAAGCTAAACCAACAATAACTCAGAAAAAAATGATTAGAAACATTTCCTTAAGAACCTACCATTCTAAATTGGTCTAGTTGAGTACTTTGCAAAAGAATCCAGTGATTTATTCTTGGAAAAATGCACTACTTACTATCAAACAAGGACACAGCACAATGTCATCCACTAACTTAACCTGATTTTCAATCAACAGGAGACGCTTTCTTTCGATATTTTCATCTGGAATACAAATTTGTAGAGATTCAGTAATTTTGTAAAAAAAGTTACCCCATGCAAGAGATAACCATGTATAGAAGACATGTCAATTATATCTTCAACAGAGGTTTTCCATTAAATACCTTCACAGCTTCCTTATTTGTAGGTAAACAAATGCATTCAGTTTCCTCCCTGACATTTTCCTCTCTATCTACACCCTAGTCCCTTTCCCCATAATCCACTGAATCCAGATATTGTTCAACTGTATGTTATAGTCAATTATATCTTCAAGAGAGGTTTCCGTAAGGTAGCATCTTATCAAGAAGCTAATTATATGGAGGGGGGGGGGGGGGGGGGGGGGGGGAATTGTGTTGCAAGCACTTCAATTTTAGTACACAGCTTCCTTGTTTTCCTCTTTATCTACTACCTAGTCCCTTTCCCCATAATCCACTGAATCCACCAGATATTGTTCTACTGTATGTTATAACATACTTTGGATACGGTTAACAGTTATTTTTGAATGATTAGAATAAGGTTATAATTTAGGATAAGTTATGTTCCATAACCATAAGCAGTGTTTGGTTGATGGACACTGGCACCCTACAATAAAGAGGTTACCTTGTAAGTTGTATAGTATCAAATGTCAATAGCTGAAATTGAATTCTAAGTTTAGTTTAGTTATTCCAGTAAAAGCAGTTCGTACTTCAAAGTACTTATAACACATACTCAACATCCCTCTCTTTTAATGGAAGCTGTTGGCAACATTAGAATATCCTACAGCATCCAAAGTAGAAAGTAGTATATATATTGCAAAAACCTCAATGACCGTAAAACCAGTGGCGTCACTGATTTAATTAAAAGGGAAGTCAATCACATGAAGATAGATACAAATATGTGAATACAATAAGCAAATAAGGGTAGTTCATCTATCAGCAATAGCTACCTGGCCGCGATTGTTTGAGAAAAGGCAAGAAATTCTTCCATTGCGCCTGAACCTCTGCTGCAGTGAACTCCAGTCAGGGGAGAGGGGCATGCGCCGAAATTCGCTGCTTCGAATGGAGGAGCGGAAGGATTGAGTGCAATTAAGGGACGTGTATGAATTAGGCTTTGGCACCTTCAGATTGAGAATTTGAGCCATGGTTTGTGATTGCCTCGCAGTTGCAGTTGCAGTTGCAGTTGCCGTTCCGCTATCTGACCTACCTTTATGTCAATTCCAATTATAATAATTACATTAGATAGAAAAGTAAGAAATTGAACTAATATGTTTGCTTTGTCCAAAAACAAAAACAGAATTGAACTAACATGTTTGCTTTGTTCAAAATCAAAAACATAACTTATGCTTTGTTCAAAAACAAAAACATAACTTAGTTTGTAATACAAAATAATGAATAAGGAATATGAATAGGAATAATGGATAAATAATATTAATATTAAAATGTTTTTTTTTTATATGAGGAATAGAGAACGGTGATTTCAAATCCAATGTTTAGTTCATAGAATGTTATACTTAAATGAATGGAAAAAGTCCAAGCTGACATATATAAACAACATGAAATAATCAAATCATAAATGAAAATATTGAGACATCGTATTGAGCGAGCGGCGGTGGCGGGCGGGCGACAATGGTTGGCTGGCGTTGGGCAGGTGACGTCGGGCTAATGGTGGCAGCGGTTGGCAAGCAGCGACGGTGGGCGGTGGGCGGGCGGTTGGCGAGCAGTAGTCGGTCGGTTGGCAGGCAACGACGGGAGGCAGTGGTCGGCAAGGCGTGCGGCGGCGGCGGGCGGGCGGGCGACGATAGACGAGTGGCGGTCGACGGTTGGCGGTGATTGGCAAGCGACGGGAGGACAACGACGGGCGAGCGGCGACGACGGTTGGCGGGCAGCAGCAGCAGGCAGTTGGCGAGCGGTTGCAGATAAAAACATTAAAAAAAAAAAAAAAGTGATTATTTAAAAAAAATATTGTAAATTAAAAATAACAAATTAATCTGAATTAAATTAAAATATAATCACTTTTAATTAAATTATTATATAATATATATAATACACAGATAAATGTTAAAAATTCTATTTTTTTTTTTCCTTTTAGCTCTATCAAATTTAGAATGATTAATCCTAAATGTTAACTAGTATTAGGTATTCTATCAAAATTAGGAATGAGAAATCTTTATTCTACACAATACAAGAACCAAACACCACCATCCCCTCTGGTCAACCCAAGTAACGTTGTCCATGTTGATGGATATATGCCCAATTCGGGTTCGTATTTACATTCCAGACTTCGCAAACACGTCAAAACCACGCAAACTGTCAAAACACTCTCCCGAGGTTTAAAACGGTCCGGACGCGCGACACACGCGTCCGGACCGGACCTCCGGATTGCCCCAAGACGACCCGGATCGCGCCAGCATCGTCCGAACCCGACGTGATCCGAGTCGTCGTCTACATCGCGTGTATCCCGTTTGTGTCCTCACACTGAGTTAGAGTTTTCTAATAGCCAACTTCAATTAAACCAGAGGACGGTTCACATTTTCCTTTAAACTGACGTCAAACCGCTTAAAAATCGGGATCAGTTTTAAGGTTGCCAATAAATAGGGAGCCTAGGCCATCCATTCGAAACACATTCACTGGAGATTGGCTTTAGAGCTCTGACTTCTCTCTAGAAATACTCATTTAAGCATCGGGGGAAGAAATACTTCCCCCCCCCCCCCCCTCCGTGCTGGTTATTGCCCCTACGTGCAAGTCCGGACGAAAAGCTCGAAGTCAGGAGGGCAAGTCGGAGGAACGAACACAGTGAACAAAGAGAAGGTTCGTCAAGTCCGTCAGAACAAGCGGGTTTGGACGAAACATTTGACGCCGTCCGCAGGATTCGAACAAGAAGCTATATTGCACCACAAGCTATGATGAGCAACCATCCTCCTTCTGACAGTGTCAACCTGAAAGAGAAGAAAGGCAGGCTCAGGCCGCCTAAGAAAGACAAGTGTCGAGCAATCAAGCAGACAAGTACCAGCAAGGAGTCAGTCGGGACCATCTCACATCCCCGAGGCTACCTCGACTGCTTCCTTTGTGCCTGCAAGAAGCGTGCCGGCACCACAGCAGGAACCAGGAGTGCACAACACACCTCCGTCAGGGTACGAGCATGGAGTGTATGCAATGCATGCAGGAAGCACGCAAAGAGGTGCAAACCCAGCTCTAGTAGTGACTCCCGCCATGATGGCTGCGCTGGAAGAGTTGTTAGCTTTCAGGGAGACTTTAAGAATTCAAGGACCTCCTGCGCCACCGCCACCATTCAATGGACAGGTCATGCCTGCGAGGGCAATGTCAGGCAACGCTGCCCGTCAAGAGACCCCTTCCACGGAGGAGAACAATATCCGGAAGATACATTCCAGTATCAGTAAGCAAGGAATGAGTCAAGGCATGGAGTGACACGTTCGTACACTCCCTATGATAGGGCGCAGGGTCAAGAAGAAACGTGGAGGCAACCCCCGCTTCCACGCTCACAGCAATACTACAAGGAGAGTTCCTTCCAGGAAACAAGCCAAGAGCATGCAGGGATGCATCGCAACAGGGGTTGGAGAAAACCAATGGTCAATAATGACGTTCCAATCGTAGGGCTCACGTCGAAGAGTCTTGAGGCCATGTATAGGAATGTATATTCCATACATTCCATACTTGACACATTTGTGCATAGTTAGTTAGATGCTCTCTTCTCCTATATATACATTGATCTACCAATTGTACAAACTGATTTTGGTTGTTAATACATTTTGATATTCATCCAATATCCTCTCTATTCATATGGTATCAGAGCAAACGGCAATTTCTTGCTAGTCAAGCAACATTCATTTCCGGTGAACTTTGAGCTTCATTTCCAAGTTTTCAGCTGGATTTCGTGGCTTTAATCATCAATACGTTTGATTCCGACTCTTTGTAAGTCTTCTACCTCATCAATTGAGTTGTATTTCAGCTCAATTGAATCTGCATTTGGATCATATCAGCCTAGATTGATCAGTTCTTGCTTCTCAAGCAAAGTTCTTCGGCTTTTGCTTCGTCTTCAAGCTTCGACTGATTAGGTGATTGATTAGCTGTTTTTCTTGATTACGATCATTGATTTCGTGATCTTGATCCATTTGCGGCTGTTTCTGGATTGGATTCATGCCTAGATTCATTCTGGATCATTGCGTGATCTCGTTTCTGTTACGCATACCCGGTGTTCTTGTTAGCATTGCTTCTTGTTGAAGATTCATCAACTTCTGGGAATTTCGTTGGGTTTCAGCTGTTGAGGTTGATATATTGTTGAAGTTTGTTGTTCTTTACGTCAAATTCAGTTGAGTTTCTGGAAATTTGGTCATTGGAACATGACTACCTACTCGATTGAAGATCCATTATCCTTACATCCCTCGGACACCACTGGATTGTTGCTGATTCCTTTTCAGCTTCAAGGATCAAGCAATTATCATGCCTGGAGCACAGCTATCAAGGAAGGACTGCTGGTAAAGAACAAGATTGGATTTATAGATGGTACATGCTCACTTTTGAATGTGCCTGTAGCTCAACATGTGAGATGGGACAAAGCAAATGCTTTGGTTAAAGATTGGTTAAGGAACACAGTTGCTAAGGAGTTGGTGAATGGGCTGGTTTACAACAAAACTGCTTTGTCTATTTGGCTTGATCTCAAAGAAATGTTTGAAAAGATTGATGGAACACAAATTTTTCAGCTCACAAGGGAAATTTATCAATGTTCACAAGGTGCTCAGTCTATTACTGAATACTTTGGGAGGATGAAACAACTTTGGGATGCTTTGGGTTCTATTGATGACCTAAGGCTTGAATGTTCAGCTGATAGCAAGTTGATCAATGAGCATAAGGAGAAACAGAAATTGATTGCTTTTCTCTTAGGCTTGAATGAATCTTTTGCTCATGTTAGAAGCAGTCTCCTAATGAGGCAACCATTGCCTTCATTGAGTGTGGCTTTTTCTGTATTTCTACAAGAGGAAAGCCAACGTGCTATCTCTGGTTCTATAGGGGATTTAGGGGAGGCTACAGCCTTATATTCTCAAAGGAACTTCACCAATACAAGAGGTAGTGGAGGATATAACTCAGGAAGCAATGGCTTCAACAATGTTGCTTCTTTCCCAAGGAATTACAATGGCAATGGCTCTTTTTCTAATGGAGCTAACCAAGGATCCTATTCAGGTGGTTTCAATGGCAAGGGAGGAAAAGTTGATAAGTCAACTTGGTTTTGCTCATTTTGTGGTAAGAAGGGACACAAGTTAGATACTTGTTGGAAGAAGCATCCACACCTTGCACCCTCCACACCCTTGAAAAGACCTTGGAATGCAGCCAATATGAGCATGGATGATGAAACTCCTTCCTCTGCTTTGGTGAAAAATGTGGCTGCAGGGGACAAAAGAATTTTTCATGGAACTAAGGAGCAAACAATTCTTCACACTGGCTTGGATGGAAGAGTTCAACACATTGCTATTCAAGATGATTTTGATCCCATTTCATTTCAAGAGGATGAGCCTATTTGTGTGAACATGGCAGGTATATCCTCTACATCTAATTCATCCATGATTTGGATTGTAGACTCAGGTGCCACTAACCATATCACTCACCATTTAAGCTGGTTGCACAATGTAAGGAAGGCTGATTCTCCTCATCAATTTGTTCACTTACCAAATGGCAATAAGTGCAAGGTCACTCATATTGGGAGCTGCTCCTTTTCCTCTGGCTTTACCTTGGATGACATCCTTTATGTGCCTGATTTCAACTTCAACTTGATCTCAGTGTCTAAGCTTTCTACTCAGTTGAATTGCAAAGTTATATTTACTTGTGCAAACATGTTGATTCAGGGCCATGCTGGGAAGCCAATGGTGATTGGTGAGAGATCCAAAGGTCTTTACATACTCAGGAATTCACTACCTTCATGCTCAAGCAAGGTGGTGGCAGCTCATACTACTTCAAAGGCAAATAAAGAGGATGCTTCTTGGCTTTGGCATAGGCGTTTAGGACACATATCATACACTCATTTAGGTCATTTGAATGATGTGTTATGTTTAAATGACTCTTCAAATAAATGTGTCAAACATTGTACCATTTGCCCTTTGGCCAAGCAATCAAGATTATCTTTCCCTATTAGTCATTCTCATGCCTCTGTTCCTTTTGCCTTGATACATTTGGATCTTTGGGGTCCATACAAAGTGCCTACAATCAAAGGTTATCAATACTTCCTCACCATTGTGGATGACTTTTCCAGGGCAACTTGGGTCTTTCTAATGAAGAATAAAAGTGATACCTTCATTCATATTCAAAGCTTCTTATTAATGGTTCATACTCAGTTTGGAACTATGGTGAAGATTGTTAGAAGTGATAATGGATCTGAGTTCATCAACTCTATTTGCAAGGATCATTTCCTTCTTTTGGGAATTCAACATCAAACTAGTTGCACATACACTCCTCAGGAGAATGGTAGAGTGGAGCGCAAGCATAGACAAATTTTGAATGTGGCAAGGGCATTGAGGTTTCAAGCTTGTATGCCTATCAAGTATTGGGGCTATTGTGTTCTCACTGCTTGTTATTTGATGAATAGACTACCTTCATCTTCTTTGGAGTTCAAGTCTCCTATGGAGGTTCTTTATGGCAAGCCACCTTCTATTAATCTTTTAAGGATCATGGGTTGCCTATGTTTTGCCACAAACTTGAACAACTCTGATAAGTTTAGTTCAAGAGCTGAGCCTTGCATCTTCATGGGATACTCTACTTCTCAAAAAGGTTACCTTGTGTTGAAGATTTCCAATTCAGCATTTCAAGTTACAAGGGATGTTGTTTTTCATGAGCATATCTTTCCTTTTGGCATGTCTAAGGCATATTTGAGATCCCTATTACCTACTTGCTTGGAGTCCAAGTTATTAGTTGAGGAGTCTTCTTCTAGCTCACCAATGTTTGAGGATGCTCTTCCTCAGCACCCCACAATTGAGGATGCTCTTCCTCAGCTTCCTATAGTAGATGATGTTCCTTTGGTTGACACTCCAAAAGTACCCATCTTAAGAAGGAGTGCAAGGATTGCTCAGTTAAGAAAGGATTCTTCTTCAAATGTTGCTTTTGGTATGGAGAAATACATTGCCTATTGTTAGGTTCCGAGTCTAGGGTCAACGGGCGGTCGACTCAAGTCTCGTTCCTCACTGGAGATGTTGCGGATTCGATGCTCTTGGGTTATGATGTCCTAGCTCGTGTCCTTCCGTCCTTAGCTTTTCTTCTCCTCGCGCCCTGCAAGAGGGGCAATACCAGGCACAGAGGGGGGGTGGTGCCTGATGAACCCTCTCCGATGCCTAAGTCAGTACGGTTTTAGAGAGATAAAGCTAGAGAGATGTCAGAGCAAAATTATGCAACTTGCCAAGATGATCGAATGAATAGTGGAAGGGTTGTATTTATAGGCAACGGTGTCATTAAGGTGGCTTAATGACATCGTTAACCTTTAAACACAATTAATTAACCTTTAAACACATAATTAAGACCTTAGGATGCGGAGAAGGTTGGCGGAAATAAACCGAGTATGGGAGTCCAAGAATGGTGCCCGGGCCCTTGGGGGGAAGGAAAATCCGACCCCCAAGGGTAGGGGTTGGGTGAGGCCACCCAACCCCCCTAGGGGAGATAGGGTTGGCCAACCCTATCTCCCCTAGGGGAGGTCGGGTGTGGCCACCCGACCTCACCTAGGTGAGTCTAACTTGGCCGGACGAGCGCTTCGGCCTCGTCCGGACCGTTGGTGTTCTCGCGAAGTGTTCGGGTTGAAGTTTCGATTTACAATCATTAACGGGGTGATAAAAATGAAACGATTCGGAGGTCAACGAGTTCAAATTGGGCGTATATCCATCACATGCCCCCGAGTCAACCAATCGCTTGACCCTTGATTGACTCTATTTTAGGATGGTATGACACGCGCAATTTGAAGCCGGGGTTTTACCTTTCGTCTGAATGCTTACTTACCCATGGATGTGTGCCTCTGACTCTGCCCCCTGCCTTATGAGATAGAGGAATTGTAAACGTCAGAATAGCACGGACACGTGCCTAAGCACGCGTCCGTCTGAGGTGGGAGTAATAAACCTATCTTTGCTACGGGTGTATACTCGAAAAATACATGCTCGCATAGGGATGCAATACGAATACAACTAAGCGATTCATGCTTCAATTTCATGCCGTAATTTTGCCTAAGTGGAGAAAAATTTAATTTTGGTCTAAAATTTTTTCTAAGTATGGGATGCTCACGAATAAATATATGGGATGTTAACTTGAGTGGAGATATGCTTAACCATAGTCTAAGGGAGGTAAAGGTGATAGTTTTTCTTTAACCCTTAGATCTCATCTAATCTTAAATGGAGGGTTGTGATTAGGCCACTTTAAAAAAACCCTACACCTTTTCAAATATATAGGAGAGTTAGGAAAATACCTCACTTAGCCACCATTATCATCCTTTCCTCTTTTCTCACACTTGGAGACCAAGAGAGACATTCTTGCACACCAAGGGAGGGGGGGCCGGCCAAAATTTTGGTGGTGGACCAGAAATTCCGACCGGCACGGACGAAGGGGAATCATCGGCACGGCACGGGGCTGCGACGTTGACGGCGTGGGGGACCAGCAGCGGGCCGGCGAAGGCGGGCAGAGGATCAGCGGCGTGGCGGTGACGTCGGCGGCGCGGAGGAGGGCGACTGGAATTCCGGCGAAGGACGACGGAGGCGAGATTAGTGGACTCCGGCGCTGCTTGATTCTGTCGGCGGCGAAGGAAGATCTCCGGCGAGGGGTCGATTTCCGGCGAAGCCAACATTTGAAAGAGTCGCCACTAGTTAATTGTTAGGCTAACTAGAATCCTAAATTACCTAAGCGAATAACGAATTAAACACCTAGGTATTAAATCGGTCTACGACCAGAAATTCGAGTTCGGGGGTTCTATTACGAATTAAAAATATAATTTCTAATCTCGCCCTTTCGGTACTCAATTCACTTAAATTTACACAATTCAAATAACTAATTACAATTAGCATATGTTAAATTCTTTATTACCAATTTAATTGGTCATAAACATGTAGTAAAACCAATTGAATGATAAGAAATGAATAATTAAATTATACCAAATAACACCAGATAACTAAGTGACTATTACAACAATACGATTTTCTATGAAACTTTAATATTAAATAGTATCAGTAAAGATCAAAGAACTTTATTAAAGGTATAAAACCAAGATAATGAAAGGGAATTGGACCTGAGTGGATTGGCCTTCACGGACGACATGAAAAGGACGGATGGGAGCGACATCATGGCTGAAGGTGTGGACAATGCAAGGTGGGATGGATGCTACGGGAAGGCTGTCCTTTGGCTTCGGTGAGTAATCAGTTGTCTGGTTCAGTGGAGGTGCTACTATGGAGGTCGGGGCTGGGTCTGTAGATTCTGTAAGGACGAGCTGGATCAACGGGAGTCGTATCGGACTTCAGAGATGGTGCGACCGGCGACTGGATGATGCCCGAGCGACGACTAAGGACTTACCGGTAAAGAGAGAGCTTGATCGGTGATGATGGATAGAGAGCGACATCGATCGAACCCAAAATTTTCTACATGAATCCGATTCCGATGAATTCATCACTTGCTACTGAAGCCATCGACTTAGATAAAAGGTTGACCTTGGTTGCTGTAGTAGATCCCTTCGACCTGCAAATAAGAAAATCAAGTTCGTTTTAGCATCGAAGAAGAAGAGGATAGCAAAACAAGGGTTAGGAGAGAGGAGCGACTGAGATGTGGTGCTTCTATAATCGGACGACGCGGAATGGAATAACGGTGGTCGTTAGGGAATGGGGAACGGAGGTGATTAATATGGTACTACCTACGCAAGAAGAAGAAGATGATGATAGACTACTATACTGTTGGATCACGGCGGGAACTCCGGTTACGATGACGGATTCCTTAGCTCCTCGCAATCCTGCAGAAGGGGATAGAGGGCAGTGGCCCGGAATCCCTCTCCGATGCTTAACGTAAGTATGTTGATCAACAGAGCAGGCAAGCAATATGAGTGTGTAAGACGTAACCCTAATCTGGGATAACTTCCCTCCTTTTATAGAGGAAAGGTTATCCCAGTTACCTGATTAGGCGGTTGGATTGTGATCCAATATCCCACGTATCTCGCCGTATATCTTGCCACGTATCTTGCACAGTTATTCGTATCCCACATATCTCGCCCATTGTACCACTACTGTAATCGTGGCGAGATTTCCGGGATTGCGCTCTTACCGGTGAGTCTCGATCATTATCGGAGACTCCCAAGTTACATCGTTGAGGATTCGGTGTCGGGGAGTGGTGTCGACTCCCTCGTCGGGACCGACTACGTCCAGGTCCGATATCTTCGGGGCTCTCCCCTATCGGACCCATACTTGCTCGGGGCCATTCAATGTCGGGGCCTCCTTTAGTTGGAGCCCTTAGCCTTCCAGCAGCCCAGCTTCTAGCCCAACGGGCCTAGTTGCCGTCTGTCAATCGTTAAGGGGGCCTAACGGCCTACGTCGGGGCCCATCATTTGCCCCCAAGACGTGAGGGACTTATGGTGCGTCGCGTCTTCCAACATCGGACTCTTCTGCGTCTTCGTCGGAGGCCTTTGCCTTGGATCTTTTCAAGATCTTCTGGGGTCCTGTTTGGATTCGAAGGGATTTCTTGAAAAGATCAGCATTAAATGCTGATAGGAGGTGAGGGAACGTTTTGGGCTCTGCACGCCTGCCTGTTGAAAAAGCACTTTTCAGCCGTTCCAATGCGTCATTACTTTTGTCTTATCTGTCTCATGTGTTCTGACGGTTCAGGTCAAAACTGTTCCTATTCTTCGAATTGGCACGTTTCCCCTTGGACGATCATGATTGAATCGTTTCGAATTCTGTGGCTCAGATTTCCCACCCCTTCAGTTTCCTTTTCTCTTATAAAACCCTAACCCCAAGCACTGTTTTACCTTTCTTTTACTTCCTCTTCTTTGCGATCCCAAGAGCTGTGATTCTCCAGATTTCAAGTTTTCACCGGCGATTCGAGTTTTTACCAGTGTTTCAGGCACTTCAGGCTTCTCCGATCAGGACTCAGTCACTATGTCTGGTAAGATTCTTCTCCTTATTGTTCCTTTCCTTTTCATCTTTGATCTTCCTAGGTTTCAATCTTCCCCTTCCTCCTCCCTCGACGATTTTCAGCCGAGGGATCTGCTACTGTTGGACCACCCTTCGTCTTCAAGTACTTGAAGAACTCCCTCGCGCCTATTAATTATGAGAGGGCTTGTAACGAATGTGGCATCTTTGAATCTTCCTTTGGGGCTCGTTATCCCTACGAGGAATCCCAGTTCAATTCTCGCAACACTCAAGTTACGCTCCCCAAAGGAGACGAAGTGTTCATTTCTCCGGGGCAAATTCGTGCGGGGATTCGACTCCCTTTTTGTCCAAGCTGGGTAGAGTTGTGCAATCACTACAAAACCTACCCCACGACCTTCTCCCCCCATGCGATTCGTACGTGGATTGCCTTCCAGGTGTGGTGCGACATCAACGCAGAAGACTGGAGCTATAGCCTGGAGCTTTGGCGGGTCCTCTATAAGATGACTTGCAACAAGGATGGGATCTGCTCCTTTTCCCCCCGTCAACCTGAGGGGACCGACGAGCAGTACAAGGAGATGGGCTGGGACAGGAAGGTGTCCTGGAAGATCTGCAAGGAGCGGGCCATCATCTCCGACAAAGGGAACGATAATGCTAATTGGAAGGAGCAATATTTCTTCATCCAGCCTGGTCCCATTGAGTGGCCGAGGACCGTCGTGGAGGCTGATCCTCCCGTGTCTTTCCATTCGTGGTCAGAACAGACCCGGAGAGCCTTGATGCTTATCCAGGCTCGTCGCTGGGAGAAGGGTTACCAGCCCTTCGAGGCCACTTCTGTCACTGACCAACAGCGGGTCAAGATTGGGATTATGCTGATCGATCCCAAGGCCGGGGGAAAAGTTCGTGACGGTGTTTCCAATGTAATTCTCTGGGTAATCTTCTAATTGTTTCTTTTTCACTGCTTACAGCCCCTCGAACATCGCTGACCGCCCGTCTATTTCAGGAGGATACCGATGCCTCCCACTCATTGAAGCGCAAGAAGAAATCTTCCCACCGAAAGATTTCGGCCCCGTCGGGGCCGTCCAAGAAGAAGGCAAGGACCTCTGAGGCTCCCAGGTCTGCCCCCACCTCCGAGGGGCGGACTAACGCAGATGTGGTCAGGACCGCCTTCGGCGTTCGCTCCGAAAAAGAAGGTAAGGCAGTCTTTCGTGCTATAAAGAGATATAGAGAGTTAGTACCTCAGGATCTTCAGGCCTCCGATATGGAAGGACGAGTTAGGGATGTCAGAAATATCCTTCGAGGGGAAACTCCACATGTTCTCGAGGCGGGCTATTATGACTTTTTCGGCAAAGAGAGATATATGGAGCGTCGTTTAATCTGGCACACCGATATCAAATTAATCCCTCGACTTATTCGCCCCGCTGCAGGTCCTGCGGACGTCGCCCCTGCTGCACCTGTCTCGGACTCCACGCCTGCAGCGGAGCCGGTGGTGGAAGATGCCCCGATGGAATCCCGGGGCGAGTTCGGTCGGGTGACCAGCCTGGAGGACTCCCCTTCCGATGATCGAGCTGAGGAGGAAGGCCTCATCCCCCGAGGGAAGTCGAGGTTGACTCCCGTGAAGTCATCTGGTGGGAAGGCGTCTTCACTTCCCACCACGCCGCCATCGTCCTCTGCTCCCCCATCCTCGCCAGTTAGGGGTGCGACCCCCGAAGCTCGGGTGAGCGAGGAAGCTGAAGAGCCCCGCCTGGTAGTACCTCCGTTCCCTTTGGATGGGGACTACTATCAGGCCTTCTCTTCGGACCAGGGCTCCGAGCCTTGGAGACCGGTGGAGTCCCTTCAGGGAGTCCCTCTGCATCGGGGGTGCCAGGAGAAGAACCTGGCCTTGCACTTGGTGTCGGGCTCGGTCCCGCCCTCTTTGAGGCGTCCCCTTTCTTTGGAAGGGGAAGACATTGATGCTGACATCCGGCAGATGGCTGTTCGTCGGATAGAGGTAAGTGAATTTTTTCATTTGTTCATCTGGGGGCGTTCCGATTTTTGAGTACTAAGCTACATTTTGTTTTCAGGAAATCGCAGACCAGGATCGTTGCTTCGGCTACATCCTGTCTTTGCGGGAGGCTTTGGAGCGAGAGCGGGCCAACTCCAACCTCGAGAGCTTGACCAAGCTCCAGGAGGACCTAGCTGCCTCCGAGGCGTCACGGCTCCGAGCGGAGGAGGGCGAAAAGCGAGCTGAGGAGCGGGCCGAAGAGACCAGGCAGCAGGCCGAGGAGGATAGGCAGCGGGCCGAGGAGGTCCGAGCCAAGCTTACTCAAGAGGCTCAATCCCAACAGCGGCAGATTCTAAGTCTTGAGAGCTCGCTCAAGAGGGAGCAGCAGGCGGCCATGGCGGATCGGGGCCAGTTTGCCTTCGAGAAGGCAGCGTTGCAGGAAACTGCTGAGCGGTTGAAGCTCGAGAAGCAGAGGGCCATCGCGGAGCTAGAAGAGGCGAGGGCGGATCACTCCGCCCAATTAACAAACGCGAAGGTCCAAGGCCGCGAGGAGTACCGAAGCTCGGAGGACTTCAAGGAGGATGCAGCGAAACATTGTCAAGAGGATCTGCAGAACGCCATCCTCGATATTGTTGAAGAGCTTAATGAGTCTTACGGGGACTCCATCGACTTGAGAAAGTCCAAGACTCTCGGCCCAGCCGCAGAAACGTATCTCAACCTCCCTTCCGAAAGCTCCTCCGAAGACGCCGATGAGTCTGCCCCTCCAAAGCCTTCCGAAGATTCAGCCCCTGGAGTTTAAAATCTTAAGTCCTTGTACCTCTTCCTTATTATCTTTTTTGTACCGAACCTTTTGGGCCTTCGAGCCTTTTATGAATGTTTTCTTTTTCGGTCATGCTCTTCATAACTCTTCTATCGGACCATAAGGTTTTCCGTTGTCCTACGACGCTTTAAAATCGAACCTTAAAAACTTAAGGACTTTTCGGACGTCCAATGACGCTTTTTAATTGAACCTTAATAATTTAGGGATTTTTCGGACGTCCAATGACGCTTTTTAATCGAGCCTTAACGACTTAAGGATTTTCGGACGTCCAATGACGCTTTTTAATCGAACCTTAACGACTTAAGGATTTTCGGACGTCCAATGACGCTTTTTAATCGAACCTTAACGACTTAAGGATTTTCGGACGTCCAATGACGCTTTTTAATCGAACCTTAATAACTTAAGGATTTTTCGGACGTCCAATGACGCTTTTTAATCGAACCTTAACGACTTAAGGATTTTCGGACGTCCAATGACGCTTTTTAATCGAACCTTAACGACTTAAGGATTTTCGGACGTCCAATGACGCTTTTTAATCGAACCTTAACGACTTAAGGATTTTCGGACGTCCAATGACGCTTTTTAATCGAACCTTAGTAACTTAAGGATTTTTCGGACGTCCAATGACGCTTTTTAATCGAACCTTAATAACTTAAGGATTTTTCGGACGTCCAATGACGCTTTTTAATCGAACCTTAACGACTTAAGGATAACTTAGGAACACTTTGATCAGAAGTAACCTCTTTATTGATTGATGTCTTTAACATAGCGTGCACCACTCAGGGCGACTTGATTACATCTTTGCGCCTCTATGGACGACTTATTTGTCAAACATGACATTTCTTCAGATGCTCACCACTAAAGGTGTTTCGTAACACTTTGCCGTCGAGGTCTTCTAGCTTGTAAGCATTTGAGGCCGGCATGCCTACGATCTTGTAAGGCCCTTCCCATTTCGGAGACAGCTTGTTGATCCGATCCTGGAGGGCAAACTCATTCCGACGTAGGACCAGCTCCCCCGCATAGAACTGTCGCGACCTGACCTTCCGGTTGTAGTACCTGGCAGTCGCCAAACGCATCCGAGCTTGCATTATGTCGGCCTCTAGCCGTTTTTCCTCTAACAAGGATAACTCCAGGCGCCTTGTTTCGTCATTCGTCAAAGGTCCTATCCTGGCTCTTTCTGGACTCGTCGAGGGCTCATAGCTTCTAGTTCGGTGGGACGCCACAGCGATTTCTATGGGGGCGACCGCCTCCGTCCCATAAACAAGTGCAAACGGGGTTTCACCTGTTGACCGCTTGGGTGTCGTTCGGACCGCCCACAACACGTTCTCCAGCTCGTCTAACCATTTTCCATCCAAAGCGTAGACCCTCTTTTTCAAGCCCTCCATCACGATTTTGTTGGCAGCCTCCACTTGCCCATTGGTCTGGGCGTGACGAACGGATGCTGTCCGATGCTCGATATTGAACTCGTCTAGGAACCTCTCCAACTGGGCCCCATTAAACGGAGGACCGTTGTCACTGATGATCACCTTCGGCACCCCATATCTTGACAAAATTCGGGTCTGGAGGAACTTAATGATATGTCCCGCTGTTGTCTTGGCTAAGGGCTTAGCCTCGATCCACTTCGAGAAGTAATCAATCGCAACCAGCAGATGTGTGCACTGACTCCTTGCTTTCGGAAGGGGTCCCACCAGGTCAATGCCCCACTGTGCGAAGGGCCAAGCACTCCCAATGGGCGTCAAATCAGCAGCGGGGGCTGTGATATTCGAGGCGTATCTCTGACACGCGTCACAGGATCGAACAAGCGCCGTTGCCTCCTTGTTCATCGTAGGCCAATAGTATCCCAAGTTCAACGCCTTTCTCAGGATGGATCGGGCGCCCTCGTGACAGGCTGCGACTCCTTCATGCAGTTCTCTCAGAATTCGGGTTGTGTCAGGTTCTGCTACGCATTTCAGGAAAGGTGTCGAGAGTAAACCCTTCTTGTACAACTGGTTATCCACCATCGCGTAGTTAATTGACATTCGTCGCAGTCGTTCTGCTGCCACTTTGTCTTCAGGCAGTGCCCCCGTAGTTAAGTACACAATTATCGGGGTCATCCACGTGGGCTCCTCCTCTGACCCTGTCCCGATAGTGCATACTTCCGATGGATCGGTCGTCGACAGAATCACCCTCTCCAAGAAGTGTACCCTCCGAGTCTCCTCCAAAGGTGCCCCCAAGGCAAATTTGCTCAAGGCATCGGCCTCCACATTCTTTTCTCTTGGGATTGCCTCTATATCGAAGCTTTTGAAGCTCTCCTTTAATGTTTGAGCCTCCTGAAGATATTTCTTCATGATTGGATTCTTTGCTCCATACTGTCCCCGAATCTGGTTTACAATCAGGCTTGCATCACACTTCACCCTCAAATGTTCGATTCCAGTGCCCCTAGCGATCTTCAACCCCGTTATAAGAGCTTCATACTCTGCCTCGTTATTGGTGGCTTTAAATGTCAGGGCCAATGCATATCGAAGTGGCTCCGCTCCACCTGGTGGGATCAATACGAACCCTGCACCCGATCCGTCTGAGCTTGAGGAGCCATCTGTGTACAACTCCCAAGTGTTCTTCTTATTTGGCTGTTCCAACTGTCTTTCCGTCGGGACCTCGTCAGTCTTCCCGGTGGTTGCCCCCTCTACTGTTTTCGTTGCTTCAGGATCGGGAATAGTAGATTCAACTATAAAGTCGGCCAATGCCTGCCCTTTAATAGCTGTTCTTGGAGCAAAGTGGATTCGAAACTCGCTAAGTTCCACGGCCCACTTTACTAGTCTCCCCGACGCGTCGGGTCGGTTCAAGAAGTGTTTCAATGGCTGATCAGTCAACACCGTAATTTCATGCGCATGGAAGTAGGGCCGTAACTTTCGAGCAGTAATAATCAACGCAAAGAGATACTTCTCAATCGGAGGATAGTTCATTTCACTCTTGGCAAACGCCTTGCTTACATAATAGACGGGAATCTGATTACCCTTGACAGCTTTAACTAGAACAGAGCTTATTGCAAATGCAGAAATGGCCAAATAAAGATAGAGCGGCTCGCCTGGAGCTGGCTTCGCAAGCGGCGGGAGGTCGCGGAGATGTTGTTTGAGCGTTTGGAGCGCCTCCTCACATTCAGCAGTCCATTCGAACTGTCGGTTGGCCCTTAACACATTGAAGAATGGCATCGATCGGTCACTGGCCTTGGATAAGAAGCGATTTATTGAAGCCAGCCGACCATTCAACACCTGCACCTCCCTATGGCTGGTCGGGGACTGCATCTCTTCTATCGCCCTTAGTTTCTCGGGATTCACCTCGATCCCCCTCTGGCTCACCATGAAGCCTAAGAACTTCCCAGAATGGACTCCGAAAGCGCATTTGGCCGGATTCAGGCGGACCTGGTGGAGCTTCATCCTCTTGAAGGCCATAGCCAAATCATCGACATGGTCCGATGCTCGTCGAGATTTCACCAACATGTCATCTACATAAGCTTCCATGGTGCCTCCGATCATATCCCCGAACAGCTTGTTCACCATTCTCTGATAGGTCGCCCCCGCATTTACCAGGCCAAAAGGCATGACGTCGTACTGGAAGACATCGCTGTCAGCGTAGAAAGCGGTGTGTTGGGCATCCTTCTTCGCCATCTTTATCTGGTTATAACCAGAATAAGCATCCATAAAGCTCAGCAGCTCATGCCCCGATGTAGCATCCACTAGCTGATCGATCCGCGGGAGCGGATAACAGTCCTTCGGACAGGCCTTGTTCAGGTGGCGGAAGTCGACACACATCCGCCATTTCCCGTTGCTTTTCCTTACCAGCACTGGGTTGGCTACCCACGTCTGGAATCGGATCTCCCTAATGAATCCAGCGTCGAGCAACCTGCCAACCTCCTGCTGGATTGCAATCCTCTTGTCTGCCCCCATCGGACGTCTCTTCTGCGCGATCGGCTTGAT
Organism: Clarkia xantiana subsp. parviflora; assembly: GCA_036873135.1. NCBI lineage: Eukaryota > Viridiplantae > Streptophyta > Magnoliopsida > Myrtales > Onagraceae > Clarkia > Clarkia xantiana. The sequence goes on along the minus strand of JAPTYO010000015.1, from coordinate 22,741,929 downwards.
CACAGGGTCGATATTCAGTTCGTGCTCGATCACGTCCCGGCTGATTCCTGGCATATCACTCGGGGACCAGGCAAACAGCTCCTTAAATTCTTGCAAGAGCGCAATCAATTCCTGGGCCCTTTCGTCGGATAAGGCAGATCCGATTTTCACCTTCCTCTCGGGTCCATCTATCTCGACTTCCTTTAGGTCCTCCATGGGGGCGGGACGCCCAAACTCCTCTCGAGGGTCAGTGTCTGTCTGGAGTACTGACATAGTCTCCTTCCTTGATCTCCTGGTGGCGTTGACATAGCACCGTCTCGACGCCACCTGGTCGCCTTTCACCTCGCCTACCCCATTCTCGGTCGGGAACTTCAGCTTTTGGTGGACGGTCGAGGCTACCGCCATCAGAGGGTTGATGGTGGTTCTTCCAATGATTGCATTGTACGTTCCTGTGGATTCGACCACCACGAACTCCACATCTCGCTTCTCCATTTTCCAGCCACTGCCGAACCACACGGGCAGTGTGATAACCCCTAACGGATAAGAGGTTGTGCCACAAAATCCTACCATCGGGAAGTTAACCTCCCGCAAATCTTTCTTCTTCTTCCCCATCTGCTCCAGGGCGTCGGAGAAGAGGATGTCGGAGGAGCTCCCTCCATCAATGAGGATCCTTTTCACTTCGAATCCTCCTACATCCAGTGTTACTACTAGGGCATCCTCGTGGGGGGCCTCCACTCCCTCCAGATCCTTCGCCGAAAAGGTGATCTCCATCTCTTCCTTCGGAGTCCACGACCGCGATCTTTTTCCCAAAACCACTGCGACTGGCACTTGGTTGGCATAACGCTCCCGAGAGGATGATGTGTCTCCTCCTGCAGCGAACCCTCCATGGATCACATTAATAATCCTCTTCTGTCGGGACCCGGATGGGCCCTCCGAAGGCTCTGCGTCGGACCTCCTCTTCCTGGGGGACCTCGATCGAGATTTGGACCTTGACCGAGATCGTGAACGGGGCTTGCAGCGTGAGTCCCCCACGAACTCCTTCAACTTACCCCTCTGGATAAGCTTCTCTATTTCCTTCTTCAGTTCTCGACATTGGTCAGTGTCGTGACCGGAGGCCCGATGGAATCGGCAGTAACGGTCGGTGCGGGAGCCCAATTTTTCTCCTTCCTTCTTCTTGGGGAAACGAGCGAGGCCTTGCTTCTCCATCACCGCTAAGACCTCTTTCAAAGGCCTATTGAGAGGGGTGAACTCTTCCTTCTGACTGTCCCTCCTGTTCGGACGCTTATCCTCCCTCCGATCAGAACGTCCTCGACTCCGACTACCCTCGGAGTTATCCTTTCTGTGCCGGTTGTCCAATGGTTTGAACAAGTGTTTTCTTTCGTGCCCTTTGGGAGGAGCCAGTTCTCCGGCGGCAATCTTCGACTCCTGGACGTCGATTTGCTGTTTCACCCTTGCCTGGAGCGCCTCCATGTTCCAGACATTTTTGGCCGCGATGCTGTGCAGTAAGTCGGAACCGTAAGGGGGTTTAAGGTTCTTCAGGAAGGTACGGATGGCCTCGCCCTCCGATATTTCCTCATCCAGCTCAGTCATGCCAGCTGTATAACGCTGGTAATATTGGGCCAACGACTCGTCAGGCCTCTGGACCACCTCATGCAGGGTCCGAACACTTTTTAGAAGTCGTCGACGTCCTTGATACTGGGCGATGAATCGCTGATGCATATCCTTCCAGCAGGTGATACATCCAGTGGGCAGACTGTAGAACCAAGTCATCGCCTTCTCCCCGAGGGTGCTCGGGAACAGGGCACAGATAACATCCTCATCTGGGGTCCTGCCCATGCATGCTGTCAGGTGCTTCTGTACGTGGCGGACCGGGTCTGCGTCCCCGTCGTACTCGTCTATCTTCGGGATACCCAGGCCTGGAGGGGCCAGGGTATGAATTAGCCTGGGCACGAAGGGATGGGTTTCCTGACTCCCCAGCTCCGACATCATGGGCTTCTGGTCTCCCATGCAGATACCCACAATTCTCACCACCTGGTCGGCAGTGAGGGGACCATTCAGGGGAATGGTCCTTTGCTGTACTGGCCCTGGTCCATCGACCACAAAATTCTCCGCCGGTGCTGGATTGGGGGGAATGGGCTGCTCCCTTAATGGAGGAGGTGGAGGCAAGTTGTCATCCCCCTGCCTTCTGGGAATGTCTCGCCGCGGAGGGAGCGGTGGTAGGTCAGCCTGCCTTCTAGCAGCTTCTCTTCGGTCTAGGAGGGCCTCCATGGCCTCCATGAATAGGGGCATGGCCTCTGCCACTACCCTGGCCAGTTCCGGATTCGGGGGAGGTGCTTCGTTCCGGCGAGTGCTGTCACCCTCATCTCTCAGATCCTGATGCTGGGCGGTATCTTCCGGGGGATTGCTAGCGGCCGGCACCTGCTTGCCTGAACGTTGTGGTCTGCTGCCAGCCATGATATGAAACAGAGAGAAGGCAAACTTACTTTCGGCTTTTTGTTGCGCTTCCCACAGACGGCACCAATGTTGGATCACGGCGGGAACTCCGGTTACGATGACGGATTCCTTAGCTCCTCGCAATCCTGCAGAAGGGGATAGAGGGCAGTGGCCCGGAATCCCTCTCCGATGCTTAACGTAAGTATGGTGATCAACAGAGCAGGCAAGCAATATGAGTGTGTAAGACGTAACCCTAATCTGGGATAACTTCCCTCCTTTTATAGAGGAAAGGTTATCCCAGTTACCTGATTAGGCGGTTGGATTGTGATCTAATATCCCACGTATCTCGCCGTATATCTTGCCACGTATCTTGCACAGTTATTCGTATCCCACATATCTCGCCCATTGTACCACTACTGTAATCGTGGCGAGATTTCCGGGATTGCGCTCTTACCGGTGAGTCTCGATCATTATCGGAGACTCCCAAGTTACATCGTTGAGGATTCGGTGTCGGGGAGTGGTGTCGACTCCCTCGTCGGGACCGACTACGTCCAGGTCCGATATCTTCGGGGCTCTCCCCTATCGGACCCATACTTGCTCGGGGCCATTCAATGTCGGGGCCTCCTTTAGTTGGAGCCCTTAGCCTTCCAGCAGCCCAGCTTCTAGCCCAACGGGCCTAGTTGTCGTCTGTCAATCGTTAAGGGGGCCTAACGGCCTACGTCGGGGCCCATCATATACATGAACAATGCTAATATTATAATATTAATAATAATAATAATAAGAACAATAGACAAGAGGAGAAAAATCGATTCTTTTAGGTTATAGAAGTTAGAACTGTCGAACACTTCTCCAAGCCATCTTATTTCTTCCCCCTTTACATTGACTGATACTAGGCTATATATAAGCCTAGGGTTTTACTCTAATCTAGGAAACAAATAAACTGATTTATTCTCCTAATTAATACTAAATATTCTGAACACTTAATACAAATATTCAGAAAATATACACTGCAATAAATATATTAACTATCCTAATTTTGCACTAGAGCATTCTTGGAAGCTTCTCGACTTGCCAAATTTAGACATTTCCTCATTTAGGTGCGCCACACGTCATGCGAGTCGCGCGTGGTCCAAAATTAGGTGTTTACAGTTTGCCCCTCTTTGGGCGGATTCCCGTAGAACATGTTCGAGGGGATTCGTCCAAAGACAAGGAAACACTGAATTTTGGATGATAAGTCTGTCTATCTTTTGAGTCTTCGAGTCTTCAAGGGAGCTCCTGGCTTATTACAGATGATGCAAAAAAAAATAGAGCCTTTGTCGGCGGTGCCCCTGTTGGCTGTGCCTCCATTAGCGTGCCCCTGTTGGCAATGTAAAAAGTAGAACCTCCGTCGGCGGTGCCCCTGTTGGCAGTGCCTCCATTGGCGGTGCGGAAAATAGAACCTCCGTCGGCGGTGCCCCTGTTGGCGGTGCCTCCATTGGTAGTGCAGAAAGTAAAGCCTCCAGTGGCGTGCGGAAAAGTAAAGCCTCGGTCGGCGGTGCCCCTGTTGGCAGTGCCTCCGTTGGCGTTGCAGAAAGTAAAGCCTCCAGTGGCGTGCAGTAAAGTAAAACCTCAATCGACGTTGCCTCCAGTGGCGAGCGACAAGGAAAAGCCTCCAGTGGCGTGCAATAAAGTAAAACCTTTGGTGATGATTGGTAACAGAAGACCTCTACGTCAGACAGTACCAACAACCTCTGGTGACGCCTCTAGTGGCGAGTGGTAACGGAAAAACCTCTACGTTAGACCGTACCGGAAAACCTCTGGTGATATCTCTGGTGGCGAAAAGACCTCTACGTCAGACCGTACCGGAGAACCTTTGGTGATGCCTCTAGTGGCGAGTGGTAACGGAAGACCTCTACGTCATACCGTACCGGAAAACCTCTGGTGATATCTCTGGTGGCGGAAGACCTCTACGTCAGACCGTACCGGAGACCCTTTGGCGATGATTCGAGACGGTGACAGAGCCCCCTGGGGGGAAGGTCGTTGTTTATCCCTCCCAGATTCGATTTGGCTTGAGGTTGCCTTACTGCGATGATCTTGTAGAGTTGAGTAGGTTCTTTAGGATTTCTCCAGTGAACCTTGCTCCTAGTGCCCTCCGCGTCTGGGTGGGCTTCCGGGTGTTATGCCACTGGTACTCTTGGAAGTATTCACTGGTTTTGTTCCGATGCTTCTATCGATTCCAATATCAGAGGAAGGTAGGCTTTGCGAGTTTTGTAACTCGCCATCCGTCCCTCAAGGATTCCCGATTTGCTGATTTCGGGTTGAGTGGGGTCGAGTGGGATACCTCTCTTCGCTTCGTGGCCCGGAGTGACAACTCGGCGAGCCACTGGGCCAAACATTATTTCTTCATTACGGATCGATATGTCACTTGGTCGGTCTTGAATGAGGATCGGTCAGATGGCTGGCCTGCCTTCGGGGAGTTCTCTCCTGTGGATTTAGAGACTATGAAGACTATCTATGAGAACAACAGGACCCGATCATACTGCCTTGTGTCCTTAGTGACCGAGACGGATCTTTATGAGGCAGGGATCAGTTTGACTCCTGACTCCGGGGGTTCGGTATGTTACTTAGTCTTCTCATCTTTATTTACTTTCTGCTTTTCCTTTGTAGGTTGGTTTCACGGAAAAACCTATAACGTGCAGGCAGCACCGGTCGATCTGAGCAAGAGGAAGGCTCCATCTAGCTCTACTCTGAAGAAGTCCCCCATGCTTGGGAAGAAGGCTGGGGCCTCTGGTATACTTCCTCCTGTTTGCTTCTTTATGGTATACTTGTGTTTTCCTTATCTTGTTTTTCTTGCATTGTTAGGGCACTCTCCCCTGGTGACCGAGAGGGTCGTCTCCGTAGGCAAGGGCTCTGGACCTTCTAAGTCCAAGTCGCGGAGATCTGACTCTGAGGCCGGGGCCTCGACTGTCAAGAGGAAGAAGGCTGCGGATCCTCCTTCGCCTGTTGTTCGTCCCTCGACCCTGTCTCGCGATAAAGAGATGGTGGTCGAAGAGGCGCCTTCCCAAGCTGATAAAGGGAAGCGACCTGTTGGTGATGGTTCTCCTGCCCCCCAGCCGAGGGCACGGTCATCAGGTTCGATCTCCTCCTTGTCACTGATGCTTCTATGTTTATATTTTCCTTTGACTCGCTTTGTTTGTATAGGTGGGCCTCCGGCTTTGAGTCGGAAGGATTTCGCACGTCTTACCGACGAGGATGTCGTTGGGTCTGAGTGGACTCCTTTCGCTGGTTTGAAGGAGTTCCACCTTGATAGCGGCTCCTCTTTGCGGACTCCTGAGGTTGGCATCCGTGTACTTCGCGGTGCCATCCCTCCTGGCGATCGTGTTGCTTAGCCTAAGTCTCCTGGGGAGACCCGGCGTTTCGTTCAGGGTGTACTCTCTCGTTATGTGCCTGTGAGTTGTTCCTTGCTTTCTCTTTTTTACTTTTATGTGGTTGGTTTTCCCGTTGCTCATCTCTTGTTTAAATTTTCAGGGTATGTCTGACAATGTGAACATGTCATCCCTTGTGCTCGAGCTATCTAACGAGAAGAAGACTCTTGAGGACAGCCAGGTCTCCCTGAAGGCGGAGCTCGCCACTGCTGCTGAGAAGGCGCGCCTATCCGATCTGAAGATGCAGGAGCTCAGGGACCAAGTGTCCTTACTTGAGACTACCGTAGGTAGCTTACGCCGGGAGGCTGAGGTCGCATCTTCACTCCATTCTGAGGAGTTGCGGAAATTGGAGGCAAGGTGCCGGGCAGAGGAGAGGACTGTCGCAGTGTCTGAGTACAAGGCTTCCTCTGCCTTCACTGCTGACTACAGTGTGCGGCTCATTCAGGAGATGAACCAGTTTGGTGAGTATCTCGTTGATCACATTTTTCGCATTGATCCTCAGTTTCCAGTTGGCGATCTTGGTGATTTTGGGCCGTACGCTACTGGTTACATGGCTGTCCTTAGGGGTCAGGCTGCTGTTGCAGACGAGCCTGCCCCTACACAGGTGGATGCTACGCCTGTGGATATCGATACTTCGGACTCTTCCTCCTCTTCCTCCATCTCTGCCGGTGGTTCGGCCTCAGGGGGTCAGGGTGACTCCCCCGAAGGCTCTGATTGATGTATTGACATCTTGCTATCTTTGTATATATAACCATACTCTTTCTCCCCTTTGATGGGTTGAGTATCTTTTGGGGCTGTTGTGAGATTTTGTGTTGCTTTGTCTTGTCGTATTTTGTCGTTGGCTGTGTGGTTCACTTGCCTTTATATGGGTACTTCGTATGCTTTTGTATGTACTCCTTTGATTATGGACTCTTTTCTTGGTGTGTTTCCTTTACTTATCCTTCTTTTGTGTTTTCCTTCATGCCATACCTGCTATTTCATTAAGAAAAACATTATGTGTTCTTCATATCACTTTATTTTGAAATTACTTTCTCATGGGATCCTTCTTAGTGTGGTGTAATGCTCTCTTCTGATACCCTTTGAATGGTATGTATGGTATTGTTAGACCAAAGATACGCTCTTGGTGGGCGTCGAGTCTGTTCGCGAGACAGGCTCTCGGAGGGCACTTAACGTTTCACAGGATAGGCTCCCGGAGGGCACAGGTTAGACCAAAGATACGCTCCTGGTGGGCGTCGAAATCTGTTCACGAGACTGGCTCTCGGAGGGCACTTAACGTTTCGCAGGATAGGCTCCCGGAGGGCACAGGTTAGACCAAAGATACGCTCCTGGTTGGCGTCGAAATCTGTTCACGAGACTGGCTCTCGGAGGGCGCTTAACGTTTCGCAGGATAGGCTCCCGGAGGGCACAGGTTAGACCAAAGATACGCTCCTAGTTGGCGTCGAAACTGGTAGTTTGAAATCTACCTCAAGATACGCTCTTGGGGGCGTCGAATCTGGTAGTGTTTTTTCTACCTCAAGATACGCTCTTGGGGGCGTCGAATCTGGTAGGTTGCAAATCTACCTCAAGATACGCTCCTGGGGGCGTCGAAATTCGTAGTTTTTGGAAACCACTCTCAAGATACGCTCTTGGTGCGTCGAAGGTCGTAGTATAAAAACTACTCTCAAGATACGCTCTTGGGGGCGTCGAAGGTCGTAGTATGAACACTACTCTCAAGATACGCTCCTGGGGGCGTCGAAATTCGTAGTTTTTGGAAACCACTCTCAAGATACGCTCTTGGTGCGTCGAAGGTCGCGGTATTGAAACTACTCTCAAGATACGCTCTTGGGGGCGTCGAAGGTCGTAGTATGAACACTACTCTCAAGATACGCTCTTGGGGGCGTCGAGGGTCGTAGTATAAAAATTACTCTCAAGATACGCTCTTGGGGGCGTCGAATCTGTTCGCGGGATAGGCTCCCGGAGGGCACAGGGTTCGTAGTTTTTAGAACTACTCTCAAGATACGCTCTTGGGGGCGTCGAAAATTCGTTGTTGACTTGAAGTCATATCTGTGTAAGGATAACTTCATGATTATATCACCACATTCATTGGAAAATACCTTTGAAGGAAATCCTACTCCCTTAAGAGCATTCATGTTTTTTGTACACATGGGGTGCCTTGGGGGGATCCAGACACCCTTTGGAGGAAATCAAAGATAGTTGTAGAGTTGGAGTAACTTCGTGAGTTCTCCTTCTCAAAAGTTGTTTTTGGAAAACTTAGAAAGCTTGAACATGCAAAGTGCTAAATATGAAACTAAGGATATGGGGTGGTCAATTTGTCTGTTGCCACGTACTCCTTTAGGCCTGCATTGTAAATCATCTCCTCCACTTCTATCTTTAGTACCATGCAATTGTTGGTTTGATGCCCCCAGGTCCCATGGTACTCACACCATCCCTGTGCGTCTCTTCCTAGGAAGGCCTTGCCCTCCTCTCTGCATGTGGGTAGCTCCTCCTTGAGGTACTTCTGAAAAATTTCTTCTGTGCTCACTGTAAGGGGTGTGAATTTGAAATTTACACTTCCTTCCAGTGTGTCAGTCTCTCTTTCTTTCTCCGGGACTTCATCCCATTGCTCCATCTCATTTGCAAACGCCTTGTCTAGCTTTTCCTTGAGCTGTCTCATCGTGTTTGTAATGACCATCTCATAAAGCCCTCCATAGGCCTCAAATGAGTTTGGATGCATGTTTCTAATGAAGGCTCTGACGGCTTCTCCTCTTGTGATGTCCATATTAGCACCATAACTGGAGAATCTTTCGAAGTAGCTTGACACTGGCTCCCACGGCATTTGCTTGATGTCATCAATGTGTCGGAAGCCTCTTATGATGGAGTCCCTTGTTCTTCTTTCTTGTGCGGTTTCTGGTTGCCAAGGTATGCTTGTTACCTTTACAGCCTTGCTCATGTGTCTCTTCTTAGCCATTCTTTGAAAATATTGCTTGCTCAGGCAGGGTGCAACTCCGTTCTTCATCTTTCTTTGCCTTTGTTTCCTCATCACCTTCTTCCTGGCTTGGTTGGTCCCTACCATGACCATTGCTACTGTGTCTGTCCTGTGTGATCCACGTCTCATGGAGTTCACGTAGCACTGCCTTGCAGTGCGTTGGTCGCCCAAGACTTCTCCAACTCCATTCTCAGTGATGTACTTCAATTTCTGGTGTACGGTAGACGGCACGATTTCATATGGATTTATGGTTGTTCTTCCTAGGATCCCGTTGTAAGCTCCCAAGCTTTCAACCACCAAGAAGTTAATGTTCACCTTCAGTTGTGTCCATCCTTGGCCCATGGTTACTGGCAGGGTTATCATTCCCAGGGGGTAACTTGTTGCCCCTGAGAAGCCAACCAGAGGGAAGTTGACTGGTTTGATGTCTGCCTTTGTTTTCCCTATCTCCTCTAGGACCCTTAGGCTTAGGAGGTCTGCCGAGCTGCCCCCATCTACCAGTATTCTCTTTACATCAAAATTATCAATGTCTATCGTGATGACTAACGCATCGTCATGTGGGAAGACAATGTGGCTCTTGTCCTTCTCCGGGAATTCAATCTTCATCTCCTCTCCTTCTCGTGGCCTTTTCCTCCACCTTGGCACTGAACTCAGTTTTGATGCGTAAACCTCCCTTGCATTAGCAGTTGGGCCACCTGATGCCACTCCTCCGTGTATCATGTTTATGGTTCCTCTCTTGTTGGGTGGAGGAATGTAGTCTACCTTGCTCTTACCTTTGTCCATGTATGATGGCCCTAACTGTATGTTGTTGCCCCTATGATCCACGAACTGCTTTAGTTCTCCCCTTTGGATGACATTGTTGATGCTTAGCTTTAGGCTGAAACATTCGTTCGTGTCATGCCCGTATGCTTCATGGTTATCGCACCATCTGTCCTTGTGTGTCCCCACCATTGGGGCTCTCCATCTTGCAGGGGGTGACCAGAGTTTCTGATTCCGCATTTCTCTGAGGACAGTAGCTGGAGTGGCGTTCAATGGGATGAACTTGATGACGTTGATTTTCCTAGCTTTCAGTGGTTCGCCCATTTGATTTCTTTGCTGGGGCGGACGCCATTCCTGCTGCCTTTTGTGTTGAGGTGCCTGAGGTGGATTTCCTCTGTTCGGCTTTGCATTGTCTTCCTTAGCTGCTTGAATCTTGGCTTTCTTACTTGCTCTGTGCCTCTCCAGGTCTATATGAGTTTTTACTCTCCCTGCTAGCTCCTCTAAGGTGCTTGCTGGTTTCTTGGCCATCTTTTCTGCCAGCGTGGACCCGAAGCGGCCTAGGTTTCTAATGAAGACTCGTATTATCTCACCCTCAGTGATGTCGCCCTGGATGTCTGCTATGTTTTGGTTAAACCTAGTGTAGTAATTGGCCAAAGATTCATCATTTTCTTGCTTCACGTCATCGATGGAGCCTGTTCCTTTAAGGAGCTTCCTTTCTCCTAGATATCTCTGAAGGAATTTCGCCTTTAGCTGCTCCCATGAGTGGATGCTTTCTGAGGGTAGGCTAAAGAACCAGTGTGAGGCCACCCCTGATAGGGTGTTTGGGAATAGGAGTGCCTTGTATCTTTCATCAGTAGTTCTCCAAAATAGGGAGGCTTCATGCTTTTGAATATGCTCCAAAGGGTCTCCCTTGCCGTTGTACTTTGCAATCTGGATTGTATGCAGGGAGTCTGGCACCTTGCTCATCTCCAATTCCCTCGTGAAAGGGTGGTTCGTTTTGTCACTTAGACAATGCAAGCCGTGTTTCTTTGACTCATTCATTTTCCTTGTTATCATTGCCTCTATTTCTTCCGGAGTGATCAATATCGGTGTCAGAGTGTAATCTCTCTGATAGCCTCCGTAGTTATAGATTGGGCTTGCCGGGATCCCTTGTCCGTATTGGTACGGACTGTAGGTGTATCCTTGGTGTCCCTGCTGGGGTGCTTCATAGAATTCTTGCCTCCTTGGAGGTCTTGCTTGTCTGTCCGCCCCCAGTGGGGTGTAAGCCCTGGCGTTCTGCTGTTGCCTAGGAGGCACGAATTGTTGCCTTCCCTCTGGGGGTGGCTCCTGGTAATTTCTTCTTTGCTCCTCTCGCTGCCCTGCTCGAGGGTGCGAGTGGTGCTCTTCCGTTGGGCTCTGTTCCTCTTCATGAGCTTCTGTATGTGTCCCCTGGGTGTATGCCGGCCTTGTGTATGTTGTGTGGGCGCGGTTGTCATTCCCTTGGGCCGGCATCCCATACGGGTATCCTTGGGGTTGCGCCTCATAGTAATATCCCTCAGGAGGTGCTGTGTGTTGGGATGGCACTCCCTGTTGCTCCCTCTCTCTTTGTGGCCTCCTTGACAAAGGGGTTGAGGCTGTGGAGGACTCAGCCCCAGCTGGGCGTGAGGGTCCTCCCTCCTGGTTGTTGTGTTGGGGAGCCTGTGGGGTTCCTTGAGGTTCTGGTTTCACTGGCAGTTTCCCTGGGTTAGGCTGCCTTCCTGGGGGTATAGGCTCTCTCCTTCGCCTATTGCCCCCAGGTGGGCGGTGGTGCCTAGACACCATGCTGTTCGTCATTGCTCTTGTTATTGCCAGGCTTTCTGTCCGAAGCCCACTGACGGCGCCAAGTGTTAGGTTCCGAGTCTAGGGTCAACGGGCGGTCGACTCAAGTCTCGTTCCTCACTGGAGATGTTGCGGATTCGATGCTCTTGGGTTATGCTGTCCTAGCTCGTGTCCTTCCATCCTTAGCTTTTCTTCTCCTCGCGCCCTGCAAGAGGGGCAATACCAGGCACAGAGGGGGGGGGGGGGGTGGTGCCTGATGAACCCTCTCCGATGCCTAAGTCAGTACGGTTTTAGAGAGATAAAGCTAGAGAGATGTCAGAGCAAAATTATGCAACTTGCCAAGATGATTGAATGAATAGTGGAAGGGTTGTATTTATAGGCAACGGTGTCAATAAGGTGGCTTAATGACATCGTTAACCTTTAAACACAATTAATTAACCTTTAAACACATAATTAAGACCTTAGGATGCGGAGAAGGTTGGCGGAAATAAACCGAGTATGGGAGTCCAAGAATGGTGCCGGGGCCCTTGGGGGGAAGGAAAATCCGACCCCCAAGGGTAGGGGTTGGGTGAGGCCACCCAACCCCCCCTAGGGGAGAAAGGGTTGGCCAACCCTATCTCCCCTAGGGGAGATCGGGTTGGCCAACCCGATCTCCCCTAGGGGAGGTCGGGTGTGGCCACCCGACCTTACCTAGGTGAGTCTAACTTGGCTGGACGAGCGCTTCGGCCTCGTCCGGACCCTTGGTGTTCTCGCGAAGTGTTCGGGTTGAAGTTTCGATTTACAATCATTAACGGGGTGATAAAAATGAAACGATTCGGAGGTCAACGGGTTCAAATTGGGCGTATATCCATCACCTATGATCATCTTAATCCTACCTACAATTGCTTCTTGGCCTCCATTGACAAGATCAAGGAGCCTTCTACATATAAACAAGCAATCAAAGACTCAAATTGGGTGATTGCTATGAAGGAGGAGATCCAGGCCTTACAAGATAACAATACATGGAAGATTATGGAGCTGCCCCATGGGAAGTCTTCTATTGGGTGCAAATGGGTGTTTAGGGTGAAATACAACTCTGATGGATCTATTGAGAGATATAAAGCTAGGCTTGTTGCCAAAGGCTTTACCCAAATAGAAGGGACTGATTTCAATGAGACCTTTTCTCCTGTGGTGAAGATGACAACTGTGAGAATTGTTTTAGCTATGGTAGCCTCTCATTCTTGGGGACTCTTTCACATGGATGTCAACAATGCTTTTCTTCAAGGTGATTTGCATGAAGAAGTTTATATGGACATTCCTCAAGGTTTTGATTCTCCTATGATCACTCCTGGTGCTTCTAAACGTGTATGCAAACTTTTGAAATCACTCTATGGGTTAAAACAAGCATCTAGACAATGGAACATCAAGCTCACTAACACCTTATTGGAAAATGGTTATTCTCAAAGTGCCTCGGATCATTCCTTGTTCACCAAGGCAAATGGTAAAGACAGGGTATATCTTCTCATTTATGTGGATGATTTTCTAATCACAGTTTCAAGTACTTCTATGGTTGACCACTTGAAATCCATTCTGAAATCTCATTTTAAGCTCAAGGATTTGGGTAACTTGAGGTATTTCTTGGGATTGGAAATTGCAAGGTCCAAAGAAGGTTTGGTCATCAACCAAAGGAAGTATGCTCTTGAGCTTATTGAGGAGGCTGGTTTGGGGGCTGCTAGACATTGTGAGACTCCCATGGAGTTCAATCTCAAACTAACAACTTGCGCATATGATGAAGCAACTAACACCTCCTCAGATGATTTGCCTCTTGAAGATGTGTCTGCTTATAGAAGATTGGTGGGCAAGTTATTGTATTTGACAATGACTAGGCCAGATATTAGCTTTGCAGTTCAAAGGCTAAGTCAATTTGTTGACAAGCCTAAGAAATCCCATCATGATGCAGCTATAAGGGTGGTCAAGTACATCAAAGGTACTCCTGGCCAAGGACTTCTCTATCCAACCAACATTGCACTTGACTTGAGTCTTTATTGTGATTCAGATTGGGCAGCTTGTCCATTTAGTAGGAAGTCCATTAGTGCATATTGTGTAAAGCTTGGTGGAGCCATGGTAGGGTGGAAAGTGAAGAAACAAGACACGGTTTCCCTTTCAAGTACAGAGGCAGAATATAGATGTTTAAGGGCAGCCATTCAGGAAGCTCTTTGGGTTACTAGACTTCTAATGGAGCTTGGGGTGCATGTCACTTTGCTCATTCCTATATTCACTGATAGTGAGTCTGCAGTGAAGATAGCCAAGAACCCAATGTTCCATGAACGTACCAATCATATTGAATTAGATTGCCACTTTACTAGGCATCACATTCAATCAGGGCACGTTGCTCCAACACATGTTGCTTCTAGAAATCAGCTGGCATATTTGTTGACAAAGGCTCTAATCAAGAAGCAACACATTGCCTTGCTTAGGCTCTATGGTATCAAGGATGTTTTTCATGAAAAGAGAAGAGAAGAAAAGGATGGGAGCATATAGGAATATATATTCCATACATTACATATTTGACACATTTGTGCATAGTGATTACTAGTCTAGCTTGCTTACACTCTAAGTTAGTTAGTTAGTTAGATGCTCTCTTCTCCTATATATACCTTGATCTACCAATTGTACAAACTGATTTTGGTTGTTAATACATTTTGATATTCATCCAAGATCCTCTCTATTCATACCATGATTGAATAGAAGATGAAAGAATCTAACATGAAGGGTATGCACGCGTTGGCTGAGAACGCGTCTCACCCCTTCACGGATGAACTTGTGCAAAGCTGTGTGCCTGATGTGCTCTATGCAATCCAAATAGACAAATATCGAGGAAAGGGAGATCCAATCGAGCATTTGCAGCAGCACGAAGCCTCTCTACTCGGGAGAACCGATAACCCTCATCATGTGGCCATGACGTTTTCCCAAACTCTAGCAGGAACGGCAGCGCACTGGTTCTTCTCGCTTCCATGCGGGAGCGTAAACTCTTGGCCATATTTGAAGGCAAAGTTCATACAACGATATATGAGAGAGCAAACGCTCCTAAAAGGATCGCATGCGTTGAATGATGTACAATAGCAGAACGAAGAATCGTTGGCGGATTACTACATCCGTTTCAACCAAAACACCGCTGACATTCAAGGCAATTTGACCGAGGGGGAGATAGTTCGTGCCTTTATAAACAACTTAGGTCGTAAAGGGTATGCACTCGCTGAGAAGATGTCTAAGCGCCCTACTGAGACACTTGAAGAGTTGGCAGCAAGAGTAAAAGATTTCGTGGACCTGGAAAGGTTCATGCAACAAAACAAAGCTAAGATGAGCGATGCTCGTGCAAAGGACAATAACAACAACAAGCCAGCGAGACCACCGCAAGGCAACCAGCAAAATAAGCAGTGGCAACCACAGCAGAAAAGGCCATTTCAGTCGGACTTTCAAAAGCCAGAAGAGATTAATCTTGCTGATTGCATCCCCTTTAACGCACCATTGTCTGTTATCCTAAAAGAGATGAAAGAAACCAAAATGTGGAAAGATCCTTTCAACTTCCGCAAAGGCCCATTGGGAAAAGAAGAAGATAAGTGGTGTTAAAACCATGAGGTTTATGGCCATGAAACAGACAGCTGTGTTAGCCTGAGATTCCACATAAAAAATTTCGTGCTCAAAGGAGAATTGAAGCACTACGTTGACTAAGATGAAAAACGCCCAAGGAAAGCCAATGCAGAGTCATCAGGAAAAGGCAAAGGCAAAGAGAAAGCAAATGATAACCCTCATCCTGTCAAAAGAGGGGTAATCAATGTCATTCACGGGGGCCCAGCTGTTGGTAACAATGTCACATGATCTTGCGTGTTACTATCTATAAACACGACAAGTACTCAATACACTCATTACTTCATTCCTTGGATTTAAAACAAGGGTTAGAACCTATGAAAGGTCTGAACTATCACCCATGTTAACGGGAGAGGTCTGAAATTTAAAAAGTTAATAACAGAGGTCTGAAATTTCTGTTTTGTTGATAACAGCGGTCTCTGTTAGTTTTTTCCGTTAAAACTAACGGAAGTTGGTCACATGCTTGGCATGTGACCGGAAATAAATAAAATTCCAAAAATGCCCTTCTATCAAGTGTGCCCCTCACATGCATAGAGTGAAAAGACCAAAATGCCCTTGAAGCCACCACGGTACTCCGGCGACCACCAATCGTACTCCGGCGACCACCACCGTACTCCGGCGACCACCACCAAGGCTTCGATTGGGCCAAAATCGGAGCCACCGGCCCCGATTGGGCTCCGATCGGAGCCACCGACCCCGATTGAGCTCCGATCGGAGCCACCGGCCCCGATTGGACTCCGATCGGAGCTTTTTTGGCCCCGATCGGAGCTTTTTTGCCGAGGTGGTGGCCGGAGTCGGGTCGCCGGAGCCGAGGTGGTGGTCGTCGGAGTCAAGGTAGTGGTCGCCGGAGTCGGGTGGTGGTGGCCGGAGTCGGGAGGTGGTGGCCGGAGTCGGGTGGCGGTGGCCGGAGTTGGGTGGTTTTAATTTGACTTTAGGGGTAAAATTGTCATTTCACATTTTCTTAAATAATATATTAAATAAAACAAAATATTAAAGGGGAAAAAATGTCATTTCACACAATTCTGTTAAATTTAACCCTAAAAATAGACGGAAAACCTCAAATCAACAAAATTGAAATTTCAGACCTCTGTTATTAACTTTTTAAATTTCAGACCTCTCCCGTTAACATGGGTGATAGTTCAGACCTTTCATAGGTTCTTGACCCTTAAAACAAGATGGTCACTCATGACACTTAGCGACGCACGTCCTATGGTCACAACTACGGATGGTATATCCACTACAACAAGGAAATTAATGCTATCATGCAAGTCCAATATATACGGACGACTACGATAACACAAGGTATGAAATACTACTAACAAGTTATCATTCATTTTCACTATGATCATGTCAGGTCTAGACGACAAAATTCCAAGCAAGGTGAATATAAACAAAGCTTCAAGGGTCAACTCCCAGAGCAACCCCAACTCAAAAACATGGGACCAAAATCTATGAACAAGAATTTAACACACTCATGACAATCAACCTGACGCCACTCGCGAGATGTCATCATCTCCAACTTGCCCGGGGGCAACTTCCATGATCTCAGCAGAGGTGATAACAAGGTCGATACCATCATCATCACCAAACAACATCTCATAGTTGGCATCCGCAAGTACCAAACGACGCAAAGCCTCAACATGTCTGACATCATAATTCGCATAAGGACCCAGCTTGTCAAAAGGGAAGTTGGGGGCAAGAATGTTCACCCTACGCCCATAAGCCTATCGACCTTCAACTTAGCGGTGGCATCGACCGCACTAACAAAGGCAGGAGTGGTTGGGTACTCAGCAAGCCCCTCTTCCTTGCCAGCCTTAAATCCCTCCTCTCGCGCAGCACGCAACGCTACCTCATGCGCTTTAACATCCTCTGTGATCTTCTTTTCAAGAGCAACGACCTCTTCCTGAAGCTCGTCAAGTCGAGCCCGTCGAGAGTTGTAACGAGCCTCAAAATCCGCTGCTTTCGAGTTAAGAGTGCACACCTTCTGCTTGGATTGAGCAAGCTCATGACGAACAGCTTCGCACTTCTCAACTGCAGCCCACTTCTCGCTCGCAAGTTCCATCACAAATGACGACATGTTCACCATGTCTGCAACGACCTGTGAACAATGCAAAACAAACAGGGCATAAAAGTGTCATAACAATGCAGGCTTTCATACAAATAGCGAAAAAGAAAAGATCGATTCTCACATGAGCGAATCGAGTCAAGGTACCCTCAACATAAGCATGTGCCTCTTCATCAGTCGATGGTCGAATGCGTCGATCTCCAGGAGGAGCACATATATGCAACACTCGTACTCCCACCTCCGGAATGCTAAGTTTAGAATCCTTAGCAAACCGAGGACCTCCGATAGCAAAAGGTGTCCAGTCACTACGAGAAATGTCGCCCTCCAAAGGGCGAATCAGGTTAGCACGCCCAAGTGCTGAGAGCGCTATGAAGCAAACAACAATCAAAATAAGGCAAGAATAGCAAAAGAAAGAACCTTGCAACATATACCTCGACGAGGAGTACGCTCCTCCACGGGTCGGTCCCTCGACCGGGGGGGGCAGAAGGCGCATCAGTGCGACTTTCCACTCCTTTTCCCCTCCCGCAAGGAGTTTGGTTTGTCGCACCAACCTTAGCGCGCTTAGGGTCATTCAAGGCACGCGCTGCCGTGTCGGATCTCTTAGCTGGAACGCTGGAGTTGGGAGCAGGAACGACGCGCTCAGTCACGAGAGGTGAGCGACCTGCATATATAGACAAGTTAAGAACAGTAACTTGGAGGAGTAGTAAGTCAAAAAGAAAGTCACAAGGAAACATCTTACCCGTCAATCCCTTGCCGCGGCCAGGACCGGAAGCCTTAGGTGGAGGAGGAGCAGAAGACGACACGACCTTCGTGGAAGAAGACATAACATGAGCAGGATCCGTCTGCAAGGACGAGCTCTTTCCATCAAACCAACCTACATAACAACATAGTAAGAAGTTATAAAGGTTTTTAGCATACCGAATCCTCAGAAGAAAGCACACGAATCCCAGCATCAACCAACTCCTTATCTGATGCAACAAACACTGATAAGTGCGCGCTTGTTGACACTGATATATATGCTAAAACCTCATTGTCGTCCGAAGAGAGCTCAGAGAAGGCGGGTGCAGGATCAGCCTCTACAACATGTTTTGTATCCCAAGTAGTGCCGACATCACACACAAAAAAGTATTGATGTCGCCAATGAGAGCCGGAACGGTCAGCTTTCCCATCAAGCCGGACATTACTATCCCACTCCGCGTCTCCAAGCCTGAGTGAGGCAAACCCCTTTTCTTGAAGACAAGGCCAACGCATCTTCACACCACACAACCCTGTTACGTCCGGACGCGGAAGTTGGTAGAAACAACCGAAGATAACCGTGGAATAATGCCACGACTGCTGGTGAAACAATACTCGGAAGCAAGTCCACACACGGAGCCCAGCTGGCGCAAGATCCAATGGCGAGAGATGATAATATGGCAGAGATCAACCAGGTCCGGACAATAGGAAAGCGCAGGCCTTCCCGAATCTGCCCTAAGTAAACAACGGACAAGTCGTCAGGAGGCACCGTAGGTTGTCCTGGGGTAACTCCTGGAAGTACGTCATATGGGAATACAACTTCCAAATATGGACAGAGTCCGGAGAAAGACGCATACAACATATATAGCTCTTCACTTATCTGGTTGTTACAAAAGTACTGGGTCACCTCTGTCGTCTCTACCTCGGCTGCAGACTCCAAGGTGTGATCAGTGTCAGCTCCTAACCCGCTATCCAAGTATGCTATCAAATCGGCTTCAGACTTGCCGTCGGTATCTGAACATAAAGTAACACACGGGGTAGGATTGGGAGACTTACTCATGGAAACTATTTCAGATTAGCTGTGAATGTGAACTCAAAGAAATAGTTCGGACAATCTAACCTGCAAAGGCAGATAACAACTTGATCAGCGCACATGTACATGACAGCTACCTATGTGAGCACTAAGCAACGAACACTCTTCATATGAAGACAACCACATATATATAGACTTGTTAGTCTCTATACATCACATAGTGAACATCCCCCTCGGGGGGCAACTCTATGTTGACATGGACCTTGTCCCGACACTTACGTGCGTTATGTGATCTACGCGCGACTACATGACACTATGCCTTTTCTTAAGGTAACAAGTGTGAATATGATTATAGCGCTAACGCCTTTACTTGCATGTATCTTCTATTAAATGCAGGTCTACAACATGTATGCGACTATCAAATAATATTTTCTAAGTGTTCCACTATGTCAGCTGTTGACTGATAACAAGTGTCGACTATCAAGGAATATTTTCTAAGTGTTCCACTATATCAGCTGTCGACTGATAACAAGTGTCGACTATCAAGGAATATTTTCTAATGTTCCACTATGTCAGCTGTTGACTGATAACAAGTGTCGACTATCAAGGAATATTTTCTAAGTGTTCCACTATGTCAGTAGTCGACATATGACAAAGCTTCGACTATCAAGAAATATTTTCTAAGTGTTCCACTATGTCAGCAGTCGACATATGACAAAGTGTCGACTATCAACGAATATTTTCTAAGTGTTCCACTATGTCAGTAGTCGACATATGACAAGCATCAACAATGAAGAAATATTTTCTAAGTGTTTTGCTATAGTAGCAGACGACAGTCAGCAGACGACAGACGACGAATGTCAAGTAGTGAACATCAACCATCAAGAAATTTTCTCTAAGTGTTTTATCATGAAGGAGATAACAAAAATCAACTATCAACTATCAATAATCGAAATCAAGCATGTTCGAACACTATCTACATCATGGTGCAACATGTCGACAATGATCACTACTCATGAGGGGAGTATTATTACTTACTATCATGTTTATGAATTTTCAGCATTTAGCCAAAATATTGGCCGATTTGGAAAACTAACATCTTTTAGGAATTTTGACAAACACTTTGTGTGCATTCTAGAGTAATCAATTTCAAGAGACAATCAAGATCAAATTGAGCCTAAACGAAATTGCGAAGGGTCTAGCCATACCCGGAATTAGACTCACCACCACGAGACGATGTCGGAGAGCCGTCCACTGCCGCCGGAAAACTTCAGCCGTCGCCGGACACCCACGCGCTGCCGCCGCTCAGCCACGCGCCGCTGTCCCTGCTGCCGTGAGCTGCGCCGTGGCCTCCCCTTCCCTTGCCGGAAATTTCGCCGGTGATGGTGCTTGGATAGCTACCCCAAAATTGCTTGATCTTCAAATGTGCTTGACCCCCAAATTTACTACTCCAAAGTTTCTTCTTCTTCAAGAAATGAGAGGATCCTAAAAACTATTAAGGGTGAAGGTTTAACTAATGGGTATTCTCTCTCCTATCTTCACTAATAGTGTTCACACTTATGGATAAGTCATAAATTCCTCTCTATTTCTCTATAAGTCTTTAGTACCATGACTAAGTATGTTTACATCCATATCACAGCTTACATCATTTTTAGTCACAACATATGCAATCATGCTCACGTGTTCCATACCCATGATTTATTTACAATTTTCTCGTTTATCTTAAGTCATAATCCATGTTTTCATCATCCCGTGATTGATTGCATGTTTTTATTAATAACACGTTGTCACATCATGCGCACCCGTATCGTCACACTCGTCGTGTACATGTCGAATACGTCCGTAGCTAACACATTCATGAATAGAATATTCTTATACATGTCAACACCCATGAACATGTTTACATAAGTTTATAACTCGTCACATAAATTCGTTATATACGTATGCATGTCTGTTACACTAATCATGTCAGCAGATATCAAATACTCGCCAAGAAAAATAAAGTTAGGCGAAATCAAGGCCCACGTGCCCAACCGACAACAAACCATCGCCTGAGGTCAGCATCGAGCCCAAATTGGACATGTATCCTATCTTAAAATAGAGTCAATTAAGGGTCAAGCCATTATTTGACTCGGGGGCAAGTGATGGATATATGCCCAATTCGGGTTCGTATTTACATTCCGGACTTCGCAAACACGTCAAAACCACGTAAATCGTCAAAACACACTCCCGAGGTTTAAAACGGTCCGGACGCGCGACACACGCGTCCGGACTGGACCTATGGATTTCCCCAAGACGACCCGGATCGCGCCAGGATCGTCCGAACCCGACGTGATCCGAGTCGTCGTCTGCATCGCGTGTATCCCGTTTGTGTCCTCACACTGAGTTAGAGTTTTCTAATAGCCAACTTCAATCAAACCAGACGACGGTTCACAATTTCCTTTAAACCGGCGTCAAACCGCTTAAAAACCGGGATCGGTTCTAAGGTTGCTTATAAATAGGGAGCCTAGTCCATCAATTTGAGACACATTCACTGGAGATTGGCTTTAGAGCTCTGACTTCTCTCTAGCTTTCTCTCTCTCTAGAAATACTCATTTAAGCATCGGAGAGGGCTCAACCGGCACCGCCCCCCTCCGTGATGGTTATTGCCCCTACGTGCAGGTCAAGACGACAAGCTCAAAGTTAGGAGCGCAAGTCGGAGGAACGAACACAGTGAACAAAGAGAAGGTTCGTCAAGTCCGTCAGAACAAGCGGGTTTAGACGAAACACATGCCACTTACTTCACGTCTTCTCCCCATTCTGCATCACCCAACGCCACAGAACGCTTCTTCTACCTGATTATTCTTTCACTTTTAAGGCCACTGCATTAGAGGGACTCCATACGCCACAATATTGTCATGAACGGAACACCAAATCTCAAATCCTTGTTGCAAAGGGATTTCACCGCCAATTTCTAACAATTTCCCACGCTCTACATTTATCCGTCTCAAGTTTTTTTTAGGAT
This sequence comes from Clarkia xantiana subsp. parviflora, assembly GCA_036873135.1. Taxonomy (NCBI): domain Eukaryota; kingdom Viridiplantae; phylum Streptophyta; class Magnoliopsida; order Myrtales; family Onagraceae; genus Clarkia; species Clarkia xantiana. Next base: position 22,720,131 of record JAPTYO010000015.1, on the reverse strand, counting down.
ATACACACTAAGGCCAACCGATCGCAACTGATCCGACTCAGGGTAGGACCTAGGCTAGGTCCGTCTAGACCAATTGGAACCTAGTCTTATTTGAGTCCAATTGACCTAGCCCAGAGCTTGATTAATTAGACCTTGCCACGGGCTAGCCCAGGGTTTTAGATTGACCTCCTAATAGGTAAGTCTTCATCAAAATACAATAATACACACTTTCAAGGAATCCCGACTTAATACTCTCATTCAATAATTTAAGCTATATCAATGTCAATATAAGAGCATTCACAATGGTATTACATTTTTTTTTAAAGGTGTCACGTAGGCTTTTTATGTGTGGTTTAAGAAATACATAAATATATGTAATGCTCAAATAATAGTAGGTCTACAATGGATTTACTTAACCATATTACGTAAACATATTTTATTATTAAATTTTAACAACTAATTTAAAAGGTAGTTATAATTTATGTTTCAATTGTGTCGTTACAATCGGCTAAAAAAATTTGTGTCGTTACAATTAAGTTTTTGTCTAATCTTGCAACGAGATTTGTGTTATATATATATATATTCATTTTATATATATAAGTAAGATATAACTAAGATATCTGCTATATATTCATTATATATATATTCGTTATATATCTGCTAGGATTATACATATTTTGTTTTATATATTCGTTATATATCTGCTAGGTTATATATATATGGAAATGCTGTTTTGGAAAAAAAAAATGAGGACAATTAATTTTACGTAAACATAAAGCATTCCTTATATTTAAGGAATGCTTTATGTAAAAACATAAATTTACGTGTGGGTCCCATTTTTAAGGACTGCTATGTAAAACCATTGAAGAGAGTTTTTTTTCACTTTACATAAATAAACATGTAAGACTCACGTTTATATAATTCTTACGTAGTACCGCTGTGGATGCTCTAATACTACTATAAAATAATTATAGTTTCTAAAGCACTTTACTGAATCACTTCAATAAGTCTAGATTGTGAAATTTTGTTAGGGGTAATAGGTTTTTGACACAACGTGTTTGATTTTGCATTTTGGTGTAACATCTTTTTTGTGTATACTCTTGGTGCAATACGTTCGTAACTTGTACACTTTTGATGCATTCGTTAGTTAACCGCCAGTGTTGACCGTTAAATAGTCACATGACTTGCACATTACTACCCATAAATTTTAATTTTGTTCAATTTAGTCATCAAACTTATTGTCCTGGCTTTTTATTTTTGCAATTTAGCCCCTAAATATTTTCAACCACACCCTAGGGCTAAATTGTCCTAACCATGGTCCGGACTATGGCTAGGTCAATTTATCCCTAGGGTCCAATTTGCTCATGCTAAATTGACCTAGTCATGGTCCGACCCATGGCTATGTCAATTTAGCCCTATGGTGTGGTTGAAAACGTTCAGAGGCTAAATTGCAAAAATAAAAAATTAGGTCAATAAATTTGAGGACTTAATTGAAAAAAAAAAAATTGGGACTAGTCATGTGCAAGCCACGTATCTATTTAATGGTCAACACTGACGTCAATTAATGGATGCACCAAAAGTGTACAAGTTGCAAACGTATGACACTAAAAGTAGTTTTTGATGCAACAAAAGTTAAAAGTGGTAAATAATGTTGTAACTAAAGACTTATTAAGTTTTTTATTTTAAAGACAAATCTAGTTCAGAGTTGGACACACGGTGGGTGGGTAAGCACACAAGTCTAACCTTGTAGTATAATTAAGCGTTAAAAACCTATAAATAGTCCAATGTTTGCCCAATATTGAAATTTGGTGTCTGAAGTTTGAAATGTTAAAGTAGACAGTCTCGTGTTTCATTTTTGTTGAAATTTGGTGTCTCAATGTGATTACTTTAGAAAAGTCAATCTCGGCGAAACCTACTGTCAAATAGGAGCTCTCATGCACGCTCCCTTCTCGTCGCATTGCCGGACCGTTATCTAAGAACCTGGTCACATCCGCGCAAGTAAATCTCGCTATGTTGTGCTGTAAATCGATCCACACCACTCTGTAGGAAACCTTTTTTTTTTATGTTCAAAATTTAGGAGAAATTTGACGATTTTGTGAAAAGTAAAGAGTGATGGATTAAGAGTGAGTGAATTGGTAGATGAAAATAATTGAAGGGATAGGAAAAGATGCGCGAAGACACCAAATTTCAACAAAAAATGAAACTTGAGACTGTCCACTTTAACATTTCAAACTTCAAACACCAAATTTCAATGGACCATTTACTATAATTAAATCCACAGTTTTGAACTAAACACAAGTGCTAAACCTAAAATTGCTAGATAATTAAGTGAACAAAAATCAGTTATGTAGCATAAGAAAAATAGTGAAAGAGTATAATATTCATTTGCCTTGCTACTAAAACAAATGTGACAATTTGTTGGGTGTTTAGAGGATGCCTAAAACTTATGAAAAGAGGGCTCTCCAATAAGCGCCAGTCAGTCAGAGGACGCACGAAAGAGAGCTCATCAAATTGGAGTAATATATATATAGGGTTAATAACTTATGAAAGGAAAGTAACAAAATAAAAAATTCAAGTCTCATCATGTAATGTAATGTAATTAATCAATCAATCATGGGTATATATAATGCATACTAGCATTGTTGGTATATAATTAACAAATTAGCCAGAAATTGACAAATGACACAACTATATTGATCACATGCACACGTAACTGAAGAGAAGGCAATTGCTGATGATGTTGAAATGAACAAGTCTGCATAACCCTTGCTTGAGCTCCTCCGTTACCAACCAACATCAACAATGTTTTGTAACCTCTGCTTCAAACATATATTTAGTTAAAACAACAGACACACCCCCCCTACTAAACTAAGTAAGACTGAATAAAACTCAACATTTATTTATTTTAATCACTCACTCTATGAAAAATATCCACTTACTACATTTCTGATTCAAATCCAATATTCCAAAACCCATCGGGCGTCATTGGAGGAACGTACTTGTACCTGTGTCTTGAAACACCATCATGGTGCTCACACCCCACACCATTCTTGTTTTTTCCTTCGTTTTCAGGAAGAACAGCATCATAGAATTTCTTGCACTGCTTGCATTCTATCCCCCTTAGATTTTCTCGCTCTGCTTTCTTCCGTACAGCCTCCACATACTTGAAGCTTTTCTTACCATCACAACCTACTCCTCTTGTCTGCTCCTGCTCCTGCTTCTGGGGACAAGGATCCACATTCATGTCCTGTGTTTCATCATCATCATCATCATCACACACAAAGTCTTTCATTTTTTCAGCTACATTAGTAGAACTAGCTGGAGCAACTTTTAATGCTCCTGTCTTCACCTTGTTCAGATTCTCCTTAACGTTTTCAAAAGGAGTGTCAAGGAAATCATCGTGTGGATCAGGCCCACCCCGGTTTTGATGCGCCCTAGTCTCTATCCAACTTGACCCAGCAGGGCGCTTCATCCCAGCAACTACACTATAACTTTTTCGAGTTTCAGATCTTGGTGTGATAAATTCTCTTGAAGTGAAGGGCACTGACCGAACGGACGACTTCTCTTTCTCATGCTCTAAATTATCGTCAATATCAACCTCCTCTTTTACTTTTATGCGTTCCTCATCAACAGCATTCTTCTTTGTGATACCTGGAAGCGTAACCATTATTTTTAGGAAGAAAAAACATCGAGAAATCCATGATGGAATATGAATGAATGAATGAATATCTAGGAACATCCCAGAAAAAGTTAACTACTCAAACAAACATACTATTTTCTGCATCTTATCTGTCCAAGTCTAAAAATACAAAGGGAGCAAACTCTTACTTACATAGCTTGTCTATCTGATTCTCTTCGCGGCTCAAAGAATGCTCCTGCTCGACTGATCTGCTATCACGAAGCATGTTGTCACTTGTATAGCCACACTTTCTTAAAAGGTAAGCATGTTGGGATGTCAAGCTTTTATGTTTCTTAACTAGATCGTTAAACTTCTTCTCCAACAACAACAGCTCAGACTCTAAATTGCCAGACCGACTGCGACTTTGTCCAAGGCATCCCGGCAAATCTTTAAGTTTAACCTCATACCTCAGCCATTTTTGCTCTTCCTCGTGTCTATTCAGCTGCGGTTTATTGTCAGTAGCTTCTGAATTATCCAAATGTAATTCTTTGCTGAACTTCCTTCCTTCTTGAGCTTCTACAGTCTTTTTCTGTTGCATCTCCTCATCAAGTCTCCTGATTGTATCTTCCAAGTATTTTGATTTGGCAATTAGTTGCTCTTTTTCCTTTTCCAAATCCAGCAGCAGCTCCCCCTTTTCCAAAACTTGAGCATCTTTTGCTTTCAATTCCTTTTGCAACTCTCCTGTCACTAACTTTACCTTCATTAATTCTGCACCTTTGAGCTTAAGCTCTTCCTTAAGTCCTTGAACCAACTTATCAAATTCATCAATTCTCAGCTGTTGGACTCTCAGTTTGCCTCTAAGCTCTGACAATTCTACTTTCAGAGATTTATTTTCAGCAACAACATCCTCCTTGTCATATTTAAGCCTTTCGATTTTCTGTAATAGGTCATTCTCCTTTTCTCTCCATGTAGCTTGTGCGGCATGCTTGGCTTCACCATAGATGTCCTGCAAGTTTCTAGCTTTTGTTTGAAATTTAGGGTAGAGCTGGCTGCAGAATATATATTCCATCTGGGAAATCCTATCTTTAGCTTCCTGGATTGTGGCAACCAGTATGGTGCTAAGGCTGGTTATATACGTGGTGTCATCCCAATCAAGCTTGATCTCTACAGTAGGAGTACCTTTAACGCCGTCATCTTGCTGCTGCATCTCCATCTGGTATATGGGAAGAAGTTAAAGGATATCACCAACTAAACTGCTAAATTAGATGTGACAAAGAAGTTGAAACTTTCTTTGCAGTTAACGCCAAACAATAGATAACCTATATCAGTCCCATAATCAAAAGGCAAATACATAAGGAGGTTGTAATTGCAAATTTAAGCTAATTTCACGAACAAAAACGATATTATCATCCTACTAAAACGAGATATGCAGGCGGCCAATTAAGAAACAATCCCAGCAAGGTCCGAAGGCAAGAGTCAACAGTATTTTGCAGAAAACACAAGTGTAGTTTCTAATTAACTCGGCACCAGTAAAAATTATAGCACATAGCAACAGCAGCTTCTAAAGGAGTTAGGGAAAACAAGTGATTAGTAGCATGGATAAAGAAGAAGGGAGAATAATGAAGAATCGTCAGTTTCAGTAGAAGTAAAAGTAGTGGAGATGCGTGATAGACAGACCGAATGAGCTGGGTGAGTGTGGGTGCAGAAGGCAAATGCAATCTATCTGATTAGGTCGTCCACAAACGAAGGGCCAATGTCGCCGTCGTCTCAGGTGGGCTCCGATCGGTGTCTGATGGGTAGGAAGGAATCAGTGTCAATCCTCCTTGTAAGAAAGAAAGTAGTCAGATCAGAAAGAAGAGCATTGCAAATTGGAATGAAATGCAATGCAATGGAGAAGAGAAGAGATAACTTACTTATATGCGATTTATTATTCTCCTCCATTTTCTTAGGGCAGGCAAGGCTTCCCGCCCAAGCTAATCCAATGGTGGTAGTAAGGGGCTGTTTGGTTAAGTCTAATATCTATGGGAAATTGTCTATTTTTCCTCAAACTTCTGTTGTCCTTATTTCGCTCCCAAACTATTGAAGTCAATTCCCAAGATAGGTTTGATTTACAGTCATTGAAGTTTCTTATTTATGATTATAAATCAGTCATTGAATTTTACAACCGAATAATATCAACTCCAACACTCTCTAATATTCTTTCTCCCTCCGAAAATTATTTTGCTGAGATAGTTTGACTCATTCATGACAACTTAATTAGCAATGACTCTTCATATGTGTGATCACGGAAAATTTATGAAATTGCCCTCCTACGAAGTTGTAATTTGAAAAATGCCCCTCTAAAGATAAAATTTATGGAAATGCCCCGTCCCGCTGATAATATCAGCGGGATGAAAATGACGTGTCAGCGGGACGTGACGTGTCCCGCTGACTGACACGCGTGATGATAAGTCATCACGCGTAATATCAGCGGGATGGAGTGACGTGGCAGCCGTCCCGCTGATATTATCAGCGGGATGGAGTGGCGTGTCAGCGGGACGTGACGTGTCCCGCTGACTGACACGCGTGATAATAATGAAGTGTCGGAATTTGCGGTATGAATATAGGTTTTCGAGTGGAAACGGCAATCTGAGCAAGACCAATAGTTTACTATTGGGTTTGACGTTTATTAGCAGAATTCATTCGTTTAGAGGTCGAAATTTGCAGTTTTATATTTCTTCGGGTCTTTTTGTAATTTATCGGTTTTGTTAGGGTATGTTAGCAAGTTTCGGTTTTTGAGCTAGGGTTAGGGTTTTTCTTTTCAGTATTTAATCTATGTTAGCCGTCATTTACATTCAGATTATTGATATATGAAAAAAAAAATGAGGTTTTCCTCTACCTTGCGTCAATTCTTCGGGTATTCTTAGAATCAACGAATTCTTGCGCCCTCTATCCATCAAAATTTCGGTATTCCCCTAGAATCAACGTGTTTTGATCCATCTATGTCGGCATTCTAGTTGATTCTAGGGGAATACCGAAATTTTGATGGATAGAGGGCGCAAGAATTCGTTGATTCTAAGAATACTCGAAGAATTGACGCAAGGTAGAGGAAAACCTCATTTTTTTCCATATATCAATAATCTGAAAGTAAATGACGGCTAACATAGATTAAATACTGAAAAGAAAAACCCTAACCCTAGCTCAAAAACCGAAACTTGCTAACATACCCTAACAAAACCGATAAATTACAAAAAGACCCGAAGAAACATAAAACTGCAAATTTCGACCTCTAAACGAAGGAATTTTGCCAATAAACGTCAAACCCAATAGTTACTATTGGTCTTGCTCAGATTTCCGTTTCCACTCGAAAACCTATATTCATATCGCAAATTCCGACACTTCATTATTATCACGCGTGTCAGTCAGCGGGACACGTCACGTCCTGCTGACACGTCACTCCATCCCGCTGATAATATCAGCGGGACGGCTGACACGCGTGATGACTTATCATCACGCGTGTCAGTTAGCGGGACACGTCACGTCCCGCTGACACGTCATTTTCATCCCGCTGATATTATCAGCGGGACGGGGCATTTCCATAAATTTTATCTTTAGAGGGGCATTTTTCAAATTACAACTTCGTAGAAGGGCAATTTCATAAATTTTCCTGTGATCACCTACATAGTGTAAACTTAAACTACTCTTCTTTGTAGAGAAACATGTTAAACTTGTTGATATATAGGATATATATGTTGCGTCTTTTATGGGACTCCATTAGTACGAGCTCAATTTATAATGTTGCGTCCAAATTCAACCGGGTAGTCGGACTCTTCGGCACTTCGGGTATGGGGACACGTCGGGTGTCGGAAGTGGATTGTTTGGTGACGACAATGGGCTGTTGACCGGTGCGCGGTTGACGGGTGTCGGCTGTGCACGGTTGACAGTTGCCGGTTGACGGTTGACGGACGTGTACGCCGCGCCTCCGGACCGTTTTCGAACCTCGGATATTGTGTTTGGGCCCGTTGTGTGATTTTTGACGTGTTTACGAAGTCCTGAATGTTAATACGAACCCGAATTGGGCAGATATCCAACACTTGCCCCCGAGTCAAGTAACGGTTCAGACCATACTTGACTCTATTTTAAGCTAGGATATAAGCCCAATTTAGGTTCGGAGCTGACCTCAAGGGTGACTTGTTTGACAATTGAGCGCGACGGCTTCGATTTCGCTCCACTTTAATTTTTTTCGGGAGGTATGTTAACTGTCGACATGATTAGTGCAACCAGAAATATACATATAATAGTGAACAATAATCAGCGTGCACATGTTTTTTAACTTATGCAATAATCCTCGTGGAAACATGCAAACATGACATATAATGTCAACATGAACGTGATGCTAGCATTGTCAGACCTAAAATCTGACCTACAGTGAATTACGTTTTTGAAAACGTGCATTTTGAAATGAGTCGCCACTAGTTAATTAAGGTTAATCAGAATCCTAAATCACCTAAGCGAATAACGAATTAAACACCTAGGCGTAAAATCGGTCTATGATCAGAAGTTCGAGTTCGGGGGTTCTATTACGAATTAAAAATATAATTTTTAATTACGCCCTTTCGGTACTCAATTTACTTAATTTGCCAATTTTATCATTTACATACATTATGCCCAATTAATCTAAAAAATGTCAAAATTAATCAAATTTCATCATGAAAATATTAATCAAATATAAACCTAAATCTAAAAAAATTAATTATAACCTATAACTACTAATAAAAATGAAATCTAAAATACTGAAAAAAAAACTTCTAACATGCTATTAAATTAAAATTAGTCAATTATGATTAAATTACTAATTAAATTTTACCAATTACATCTAAATTATTAATTAAATCTAACTAATTACATTTTAATTTTTAATTAATTATAATATAATAATAATTTAAAACAGAAAACCTAATAACCAAATATTAATAATAAATAAATAAATAAATAAATAAATAAAGATAAAATAAAAATAAATAAAATAAATAAAAAATAAAACAACAGCGGGGAAGACACTCACCTGGTGGAGGTCAGAGCCGGCAAGAGGTGTCGCCGGCGGGACGGCGGCGGGGCGCGACGGCAGCAACAGCAGCGGGCACCGGCAGCAGCAGCGGATGGCGGCAGCATGACAGACCACGAAAGAGGACTCCGGCGAGGTCACTGGTGTGGCTGCTGGGATTGGACCAGTGGCTCGACACGGGTCGGGACGGCACGGCAGTGGGCGAGGCAGACGACGGTCAGACGACGAAAAGGGGGCTCCGGCGAGGCCAGGCAGGGCGGGGTCGCGGCGGCACCGTTAGGCAGAGGTGAGGGAGCTGTGACAGAAGAAGAGAGAGAGAGAGAGAGAGAGAGAGAGGGGGGGTGGCCGGCGCAGGCGGAGGGCTGGCCACCGGCAGGGCCACCGGTGTGGCCAACGACAAGGGTGGCGCGGCGTCCGGCGGCGAGCTCCGGCGGTCAGGCTGCAGTGATGGAGATCACGGTGAACCAGAAATTTTTTTTTAATTTACTAGAAGACAAAAATCGCACAGAACCCGATGAATAATGTATTATTGCTTCTTTTTGGTCTTTTTTTCTGTGTGTCTTACAATGTAAACTAGACCCCTATTTATACTAAAACCCTAGACTAGATTACAGATAAAATTCAAATAAAAAATACTAACAGATAATTATTCTAGAGAATATTCCTAAGGATATTTATCTTTACAGATAATTATTTTTTTAATAAAAAATAAAATCTGGAGATAAATATCTTACAAATAATTTTCTAAAATAAAAAAAAAAACTAATTATTATATATATATTTTAAATAATTCCGAAAACATTAAATAAATTCGAAATAATTTAAAATATATTTTATAATAATTTCCCTAATGTGCCCTTGAGCATTTTTGGAGACTTTGTGGCTTGACGCGTCCGGAATTTGACGTATCATGTGTAACGTCGTTACGTCCGGGTCAAAATCGAGTGTTTACAGTTTGCCCCTCTTTGGACGAACTCCCGTAGAATGTGTTCGAAGGGGTTTGTCCTAAGACGAGGAAACACTGATTTTGACCAGAAAGTATATTCTCTTCCGATTCTTCAAAGTCTTCAAGGTGGCTCATATGCTTATTGGTGCGGATAGATAAAACCTCTATCGGCGGGACGCCTGTTGGCGGTGCCTCCATTAGCGATGCAGAAAGTGAAGCCTCCAGTGGCGGTGCGGAAAAGTAAAGCCTCGGTCGGCGGTGCCCCTGTTGGCGGTGCCTCCGTTGGCGGTGCAGAAGGTAAAGACCTCAATCGACGATGCCTCCAGTGGCGTGCGACAAGGAAAAGCCTCCAGTGGCAGTGCGGAAAGTAAGCCCCCAGTGGCGTGCAGAAAAGTAAAGCCTCCAGTGGTGTGCGGGAAAGTAAAGCCTCCTGTGGCGTGCGGGAAAGTAAAGCCTCCTGTGGCGTGCGGGAAAGTAAAGCCTCTAGTGGCGTGCGGGAAAGTAAAGCCTCCAGTGGCGTGCGGAAAAGTAAAGCCTCCAGTGGCGTGCGGAAAAGTAAAGCCTCCAGTGGCGTGCGGAAAAGTAAAGCCTCCAGTGGTGTGCGGAAAAGTAAAGCCTCCAGTGGCGTGCGGAAAAGTAAAGCCTCCAGTGGCGTGCGGAAAAGTAAAGCCTCCAGTGGCGTGCGGAAAAGTAAAGCCTCCAGTGGCGTGCAGAAAATAAAAACCTCGATCGACGATGCCTCCAGTGGCGTGCGACAAGGAAAAGCCTCCAGTGGCGTACAGTAAATTAAAAACCTCGATCGACGATGCCTCCAGTGGCGTGCGATAAGGAAAAACCTCTAGTGGCATATGTCGGAGAAATGCCTTTAGTGGCGTCCGTCGGAGAAGAGCCTCTAGTGGCATATGTCGGAGAAATGCCTCTAGTGGCGTCCGTTGGATAAGGGCCTCGAGTGGCTTGAAGACTTGAATGCATGTCCCTAATTTTTGCCTAAACTGCGCATGACGCGACAACTTAGCGGGATCTTTTTATTTTTTTTTTAATCTCTCATTTTCTCTCATTTTGCCACGGTTAGAATTTTAGACCGTGCCCCTCTAATTTTTGCATGGATTGCCCCTTGGGTTTTCATTCCATCGTGATTTTATTTTCTCTCCTTTTGCCATGATTGCAATTCCTGAATTTTCTATCATGCCCCTCGTTTCCTAATTTTGCCTAGGCTGCCCTTTCGGGTTTTCAACCTAACGGAAGCACTCTTTTTTTTGTAGCCGATTAAACGGTGGCTGTGTCCCGTACTTTATTTCCCGTCACGATGCGAGAGTATTTGTAGCCATTTTGAGGGTGGCTGTGACCCTTTTCTCACCGTCTTCAATGTCGCGAGAGCTCTTTTGATTTGTAGCCATTTGGAGGGTGGCTGTGGCCCTTTATTTTGTAGTCGTTTTAGGGACGACTGTGACCCTTTTTTATTTTCCCGCCTTTACAAGATTCGCGGGGTCACTCTTTTATCTGTAGCCGTTTAGAGGGTGGCTGTGGCCCTTTATTTTGTAGTCGTTTTAGGGACGACTGTGGCCCTTTTTATTTTCCCGCCCTCACGGGGTTCGCGGGGTCACTCTTTTATCTTTAGCCGTTTGGAGGGTGGCTGTGGCCCTTTCACTTATTCTCCGCTTTTGATGTTGCGGGAGCGCTCTTTATCTGTAACCATTTGAAGGGTGGTTGTGGCCCTTTATTTTGTAGTCGTTTTAGGGACGACTGTGGCCCCTTTTTATTTTCCCGCCTTTTCAAGATTCGCGGGGTCACTCTTTTATCGGTAGCCGTTTGGAGGGTGGTTGTGGCCCTTTATTTTGTAGTCGTTTTAGGGACGACCGTGGCCCTTTATTTTCCCGCCCTCATAAGATTCGCGGGGTCACTCTTTTATCTTTAGCCGTTTGGAGGGTGGCTGTGGCCCTTTCACTTATTCTCCGCTTTTGATGTTGCGGGAGCGCTCCTTATCTGTAACCATTTGAAGGGTGGTTGTGGCCCTTTAAAAATTTCTCCCGCCCTCTCAGGGTTCGCGGGGATCTCTCTTTATATGTAGTCATTTGAAGGGTGACTGTGGCCCTTTTCATCCCGCTTTTAATGTTGCAGGAGCTCTTTGTCGCCGTTTTAAGGGTGGCTGTGGCCCTTTGAATTGATTTCCTAGCCTAACAAGATTCATGGGAATACTCTTTATATGTAGTCATTTGAAGGGTGACTGTGGCCCTTTTTATTCGTAGTTGATTTAGGGACAACTGTGACCCTTTTATTTCTTCACTGCTCTCATAATATTAGCACAAACACTTTTTTCATTTTCCTGTAGCCGATTAAAGGGCGGCTGTGACCCTAAAGAAAACTGAGTTTTTTTTTTTTTTGCTCTTCTTTTTCTCCTTTTTTACTCTTTTTTTTTTGCTTTTGTGCTTTTTTCATCTTACCTTTTGCCATGATTGCCCCTGCGGGTTTTCAATCATGCCTCTCTCCCTGACTTTTGCCTAGGTTTTCAATCTAGCGGGAATTTATTTTTTCTCTCTTTTTTTTTTTTCAAATGGAAAGAAAATCTACAGAAACTAATCAACAACAACTATGTTACATGCCCCTAATAGCAGATTGAACATTTTAATTTCTCAGAACCTCTCCGTGGGAAAACTTGTCAAATAATTTATTATGTCGATGTCTTGAATGGAGGATCCTTTCAATGGGTGGACGACACCGGCAATAATTTCTTCTTCCTCTCAAATGCTCTTTCATTAGCACGGTCGATCTTCATGGAATCTTGATCTTTTGTAATAGGAAGATCTCTGGATGTCTTCTATCTTCAACCATGCTTGATCTTAACAGGAATGCCCCACGGCTACATCTGACTGGTTCATAATTCGTCGCATGCTGGACGAATGGCCTGATTAATGAACACACATGGATGGTGTTGAGTTTGGCATAGTGGTCCGCAAGTGGTAAACTTAGGCATAGATATCGTCCGAGGTATCTGGGATAACTGGCATAAGAATGGTCGACGAGCGAGGGGTCGTACACGAGATGTGCTCTTCAGGAGTTTTGATTTGGATGATTATCCAAGCTGCACGATGAATAAGGAAAAACTCAAATTTCGGGGATAAAAATGATCACAACTTTCCTTACCTGGGAGTTGGATTTTTCAGTGGGCAATGTGCTCGCTATCCGACTGGACCTGCTGCATGTCCTGATTCTCCTGCTCCGCAACTTGTATATGTACACCTGCTGAGAAGTACATGCCCCTAGTGGCAGACTGAAAATTTCAAAACTTTTTTCGGAAAAGGACTCGGTTAATCGAGTCAAGTTACATTTGTTAGGTTATGAGATCTAGGTCAACGGGTGGTCGGCTTTGATCTCGCTCCTCACTGGGGATGTGTGTGATCCGGTATTCCTGAGTTGCCCTGTCTTTGCCTATGTCCTTCCTTCCTCCCTTCCTTCCTTCGCTTCTTCTCTCCTTCTACCCTGCAGAAGGGGCAGTACCAGACACGGAGGGGGGGGGGGGGTGGTGCCTGGTGAACCCTCTCTGATGCCTAAGTCAGTATTCTTCTTAGAGAGATAAACTAGAGAGATGTCAGAGCAAAATAATCCAAATTGCCAAGATGATCAAATGAGTTGTGAAGGTGGGGTATTTATAGGCAACGGTGTCATTAAGGTGGCTTAATGACATCGTTAACCTTTAAACACAATTAATTAACCTTTAAGCGCATAATTAAGACCTTAGGATACGGAGAAGGTAGGCGACGTGAACCGAGTGTGGGTATCTAAGAATGGCGCAGGGGCCCTTGGGGGGAGGAGAAATCCGACCCCCAAGGGTAGGGGTTGGGTGAGGGCACCCAACCCCTCCTAGGGAGGATGGGGTTGGCCAACCCCATCCTTCCTAGGAGAGATCAGGTTGGCCGACCCGATCTCTCCTAGGAGAGATCGCCTCGGCCGGACGAGCGCTCCGGCCTCGTCCGAACCGTTGATGTGTTCGCGAAGTGTTCGGGTTGAAGTTTCGATTTACAATCGGTAATGGGACGATAAAAATACAACGGTTTGCAAGTCAACGGGTTCAAATTGGGCGTATATCCATCACATGCCCCCGAGTCAACCAATGGCCTAACCCTTGATTGACTCTATTTCAGGATGGTATGATACGCGCAATTTGAAACCGGGGTTTCTACCTTTCATCTGAGTGCCAGCTTACCCATGGATGCGTGTCTTCGACTCTGCCCCCTGTCTTATGAGATAGAGGAGTTGTAAACGTTAGAGTAGCACGGACGTATGCCTAAGCATGCGTCCGTCTGAGGCGGGAGCAATAAATCTATTGTTGTTACCGGCGTATACTTAAAAAATGCATACTCTTACAAGGATGCAATACGAATGCAACTAAGTGACTTATGCTTCAAATTCGTGCCGGGATTCTATCTAAGTGAGGAAAAATTTAATTTTGGCCAAAAATTTTCCTAAGTATGGAATGCTCAAAAATAAAACTATCTTGATAGTTTTTCTAAGTATGGAGACATACTTAGCCATAGTTGAAAGGGATAAAAATGATGGTTTTTCCTTGGCCCTTAGATCTCATTTAAAGATAGATGGAGGGTGGTGATTAAAACCCTTTAAAAAACCCTATCATCCTTTCAATATAGAGGAGAGTTAGAAAAATACCTTAGTGAATCACCATAGCCACCATCTTCCCTCTTCACTCACCCTTGGAGAGCAACAAAAGTTTGAGAGCACCCCCAAGGTTAGGGCCGGCCGAAATTTCCACCAAGGGGCAGAAATCCGGCCAGCAACTCAGCCGGGACCGGCGACAGGAGGGAGCCCAGTCAAAGGCGACGACGTGGTCTCAGTCGGACGGTGGCCAGCGGCGACGCGGAGACGGCTGGAAGCTCGATTGGCGACGGCGACGCGGCATTGGTCGGACGGCGGTGGTCGACGACGAGCCTACCTCTGACGACGACAGCACCAAGTCCGGCGGGGGTCGTCGACGGCGATACAAAGCAGCTCCGGTGTGACCTTGGGCGGCTTCCGGCGACGGTGGGGCGGCTGGGATCAATTTCGGCGACGACGGGGTCCGACCTCCGGCGAGGACCTGATTTCCGGCAACACCCAAATTTGAATTCCAGACCCGTTTATCACATCGGGTCGGGTTTTCCGAAGGTTCGCTCTTTTCCTTTCCGTTACCGTGTAAAACGTTGATTTTTGAATTGTTGAGATTTGATTGCCGATGCTTGATTGCCGATGTTTAATTGCCTAAATTTGATTGAATGTGGGATTGCCGCGGATAGCCGTTGATAGATGTGGATTTGGGGAAAAATGTTTGCCGGTCGTCCGGATATGGTTTCTTGTCCGATTGGGCTATCCCGGTCTTGAATTTGATGTCGTACCGCCGTTGGTGTGTTAATCTTTGTTGGAGGGTATAACGGTAATCTTTTTCCAAAACCCGACCTTAGGCTCGGATAAAATTATTCAACTTGGTTGTCGTGGTGTCCTTGGCTCATGTTGACTATCTTTGCTGGGTGTCTTTGGATCTTTGATTGTTGTCGTTGGTCGGGTGTCAGAGTATTTCCGGTTCTTCGGAAATTTTCTTGTCTTGATATTTGTCGTGCCGTGGCAGGTACTGTATTCCTGGTGGTGTCCGCGCACACAGACTCTACAGAGGCGTCGCATCCTCCGAAGGATGAGTGAGTTCCTTTTCTCTTCCTTTTTGGTCGCATTACTTCCTTTCCTATTGCTAGCTTAGTGTCGTGACCTTCGTTGGGGTGTTAGTCGAAATTTGATTCGTACTTTGGGATTTCCTGCTACCTTTGCCTTAGGTCTTGCTACCCTGTCGGAGAACCATCTCACTAGGTCCGATTACAATGAACATGTTACCCTAGGAGATATCTGTCCCCTAGATGAGCCTCTGTATCCTTTTCTCCCCTCCTTGGGGAATACTCGCGAGACGGTGACGGAGCCTCCTATAGGGAAGGTCGCCGTGTACCCCTCCCAGATCCGATTCGGGCTGAGGTTGCCTTACTGTGACGAGCTTATAGAGTTGAGCAGGTTCTTCAGGATTTCTCCTGTGAACCTTGCCCCCAGTGCCCTTCGTGTCTGGGTAGGCTTCCGGGTGCTGTGCCATTGGTACTCCTGGAAGTACTCCCTCGTGCTATTCTGATGTTTCTACCGGTTCCAATACCAGACGAAGGTGGGGTTTGCGAGTTTCGTAACTCGCCATCCGACCTTCAAGGATCTCCGATTTGCTGATTTCGGGCTGAGTGGGGTCGAGTGGGATACCTCTCTCCGCTTCGTGGCCCGGAGTGACAACTCAGCCAGTCACTGGGCTAAGCATTACTTCTTCATTACGGATCGATACGTCACTTGGTCGGTCTTGAATGAGGATCGGTCCGATGGTTGGCCTGCTTTCGGGGAGTTCTCTTCAGTTGATTTAGAGACTATGGAGATCATTCACGAGAGCAACAGGACTCGGTCATACTGCCCCGTGTCCTTAGTGACTGAGACGGATCTTTATGAGGCCGGGATGAGTTTGACTCCTGACTCCGGGGGTTCGGTATGTCACTTAGTCTTCCCATCTTTATTTACCTTCTGCTCTTCCTTTGTAGGTTGGTTTCATGGAAAAACCTATAACGTGCAGGGAGCCCCTGTTGATCTGAGCAAGAGGAAGGCTCCTTCTAGTTCCATTCTGAAGAAATCCCCCCTGCCTGGGAAGAAGGCTGGGGCCTCTGGTATGCTTCCTCCTATTTGCTTCTTTATGGTATAGCTTGTGTTTTCCTTATCTTGTTTTTCTTACATTGTTAGGGCGCTCCCCCTTGGTGACCGAGAGGGTCGTCTCCGTTGGCAGAGATTCTGGACCTTCCAAGTCCAAGCCGCGGAGATCTGATTCTGAGGCCGGGGCCTCGGCTGCTAAGAGAAAGAAAGCTGCAGATCCTGCTTCGCCTACTGCTCGTCCTCCGACCCTATCTCGTGATAAGGAGATGGTGGTCGAAGAGGTGCCTTCCCTGGCTGACAAAGGGAAGCGACCTGCTGGTGGTGGTTCCCCTGCCCCCCAGCTGAGGGCACGGTTCTCAGGTATGATCTCTACCTTGTTATTGGTTCTTCTATGTTTATATTCTCATTTGACTTGCTTCGCTTGTGTAGGTGGGCCTCCGACTTTAAGTCGGAAGGATTTCGCACGTCTTACAGATGAAGATGTTATTGGGTCTGAGTGGACTCCTTTCGCTGGTCTGAGGGAGTTCCACCTCGATAGCACCTCCTCTTTGCGGACTCCTGAGGTTGGCGTCCGCGTACTCCGCGGCGCCATCCCCCCTGGCGATCGTGTTGCTCCGCCCAAGTCTCCTGGGGAGACTCGGCGCTTTGTTCAGGGGGTACTTTCTCGTTATGCACCTGTGAGTTGTTCCTTGCTTTCCTCTTATTACTTTCATAATGGCTATCTTTCGGTTACTCATCCCTTAATTGAATTGTTAGGGTATGTCTGACATGGTGAACATGTCCTCGCTCGTGCTCGAGTTATCTGACGAGAAGAAGACCCTTGAGGACAGCCAGGTCTCTCTCAAGGCGGAGGTCGCCACTTCTGCTGAGAAGGCGCGTTTATCTGATTTGAGGATGCAGGAGCTCCGGGACCAAGTGTCCTTGCTTGAGACTACTGTGGGCAGTTTACGCCGGGAAGCTGAGGTTGCAGCGTCGCTCCATTCTGAGGAGCTGCGGAAGTTGGAGGCTAAGTGTCGGGCAGAGGAGAGGACTGTCGCGGTGTCTGAGTACAAGGCTTCCTCTGCCTTAACTGCCGATTATAGCGCGCGTCTCACTCAGGAGATGAACCAGTTTGGTGAGTATCTGGTTGATCACATTTTCCGCATTGATCCTCAGTTCCCAGTTGGTGACCTTGGTGACTTCGGGCCATATGCCACTGGTTACATGGCTGTTCTGAGGGGTCAGGCTGCTGTTGCAGACGAGCCTGCCCCTGCCCAGGTGGATGCTACACCAGTGGAGATTGGTACCTCAGACTCCTCCTCATCATCCATCTCTGCCGGTGGTTCAGCTTCAGGGGGTGAGGGTGACTCCCCCGAAGGTTCTGACTGATGTGTTTATCTCATGCTATCCTTGTATATATAACTATACTCCTTCTCTCCTTTAATGGGTTGAGTGTCTTTTGAGATTGTGGTGGTGTTTGTTGTTACTTTCCTTTGCCGTGTTGTGTTGTTGACTACGTGGTTCGCTTGTCTTTACATTGGTGTTTCTCCTGCTTTTGTATATACTCCTTTGGTTATGGACTCTTCTCTTGGTGTGTTTCCTTTACTTGTCTTTCTTTCGTGCTTTCCTTCATGTCATACCTGCCATTTCATAAAGAAAAAACATTACTTGTTCTTCACATTACTTTACTTAGAAATTTCTTTCTCATGGTATCCTTCTGAGCATGGTGTGATGATCTCTTCTGATACCCCTTACACGGTATACGTTGTACTGTTAGACCAAAGATACGCTCTTGGTGGGCGTCGAAAACTGTTCACGAGACAGGCTCTCGGATGGCACTTAACGTTTCACGGGATAGGCTCCCGGAGGGCTCAGGTTAGTCCAAAGGTACGTTCCTGATTGGCGTCGAAATCTGTTCACGAGACAGGCTCTCGGACGGCACTTAACGTTTCACAGGATAGGCTCCCGGAGGGCTCAGGTTAGACCAAAGATACGCTCCTGGTGGGCGTCGAACTGGTAGTTTGAAATCTACCTCAAGATACGCTCTTGGGGGCGTCGAACTGGTAGTGTTTTTTCTACCTCAAGATACGCTCTTGGGGGCGTCGAATCTGGTAGGTTGCAAATCTACCTCAAGATACGCTCCTGGGGGCGTCGAATTCGTAGTTTTTGGAAACCACTCTCAAGATACGCTCTTGGTGCGTCGAAGTTCGTAGTGTAATAACTACTCTCAAGATACGCTCTTGGGGGCGTCGAAGGTCGTAGTATGAACACTACTCTCAAGATACGCTCCTGGGGGCGTCGAAGTTCGTAGTTTTTGGAAACCACTCTCAAGATACGCTCTTGGTGCGTCGAAGGTCGTAGTGTAATAACTACTCTCAAGATACGCTCTTGGGGGCGTCGAAGGTCGTAGTATGAACACTACTCTCAAGATACGCTCTTGGGGGCGTCGAATGTCGTAGTATGAAAACTACTCTCAAGATACGCTCTTGGGGGCGTCGAATTGCGTAGTATGAAAACTACTCTCAAGATACGCTCTTGGGGGCGTCGAACCTGTCATTGACTTGAAGTCATATCTGTGTAAGGATAACTTCGCGATTATACCACTACATTCACTGGAAAATACTTTTGGGTAACTTCTACTCCCTTAGGAGCATTCATGTTTTTGTACACGTGGGATGCCTTGGTGCACCAAGACATCCTTTGTAGGAATCAAAGATAGTTGTAGAGTTGGAGTAACTTCGTGAGTTCTCCTTCTCAAAAGTTGTTTTTTGAAAAGCTTATAAAGCTGAAAAATGCAAAATGCTAAATATGAAACTAAGGATATGGGGTGGTCATTGTGTCTGTTGCCACGTACTCCTTGAAGCCTCCATTGTGAATCATTTCTTCCACTTCTATCTTCAACACCATGCAGTTGTTGGTTTGATGCCCCCAGGTCCCATGGTACTCACACCAACCCTGTGCATCTCTTCCTAGGAAGGCCTTGCCTTCCTCCCTGCATGTTGGTAGCTCTTCCTTGAGGTGCTTGTGGAAAATTTCTTCTATGCTGATTGTGAGGGGTGTGAATGTGAAATTGACACCTCCTCCCAATGTGTCAGTTTCTCTTCCTTTCCCCGGAACTTCATCCAACTGCTTCTCTTCCTGTGCAAATGCTCTATCCAGCTTTTCCTTGAGCTCTCTCATTGTGCTCGTCATGACCATCTCATAGAGCCCTCCATAGGCCCCGAATGAGTTTGGATGCATGTTTCTAATGAATGTTCTGACTGCTTCTCCCCTTGTGATGTCCATGTTGGCACCATACTTGAAGAATCTCTGGAAATAGCTTGATATAGACTCCCGCGGCATTTGCTTGATATCATCGATGTAGCGGAAGCCTCTTAGGATGGAGTTCCTTGTTCTTTTCCCTATCATGGTGTCTGGCTGCC
This sequence comes from Clarkia xantiana subsp. parviflora, assembly GCA_036873135.1. Lineage (NCBI taxonomy): Eukaryota > Viridiplantae > Streptophyta > Magnoliopsida > Myrtales > Onagraceae > Clarkia > Clarkia xantiana. The sequence goes on along the minus strand of JAPTYO010000015.1, from coordinate 22,700,437 downwards.
AAGGTATGGATGTCACCTTCACAGCCTTGCTCCTGTGTCTCATCGTAGGCACTGTTTGAAAAAACTGCCTGCTCAAACGGAGTGTCACTCCATTCCTCATCCTTCCTTGCTTTTGTCTCCTTCCCCTCCTTCTTCTATCCTGGTTGGCTCCTACCATGACCATAGCCACTGTGTCTGTCCCGTGTGATCCACGTCTCATTGAGTTGACGTAGCACTGCCTTGCAGTGCGTTGATCACCTAGGACTTCTCCAACTCCGTTCTCCGTGATGTACTTCAGCTTCTGGTGAACGGTGGATGGCACTATTTCATATGGGTTTATGGTTGTCCTTCCTAGGATCCCATTGTAGGCTCCCAGGCTTTCAACCACCAAGAAATTGACATTTACCTTCAGCTGGGTCCATCCTTGGCCCATGGTCACTGGCAGGGTTATCATCCCCAGGGGGTAACTTGTTGCCCCTGAGAAGCCAACTAGAGGGAAGTTGACTGGTTTGTTGTCTGCTTTGGTTTTCCCTATCTCCTCTAACACTCTCAAGCTTAGGAGGTCAGCTGAGCTGCCCCCATCCACCAAAATTCTCTTTACATCAAAATTATCAATATCTATCGTAATAACTAGAGCATCGTCATGTGGAAAGACGATGTGGCTTTTGTCCTTTTCTGAGAACTCTATTTTTACTTCTTCTCCTTCTCTTGGCCTTTTCCTCCACCTTGGCACTGAGCTCAGCTTGGATGCATAGACCTCCCTTGCATTAGCAGTTGGGCCACCTGATGCTACTCCTCCATGTATCATGTTTATGATTCCTTTCTTGTTGGGTGGGGGGTTGTAGTCTATTTTGCATTTGCCCTTGTCTCTCTGTGATGGCCCTAGTTGCATATTGTTACCCCCATGGTCTATGAATTGCTTCAGTTCTCCCCTCTGGACGATGTTGTTTATGCTTAGCTTTAGGCTAAAGCATTCATTTGTGTCGTGACCATAAGCCTCGTGGTTGTCACACCATCTATCCTTGTGATTTCCCACCATTGGGGCTCTCCACCTTGCGGGGGGTGACCAAAGCTTTTGGTTCCGCATTTCTCTGAGTACGGTGGCTGGAGTGGCGTTCAATGAGATGAACTTAATGACGTTTATTTCTCTAGCCTTTAAGGGTTCACCCATTTGGTTTCTTTGCTGTGGCGGACGCCATTCCTGCTGCCTTGCATGCTGCGGTGCCTGGGGTGGCTTGCCTTTGTTTGGCCTTTGATTATCTTCCTTGGCTGCCTGAATTTTGGCCTTCTTGCTTGCCCTGTGCCTCTCAAGGTCAATGTGCGTTTTAATTCTTCCTGCAAGCTCCTCCAAGGTGCTTGCTGGCTTTTTGGCCATCTTTTCAGCCAATGTTGACCCAAAGCGACCTAAGTTTCTGATGAAGGCTCGTATTATCTCCCCTTCGGTGATGTCTCCCTGGATGTCTGCAATATTCTGGTTGAACCTAGTATAGTAGCTGGCCAGGGATTCATCGTATTCTTGTTTCACGTCATCAATGGAGCCTGTTCCCTTGAGGAGTTTCCTCTCCCTTAGGTATCTCTGCAGAAACTTTGCTTTTAACTGCTCCCATGAGTGGATGCTCTCAGAGGGCAAGCTGAAGAACCAATGTGAGGCCACCCCTGTTAAGGTGTTTGGAAACAAGAGCGCCTTGTATCTGTCATCAGTGGTCCTCCCAAATAGAGAGGCCTCGTGCTGCTGAATATGCTCTAGGGGGTCTCCCTTGCCACTGTACTTTGCAATTTGCACTGTGTGCAAAGAGTCTGGCACCCTGCTCATCTCCAATTCCCTTGTGAATGGGTGGTTTGTTTTGTCACTTAGGCAATGCAAGCTGTGTTTCTTTGACTCATTCAATTTCCGGGTTATCATGGCTTCTATCTCCTCCGGGGTGATCATCACCTGCGCCAGAGTATAATCCCTCTGATACCCACTGTAGTTGTAGACTGGGCTTACTGGGTTCCCTTGTCCATGCTGGTATGGACTGTAGGTGTACCCTTGGTATGCCTGCTGGGGTGCTTCATAGAAGTCTTGCCTCCTTGGAGGTCTTGCTTGTCTTTCCTCCCCAAGCGGGGTGTAAGCCCTGTTGCTCTGCTGTTGCCTAGGAGGCACGAATTGTTGCCTTCCCTCTGGGGGTGGCTCCTGGTAATATCTTCTTTGCTCCTCTCGCTGCCCTGCTCGAGGGTGCGAGTAGTGCTCTTCTGTTGGGATCTGCTCCTCTTCATGAGCTTCAGTGTAAGTCCCTTGGGTGTATGCCGGCCTTGCATATGCTGTGTGGGCGCGGTTGCCATCTCTTTGTGCCGGCATCCCATACGGGTACCTTTGGGGTTGCTCCTCATAATAATATCCCTCAGGGGGTGCCGTGTTGTGGGAAGGCACTCCCTGTTGTTCTCTTTCTCTCTGTGGCCTTCTTGCCCGGGGGGTGGAGGCTGTGGAGGACTCAGCCCCAGCTGGGCGTGAAGGTCCTCCCTCCTGGTTGTTCTGTTGAGGAGGCTGTGGTATTTCTTGTGGCTCTGGATGCATTGGCTGCTTCCCAGGGTTAGGCTGCCTCTCTGGGGGTATGGGCTCTCTCTTCCGCCCATTGCCCCCGAGTGGGCGTTGGTGCCTAGACACCCTACTGTTCGTCATTGCACGTGTAATAGCCAGGCTTTCTGTCCGAAGCCCGCAGACGGCGCCAAGTGTTAGGTTATGAGATCTAGGTCAACGGGTGGTCGGCTTTGATCTCGCTCCTCACTGGGGATGTGTGTGATCCGGTATTCCTGAGTTGCCCTGTCTTTGCCTATGTCCTTCCTTCCTCCCTTCCTTCCTTCGCTTCTTCTCTCCTTCTACCCTGCAGAAGGGGCAGTACCAGACACGGAGGGGGGGTGGTGCCTGGTGAACCCTCTCCGATGCCTAAGTCAGTATTCTTCTTAGAGAGATAAACTAGAGAGATGTCAGAGCAAAATAATCCAAATTGCCAAGATGATCAAATGAGTTGTGAAGGTGGGGTATTTATAGGCAACGGTGTCATTAAGGTGGCTTAATGACATCGTTAACCTTTAAACACAATTAATTAACCTTTAAGCGCATAATTAAGACCTTAGGATACGGAGAAGGTAGGCGACGTGAACCGAGTGTGGGTATCTGAGAATGGCGCAGGGGCCCTTGGGGGGAGGAGAAATCCGACCCCCAAGGGTAGGGGTTGGGTGAGGGCACCCAACCCCTCCTAGGGAGGATGGGGTTGGCCAACCCCATCCTTCCTAGGAGAGATCGGGTTGGCCGACCCGATCTCTCCTAGGAGAGATCGCCTCGGCCGGACCAGCGCTCCGGCCTCGTCCGAGCCGTTGATGTGTTCGCGAAGTGTTCGGGTTGAAGTTTCGATTTACAATCGGTAATGGGACGATAAAAATACAACGGTTTGAAAGTCAACGGGTTCAAATTGGGCGTATATCCATCAAATTGATCGGCACATTGAATCTTCACGGGATTCTCGATGATCTTTTGAAATTTTCTCATCTCCTGACATGTCCGATCTCAATGGGAGATGCCCCATGGTTATCGCTTAATGGTTTAAACCTGGCCACATAACGGTTGTGTACCTTGTCTTGGAAAGCGTATTAATTTCACACATGGTAGGTGAAATTCTTCATAGAAAATCTTCGAAGCGCTCACGTTTCACACGGTTGCGGCATTGTTTGAAGTGGTCATCCGACCTGCAAAAGAGTAGGCACACTCAAATCTCAAGGAAAAAATTAAGTACAATTTAACGCACCTCAGCGTTAGATATCTCGAGTGTGCAATTTGTTCGTTGTGCAACTGGATGACTGCATGTTCTTTTTTGTTGCCCCATTTAGCCGGCATAGCTTATGTGTTCATGATACCTTAACCAAGGGTACCTGAAAAGAGTGAAAGAAAAATCAGTGTAGAGAATATGAGAAATCATGCATGATTTTTTTTTTTTTTGAAAACTCTAATGTCATTCATTTCATAATTTAAAATTTATGATCAAATGTGTTTTGCACCATCATGGAGTTTACTGAGTTTGCTGAGTGCATTATCTGGCTCGAACGCAGGACAAATGCTCAAAACAAAGTTTTTTTCAAAAAGGTTTTATCGTCCCTTGTTTAAAATCGAATAGTAGCACTCAACTGCACAGTTAAACTATTTTCTCAAAAAAAAATCAAAACTCCCATTTTTAAATGCTCGCTCATGCGAATGTTGAAATGACGATATTGCCAAAAAAAGTGCAATACACTTTGGATAAGAACGAATGACACGTTGAGTTTTTTTTATTTTTTTAAAAAATGCTCATGCATGCTCGAAAGTTCAAATTCTACTGTTAAGAAAGTTACAACTTACGACATCTTACCTGAATGACGCATATGAAATGCATTCTGAAAGTTAAGATTCTATTCTAAGAAATTCACAACTTACAACAATTTACCTGAATAATGCATATGAAATGCATATTTTGAAATGAAAATTTCAGGTGGATTTTTTTTTTTTTTTAAATAATGCAACTGAGATGCATGTGTAAATTTGAAAGCTCTATAGCTAAAAAAAAACTCACAATTTACCTGAAATGTTTTTTTAAAAAAAAAAAAATGCATATTGAATGCATGCTTTTTTTAAAAAAAATCAGGTAAAAAGGTTTTTTTGAAAATGATGCATATGCAATTCATGTTTGAATTTTAAAAAAAAACTCTAAGAGCTAAAAAGGAATTACAAATTTTCCCAATTTTTTTTAAATGATGCACATTGAATGCATTAACAGAATTTTACAACTTACATGAAAAGTTTTTTCTAAAAAATAATGCGTATGAAACACATGATTGAAATATAACATTCTGCTAAGTAATTTTGACAACAACACATGGAGTACATGTTTGAAACTAAAAGTTCTACGACTAAGAATGTGTACAATCTATCAACATATTATTTTTCCTAAAACAATGCACATGCGATGCACATGAGATGCATACCTGAGATGAAAGTTCTACAGTCAAGATAATTTACAAGATAAAAGATTTTTTTGTTTTTTTATTTTTTTAATGAGGAAAAAAAACAATGCATCTTGGATGCTCAAAATTAAGAATTAGGCGAAAAGTTTTTTTTTTAAATGATGCATATGAGATGCACAAAAATAAACACAAGATGCAAACTTAAAAATAAAAGTTCTACAACTGAGAAAAATTACAATTTACCTGAAATTTTTTCGAAAATAATGCATATGATATGCATGTTTTTTTTATTAAAAATTCAGATAAAATATTTTTTAAACAAAGAGCCCTAAAACTAAGAGAGCTTATGGTTTATCTAAAAAGCTTTTTTTAAAATTAACGCATATTGGATGCATTATTAAAAATAAAACAATTCAGTTGAAAAGTTTTTTTTTTTTTTAAACGATGCATATGGAGTGCACGTTCGAAATTAGAAACTCTAACAGTTAAAGCGGAATTACAAATTTTCCTAAATTTTGTTGTTTGTTTGTTTGTTTGTTTTTTTTAAGCAATGCATATACAATACACTAACCAAAATTACAACTTACCTGAAAAGTTTTTTCAAAAATAATGCGTACAAAACACATGTTAAGAATTCAGGTAAGAGGTTTTTTTAGAGAAAAAAATGCATATGAAATGCATGTTTGAAAGGAAGCTCTAATAGCTAAAGAAATTAATTTTTCTGAAATGTTTTTTTTTATGTAATGCGTAACGCACTAACAAAAATTACAATTTACCTGAGAGTTTTTTTTTTCTTAAATAATGCGCATGAGACGCATATTTAGAATAAAAATTTAGGTAAATGTTTTTTTTTAAAGACAATGCGTATGAGATGCATGTTCGAAAATAAAAATTCTACGACTAAATGACTAACAACTATTCAGCTGAAAAAGTTTTTTTTTTTTTTAATATGCGATGAGATGAATGCGTGAGAAATAAAATCTATACAAACAGTCGCATGATAACATTTACAACAAAAACAGATCACGTTAGGGGGTTAAAAAAAAAAGTGTGGCTTTGCTCTACAAGGTAGGTTCCACTTATAGGTTCCCGACAAGGTGGTTTCCTCACCCCATCATAGGGATCATAGGACCTTCACAAGCGAGTGGAGTTGTTCTGAGTCGTTCCGGCGGCTCGGCCGCGCGGTCGTACCCTTACTAACTCTCCGGGTTTCTGGTCGCCCTGGGTTTTAGGCGTTTTGGACATTACACTAAAGTGAGTGTGTGCAAATTTAAGTAATACATATACAACAAAGAAAAATAGTCAGTCATAAAATAAAATAAAATAAAAATTAACTCCACATCTGAAATCACACAAAAATAACCAAGTTAAAATAACGAAGTCAAATATACATATAAAAAACTAAAACATGGCAAATAAGCAAATATAAAGAGCCCGAACCCTCAATCTTCCCCAGCAGAGTCGCCAAATTGTCAGACCTAAAATCTGACCTACAGTGAATTACGTTTTTGAAAACGTGCATTTTGAAAAGAGTCGCCACTAGTTAATTAAGGTTAACTAGAATCCTAAATCACCTAAGCGAATAACGAATTAAACACCTAGGCATAAAATCGGTCTATGATCAGAAGTTCGAGTTCGGGGATTCTATTACGAATTAAAAATATAATTTTTAATTACGCCCTTTCGGTACTCAATTTACTTAATTTTCCAATTTTATCATTTACATACATTATGCCCAATTAATCTAAAAAATGTCAAAATTAATCATGAAAATATTAATCAAATATAAACCTAAATCTAAAAAAATTAATTATAACCTATAACTCCTAATAAAAATGAAATCTAAAATACTAAAAAAAACTTCTAACATGCTATTAAATTAAAATTAGTCAATTATGATTAAATTACTAATTAAATTTTACCAATTACATCTAAATTATTAATTAAATCTAACTAATTACATTTTAATTTTTAATTAATTATAATATAATAATAATTTAAAACAGAAAACCTAATAACCAAATATTAATAATAAATAAATAAATAAAGATAAAATAAAACATAAAAAAAATAAATAAAAAATAAAACAACAGCGGGGAAGACACTCACCTGGTGGAGGTCGGAGCCGGCAGGAGGTGTCGCCGGCGGGACGGCGGCGGGGCGCGACGGACGGGAGCGACGACAGCTACAGCAGCGGGCACCAGCTGCAGCAGCGGACGACGGCGGCATGACAGACCACGAAAGAAGACTCCGGCGAGGTCACTGGTGTGGCTGCTGGGATCAGACCGGTGGCTCGACACGGGTCGGGACGGCACGGCAGTGGGCGAGGCAGACGACGGTCAGACGACGAAAAGGGGGCTCCGGCGAGGCCAGGCAGGGCGGGGTCGCGGCGGCACCGTTAGGCGGAGGTGAGGGAGCTGTGACAGAAGAAGAGAGAGAGAGAGAGAGAGAGAGAGAGAGAGAGAGAGAGAGAGAGAGAGAGAGAGAGAGAGAGAGAGAGAGAGAGAGAGAGAGAGAGGGTGGCCGGCGCAGGCGGAGGGCTGGCCACCGGCAGGGCCACCGGTGTGGCCAACGGCAGGGGTGGCGCGGCGTCCGGCGGCGAGCTCCGGCGGTCAGGCTACAGTGATGGAGGTCACGGTGAACCAGAAAAAAAAAATTAATTCACTAGAAGACAAAAATCGCACAGAACCCGAGGAATAATGTATTATTGCTTCTTTTTGGTCTTTTTTTCTGTGTGTCTTACAATGTAAACTAGACCCCTATTTATACTAAAACCCTAGTCTAGATTATAGATAAAATTCAAATAAAAAATACTAACAGATAATTATTCTAGAGAATATTCCTAAGGATATTTATCTTTACAGATAATTATTATTTTTTAAATAAAAAATAATATCTGGAGATAAATATCTTACAGATAATTTTCTAAAATAAAAAACTAATTATTATATATATATTTTAAATAATTCCGAAAATATTAAATAAATTCGAAATAATTTAAAATATATTTTATAATAATTTCCATAATGTGCCCTTGAGCATTTTTGGAGACTTTGTGGCTTGACGCGTCCGGAATTTGACGTATCATGTGTAACGTCGTTACGTCCGGATCAAAATCGAGTGTTTACAAGCATGATTGTGAAAGATGCGAATAGACGATTGATAATTAAATCATGCAAGTAATCATGTGAAAATAATAAAAGATATGAATCATGCATTTAAAATGATATAACGCGTGTGAAGTCATGCGCGCGTTATGTCATGTGCGCACTAAATCATGTGTGCATAGTGTATAGTCATAGCATACTTAGAAAATTCTAAGTGTTGAAATAAGGAGATGACAACATGTAAACATGCTATTTGAGGACGTAGTAATAAATAATTAAAGTTTTAGGATGTACCACATAAATAATGATGGATAGATAGTAACTTTTAGTGCTCTCTCCTTTCTTGAAGAAGAAGAAAACTTGGGAGTGACAAATTTGGGGTTAAGCACATTTGGAGACCAAACAATTTTGGGGTAGCCATTAGGAGGCCAGCACCGGCGGGATTCCGTCGATCGAAGGAGGAGTCGCGGAGCAGCTCACGGCGGCGCGTGGCTTCCAGCGGTGGCGCGTGGCCCACCGGCGACGGCGGGTGGTCGGCTTCCGGGGAGGTGGTCGTCTTTTCGGGTTCGTCTCGTGGGGGTGAGTCTAATTCCGGGTATGGCAAAAACATTCACAACCTTATTTAGGCTCAATTGGATCTTGATTGTCTTTTGAAATTGATTACTCTAGTATGCCCACAAGGTGTTTGATAAAATTCCTACAAGAGGTTAGTTCCACAAATCGGCCAAAATTTTACTAAGGGCTGGAAATTTTGGAAAAATAGAGATAAGTTGTTAAACTTCCCTTATGCATTGTGATTGTTGTCGACATGTTGCCCCATGACTTGAGAGATGTTTTGGCATGCTTAATGTTGGTTGTTAGTCGTTGTCCGGACATAGTTGTTTGTCGTCACATGTTGGTTGACGTATGTTGATTCTTGTCTATTGAGCTTCATATGCTGTCTGCAATCACGATAAAACACTTAGCAAATATTTTTGAGATATTTGATGCTTGTTACCATGATTTTCGTTGACTTCCGTCATAGGAGAATACTTAGAATATATTCCTTGATAGTTGACATCTTGTTGTATGTCGACAGCTGTTGACTAACGTCAACTTGTTGTATGTTGACGGTTGTTGATTGCCATCAACTTGTCGCTCGTTGACGGTTGTTGATTGTCATCAACTTGTTGCGCGTTGACGGTTGTTGATTGCAGACATGGTAGACCACTTAGAAAATATTCCTGACAGCCGACATCTCGTTGTATGTCGACAGCTATACGCGCGTGCTCGTATGTGCGCGCTAGTATGCGCGCACTTGCCCCCACACTTAGAATCTTTTCTCTATCCAGGGCTATGTACGTTGTATCCATAGGCTTGATGTAAACATAGGGTGTATGTCGTCACGGTGATTGTCATGAGTAAAGTGTTTGTCATTTTTCGTTTGTAAACTAACGAACGTTGACTCGACTGTCGGTTGTATTTTCAGGTTGCAAGGTTGAAGTGATTTTGGTATGTGTTGATTCCTTCGTTGAAGTTGCTATCATGGTGAAATACTTAGAAAATATTTCTTCGACAGTTAATACTTCGTCATATGTCGACTATGCATGCGTCCTCTTCGATATCATAATCATGATTGTTGACACCCGCTATTTGATATCTGCCACCATGGAGAAATACTTAGAAAATATTTCTTGATAGTTGGCACTTTGTCATATGTCGACTGCTGACATAGTAGAGCACTTAGAAAATATTTATTGATAGTAGACACTTTGTCATATGTCGACTGCTATCATAGTGGAACACTTAGAAAATATTCTTTGATAGTCAACGCTTGTTATCCGTCGCACGCATTGTTCACTGCGCGCGTTGCTCATTGTGTGCATGATCATAGCATGCGTGATGTAATATCTTGAACACTTAGAATTTCTCATTTGTATGTCAACATACATGTCGTAGTCCTGCATTAACTGAAAAATACATGCAAGTATTAATGTTAGTGTCATAATCATATTCACACTTGTTACCTTAAATGAAGGCGTAGTATCGTGTAGACGCACGTTGATTACGTAGAACACGTAGGTGTCGGGATGAGGCCCATGTTGACATAGTCTTATGTAGATGCGCATAGATCACATAAAACATGTGAGTGTCGGGACGAGCCCCATGTTGACATAGAGTCTCATGTAGATGCGCGTAGATCACATAAAATATGTGAGTGTCGGGACGAGGCCCATGTTGACATAGAGTTACTCCCCGAGGGGGATGTTCGCTATATGATGTATAGAGACTAACAAGTTTGTAGATATGTAGTTGTCTCCATCATGAGAGTGTTCATTCATTAGTGCTTGCATTGATGACTGTCGCATATACACGCGCTGATCAAGTTGTTGATCATCCTTGTAGACTGAGTTGTCAAAGCGTATCTTCTAGAGTACACATCCAGACTTAGCTGATTCTGCGGACATGATAGCCGCTTAAAGACGTGCGGACATGATAACCGCTTAACCCTGAAGTAGTAGATCTTACGTTGGCATGTCGACACGTGCGTACGCGTACTCTCGATCATGGAAATTATACTTATCATTTGGAGATGAGTTGTTACATCTCCTGTCGACGTGTTGAAGCATGAGCTCATTATATCCTGTTTGCTGCCACTATCTTTAGTTTTTGAACAAGAGGTGTCATTTCAGCTTCATAACGCGTCGACACACGCGCGTTGATGCTTGACGTCTTCATACTTAGTTTATGAACAACGTGTCTTTCTGGGTCCAAGTTAGGATCGAGGTCGAATTACCGTCGCCGTCGCTAGCGATGCTTTCACTTGATCCAGAATAAAGCGATCCGACTCCGAGATTCGTTCTTCGAGCAACTTCGAGTGATCTTAGTTTACTGCCAGCGGACTGCCCATCTGCCCCCGTGTCGAAGGGCCGGATCTTGGTGGAGGAGTCGCTTGAAGCGAGCATACTGCTTATATTGATGATCTTCCATTTTGCATCTATCCCTCTTTCTTGCTTGTTTGACGGTAATATTTCTGAGGTGCCATGCGCGTGCTAAGGGGTTACGCGCGTGTTAAGGGATTGCGCGCATGCTGAAGGTGTGCGCATATGCTAGTCCGTTTTGCCCCCATGCATCTTGTTCATCACTCTAAGTATATGCTGCTTAGGTGCTTAGTTTGTTGTATTGGAGACTGTTGTCTTTGCTTGATAGGCTCAATTCGTTATTCTTGATTCCTAGGTGACTATCCTTCGTACGAAGGTTGCTGATGATAGCGAAGTGCACAATTACGTTGTGATGACATCTAGACAAGCGTTGGCGTCTAGATATATGATTTATGGAGGGTGTGTACATTCTTGCCCCTGTGTCCTTGTTTTGTTAACTAGGAATTTTGCTAAGTCTGCCATTGATTGTATGGCACCCTTCGCGCACTTAAGGCGTGATTTTTCATTGCATTATAAGGGACGCATGGTTGCGCATGTAGATATTGAGTGGAATATTTCACTTGCATCCCGTATGAATTCGATTGTGCTTTACCAAGCTTTGTACATCATGTCGGGGTTGTGGTTACCTCGGGTGTTGTTCCCTGAACCTTTTATACGTTTGATGTCGTCGAATAGACCTGTCATGATCATAGTAGAAATGCATGATAACTTGTTAGTAGTATTTCATACCTTGCGTTATCTTTGTTGCCTGTGTGTATTGGACTTGAATGATAGGATATGTATCCTTAGACGATGAACATGATGTCCATAGTTGCGACTGTATGTCGCGCATTGTTGAGTGTTATGAGCGCCACTCTTGGTTAGATTCCAAGGCATGGCCTGGTGCGTACACTTGGTACTTGTAGCGTTGTAAGTAGTAATGTACTCGGCGCGGGCACTTGGCACTGGCACTTGACATGTAGGAGCGTTTTCTTGACATGGCAAGACATTAGTTTATACCGCCTCTTAGTTCCATTCTTAAACGACGTTGTGACAAGATGCTACTTGTTGTATTTGGTGTGTTTTTCCATCCGTCAGTTTGGGCACATCCCGCGTGACGTTGTTACAAGGTTTTCCGTGGCTAAACCAGTACTTACCTTGTGATGCTACTACGCCTCAACTTAGTTATTGCAAGGGGCGGTACAAAGGTCGTATGATCATGCCTTGTAGTTTTTACCGTCTCTTGAACCATTTCAAGGCGACGTTGTGGCAAGACGCTACTTGCTCTATGCTATGCGTTTTTCCATCCGTCAGTTTGGGCACACCCCGCGTGACGTTGTTGCAAGGTTTTCCGTGGCTATTCCAGTACTTGCCTTGAGATGCTACTGCACCTCTCCATGGTTAGTCCAGAAGGGTTGCACAAGACCGCGTTGAAGCGACTTGCATTTTTTACCGTCTCTTGGTCCACTCCAAGGCGACGTGGCAAGACACTACTTGCTGCGTTTGGTGTGTTTTATTTGATGTGTTTGGTCCGCTCCTACTAGCGTGAAGTTATCCTAACAAGGAATACGTCTTCACGGAGTATGCACTCTTGAGTGAGTATACATACTTTTAGAGTACATGAAGCTGCCCACTTAAGGAATGAGTCTTCATGAAGTATGATTCCATGATTGGTTGTTCGTACTTTTAGAGTACATGAAGCTACCCACTTAAGGAATGAGTCTTCATGAGGTATGATTCCGTGATTGGTTGTTCATACTTTGTCGATTTGTGGAGTTGTCGTCTATCAAAAGGACTTCCGCCACGATGGGGTGATCAGTCCCACCTGTGTGCCGCATCCTGTTTTGTATTCAGGGAATGACTTATGAACATGGGGGTTTCCCTCAAAGGAGGATGTCGCAGCATGCCATTTTGTAGTTGTGAACATGGAGGTTTCCCTTAAAGGAGGATGTCGCAGCATATCACTTTGATAGATCTTGGTTTAAACTCAAGATATAGTATGTTGTTGACGCTATTCGGGGTAGTCGTCATTATAGATAGAGAGTGTTTATATACTGTTTGTTGATGTTGACAGTTGATTTGTCGTCGTATGATATAAGTTGATTGTTGTACACAGCGCGATGGCTTGTATTGTTGATGTGAGCAATATGCTTGTAGTTGCTGCTTGGCGTAATTCCAAGGTAGTATGCATGATATAGTATTGTACCTACGAAAGTAGATTAACTTCATTAGATAGTTGCAATATTTACAAGTTTGCAAAAATATGGAGTTAGGAATTTTCTTTTAAGTAATGCATATAATAGATAGAATAAAGGAATCTGATACGAGGAATCCTTGGTTGTGCAGGAAACTTTCCTAAGTGCGGATGCGATAGGTGCGGACGCGACATGTGCGCACATGTCAGGAGCGGAGCTTTTTCAAGTAGCACCCGCTATATGTGTTTGTGAATATGTACGTACAAAGAGAGACTATGCATTGCTGTATGCGTCCTTTAGTCGATACGTGTCGATGCTTCCTTAGTGTGATGCACATACGTATATATGATCGTTGCTTGGTATTGTTTCCAAGGGAAGAGCTGATGTTTGAGTAGAATATTCGCCGAGATGTCGCGAGTTATAATTAACTTGGAGACTTGTTGCGATGATGCAAATGATATATACGCAACCATTACTTGGCTTAGATGCCTAAGTAGAATGTCCATAGATAGAGAATTCCAGAGAGTGTTGCATACAGCTCCTCCTAATGTTGTTCTCTAGATAGGGTGTGTCATTGAGACATCTCTTGGATGTACATATAACCTGTCTCAAATTAGTCGCGATACTTTGAGATATATATTGGTTAAGGAATAGAATGGAGTTATAAATCTCCTAACTGGGCTTTATCGCCTGCAATGCCAATATGAATGGATCAGACTATTCGCGACTAGTCTGTTCCGTTCAGCTTGATTTTTTTTTTTTTACTAAATCAGGCTACCCTGAGTAGATGTCCTACTTGAGTGGTCTGCTTTATTCATAGTAGTGTTGTTGTGGAGTTGTTACCTCATACCTGAGTTTATCTTTGGCAGTAACGCGTGTTACCTGGATCTTGTTCAAGTAGAAGAGATCTCATTTTGGTGTTTCCCTCTTGGGACCAATCCGTATAGGATGTTGAAGTTGTATTCCTCGTTGGTGCATTTTCTTAGAGGAGTGGTACTGCGTGTTCTTGCAATAATCCGCTTTTTCACTTCGGTGGAATACCAAGCACTTGTCAACTTGGTGCCCCCCAAGTTGCTTGGTAGTCTTATTGTTGTTTCTTGATATAGTGTAATGATTGTATCCTGTACGGGGTATGTTGTGTCCTGTATGCGGGGGTTCAGCAAGATGCCCCCGCTCTTGCGTCGAGTGTTGATGGTGTCTCTTGGTGGCTGTCATGCAGTCGTGCTCATACTTGAGGAAGACTTGTAAATTCACTCTTCTCTCTTCTTGCATTTTGATGCAAGTTTGTTTGTTGCTAGGAGTGAGTAAGAGTAATCCTTCCCTTCTCAGATGCGGGTCGAAGATGATGTTTTGCTGTCCGCTTACGCTTTGAGTGGTACGACCCTTCTTGTGTGCTTGACAAGGGTAAACTTGTTGGATGTTGGAAATAATTCTCTAACTCTTCTCACGTGATGGGTTTGGCACAGACGTGCGTATAACATAGGAGTCCCTCCTGAATTCCTATCTTCCGCAATGGTGGTGGCGTTGTCACTTGGGTGATGCCCCCGCCTTGTTTATTACTGCAACACGATTTTTATTCTTGTGCGCATAGAACGCTTGAGGCTCCATTGCATGGGTGTAGTTGGTGCATGCCCTCGTTGGGGATTTTCGGGAAAATCCGGGATTTGTGCGGATGCGTCGGGAGCGGACACGACGAGTGCGGACGCGTCAGGCGTGGACACGTCGGGAGCGGACGCGTCGGGAACGGACCTGTCAGGAGCGGACGCGTCGGATGAGGAAACGCCAGGAGCAGACGCGTCGGATGAGGACACGTCGGGAGCGGTGTTGTCCTTTCCAGCAAGGACGCCTCGTGCTGTTGCACGTGTTCGATTGGATCTCCCTTTCCTCGATACTTGTCTCCTCCCAGTCTATACAGAGCGTCTGGGACGCGGCTGTACACCAACTCGTCAGCAGCAAATGGATGCGACGCATTCTCTTCCCACACGTGCATTCCTTTCAACTTTGACTCTCGCATCTTCCTTTCGATTATTGCCTCCAAGGCCTTTGCTGTGAGACCTGTGATTGTGATGTCTTCATTGATGACATGTCTTCTTCATCCAGCATTGTGATGGATGTCAGCATTGTTTTGACTTGTTCCTTGGAGGGAGACTTCCTTGTACTGCTGCTGCGAGCGGGTATATGGAGGTTGTCTCCTTGCTTCTTCTGGATGCTGCATACTTCCGTACGGAGTGTATGAGCGTGCTGGCTCCTGCATTGGTTGCTGGTACTGGAATGTACCTTCTGTGTATTGGCCTCCTCCTCCTTGTTGTTGTGACTCTTGTCGTCCGGTGTCGTGCGACACTGCTCTTGCCGGGGCGGCTTGGCCGTTGACCGGTGGTGGTGGCGGAACAAATCCTTGGTTTCTCAGAGTCTCTCTGAATTCTATCAGTTCTTCAAGAGCTGCCATCATGGCGGGTGTGACTGCTAGCGCTGGGTTGGCACCTCCTTCCTGTTGCTGAACACCCTCAGCTGGCATCCCGTAAGGGAACTCTTCATGCCTCATTGGCTCGAATCCGGGCGGTGGTGCTCCGCGCGGAGTGGTCTGGACTTCTGGGCCGTGCTGTGCAGCAGGCACACTCCTTGCTGGCACGGAGGAAGTAGTGGACGCTGCTTCAGGGATGTGCGAAGGTCCAGGCTGACTTTTCGTTGGTTTCTGCGTGGTTATGACTAAGGCGTCGTTGTGTGGTTACACAATGTGCTTTTTATCTTTTGACGAGAAGCCAATGACATCTTCTATGTCGGCATCTTTCATGACGGCATCCTTCATGACGACATCCTTTATGACGGGATCCTTCATGACAGCATCCTTCATGACAGCATCTTCGGACTTGCGCGTTGTATGTGCAGCGTACACTTCTCGCTTGTATGACCTCCCGCCTCCGGCGTCAAAGTCTCCATGGATCACGTGTACGTTTGCCAACTAGCTATCGTTGGGAGCGATTGCTTCTTGTTTGAATCTCGCGGACGGCGCCAAGTGTTGCGTCCAAATCCAACCGAGTAGTCGGACTCTTCGGCACTTCGGGTATGGGGACACGTCGAGTGTCGGAAGTGGATTGTTTGTTGACGGCAAGGGGCCGTTGACCGGTGCGCGGTTGACGGTCGGCTGTGCACGGTTGACGGTAACCGGTTGACGGTTGACGGCTGGCCAAGCTTGTCGGTAAGGTAAGCTTATCTCCTTTGCGCAATGTCACCTGCACACAGGACAATAACCGGCACCGAGAGCGGGGGGTGTTGCCGGTTGAGCCCTCTCCGATGCCTAAATGAGAGTCGAGAGAGAGATAAAGTCCTAGAGAGAGGTCAGAGCTTCTAGGCCAAATCTCTTGAGAATATATCCGTAAATGGGTGGCCAATGTCCCCTATTTATAGGCAACCTTAGAACCGAACCCAGTTTTCGCGCGGCTCAACGCCGGTTTAAAGGAAAGTAAGAACCACCGTCAGGTTTGTTTAAGTTTGGCCTAGGAGAACTCTTTTCTCAGTGTGCGGACGATAAAAAAGGATGCACGCGGAGTCCGACAGCAGTCCGGACCTCATCGGATTTAGAATCCGACGGGGTCCGGATTGCTTGGGACAATCCGGACCTCATCGGACTTAGAATCCGGCGGGGTCCGGATTGCTTGGGACAATCCGGACCGTCCGGATTGCCTAAGGCAATTCAGCCGGTCCGGATTGCCTAAACAATCCGGAGGCCCGGTCCGGACGCGTAAGCCGCGCCTCCGGACCGTTTTCGAACCTCAGATATTGTGTTTGGGCCCGTTATGTGATGTTTGACGTGTTTACGAAGTCCTGAATGTAAATACGAACCCGAATTGGGCAGATATCCAACATATAATAATAGTTAATTGAGGAAAATCACTTGCAGTAATTTAGGACCAATCATGAGGGACTAGGGAGGCTTGATGCCCAATTGTCACACACATCCCAACGGCAAGGGTTTTTCTATTATGCTTGTGGAGCATCATGTTTTTGCTTTTTTGATTACTAGAGTGAACTTAATTGTAACATATGTAAAACTTTAAATGTATGAATTTTTTTAACTAAACCTAATATTTGTATCATAGTATTAATAATATCAATTTCCCTTTAGGTTCATCTTTAGGGTATAGAAAAATATACAAAAAACATAATGCTTGTGGAGCATGATAGAAAGACTCCGACGGCAACCATGAAAATGACATAAAAATCCTAGCCCGCTAACTTTGATGGACTTGGTGTAAAAATTGGTTCAATTGGGTTGTAGACTGAAATTGGTCAAACCGAGTCAGCCCAATAAAATAGACCAAATTAGGTTGGATTCGTCCGGAGTGGGTGGTCAAACTAAATAGAGCCGGACTGGACCAGATCAGGAATATCAAACTGTATAATTATTATTAATTTTTTTTGTTACTTTTTTTTACCTATATATATGGATGTACATGTTTCATAGTCTTTATTTATTTATAATCAAATGGCTGATAATTAGAATTGGTTAAATGATTTGATCTTGAAAAAAAAAATTGGGGCAAAACTGGTGTCTTCAATATATGGAATGAATTGTGTTTATTTATATTGGATCATATTATACTGATAGTTATATATTGGATTAACAGGTTTTTTGGTCCATGAAGTTTGACAACTTTTGAGTTTTGATCAATGATGTTTTTTTTACCTAGTTTTGGTACCATATGTTTGCAGATTTTTTCTAGTTTTGGTCTAACCGTTACATTTCGTTCATTTTTTGACATGTTCAAGTCACACGATCCAGACTAAACTTTAAATTAGTCCCTCTAATACTTTCTTAACTTTTTTTTTTTCAATTTAGTCCCGAAGTTTCAAAATTGACCCCAATTGGACAATAGGTCCAATTGAAATTTTGAAACTTCGAGACTAAATTGAACAAAAAAAAGGTTAGGAAAGTATTAGAGGGACTAAATTGAACAAAACTGAAAGTTTATGGTGAATCACGTGACTTGTACATGTCAAAAAATGGACGGAATGTAACGGTCGGACCAAAACTAGAAAAAATTTGCAAACATATGGTACCAAAACTATGAAAAAAATATATCATTGACCAAAACACAAAAATGGTCAAACATCATAGACTAAAGGACCTGTTAACCCTTATATATTTTTACATTGTGGGATGCATAACATCTATGGATTTTAATTAATAAGATGTGCATAGACATGTTGTGGTTGATAAAATTGAATCCATATATGAAAATAGCTAATAATGTGCACATGTGTAGTATGAGCTGGTGTCTAGTATATATTTTCACGACGATGTGTGCGTGTAGCGAGGCTGGTATCTAGTATATATAGAAAGCCGAGACTAGGATAAATTATTGGTTGTGTCTGTCTATAGACTCTATACTACAACAAAAGCCAACAAACAGACATACAAATTAAGAATGTTACGAACGACCAAAGAAGCAACAATTCCATCCTTTTAGACGGTGCGTCTTCTTAAATTGAATGAATCACGTGGCTGATTACAGAACTACATAATACATATCTATAGTAAGTAGCCTAGCCTATTTTCAGTCTTGGAACAACACAGAAAACAGACCAATTTGCAGATTGACAAGTACCAATACGAGAAGATGTAAGAGTATCTAAGTCAAACAAACAAACCCCGGATCACTTAAAATATGAATCATATTTTTTCAATATTATTATGAAGAAAGAGTCAAAGTTGATATGAACAGCAAGGCATTCATTCTACTTGTACACCATAAACATGGCACCACCCAAACATACAGACAGACAGACAGACAGGGGGCTCAAGTTATAGTCCTCATTCATTCATTCAAACTTGCAGATGATAAAAAACAAAGATGAGACTGACGATGAGTAGGTAGTACCTTCAATGGATAATATATAGACCTCAATTAGTTCCCGAATGTCGTCTTCAATGAATCATCAAGTAGCAGAATGATGATGTCGTTTTTTGGACTTGTTCTGTTGGGCAATGCTGAAAGAAGAAGATGTTACCCAATTTCCATCAATCCAGTCATGGTGTGGTCTAAGTTGAGACTGGTGAAAATCGGATTCATCTTGTGTTGCGTCAAAATACACACGATACATGCATCTACCAACGACTCTACGGATGATTTTTCCCTCCCACCACCCATCATTGTACCAGGCATCTACTTTATCATGCTTACTATAATAGTCTGCTGCTGCTGCTGCTGCATTGTCTATCAAAGGTGGGTAGGGTCTTAGATGCCCAACATCAACTTCTTCTTTCAAATGTTCCTCCTCATTCAAATCTGATCTCAAGTCCACGTATTCTACCATAAACTTGTTACTCATTCCAACCTTTTTAACAATAGTTGCAGCAAACCAGGCACCTTCAAGCCCATCCTCATCACTCCTAACCTCAACTAGTCTCCCTTCATCAAACCATAACTTGTTTCTTCCTCCTTTATTATAATTTTCAATTCCCTCCTGCATTTTATTTTAAACCCCAATAAGTTGCTTCATCATAGTATAGGAACAAAAGGTGATTCTTTACTTTACAATCATCATTTGAACTCAAGTAATCTAATATCACATACTGCAATTCAAACAAATATATATATATACTTGTTGATTAATTAACATGAAATCTACTTGGTTGACAAGAATGTATTTACCTCCTCAAAATGAAATTCAACTTGCTCTTGCTTGACCTCTTCACCCTCGGGCTGCTGGTTAGTTTCAAGTGGAGGAAGCCACGTCCCATCGGCGGTCCACTCACGGTGAATCCTCAAGTCAGAGGCTTGAAATTGATAGGTCTGGTCTACACATTGAAAATGGACCATGTATCTTCTGTCCACAACTTTGGTGACAACACCCTGCCACCATGATCCATTGAAGAACACATCAACCCTGTCATCACAACTGAATGAGAATTCAATGTCTGGAGGTGGGCGTGGCCTGATAACATCCACACTCACATCTTCCTGGAACGCCTCACCATCCTCTTCCCTCATCACTAAGGTTTCATATTCAACCAGGTATTTGTCTTCCGAATCATGTGATGGTGCAATCAACGTCGCTGCAAAATATTTACTACTCGAGAAGGGCACTGACCTGCTCACCTCTACCTTCGCACCCACCCGTAACCATGGCTGTCCCATTCTCACTTCCTTCTTCCTATCAATATTGTTGTTTTAATTAGCCAGATCCACAAATATCATAGAGGATTCGATATTCAATAACATCCTAACAATCAAAATACTACTCTCTCTAATCGCAACCTAACTTTCTGAATTCCTCATCTTGGCTACCTAGGAGAAGGAAAAGGATGGAAGAATCCTTAACTATTATCAGAGGAGATAAATCCTAGTCCGCGATGCAAACAGCGAAAGGAAATCACTGTGCGCATCTAACCAGCGTACACGGCGGCATTGATGCACCGACTATGTGATAACACTAATTTAATTTAAACATTGTTATTCTTTATATATCTATTATATAATGGCCGGAGACCATTCTATAACCGCCAATTGAACTTCTTAATATTGGCTGGATTAATTAATGTAATCAATTTTTTGTTTTCAATATTGGCTGGATTAATTAATATAATCAATATTTTGTTTTCAATTTAATGTAATCAATTAACTTAAGATTTTAGGGTAATTTTTTATTTCTAAATATTTGAAGAAAAACACTACAAGAAAACAGGTCAACAGCAGCAAACAAAAATTTCCGCAGCTATTACTTGACGCTAAATAAAAGTTTTTGTAGCGGCTTTAATTACTTACTGGAAATTCCAGCTTTTTGCAACGACTAAACACCGCAGCATATAGAAACTTTTTGCAGCGACATCTATTAGTGGCGGCATCTGTTTGCGCCAGTAAATCTACTTTTCAGTAACGAATCAACTTTTGACACTAAAAGTGGGTTTCAACAACGGCTTTCAGTCGTCGCTAGATTTCTTCTCAATAGCGGCTTTTTCGTCGCCAGTAAAAGCAACCTTTAGTAGCGACCCGATAGTTGACGCTGAAATATTGTTTTAGCATCGACATTTAGCCGCCGCTAAATGTGTCGCTGCTAAAAGCCATCTGTGAAAAAAAAAATGACGTATTAAACATATGCCGTGAAGAACGACGAGTCTTCACTGTTCAGAACGAAAAAAGGTCTTCTTCCACTTTGCAACACAATTTCAAAGAGCCCCTTCCATGTCTTCTTGCTGCCTTCTTAATTTCTTTCAAGATAATCAGATTAGGAGGAGTTATGCTTGTTTAATCCTCAATAACAACTCAAGCACAAAATCAACCTGAATCAAGTCAAGACCAATTCAGAGGTGTGTGTTTTTATTTTCCTGCAATTAGTTTTTAAATTCATTCATGACATAGCTATGTTGGATTAATATGTATTTCAAGATCCATAGTAATTAAACTGTTGAAATTTCTTAGATGGTTATATGGTTTTCAAGATAGACTCTAAACCCTAAACCATTTATGGAGTATCTTCAACGTAATTAACAAATATTTTCTTGCTAATTGGCTCTACATGATGCATTTAGTATGTATGAGGTTTCAAAATCGCTCGGGTTTCTTCTTGGACTACTGCAAGACACCAATAACAGTACATTGAATGAAATTTTATTCTTGCTTATATAAAAAGTGTTTAGGATATGTATTTGAATGACTAATTTAATTTTTTAATAACAGATATAACAAATGGATAAGAGTTGGATGAATGCACACCGGAAAAGTGAAGAGTATAGAAACGGTGTAAAGCAATTTCTTGATTTTGCTTTTACCCATTCATCTTGGGATGGTAAAATTTACTGTCCTTGTGTAAAATGCAATAGAAGTAGATTATTTGTACGAGATGATGTCAAACTTCACTTGGAGCGTCACGGAATGATGCCTACCTATACTAGATGGGTTGACCACGGTGAGGAATATGAAGTTTTGATGCCTAGTGCAGCAAATATTACTAGTAATGAGGATATGCCAAATATGGTTTACGATGGGCTTGGTGTTGGAGGTTGGGATGATAACGAGGAAGAGCCTAATATTGGTGCAAAAAAGTTTTATAGATTGTTAGCAGCTTGCGAGCAAAGCTTATGTCCAGGATGTACGAGATATACCAAGATGTCATTTATTGTAGAATTGTTGCACCTAAAATCTCTTCATAAGGTGTCAAACAAGTTTATTGATGAGTTGCTTCAGATGATGCATAAGCTACTTCCTGCAGATAATACAGTCCCTAAGAGGTATTATGAAGCAAAGAAATTCATTTCTGACTTGGGTTTACATTATGAGAAAATACATGCGTGTATCAATGACTGTATTCTATTTAGAAAGGAATATAGTCATCTTGATTCATGTCCAGTTTGTGGCGAGTCAAGATGGATTTCACCTAAACCATATATTGAAGGGAATGGTATGTCCAATGAACCCAAAAGGAGAAGAAAGAAGGCCCCTGCAAAAGTTATGCGTTATTTTCCAGTAACTCCAAGGCTACAAAGAATATTCATGTCAACTAAGACTGCATCGAGTATGAGGTGGCATGATGAGGGTCGGGTAAAAGATGGGGTATTGAGGCATCCTGCTGATACTGCTGCGTGGAAAGCACTTGATGATATACGTCCTTCTTTTGGAGCAGAACCCCGTAATGTGAGACTTGGTTTAGCGACAGGTGGATTTGACCATTTCAGTGATAAAAGCAAACCTTACAGTGTGTGGCCAGTTGTTCTTATTCCCTACAATGTGTCTCCTGAAATGTGCATGAAAGATACTAACTATTTGCTATCCATGTTGATACCTGGACCAAAGGCTCCAACAAATGATATTGATGTGTACTTGCAACCGCTAATTGATGAGCTCAACGAGTTGTGGGAGAATGGTGCTTTGACATATGATGCTTCAAGGAAGCAAAATTTTCAAATGCATGCAGCAGTTCTTTGGACAATAAATGATCTTCCAGCTTATGCTAACTTGTCTGGTTGTTCTACCTATGGAAACTTGGCTTGCCCCGTTTGCAAAATGGACACACATTATTGCAGATTGAAAAACGGTAAGAAATGTTCTTACACGGGGAGCCGGCGATATCTACCGGATGAACATGGTTGGAGGAGAAATAAGAGCTCATTTGATGGAAAACAAGAGTTCAGGCCTCGTCCCAAGAGGTTATCAGGGAAGAAATTTTACAACAGTTGGAGAACCTTGAAGAGATCCGATTTGGGAAGACCCAACCACCGAGAAAGATAGGCGTGGACTCTCCTACTGGAAATTGGAAAAAGAAAAGTATTTTCTTTCAATTGTCTTATTGGAAGAAATTATTACTACCTCATAATTTGGATGTTATGCACATTGAGAAAAATGTATGTGACAATTTGATTGGAACTTTGTTGGGCATTGACAAGAAAAGCAATGACAACATTAAAGCTCGACTTGATATGAAAGCTATGGGAATGAGAAGTACATTGCATCCCGTACTCAAAGGAGGGAAGATGTTGATACCTCCTGCATGTTATACCCTCTCAAAAGAGCAGAAAATTACATTTTGTCAATTCTTGAAAGACTTGAAACTGCCTGGTGGTTATTCTTCAAATATTTCACGTTGTGTGAAAGTTCAAGAGCAGAAATTTGTTGTTTGAAGAGCCATGATTATCATGTTCTTATGCAACGTTTATTAACGGTTGCATTAAAGGATTTATTGCCTAAGAATGTGTGCATGGTGTTAATAGAGTTGTGCAATATATTTAGAGTCCTATGTTCTAAGGAGTTAAACATAGATGATATAGAGAATGTCGAATCTAAGCTTCCTATCACAATGTGCAATCTCGAGAGGATTTTTCCACCTGCATTTTTCAATATCACGATTCATTTAATTTTGCACCTTGCCGAGGAGGCTAGGATAGCTGGGCCAGTTCAATTTCGTTGGATGTACTCCATTGAAAGGTTTTTAAATTTGGATTGTTTATTATGTTTGGATGTATTACTCTGTTGCAGTTTCTTATTTATATTTGTATTTTTTCTATTTTAGGATCATGGGGATAATGAAATCATTTGTGCGTAACAGAAGTCGTCCTGAGGGTTCTATAGCGGAGGGTTATATTGCAATGGAGTGTCTTACATTTTTTTCGAGATACTTGCATGAAGTGGAGACTAAATTTAACCGCCGACATATAGACCAGTTGCCAAATGATTATCAAGAGGGATCTGGTGAAGGATTGACAATATTTTACCAAGTTGGTTCTCATTTAGGAGGTGCTATTGTGCGTGAATTAAGCAACATAGAGTGGGAACAGTGCCACCGCTATATCTTAAATCAATGTGAAGACGTTAAGCCATTCATAGAGTGTGTATTTGTATTTTTGGCAAACTTATATGTGTTATATAAGCAGTTTGCTCATATACATTATGCTTATTTGGTATTTTTATCTTCACAAGGAACACAAGAGACAACTACGCCGTGCTAGGTTGAGTCGTCGGAATCTGGACATAAGACATAATAAAGAGTTTATCGAATGGTTTGAAGGACGGGTAATGATAAAATTTTATTTAACATCTAGCTTGACAACATATATTTTCATTTTTGAAATCAATGAATTATTTTCTATTCATTTGGTAGATGGGTCGGATGCAAGAAGTATCAAATTCTGTTACACATAGGCAATTAAAGTCATTGTCTCAAGGTCCTTTGTATGGTGTAAAGAGCTACAATGGTAGATTGGACCAAAATACCAGATAAGCCAATCGATTACAAGGAGAAGATGTATCTATGTGTCTGTGTAAGTGAATTGTTTTTACTCATTTTCTTATTCATCTTTTATGTATACTTTCTACAATGATATTATGTTATAATATTAACAAATTTTTGTGTATGTAGGAGAAATTCATTTTTCCTCAAGATGAATACCACAAGACTATTATGATGAATCTTCTAAAGAATAAATACAGAAGCTACCGAAGTAGTTTGAAAAGAAAATATTTTGATACATGTGACACATATGAGCAGAAATTGGCAAATCTACCACCTGATGTTGTTAAAGAAGATTGGGCATATCTTGTTGCATTGTTTAGCACTGAAAAGTATCAGGTAAATAAGTATTTTTGTTACTTATCATTTTCTAAGTATATATACAGTATTTCTTTTGTAGATTGATATTTCAGTTTTAGTATAGTAACTGAATGTATTGTTATTTGTGTAGGCCTTGTGTGAGAGAAACAAAGCAAATAGGGGAAAACAAGTGATGTGTCATATAGCTGGAACATCAAGCTTTGCAAAGATAGAGAAAAAAGAGGTAATGTTCTGTTTTCAGCTTATAAATGTTGATAAGAGCTTGATTAATTTATTATTTTTCATTCTAGATTGACAAAAATGGTGGAAAACATCCTGGAGATTACCATATGTTCAAAAGAGTTCATATTGACAAAAATGGGAAGCCTTCAGATCCAAAGTCCAAAAGTATAATGGTAATAATGCATTACTTTAATTTTGTACTATGTTGGAAAATTGTCTGCTTCATTTAGAAATTATCCTCTTGATAAATGTAGGATGGTGTTCAAGATGAAGTAAATCAAAAGGAAGCTGAAGATGATGATTCTCCAATTGACATAGATGCTATATATGAGAAAGTTAGAGCTCCTGAAAAGAGGAGAAACCGTGTTTCAAAATTTGCACGAAACTTTCAGAGTGAGCAGTTACGTATTGCAAGAGAAGAAGCTGATAGAGCAAGAGCTGAAACAAATGAATTTAGGATGCGAGCTGAGGCAAGTGCTCAAAGGGCTGAGGAATCTGAAAGAAAGATGGCAAATATGCTAGCCGATATGGTAAACTTTCAAAAGGATATATCCCAAATGAAAAGAATGATGATTGCATCTGGTTGTCCTATGTTTGATGACTCAGAAACACAAGGTATGTAAATTGAAAAAATATCTTTAATTTCTATATTACTCTTATCACTATGTTCATTTCTATTATACATTTTTAACCTAGATCCGAATGCTTGAAGAAGGTGTTGGAAGCTATTTGTTGGAAGCAAAGTTGGATCGGCCAAATCTAGGGTTTTTAATTTTTGCAGTGCAAGTATCTTAGTTTATTATTAACTAGTGTGCTGTTCCCGCCCGCGGGGCGGGGTGATTTATTAATTATTTATAATTAACATAATAATGTTGTTTTTCTGTAAATTACATAATCATCATTCACAAATTAATAAACTTTTGCTAAAAATATATTTAACTACATAATTAATAAAAGAAAATAATGTTCAAGGTAAAATAAGTTAAAGAGATTTTAGAGGTTTTAATTACTGCATTTATTTGTGACACTGTAAACATAAGAAGCTAACTTGTTTTATTAGATTTATTAATTGAATTGTTATATTCAATGGATAATTTAAATTGTCAATTGTCAAAATATCATTGGATATAAATGATGATGTGTCAAAATGTAGGAGAATGTAAAAGATGATGTGTCATGATGTAGGAGAATGATTCTCTTTCCCTTTGCCTTATTATATATATAGATTATTTGTGACACTGTAAACATAAGAAGCTAACTTGTTTTATTAGATTTATTAATTGAATTGTTAGATTCAATGGATAATTTAAATTGTCAATTGTCAAAATATCATTGGATATAAATGATGATGTGTCAAAATGTAGGAGAATGTAAAAGATGATGTGTCATGATGTAGGAGAATGATTCTCTTTCCCTTTGCCTTATCTATATCTATATATATAATAAGGCAAGAGGAGAGAGGTAGGGAGAGTGTAGTTTCGCCACGTCAGCACGGTAAGTTCATCACAAATCGACACGTCAGCATTACTAACCAATTAAAACATGACACCTCACCTCTCTTATTAATCTATTTTTATTATTTATATTAAACACATAAGCAATTAAGAGTAATTAAAAGTCAATTTCAAATACTAATTTTTCTCTCCACCTCTTGGTTTTCTCTTCTCCATATCTGAAATATATATATATATATATATATATATATATATATATATATATATATATATATATATATACATATATTAGAAGAAATGTGTGAAGAAAATATGGATGAATTACGATTTTCATAATTTTCAGCAGATGCAATCTTTATACTCATCACTTTAATCTATATATATAGAAGCAAGAGGAAAGAGAGTATAGCAAAAGAGAGTGCTAATGTTTCTTTTTTTAAGTTATATTGATGTAGGGTATTTCGGTCAAGGTTAATTCTATAGAATCCCGATAGCTGAAAGAACGCCAAGAAGAAAATTAGACATTTCAATATTTTCCATACATATTAATATTTACGGTTTAGCAAGTCGCCCTGCGCGTAGCGCAGGGTTAGCACCTAGTATATAATAAATCAACATGAAAGAGGGAGGACTAGCCAGGTGATGCCACGTCAGCATCTAGAATGTATTTGAAAGTGCCAAATCAGCAGTTTAAAAGCTACATTATTTCGCCACGTAGCATCAAACTTCACCCCGGTTGGATTAACTGTCTTTAATTCTCTTTCTCTCCTAATTACTGTGCATTTGATTAATTGCCGTCATTATGGAAAAAAAAAAAGAAGATTAATTCTCGGTAGGATTAATTGTCTTTAATTCTTTCTCTCCCAATTAATGTGCATTTGATTAATTGCCGTCATTATGGCAAAACAAAAAACAATGAACAGAACTAATTCATAGCTATATATATATATATTTATTAAATGTATCTCATTAATTAATCAACAACCTCGCGCAGAACTCGAGATGTTACTATAAACAGAAACGGTACGCTACATATCACGTTCATGTCTTTCATTTATTTTATAAAAAATGTATAGAAGTTTAAGTATAATGATTTTTATAATATAATAATCTCTTACTATATAAATAGCAAATTGATTGCTATAATTTTTTAATATTTATATGGTATCTAAACAAATATATACTTATGAAGTAAAAAAAATTCTTATATAGTGTTACTTTTTTGTACAAATTTTTTCTTTATAAATTTATATTTCAAACTTTTTTACACCCGCGCGTAGCGCGGGTTTAGCACCTAGTTATATATATAGATTATGGGTCGGACATCTCTTTTAATGTATGCGGCTAAGATGTTAACTTTTGTGTAAAGCATGCATATTTTGTTACTGTACTTGGTGGACATGCTTATGACTTTATTATATAAAGTTTTGTTTGATTATTGGTATTATATACTAGATACCTGCGCGCGCTACGCGCGTGCGCGTTGTCTTCCTGAGAATGTTGTAATGACATCATTAGAATGACTCCGAGAATGATACAAGATCGGCTCGATTCCTAGGATGATACAAGAACATAACCGTATTTTCTTAAAAAATTAAATTAAACTATGTGACATACTGTTATAATGAAAATAAAAAAAATTCTAAAAAATTTAAAGTAAAATGCTCGAGGGACCGGGAGCAAGAACATTCACTATAGAGCTCCCGGTCCCTCGAGCATTTTACTTTAAATTTTTTAGAATATTTTTTATTTTCATTATAACAGCATGTTACATAGTTTAATTTAATTTTTTTAAGAAAATACGGTTATGTTCTTGTATCATCCTAGGAATCGAGCCGATCTTGTATCATTCTCGGAGTCATTCTAATGATGTCATTACAACATTCTCAGGAAGACAACGCGCGTAGCGCGCGCAGGTATCTAGTATAAGCATTAGGGAAATCCACTTAAGTGGATTAAAATATCAATTTACTTTTGTTTACGATTATAGATAGGCTTGGGCATAAAAACCGGTCCGGCCGGACTGGTTCGGAACTGGTCTGGAACCGGACCGTTTGGAACCGGTCCGGAGTGAACCGGTCCAAATTGGACTGGTTTATAACCCCTAAATTGGAACCAGTCCAAGGGGTATACCAAACCAGTCCAATAAACCAGTCCGGACCGGACCGGTTTTGAACCGCTTTTTAGTAAAAAAAAAAAAAAAAAAACGTTTTGACCGAGATTTTTTTTTTTAAAAACCCGGTTTTTGACCGGTTTCTGACTGGTTTTGACTGGTTTTGGACCGATTTTTATTGATAAAACCGGTCCGACATACAAAACCGGTCCAGAACTTGTTTTTTTAAAAAACAGTCCAAAACCGGTTCTGGACCGGTTCAAACCAGTCCAGTTTTTTTTAGACCAACCTAAGCCAAAAAAAACCCTAGTTATTATTGGACCGGACCGTTTAAAACAGTTCCGGTCCGGTCCGGAACCGGTTCGGCCTGAACCGGTTCAGTGCCCATCCCTAATTATAGACATACGTGAGCATCGCAAAAAAAATTTGACTTAATATATGTAAAATATAACATATTATATAAAGTTTTGAACAAATTATTAAAAAATTATAATAATGCTCGAGAGACTAAGAATCATTTAATGTGTTTTTGCTTCTTTTTCGTTGAACAAGTGAGAGCCCTTTGGTGGGTGATTTTTTTTAAATAAGGTTTTGGTCTTATATTATCAGAGCTAATAATGCAATTTGTAGTTCTTTAAAGCCGGACTCATTATGTCTCAAGACGACAATGCGCACACTTCTAGCATATACCAGTATATTTAATATACATATTAGGAAAAACCACTTAAGCCAATTATGAAAAAGTTAATTTGATTGTATTTTGCAATTGTAGATTTATATGCACATAATAGTAGGGCTAATTTAGTTATGACACTATTCAAAATTAACTAAGTTTTTTTTAAATAATAAAAATACGCTTAAAGTGGAAAAACAAATGAAAGAACCAATTTTCAACAATAAATTATACTTTGTGTCATAACATTTATTCGTGAAAATATATTAATATTATTGGCTATTAACGTATCATCATGAGCTTACAACGATATGCATTAGAAATACATTAATATTATTAGTTAAATTTTCAAACATGATCATGCGATTTCGATATTTTTTTCTCTCGGTCCATCTATAATTTATTTTAAATTTTTAGATTATTTTTAAACTTGATATAATATTTTTTTTTCGCAATTTAAGTTAATTTCAGTATTCGGAACCAGTTAATACAATTAAGTATTAAGATAGTAACAAAAGTTTATTAGCATATATATATGGTAAAGACGTATGGCTTTTATGCATTAAATCGTAGGTGGGTATATGTTTTTGCTCATTTTTCGTTGAACAACAAAGAATCCCTTGGTGCGTGATTTTTTTTAATCAAGTTCTATTCTTATATTATCAGAGCTAATGATGCATTTGTAATTCCTTAAAGCCAGACTCATTATGTCCCAAGACGACAATACACACACTTCTAGCATATACCAGTATATTTAATATACACATTAGGAAAAACCACTTAAGCCAATTAAGAAAAAGTTAATTTGATTATATTTTGCAATTGTAGATGTATATGCACATAATAGTAGGGCTAATATTTATGTCACTATTCAAAATCAATTAAATTTTTTTGAAATAATAAAAATACGCTAAAAGTGGAAAATGAAAATGAAAGAACCACTTTTCAACAATAAATCATGATTTGTATCATAACATTTATTCGTGAAAATGTATTAATAATATTGGTTCTTAACGTATCATCATGAACTTACAACGATATGCATTAGAAATACATTAACATTGTTAGTTAAATTTCAAAACATGATCATCATGCGATTCTAATGATTTTTTTTTTCTCTCGGTCCATCTAGAATTTATTTTAAATTTTTAGATTATATTTAAACTTGATATAATTTTTTTTTCACAATTGAAGTTAATTTTAGTATTCGAACCGTTTAATACAATTAAGTACTCAGAGAATAATAAATACTTTATTAGCATAGATGGTAAAGATGTGTGGCTTTTATGCATTAAATCATAGGTTCGATTCTTTGTAGTGACAATTTGTAATGTTTTTTCTTCAAATATTTAGAAATAATAAATTACTACAAAACCGTAAGATAATTGATTACATTAATTAATTCAACTAATATTCAGAAGGGTATTTGTGTAAAATCAAGTTCTGCCATAATAATATAGATAATCATATAAAAATTTGGCGGTTACAAAATGGCCTTTGGCCATTATATAATAGATAGATAGATATTTGAATCTTCCAATATGAATTTTTTTTTGTAGAACGAATCTATATATTATATTAACCAAGAGGAAAGAGGTGAAATATAATTTCGCCACGTCATCATAAAAAATGACGCACGCGTGCTCTTCATGCGTCTCAAACACAATCCATTCACGTGCAAGACAACCTAATGTTGTTCATGGGCCTAATTTGCATTGGGCCAACTGTGACTGAATTTCATGTATCTGATTTTTTTTCTCCCTATGACAAATTCCTTCCACGTGGATAATTAATTATTAAAGAAATTAAACATCTGAATCCGTTCAGCTTCTTGTTAGTAATGAATTCAACATAAACGCAACAGTTTCTTAATGAGGAATTGAAGAGTCTCAAAATTGAATAGATTCAAATCTACATTAATTGACAAATAAAAATAATGTATATATAGATACAGTCCGAGACACTTCATGCTACATCTGCTCAATTTAATTCTGCATCCTGCAACAAAAGATTTATTTCTTTTTTAGGCTGTCTACCTTCACTGCGACCAATTCTTTTCACCATCACCAGCAAGACCACGAAATGCTATGAACTCCCTTCACCTCATCCACCATGCAAGGCCAGTATAGAGGAGAAAGTCGGTTCGAGAGGTGTCGCGTGGAGGTCTATTGGGCGGATATAGGAAGGAGGTCGGAGTGACACCTGCGGCTGGAGAAGATGGCTGCGGTTGGATGGAGGAAGAAACGGAGGTGAAGGCTGCTATAAGTCTAGTATGATATGGGGATGAGTGTATGAATGATAAAACAAATTATCATTAAATCTGTTTTCACTTCTAAATATCTTTCTTACCAATTTAATTTAAAGAAATACAATTCAAATTAATTTATAACATAAACTGAAATAGAATTTTTTTAGTATTAAATACGTGATATAATTTTTAAATACACAAATCAAATTACTATCTTTACATATTATTTTAATACATATAACTATATTTATTTACTTTTAGTATTTATGCAGTTTTTAAATATTTATAAAAAATATATTCATATATTCATATATTCTTATATATATATATATATATATATAAGATATGTATATTATTTTAATGCTCTAATTTAAAAATAAGTTTTATAAATTACATAGTGATAAATACTATAAAACAAAATTTCATCCACTAAAATTTTATGAAATATAATAATTTTTATGAATAATTTTATCAAGGAGAGTTTCTAATCATTTGATAAGTAAAAATGTTATCAATTTTAGTTTAATTATATTAAAAATATTTTTATAATTTAAATTTGGAAAAATCTTAAATTGTTTTAATTTAGTTCTTAAAAACAAATCTAGGTCTTTGGTTGTGTGTCAGTTTAACTTTGTAAATTCATTTTAAAATAAAAAATTACAAAACTATAAATCTTAGAGTAAGTGAATAAACTACACAACTTAAATGTTGTGCAAGTCACAATTATTGTTGGAACAAAGTTAATTTTTAATTAACAAGGACATGACAATGGTATTATCTATAAACACAACATGAGAACTCAATGCAGGCCCGACCTAAGGCCCAAACAACCATAGCTGTTGCTTGAGGCCTCGGGATGAGAATGCCTCATTACACTTCATTATTAATTTGTTTAGTGCGAGGGAGAAAATATATCCATTAATTCTACTGTGATATTGTGTCATTTTTCTCAATGGCCGTAGTTAATTTCCATTAATGTGGTTGTTTTTAATTACTTAACTATTTCGAGAAAAAAAATTGATGGTAATTGACATCAGCTTATGGCTTATTGAGTTCAGTGATAGTTTTAATTAGGGGTGAGTTCGGGACGGGACGGGACGGGCGGGCCTTTTGTGAAAAAAGGCCCGAGCCCGAAAATTCGGGCTTAGTATTTACAGGCCCGAGCCCGAGCCCGGACACGAGAAAAATGTCCCGCCCGAGACGGGCTCGGGCTAGCCCGACTTCAAAATTTAATAATATGAAAATGGCATTTCAAACCTTGCAAGAAACCTCAAGTTATAACTTTATTAAAGTTCAAATTTCAAGCACCAACTCACATATATCACGAAATTAAAAGAAAAATCCAAGACATAGATATATAGATCCATGAACATACGATTTTGAGGATACCGACATCTTACTGTAAAGCAAGGAGAGCTGCTGCTGCCATCGACGACGTGAGGAAAATAGAGAACTGGAATATTGAGAGGGAAGTGCATAATCATCGTAAGAGCTTGAGAGGAAGGATACACATCGTGAGGAAACAGAGACAGAGAAACCGAGAAAGCCTGTAGGTTGGAGGCGTAGAAAATAAAAAATGGAGATAGGACTTATTAAAACTTAAGAGAGGACAGTTCATAGTTGTACTTGTTTTGCTTTTTCCTAGGGTTCTGCATTATTAGATAAGTAATAAAGTATATTAATTATAGTACCAACAACCAACTAGATAGTTAGATAAAAACTAGAAAGTAACTATTAACTTTAGATGGGATATATATATATATATATATATATATATATATATATATATATATATATATTATAATAATAAACAAAATTCGGGACGGGCTCGGGCTTTTTGGGATTTTGGCTTAAAAGCCCAAGCCCGAGCCCGAACTGAAAATAAATATCCCGCCCTCTCGGGCTTGGGCCTAATTCGGGATCGGGCTTTTCGGGACGGGCTCGGGACGGGCTCGGGTCCGGCTTCTCGGGCTTTTATGCTCAGCCCTAGTTTTAATAGTGTTGACCATGATTGAAATCGATCTTATATACATTTCTATTTATATTGGCAAGCAAAACAGTAAGAAAGACATCAAAAAATTATTCCCGCTTCAGGAGTTAAGTGTTATTTACCACATTTGTTGATAGCTCGGTGCCAGTTTTTATAGCTAATCCTTTGTGGATGTGTTAGAATAGTTTTGTTGTCTTAGTTAGAGGTGATCTAATGGTAATGTTGTAGTTTATCAGGTTTCTAGAATGTGATCATTTAGATTTATCACGTTTTTCTTCTCAATACAAATTGGACATATTGACTTTCTTGGGTCTATAACCTAAACACTAATGTCTGATGATTATAACTCATGGCTTGTGTACTGTTGTTTTCAGATGGTAGAAGAAGAGAGGTATTAATGGAAGGAATGAATTAAATACAACTATGATCAAATGGACAGTCCTAAACAACTTGCAACTATTTCAGTTTTTTTTTTTTATGTATTAGAATCATTATCCTATTATGTACTGATGGGTTTCGTTATAGCCGTTAGGCCCATTAACGGTGAGTAAACGGTGAATAGGCCCACTGGGCCCTAAAAGAGGTCAAGAAGACCATTGCGAAGGATCCCGACAAAAGGAGTCCTGATGAGGAAGAGTCCCGACGTGGTCGGTCCCGATATGCGAGCTGGATGCTCACGACGATATGCCTTTAAGTAGGCCCCGAGAATATGCCTTTAAGTAGGCCCCGATGAGATGCCTTTAAGTAGGCCCCGATGATGAATCCCTGAGGATGTAGGCCCTGTCACGATGACGAGGGGCCCCGAGCGGTGACACAATGAGATAACTCTGGAGTCCCCGATATTGGTCGGGACTTGCTATCAGAGGTTGAGGCCGAGATACGCGGAGCGTGGCCGAGATAAGCGAGATCATGGCCGAGATACGCGGAGCGTGGCCGAGATAAGCGAGATCATGGCCGAGATAGGCGGGATCGTGGGCTAACCGCCCCAGCGGTTCACCAGGTAACTGAGGTAGCTCTTCTCCTATAAGAGGGGAGAAGTTACCTCAGATCGAGTTACATTTTTACACACTGAGACTCTTGCTTGCCAGTTTACTGAAATTATTGAGATACTCATTTAAGCATCGGAGAGGGATTCTGGGTCACCGCCCGGTCTATTCCCCTCTTGCAGGATTACGTGGAGCGAAGGATTTCAGATTGCCGTCAAGACCGTACCGGAGCTCCAGCCGTGATCCAACATTGGCGCCGTCTGTGGGAATCGTGACGAAAAGCTAGAATGACCTCTACTCGTTCAATGGCGGCTGGCAAGGAGAGAAAACAAGGACAATCTGGTGGTTCCCGTCATCCTGCCGGAATTCTGAACTCAGGACAACCGGAGCGTGTTGCGGACCAAAATCTCCTTGCTGAGGTTTCCCGGACAGGGGGGCACAATGAAGTTCCTGAGGATACTGCTCAACACCAAGAGAATAGGGAGGAGGAGGCTCCTCCAAACGCGGACCTGGCGAAGGGTGTGGCGGATGCCATGCCGATGTTTTCGGCGGCCGTGGAGTCTCTCTTAGAGCGGAGAGAGGCTGCCAAGAGGCAGGAGGAGGTGCCTCCGCCAGCGGAAGTTCAGAATGTGCAGGAGGCCCAACCCAGATGCCAGGATAAGGGAAAGGAGCCCGTTCAATCAGAGCGATTTGTGGTCGACGGGCCAGGACCAGTGCAGCATAGGACCATTCCCCTTAATGGTCCCATCACCCCCGATCAGGTGGTGAAGATCGTGAACATCTGTATGGGGGAGCAGAAGCCGATGATGTCGGAACTGAGGGATCGATCCACCCATCCCTTCGTTCCCTGACTAATAGACACCCTCGCCCCGCCAGGGCTGGGTATCCCCACAGTTAAGGAGTATGATGGCGAGGGAGATCCAGTTCGTCATGTCCAGAAGCACCTCATGGCATGTCTGGGCAGAGCCCCGAATGACGATATCGTGTGTGTACTGTTCCCGAATACACTTGGTGAGAGGGCCCTGACCTGGTTCTTCAGCCTGCCCCCAGGGTGCATCACCTGCTGGGCTGATATGCACGACCGTTTTATTCAACAGTACCAGGGTCGTCGGCGCCTCTTGAAGAGCGTGAGGTCCCTGGCCCAGGTGGTGCAGAGGCCCGACGAATCGCTGGCACATTATTACCAGCGGTATACTGCTAGCGTGGCTGAGATCGACGAGGAGATATCGGAGGGAGAAACCATCCGCACCTTCATTCGGAACCTCACCGCCCCGTATGGTTCCGACCTAATGCACAGCGTGGCTGAGAAGGCTGTGTGGAATATGGAGGCATTGCAGAAGAGGGTAAAGCAGCAAATCGACGTGCATGAGTCGAAAGTAGCTGCCGAAGAGCTCGAACCTCCAAAGTCAAATAAGGGGAAGCAGCCGCTCAAACCGTTGGACGACCATAAGTCGAAGGATAAATCCGAGGGCAGTCGGAGTCGAGGCCGCTCTGATCGATGGGAGGATAGGCGTTCCTCAAGGAAGGACAAGCGCGAGGATCATAATATCCCTCTCAATAGTTCCATGGCTTCCGTGTTAGCGGTGATGGATCGACAGGGTATCTCTAGGTACCCCCCGAAGAAGGAAGGAGAATTTTTGGGATCCCGCACCGATCGTTATTGTCGGTTTCACCGCGCCAGTGATCACGACACTAACCATTATCGGTAGTTGAAGAAGGAGATCGAAAAGCTGATCCAGAAGGGGAAGCTTAAGGAGTTTGTTGGGGAGAGGCGGTGTCGATCCCGTTCCCGATCTCGATCGTGGTCCCGTTCCCGATCTCGCGATCAGTCCTCGAAGAAGAATAAGTCTGAGCCGGCGTCTTCTGGTGCCCGTAAGGAGAAGCGGGGCACCATCAATGTGATTCACGGAGGATTTGCCGCAGGAGGTGACACCACAGCCTCTCGGGAGGTTTATGCCTCTAGAATTTCCGCTGCCGTGGTGCTGGGCAAGAGGTCCCGATCCTGGACTGCGAAGGAAGAGATGGTGATTTCCTTTTCAGCGGAGGACCTGATAGGTGTGGAAAGTCCACATGATGATGCTTTGGTCGTGACCCTAGACGTGGATGGGTACGAGATGAAGCGAATTTTGATCGACGGAGGGAGCTCTTCCGATATTCTGTTTATGGATGCTTTGGAGGCCATGGGGAAAATGAAGAAGGACCTGAAGCAGGTGAACTTCCCGATGGTCGGGTTCTCGGGTATCACCTCCTATCCGCTGGGAATGATCACCTTACCAGTGGAGTTCGGTAGCGGGTGGAAAGCGGAGAGGAGGAATGTGGACTTCGTGGTGGTTGAGTCTGCGGGGACTTACAATGCGATTATTGGGAGAACTACCATCAACCCGCTGATGGCCGTTGCCTCGACTGTTCACCAGAAGATGAAGTTCCCGACTGATCATGGAGTCGGGGAGGTTAAGGGCGACCAGGTGGCTTCCAGGAAGTGCTATGTTAATGCCACCCGGAGGAAAAGACGGGAGGCTATGACTATCCTCCACACAGACGCTGATCCCAGAGAGGAGTTTGGGCGTCCCGCCCCTATGGAGGATTTGAAGGAGGTCGAGATTGACGGACCTCAGAGAAAGGTGAAAATCGGGTCCGCCCTGTCGGACGAGAGGGCCCGAGAATTGATTAAGCTACTGAAGGAGTTTAAGGAGCAGTTTGCCTGGTCCCCGAGTGACATGCCAGGAATAAGCCCCGACGTGATTGAGCACGAGTTAAAGATTGATCCTGCAATCAAGCCTATCGGGCAGAAAAGGCGTCCGATGGGCGCGGACAAGAGAATCGCGATCCAGCAGGAGGTGGGCAGGTTGCTCGACGCTGGGTTTATCAAGGAGCTCCGATTCCAGACTTGGGTTGCCAACCCGGTTCTGGTGAAGAAGAGCAATGGGAACTGGCGGATGTGTGTTGATTTCCGCGACTTGAATAAGGCTTGCCCGAAGGATTGTTACCTGCTTCCGAGGATCGACCAGTTGGTGGATGCCACGTCGGGACATGAATTGCTGAGCTTCAAGATGGCTAAGGAGGATGCCCCCCACACTGCTTTCTATGCTAATAGTGACATCTATCACTACGATGTCATGCCCTTCGGATTGATCAATGCCGGGGCAACTTATCAAAGGATGGTGAACAAGCTGTTCGGGGATATGTTGGGGAAAACCATGGAGGCTTATGTGGACGATATGCTGGTGAAGTCCCGACAGGCCGAGGATCATGTTCACAACTTAGCCACAACGTTTGAGCGGATGAGGCTTCATCAGGTTCGCTTGAACCCGACCAAGTGTGCCTTCGGAGTCCACTCGGGGAAGTTTTTGGGCTTTATGGTAAGCCAAAGAGGAATTGAGGTGAACCCCGAGAAGCTGAGGGCAATCGAGGAGATGCAGTCTCCGATAAATCATCGGGAGGTGCAAGTGCTGAATGGCCGACTAGCTGCAATGAATCGCTTCCTGTCCAAGGCAAGTGACTGATCTATGCCATTTTTCGAAGTACTGAGGGCCAACAAGAATTTTGAGTGGACTGCCAAGTGTGAAGAGGCATTCCAGGCACTCAAGCAACACCTTCGCACCCTCCCGCCATTAGCGAAACCGATCCCAGGCGAGCCGCTCTATCTATATTTGGCTGTTTCTGAGTTTTCTATTAGCTCTGTGTTAGTGAAGATTGTCCAGGGTAATCAAGTCCCCGTGTATTATGTAAGCAAGGCGTTTGCCAAATCTGAAATGAATTATCCCGCCGTTGAGAAGTATCTTTTTGCGTTGATCATTACTGCTCGGAAGCTAATGCCTTACTTCCATGTGCATGAGATTACGGTGTTGACGAATCAACATTTGAAGCATTTTTTGAACCGACCTGATGCGTCGGGAAGATTAGTGAAATGGGCAGTCGAGCTTAGTGAGCTCCGAGAACGGCTATTAAGGGCTAGGCGTTGGCGGATTTCATAGTAGAGTCTACAGCTCCCGATCTGGAAGAAGCGGGCCCTGTAGAGGGGGCAACCATGGAGGTCCCGATAACAGAGCAACCAGAAATAGCGGAGCAATCAGAACAGCCAAATGAGGATAATACTTGGGAAATGTACACTGATGGCTCTTCGAGTTCAGACGGATCAGGAGCAGGATTCGTATTGATACCGCCTGGCGGAGGTGAGCCCCTTCGATATGCTTTGGCCTTAACGTTTAGGGCCACGAACAACGAAGCTGAGTATGAGGCTCTCATCACAGGCCTCAAAATTGCCAAAGGTACGGGAGTTGGTCACTTAAGGGTGAAATGCGACGCGGGCCTGATCGTGAATCAAGTCCAAGGACGATATGAGGCGAAGAGCCCGATGATGAGAAAGTACCTTCGCGGGGTGCAAGTCTTGAAGGAGAGCTTCAAAAGTTTCGACATCGAGTCAATCCCGAGGGAGGAAAACGCGGAAGCGGATGCCTTGAGCAAATTCGCCTTGGGGGCACCCCTAGAGGAAAATCGGAAGGTGCACTTCTTGGAGAAGGTAATCTTATCGACCACCGATCCAGCGGAGGTCTGTGCTATTGAAGCAGGGTCGGAGGAGGAGCCCACTTGGATGACCCCGATAGTCGCGTATCTGACCACGGGGGCAGTCCCCGATGATGGAGTGATAGCTGACAGGATACGTCGGATTGTGGTTAATTATGCAATGGTGGACAATCAGCTGTACAAAAAGGGGTGGTTCTCAACTCCTTACTTGAAATGTGTGGCCGAACCTGACACAAGTCGGATCCTTAGGGAGGTGCACGAAGGGGTCGCGGCTTGTCACTGATGGATATACGCCCAATTTGAACCCGTTGACTTCCAAACCGTTGTATTTTTATCGTCCCATTTATGATTGCAAATCGAAACTTCGACCCAGACACTTCGCGAGAACATCGACGGCTCGGACGGGGCCAAGGCGCCCGTCCGGCAAGGACGAACTCACCTAGGTGAGGTTGGGTGGCCACACCCGACCCGATCTCCCCTAGGGGAGATCGGGTGGACCAACCCGATCTCTCCTAGGAGAGATCGGGTCGGCCAACCCGATCCCTCCTAGGAGGGATGGGGTTGGCCAACCCCACCCTCCCTAGGAGGGGTTGGGTGTCCTCACCCAACCCCTACCCTTGGGGGTCGGATTTCTTCCCCCCCAAGGGCCCCGACACCACTCTCGGACTCCCACGCTCGGTCCATTCCGCCTACCTCCTCCGAATCCTAAGGTCTTAATTATGTGCTTAAAGGTTAATTAATGGTGTTTAAAGGCTAACGATGTCATTAAGCCACCTTAATGACACCGTTGCCTATAAATACCCCACCTTCACAACTCATTTGATCATCTTGGCCATTTGGACAATTTAGCTCTGACATCTCTCTAGCTTTATCTCTCTAGAAGAATACTGACTTAGGCATCGGAGAGGGTTCACCAGGCACCACCCCCCCCCCCTCCGTGTCTGGTATTGCCCCTTCTGCAGGGTAGAAGGAGAGAAGAAGCAAAGGAAGGAAGGAAGGAAAGAAGAAGATAGGCTAAGGCAGAGCAGCTCAGGAACATCGGATCGCACACATCCCCCGTAAGGAGTGAGATCAAAACCGACCCCCCGTTGACCTAGATCTCATAACTTAACACTTGGCGCCGTCTGAGGGCTTCAAACAGAAAGCCTGGCTATTACACGAGCTATGACGAACAGTAGGGTGTCCAGGCCCCAACACCCACCCGGGGGCAATGGGCGGAGAAGAGAACCCATACCCCCAGGGAGGCGGCCTAACCCTGGGAAGCAGCCAATGCA
The DNA here is from genome assembly GCA_036873135.1 of Clarkia xantiana subsp. parviflora. Classification (NCBI taxonomy): domain Eukaryota; kingdom Viridiplantae; phylum Streptophyta; class Magnoliopsida; order Myrtales; family Onagraceae; genus Clarkia; species Clarkia xantiana. The sequence goes on along the minus strand of JAPTYO010000015.1, from coordinate 22,659,759 downwards.
TCCAGAGCCACAAGAGATACCACAACCTCCTCAGCAACAGAACAACCAGGAGGGAGGACCTTCACGCCCAGCTGGGGCTGAGTCCTCCACAGCCTCCACCCCCCGGGCAAGAAGGCCACAGAGAGAAAGAGAACAACAGGGAGTGCCTTCCCACAACACGGCACCCCCTGAGGGATACTATTATGAAGAGCAACCCCAAGGGTACCCGTATGGAATGCCAGCACAGAGAGGTGGCAACCGCGCCCACACAGCATATGCAAGGCAGGCATACACCCAAGGGACTTACACTGAAGCTCAGGAGGAGGAGCAGATCCCAGCAGAAGAGTACTACTCGCATCCTCGAGCAGGGCAGCGAGAGGAACAAAGAAGATATCACCAGGAGCCACCCTCAGAGGGAAGGCAACAATTTGTGCCTCCTAGGCAACAACAGAGCAACAGGGCTTACACCCCGCTGGGAGAGGAAAGACAAGCAAGACCTCCAAGGAGGCAGGACTTCTATGAAGCACCCCAGCAGGCGTATCAAGGGTACACCTACAGTCCATACCAGCAGGGACAAGGGAACCTAGTAAGCCCAGTCTACAACTACAATGGGTATCAGAGGGGTTATACTCCGGCACAGATGATGATCACCCCGGAAGAAATAGAAGCCATGATAACCCGGAAATTGAATGAGTCAAAGAAACCCAGCCTGCATTGTCTAAGTGACAAGACGAACCATCCTTTCACAAGAGAACTGGAGATGAATAGGGTGCCAGACTCCCTGCACACAGTGCAAATTGCAAAGTACAATGGGAAGGGAGACCCCCTAGAACATATCCAACAGCATGAGGCCTCCCTATTCGGGAGGACAACTGATGAAAGATACAAGGCACTACTTTTCCCAAACACCCTATCAGGGGTGGCCTCACATTGGTTCTTCAGCCTGCCCTCTGAGAGCATCCACTCATGGGAGCAGCTAAAAGCTAAGTTTCTGCAGAGATACCTAGGGGAGAGGAAACTCCTCAAGGGAACAGGCTCCATTGATGACGTAAAACAAGAATACGATGAATCCCTGGCCAGCTACTATACTAGGTTCAACCAGAATATTGCAGACATCCAGGGAGACATCACCGAAGGGGAGATAATCCGAGCCTTCATCAGAAACTTAGGTCGCTTTGGGTCAACATTGGCTGAAAAGATGGCCAAAAAGCCAGCAAGCACCTTGGAGGAGCTTGCAGGGAGAGTTAAAACGCATATTGACCTTGAGAGGCACAGGGCAAGCAAGAAGGCCAAAATCCAGGCAGCCAAGGAGGATAATCAAAGGCCAAACAAAGGCAAGCCACCCCAGGCACCGCAGCATGCAAGGCAGCAGGAATGGCGTCCACCGCAGCAAAGAAACCAAATGGGTGAACCCTTAAAGGCTAGAGAAATAAACGTCATTAAATTCATCCCACTGAACGCCACTCCAGCCACCGTACTTAAAGAGATGCGGAACCAAAAGCTTTGGTCACCCCCTGCAAGGTGGAGAGCCCCAATGGTAGGAAATCACAAGGATAGATGGTGTGACAACCACGAGGCTTATGGTCACGACACAAATGAATGCTTTAGCTTAAAGCTAAGCATAAACAGCATCGTCCAGAGGGGAGAACTGAAGCAGTTCGTAGACCATGGGGGCAATAGTATGCAACTGGGGCCACCACAGAAAGACAAGGGCAAGGGAAAGGTAGACTATAACCCTCCACCCAACAAAAGAGGAGTCATCAATATGATACATGGAGGGGCAGCATCAGGTGGCCCAACTGCTAATGCAAGGGAGGTCTATGCATCCAAGCTAAGCTCAGTGCCAAGATGGAGAAAAAGACCAAGAGAAGGAGAAGAAGTGAAGATAGAGTTCTCGGAGAAGGACAAAAGCCACATCGTCTTTCCACATGACGATGCTCTAGTTATTACTTTAGATATTGATAATTTTGATGTAAAGAGAATTTTGGTGGATGGGGGCAGCTCAGCTGACCTCCTAAGCCTGAGAGTGTTGGAAGAGATAGGGAAAACCAAAGCAGACATCAATCCGGTCAACTTCCCTCTAGTTGGCTTCTCAGGGGCAACAAGTTACCCCCTGGGGATGATAACATTACCAGTGACCATGGGCCAAGGATGGACCCAGCTGAAGGTAAATGTCAATTTCTTGGTGGTTGAAAGCCTGGGAGCCTACAATGGAATCCTAGGAAGGACAACCATAAATCCATATGAAATAGTGCCATCCACTGTTCACCAGAAGCTGAAGTACATCACGGAGAACGGAGTTGGAGAGGTCCTGGGTGATCAACGCACTGCAAGACAATGCTATGTCAATTCAATGAGACATGGATCACACAGGACAGACACAGTGGCTGTGGTCATGGCAGGAGCCAACCAGGATAGAAGAAAGAGGGGAGGGAAACAAAGGCAAGGAAGGAGGAGGAGTGGAGTGACACTCCGTTTGAGCAGGCAGCTTTTTCAAACAGTGCCTACAAGGAAACACAGGAGCAAGGCTGTGAAGGTGACATCCATACCTTGGCAGCCAGACACCACAATAGGGAACAGAACAAGGAACTCCATTCTAAGAGGCTTCCGCTACATAGATGATATCAAGCAAATGCCGCAGGAGTCTATATCAAGCTATTTCCAGAGATTCTTTGATTATGGTGCCAACATGGACATCACAAGGAGAGAAGCAGTCAGAGCATTCATCAGAAACATGCATCCAAGCTCATTCGAGGCCTATGGAGGGCTCTATGAGATGGTCATGACGAGTACAATGAGAGAGCTCAAGGCGAAGCTCGACAGGGCATTTGAACAAGAGGCGGAACAGTTGGATGAAGTTCCAGAAAGAGGAAGAGAAACAGACACATTGGGAGGAGGTGTCAATTTCACATTCACACCCCTCACACTCAGCATAGAAGAAATTTTCCACAAGCGCCTCAAACAAGAACTGCCAGCATGCAGGGAGGAGGGCAAGGCCTTCCTAGGAAGAGATGCACAGGGTTGGTGTGAGTACCATGGGACCTGGGGGCATCAAACCAACAACTGCATGGTGTTGAAGGTGGAAGTGGAAGAAATGATCTACAATGGAAGCTTCAAGGAGTACGTGGCAACAGACACAGTGACCACCCCATATCCTTAGTTTCATATCTAGCATTTTGCTTGTTTTAGCTTTACAAGCTTTTCAAAAACAACTCTTGAGAAGGAGAACTCACGAAGTTACTCCAACTCTACAACTATCTTTGATTTCCTACAAAGGATGTCTTGGTGCACCAAGGCATCCCGAGTGTACAAAAACATGAATGCTCCTAAGAGAGTAGTAGTTATTCAAAAGTATTTCCCAGTGAATGTGATGTTATAATCACCAAGTTATCCTTACACAGATATGACTTCAAGTCAATGACAGGTTCGACGCCCCCAAGAGCGTATCTTGAGAGTAGTTTTCATACTACGACATTCGACGCCCCCAAGAGCGTATCTTGAGAGTAGTGTTCATACTACGACCTTCGACGCCCCCAAGAGCGTATCTTGAGAGTAGTTATTATACTACGACCTTCAACGCACCAAGAGCGTATCTTGAGAGTGGTTTCCAAAAACTACGAACTTCGACGCCCCCAAGAGCGTATCTTGAGAGTAGTGTTCATACTACAACCTTCGACGCCCCCAAGAGCGTATCTTGAGAGTAGTTATTACACTACGACTTCGACGCACCAAGAGCGTATCTTGAGAGTGGTTTCCAAAAACTACGAATTCGACGCCCCCAGGAGCGTATCTTGAGGTAGATTTGCAACCTACCAGATTCGACGCCCCCAAGAGCGTATCTTGAGGTAGAAAAAACACTACCAGTTCGACGCCCCCAAGAGCGTATCTTGAGGTAGATTTCAAACTACCAGTTCGACGCCCACCAGGAGCGTATCTTTGGTCTAACCTGAGCCCTCCGGGAGCCTATCCTGTGAAACGTTAAGTGCCGTCCGAGAGCCTGTCTCGTGAACAGATTTTGACACCCGTCAAGAAGGTATCGGTGGACTAACCTGTGCCCTCCGGGAGCCTATCCTGTGAAACGTTAAGTGCCGTCCGAGAGCCTGTCTCGTGAACAGATTTCGACGCCCACCAAGAGCGTATCTTTGGTCTAACAGTACAACGTATATCGTGTAAGGGGTATCAGAAGAGATCATTATACCATGCTTAGAAGGATACCATGCTTAGAAGGATACCATGCTCAGAAGAATAACATGAGAAAGAAATTTCTAAGTAAAGTAATGTGAAGAACGAGTAATGTTTTTTCTTTATGAAATGACAGGTATGACATGAAGGAAACCACGAAAGAAGGATAAGTAAAGGAAATATACCAAGGGAAGGGTCCATACCCAAAGAGCCATACACAAGGCATAGGGAGGCATCATGAGAAGAGATATATACAAAAGCATGAAAAGCACTAATATAAAGGCAAACGAACCACGTAGTCAACAACACAATGCGGCAAAGAAAAGTAACAACAAACACCATCACAATCTCAAAAGACACTCAACTCGTACAAGGGGAGAAGGAGTGTAGTTATATATACAAGGATAGTATGAGATAAACAAGTCAGTCAGAACCTTCGGGGGAGTCACCCTCACCCCCTGAAGCTGAACCGCCAGCGGAAATAGATGAGGAAGAAGAGTCTGAGGTACCAATCTCCACAGGTGTAGCATCCACCTGGGCTGGGGCAGCCTCGTCTGCAACAGCAGCCTGACCCATCAGAACAGTCGCGTAGCCAGTGGCATATGGCCCAAAGTCACCAAGGTCACCAAACGGAAACTGAGGATCAATCCGGTATATGTGATCAACCAGATACTCACCGAACTGGTTCATCTCCTGGGTGAGACGCGTGCTATAATCGGCGGTGAAGGCAGAGGAGGCCTTGTACTCAGATACCGCGACAGCCCTCTCCTCCGCCCGACACTTAGTCTCCAACCTCCGCAGCTCCTCAGAATGAAGCGACGCAGCAACCTCAGCTTCCCGACGCAAACTGCCCACAGTGGCTTCAAGCAAGGACACCTGGTCCTGGAGCTCCTGCAGCCTCAAATCAGATATACGCGCCTTCTCAGCAGCAGTGGCGACCTCCGCCTTGAGAGAGACCTGGCTGTCATCAAGGGTCTTCCTCTCGTCAGATAACTCGAGCACGAGCGAGGACATGTTCACCATGTCAGACATACCCTAACAATACAAACAAGGGATGAATAACCGAAAGATAGCCATTATGAAAGTAATGAAAGGAAAGCAAGGAACAACTCACAGGTGCATAACGAGAGAGTACCCCCTGAACAAAGCGCCGAGTCTCCCCAGGAGACTTGGGCGGAGCAACACGATCGCCAGGGGGGATGGCGCCGCGGAGTACGCGGACGCCAACCTCAGGAGTCCGCAAAGAGGAGGTGCTATCGAGGTGGAACCCCTTCAGACCAGCGAAGGGAGTCCACTCAGACCCAATAACATCTTCATCAGTGAGCCGTGCGAAATCCTTCCGACTTAAAGTCGGAGGCCCACCTACACAAGCAAAGCAAGTCAAAGGATAATATAAACATAGAAGGATCAGCAACAAGGTAGAAATCATACCTGAGGACCGTGCCCTCGGCTGGGGGGCAGGGGAACCACCACCAGCAGGTCGCTTCCCTTTGTCAGCCAGGGAAGGCACCTCTTCGACCACCATCTCCTTATCACGAGATAGGGTCGGAGGACGAGCAGTAGGCGAAGCAGGATCCACAGCCTTCTTTCTCTTAGCAGCCGAGGCCCCGGCCTCAGAATCAGATCTCCGCGGCTTGGACTTGGAAGGTCCAGAATCTCTGCCAACGGAGACGACCCTCTCAGTCACCAAGGGGGAGCGCCCTAGCAAGGTAAGAAAAACAAGATAAGGAAAACATAAGTTACACCATAAAGAAGCAAATAGGAGAAAGCATACCAGAGGCCCCAGCCTTCTTCCCAGGTAGGGGGGATTTCTTCAAAGCAGAACTAGAAGGAGCCTTCCTCTTGCTCAGATCAACAGGGGCTCCCTGCACGTTATAGGTTTTTCCATGAAACCAACCTACAAAGGAAGAGCAGAAGGTAAATAAAGATGGAAAGACCAAGTGACATACCGAACCCCCGGAGTCAGGAGTCAGACTGATCCCGGCCTCGTAAAGATCCGTCTCAGTCACTAAGGACACGGGACAGTATGACCGAGTCCTGTTGCTCTCGTGAATGATCTTCATAGTCTTCAAATCAACCGAAGAGAACTCTCCAAAAGCAGGCCAACCATCGGACCGATCCTCATTCAAGACCGACCAAGTGACGTATCGGTCCGTAATGAAGAAGTAATGCTTAGCCCAGTGACTGGCCGAATTGTCAGTCTGGGTCACGAAACGGAGAGAGGTATCCCACTCGATCCCACTCAACCCGAAATCAGAGAATCGAGGATCTTTGAAGGTCGGATGGCGAGTTACGAAACTCGCAAACCCCACCCTCGTCCGGTACTGGAACCGATAGAAGCATCGGAATAGAACGAGAGAGTACTCCCAGGAGTACCAATGGCACAATACCCGGAAGCCCACCCAGACACGGAGGGCACTGGGGGCAAGGTTCACAGGAGAAATCCTGAAGAACCTGCTCAACTCTATAAGCTCGTCACAGTAAGGCAGCCTCAGCCCGAATCGGATCTGGGAGGGGTACACGGCGACCTTCCCTATAGGAGGCTCCGTCACCGTCTCGCGAGTATTCCCCAAGGAGGGGAGAAAAGGATACAGAGGCTCATCTAGGGGACTGATATCTCCTAGGGTAACATGTTCGTTGTAATCGGACCTAGTGAGATGATTCTCTGACAGGATAGCAAGACCTAAGGCAAAGGTAGCAGGAAACCCCGAAGCACGAATCAAATTTCAACTAACACCCCAATGAAGGTCACGATACTAAGCTAGCAATAGGAAAGGAAGTAACGCGACCGAAAAGGAAGAGAAAAAGGAACTCACTCATCCTTCGGAGAATACGACGTCTCTGAAGAGTCTGCGTACGTGGACACCACCAGGAGTATAGTACCTGCCACGACACGACAAATATCAAGATAAGAGAAATTTCCGAAGAACCGGAAATACTCCGACACCCGACCAACGACAACGATCAAAGATCCAAAGACACCCAGCAAAGATAGTCAGCACGAGCCAAGAACACCACAACAACCAAGTCAAAAATTTTATCCGAGCCTAAGGTCGGGTTTTGGAAAAAATTACCATTATACCCTCCAACAAAGATTAACACACCAACGGCGGCACGACATCAAATTCAAGACCGGGATAACCCAATCGGACAAGAAACCATATCCGGACGACCGGCAAACATTTTTCCCCAAAATCCACAACTACCAACGGCTATCTACGGCAATCCCACATTTAATTAAATTTCGGCAATCAAGCATCGGCAATCAAGCATCGGCAATCAAATATCAACGATTCAAAAATCGACGTTTTACGCGGTAATGGAAAGGAAAAGAGCGGACCTTCGGAAAACCCGACCCGATATGGTAAACGGGTCCGGATTTCGAATTTGAAGACGCCCGGAAATCAGTCCCTCGCCGGAATTTGGGCCTTGCCGTCGCCGGAGGTGATCTCGCCCGCCCCACCGTCGCCGGAGAGCCCTGCACGTCCCACCGGAATCGTCCCCCTTCACCGTCGACTGCCCTCGATGGACCAGCTGCCGTCCCCGCCGGCAGCGACCTCGCCGTCGCCTGGCCGTCCCTCCGCGCCGCTGGTGGTTGAGACTGCCGTCCCAGCCAGTTGCCGCCTCTGTCCGACGCCGGGGTCCCCTTTTCTTGGCCGGTCGGAATTTCTGGTTCACCACTAAAAATTCTGGCCGGTCCTCCTCCTTGGGGGTGCTCTCCAACCTTTCTTGCTCTCCAAGGGTAAGTGAAGAAGGAAGATGGTGGCTAGGGTGACTCTTGGAGGTATTTTTCTAACTCTCCTCTTTTATGTTAAAAGGATGATAGGGTTTCTTAGGGGTTTTAATCACCACCATCCATCTAGCCTTAAATAAAATCTAAGGGCCAAAGAAAAACCATTATTTTTATCCCTTTCACCTATAGCTAAGTATATTCCCATACTTAGAAAAATTATCAAGATAGTTTTATTTTTGAGCATTCCATACTTAGGAAAATTTTTGGCCAAAATTAAAATTTCTCCTTATTTAGATGGAATCCCGGCACGAAATTGAAGCGTAAGTTATTTAGTTGCATTCGTATCACACCCCTGTGCAAGTTTGTATTTTTTGAGTATACACCTGTAGCAGAGATAAGTTTATTACTCCCGCCTCAAACGGACGCATGCCTAGGCACACGTCCGTGCTACTCTGACGTTTACAATTCCTCTATCTCATTAGACAGGGGGGCAGAGTCAGAGGCACGCATCCATGGGTAAGCAAACATTCAGACAAAGAAGGTAAAACCCCGGTTTCAAATTGCGCGTGTCATACCATCCTAAAATAGAGTCAATCAAGGGTTAGGCCATTGGTTGACTCGGGGGCATGTGATGGATATACGCCCAATTTGAACCCGTTGACTTCCAAACCGTTGTATTTTTATCGTCCCATTTATGATTGCAAATCGAAACTTCGACCCGGACACTTCGCGAGAACATCGACGGCTCGGACGGGGCCAAGGCGCCCGTCCGGCAAGGACGAACTCACCTAGGTGAGGTTGGTTGGCCACACCCGACCTCCCCTAGGGGAGATCGGGTGGACCAACCCGATCTCTCCTAGGAGAGATCGGGTCGGCCAACCCGATCCCTCCTAGGAGGGATGGGGTTGGCCAACCCCACCCTCCCTAGGAGGGGTTGGGTGTCCTCACCCAACCCCTACCCTTGGGGGTCGGATTTCTTCCCCCCCAAGGGCCCCGACACCACTCTCGGACTCCCACGCTCGGTCCATTCCGCCTACCTCCTCCGAATCCTAAGGTCTTAATTATGTGCTTAAAGGTTAATTAATGGTGTTTAAAGGCTAACGATGTCATTAAGCCACCTTAATGACACCGTTGCCTATAAATACCCCACCTTCACAACTCATTTGATCATCTTGGCCATTTGGACAATTTAGCTCTGACATCTCTCTAGCTTTATCTCTCTAGAAGAATACTGACTTAGGCATCGGAGAGGGTTCACCAGGCACCACCCCCCCCTCCGTGTCTGGTATTGCCCCTTCTGCAGGGTAGAAGGAGAGAAGAAGCAAAGGAAGGAAGGAAGGAAAGAAGAAGATAGGCTAAGGCAGAGCAGCTCAGGAACATCGGATCGCACACATCCCCCGTAAGGAGTGAGATCAAAACCGACCCCCCGTTGACCTAGATCTCATAACTTAACAGTCACGAAGGGGCCCGATCCATTACGAAGAAAGTGTTGAATTTGGGCTATTATTGGCCTTCGATGAGCAAGGAGGCGACGTTGTTAGTCCGATCTTGTGATGCATGCCAGAGGTATGCCCCGAATATCGCGGCTCCGGCTGCTAATCTGATGTCCATCAAGAGTGCTTGGCCCTTCGCGCAGTGGGGTATTGACTTGGTGGGACCTCTACCACAAGCCCAAGGTCAGTGTAAATATTTTCTTGTGGCTATTGATTATTTCTCGAAATGGATTGAAGCTAAGGCATTGGCCAAGACGACGGGGAACCAAATCGTCAAGTTTCTCCAAACCCATATTATATCCAGATACGGGATTCCTAAGGTGGTGATCAGCGATAATGGTCCACCGTTTAACGGGGCTCAAGTGAAGGAGTATCTGAAGGAGTATCTGAAGGAGCTGAATATCGAGCATCGGACAGCTTCTGTCCATCATGCTCAGACTAATGGCCAGGTCGAGTCAGCCAACAAAATCGTGATGGATGGCCTAAAGAAAAGGGTCTATGTCTTGAAGGGCAAATGGCTGAATGAGCTGGAAAATGTGCTTTGGGCTGTTAGAACGACACCCAAACGATCAACTGGGGAGACTCCGTTTGGCCTTGTTTATGGCAAGGAGGCTGTTGCTCCTGTGGAAATAGCTGTGGCGTTCCATCAGATGAGATATTACGAGCCTTTGACAAATGATGAAATGAGACGTCTGGATTTGGACTTGCTCGAAGAGAAGAGGCGGGAGGCCGATGAAGTCCAGGCTCGAATGCGTTTGGCGACGGCCAGGTATTACAACCGACGAGTTAAGTCCCGACAGTTCTTTGTCGGAGAACTGGTTTGGCGTCGAAACGAGTTCACCCTTTTGGATCGGATCAACAAGACGTCACCAAAATGGGAAGGACCTTATAAGGTCGTGGGGATGCCAGCTCCGAATGAGTACAAGTAGGAAGACCTCGATGGCCATGTATTGAAGCATTCTTTCAGTGGTGAACACTTGAAGAAATGTCATGCTTGATGAAAAGTCTCCTTAAGTGGTGCCTGATGAAAAGTCGCCTTAAGTGGTGCCCGATGAAAAGTCGTCTTAAGTGGTGGCCGATGTAAAATCGCCTTAACTGGTGTAAGTTATTTATCATTTGATTTGATGTAAGCAGATTTCGTTCCATCAATAAATAAAGAGGTTGCCTCCGATCAGAATTATTCTTAGATTTATTCTAAGTGTTGTTGAGTCGCCTTAAGTGGTGCACGAGAAAAAGTCGCCTAAAGTGGTGCACGAAAAAAGTCGCCTTGAGTGGTGCACGAGATTAAGTCGTCCTAAGTGATGCATGGTTCTTGGATTTATTCTAAGTGTTGAAAAGTTGCCTTAAGTGGTGCATGATAAAAAGTCGCCTTAAGTGGTGCACGATATTAAGTCGCCTTAGGTGGTGCAAGTGGTTAAGTCGTCTTAGGTGATGCGGATTGAATTGCCTTAGTTGGCACGATTAAATCACCTTAAGTGGTGTGGGCTAAATCGTCTTAAGTGATGTTTTGAAATGTACTAAGTGGCATAGTTAAGTCGCTTTGAGAAGTGCAACGGAAAATCGGAACTAAGATAGTTTGATATTGATGAGGGCTCAAAGGCCCGAGGATGCATTACAAGTAGAGGAAAAATACAAGGACTATAAAGATAGAGCATTTAAGCTTGGTCCTTGTCGGCCTCAGCGGGAGCAGGATCCACAAGATCTGTGGCAGAAGGCTCCACAAGTTCAGCTGCTGGAGGGTCGATTATCGGGGGGTCAACCGTCGGAGGATCGGCACTTGGAAGCTCCGCCATGTCTTCAACACCCGCGGGAGTGTTCCCCTCATCACTCTCCTCCGAGAGGGCGAAGTTCCTCTTCGCGAAGGGAGCGAGAGTCGCAGACCTGTCAAAGTTGATGGCGTCGCCATACTCCAGATGGAGCTCCTTGACTGCATTGAAGAGGGTGTTCTCCACCTCCGCGGTGCAGAATTTCACCGCGTCAGCTTGGAAGTCCTCGGACCCTCGATAACCTTCTCGGCCCCTGGTCTCAGCCGCGACCAGCTTCGTAGGAACCTCAGCAATTTGCTCCTCCAGAGCCTTCTTCTCAAGGACAAGTTTGTCCCGAGCTTCTGCATCCTTTTGTCGCTCCTGCCGCTCCCGCTTCAGCAGCCCCTCGAAGTCACGAACCTGCTTTTGGAGGTCCCGAGTCTTTCGGTCGAGGATGGCCTGCTCCTTGGCCAGTTTTCCCCTCGAAGACTCAGAGGCCACGAGATCCTCCTCAAGCTTGTCTATAACTGCGGGAGCCCCCTTGGCCCGCTCCTGCTCCAGGGCCTCCTCGAGGGCGAAGATGTACCTGAAGCAGCGGTTTAAGTCCGCCAGCTCCTGCGAAGGAAAGAAGAAAAACGTTAGCATATGAACAACCTGCCTTATTGTTGAAGGGGAGAAAAATAAGAACCTCACCTCTATCCGACGGATAGACATTTTGTGAACATCCCTGCGGATGCTCTCCTGATCCAAGGGAATCGGAAACCTCAGGGACGGCAGAATTGAGCCCGCCAGCAAATGTAGACCCAGCTCTGGGTATGTGTCACCCTGTCGGAGCTGGACCCCTTGCAGCATTTGGATCGGGGTCCAGGGAGCCTCCTTCTGGCTGGGGTCATAGACTTTGTAGAAACTCCCGTCCAAGGGGAGAGGGGAAGGACCGACTCGAGTCGTGGAGGGGCGCATCTCCGACTTGCCCTGAGGCGGAGAGGGAGTGAAGTTGTGAATTGGCGACGGCTGTCGCTCTTGAGAAGAAGGTGAGGGGGGCAGTCCCCTGGAGGTTGGTTTCAGGGGGGACTGCCTCGTCCCCCGACGATGAATCTAGGAGGCGCCCTCGTCTGTCTCCTCGGAGGAGTCCAGATTTTCGACCCGACGAAATTGATCGCCTGTCGGGGCAGGAGGTTGAGGGTGGCCTCCTCCACCTCGAGCACCGGAAAGTGGTGCCCCTACTGAAGGTTGTGCCCCTGCTGAAGGAGGCGCCCCTGCTGAAGCTCCAGCACCCGACGGAGTTCCCGAGTGACCTGCACCTAGAGGATGAGATGCTTCAGAAATATAGTCAGGAAGTTGGTCAGGGTCCTTACACCAAACGACGCGCCGAGAAACGTATTGATCTTTCCCGTGGTAGTTGTAGTAGCCCGCCTTAAGGACGCGGGGAGTTTCCCCTCGGAGGACACGTTTAACCTCTTCGATGCGGGCCTCCATGGTCGAAGGGATCAAATCCTTGGGAACTTGCTTCCTGTATGATTTAATAGCTAGGCGGAGCTGTTTACCTTCTTCAGCATTTTGGACATCGAAGAGTCTGTCCACCTCCACGCGGCTCCGCTTAGTCCTCTCCGCGGAGGGAGATCCCGACGGAGCAGCAGCCTTCTTTGCCGACTTCCTTTTCCGCGCGAGGCGTTGGACAGCGTCGGTCTCCCCCTGCTTAAGGATGAGATTGGTCAGCACAGATACCTTCTTAGCTGCAAACAGTAGAAAACGGAGACATGGTCAGAAACGTTACCCAAGGAACCATATTGGAGGGGCCGTCGAAGAGTTGACCCCCAGAGACTATGTCGAGGAGACGGATCCCGGCATTCACCAGGTTCCGCTCCGTTAGAGAGTTAGCATCGAGGGGAGTATAGGACTCCCCCCAACAGTAAAGCTGGATAAGATGGAGGGTCTGGAAATCTTCATCAGAGTAAGTGTGATAGGCGGGAGGAGAGTCCGCTTCCACCTCCCATCGGGGCCAGGCGATGGAACTGTTATTGATGAAGAAGTAGCTCCTCTTCCACCCGCTATTATCAGACCCCGTGTCAATCAGGAGTCCTCGACCATTGACAACCTTTCAGGTGTCACTGGTCCAGCTGCACAGCGCAAGCTGCGCCTTGTTCCACTTGGGCATCCTAGGATAAAAGGCGCAAACCCCAGCCTCATTGCACTTCATCCCGTAGAAAGTTCTGAAGAGTTGGAGGCTGTAGACCCATTTCTGTCGGAAGCAGAGGACCTGGAAGGCATTCCATATGCGGATGGTATGGGGATAGAAGGTAGTTGGATGCGTCTTGTAATGTTCGCACATCTCAACCAAGTTGCCGCAGAAGGGGAATCGAATCCCCGCCGATATTTGCCCCGTGGAGACAAATACCTCCCCTTTCTGGGGACGAGTAACCTCAAGGTCACTCGGGAGGCGGGGCCAAGGATAAGGGAAGCGAGGATCCCAGGTAGAAGTAATGCATCCCTCCCGGAGAGCTGCATCGTAGGCAGTGCTGGAAATATCATTGACGGCATAGTCGAACTTAAAGGGCTTTCTCCCCTCGGAACTGGATCCACTGTCTGAAAATCAGCCATGGCAAGGAAAGGCATATTGGGTTTTTCGGAAAATTGTAAGCAAGCTAATCGAGGATGAAGGAAAAGATATACAAGCATCAGGGAAAGAATCCTTACCAGACATGATGACTCCAAATGGAAGGGATGATCTTAAAGGTCGCCGGAAAGTTGATCGGAGAACAGTAGGCCGGAGAAACACTTGAACCTTCGAAATCGCAGAGCTTTTGAAATTGCAGAAACGGTAAAAGAGAAACAGTGCCCAGGGTTAGGGTTTTATAGGAGAAGGGACAAGTGAAAGGACGTTCTAATCTGAGTCGTCGAAGTTGAAACGTTTTAATCTGAGCCGTTGAGATGAAACGAACGGAATGGAAAGGGGCGTAATGATGAAACGGCCTGAAAAGTACTTTTTCCGAAAAAGCAGGCGCGAAAAATAAGGCATGGGTGCCAAAGCCGTCACTTCATCACCTGCTGCATTTAATGGCTGAGTAACCGAGGAGTCGTATTGGATTTGGTGACTATCCTCGAGGTATCGAGGAAACGTGAACGAGAAGATCCGTATCAAGGGAAAGGTCCCCGACTCCGATGTCGGGAGGTCAGGAGTTGAAAGACACGACGAACTGTAAGTCCTTCATGTCTTGGGGGCAAATGATGGGTTTCGTTATAGCCGTTAGGCCCTTTAACAGTGAGTAAACGGTGAATAGGCCCACAGGGCCCTAAAAGAGGTCAAGAAGACCAATGCGAAGGATCCCGACAAAAGGAGTCCTGATGAGGAAGAATCCGGACGTGGTCGGTCCCGATATGCGAGCTGGATGCTCCAGACGATATGCCTTTAAGTAGGCCCCGAGAATATGCCTTTAAGTAGGCCCCGATGAGATGCCTTTAAGTAGGCCCCAATGATGAATCCCTGAGGATGTTGGCCCTGTCACGATGACGAGGGGCCCCGAGTGGTGACACAATGAGATAACTCTGGAGTCCCCGATATTGGTCGGGACTTGCTATCAGAGGTTGAGGCCGAGATACGCGGAGCGTGGCCGAGATAAGCGAGATCATGGCCGAGATACGCGGAGCGTGACCAAGATAAGCGAGATCATGGCCGAGATAGGCGGGATCGTGGGCTAACCGCCCCAGCGGTTCACCAGGTAACTGAGGTAGCTCTTCTCCTATAAAAGGGGAGAAGTTACCTCAGATCGAGTTACATTTTTACACACTGAGACTCTTGCTTGCCAGTTTATTGAGATTATTGAGATACTCATTTAAGCATCGGAGAGGGATTCCGGGTCACCGCCCGTTTTATTCCCCTCTTGCAGGATTACGTGGAGCGAAGGATTTCGGATTGCCGTCAAGACCGTACCGGAGCTCCAGCCGTGATCCAACATGTACTACTACTGATTAATTGACTGGGCAATCTTAGTGTTATGTAAGATTGTATCAATATATTATTATTATACCAAATGCATGCTTTGCTCCCTCACCACACACTTTGTAAAAATGACGGGTTTATAAATGTAGAACTTCTTTGCTCCTTGCTTATTCATATAGATAGATTCAATATTCTAAATATATATATATATATATATATTGATTAACATGGCACCCCGCGCTCGCGCGGGAATAGCACCTAGTAGGAATATGAATATGTATAAGGAATGATGTTTGTCAGTGGAATAAAATAATTTCAAATTTTGAGTAAATAGTTAATCTTGATCTAACCACTAAAGAATGATTATTTTAATTTCTTCTAAAATTGGGAATTAAAATAAAAAGATAATATTAACCTTATACTTTAACATAAATTACAAATTATACATATAAAAACAATTTCGCCTGGTTTCGCTGCTGCTCCTACTAGTTCCACTCCTGCTGGTAAGCTAATTATAAAAATGAAAATATTATATATATATAAAATGAAATACAAATAAATTTGTATTTGTATGTTATATTTGTGTGATCAATAAGATAAATGACAAACTAAAAATATGAATATACTTTTCTCCAAATGAAATTCGACCAGAGAGACTTGCAGAAAGAATTACGCATGTTGGATCACGGTTGGAACTCCGGTACGGTCTTGACGGCGATCCGAACTCCTTCGCTCCACGTAATCCTGCAAGAGGGGAATAGACCGGGCGGTGACCCAGAATCCCTCTCCGATGCTTAAATGAGTATCTCGATTATCTCAATTGGCAAGCAAGAGTATGAGTGTGTAATCGTCCTTAATCTGAGGTAACTTCTGCCCTTTTAAAGGAGAAGAGCTACCTCAGTTACCTGGTGATCCGCTGGGGCAGTTAGCCCACGATCCCGCCTATCTCGGCCACGATCTCGCTTATCTCGGCCACGATCTCGCTTATCTCGGCCACACTCCGCGTATCTCGGCCACGATCCCGCCTATCTCGGCCATCATCTCGCTTATCTCGGCCACGCTCCGCGTATCTCGGCTTCAACCTCTGATAGCAAGTCCCGACCAATATCGGGGACTCCAGAGTTATCTCATTGTGTCACCGCTCGGGGCCCCTCGTCATCGTGACAGGGCCAACATCCTCATGGATTCAACATCGGGGCTTACTTAAAGGCATCTCATCGGGCCCTACTTAAAGGCATCTCATCGGGAGCATCCAACTCGCATATCGGGACCGACCACGTCGGGACTCTTCCTCATCGGGACTCTTCGCATTAGTCTTCTTGACCTCGTTTAAGGCCGAGTGGGCCCATTCACCGTTTACTCATTGTTAAAGGGCCTAACGGCTATAACGAAACCCATCATTTGCCCCCAAGACATGAGGGACTTACAGTTCGTCGTGTCTTTCAACTCCCGACCTCCCGACATCGGAGTCGGGGACCTTTCCCTTAATAAAGTCACTTGATATGGATCTTCTCGTCCATGATTCCTCGATACCTCGAGGATAGTCACCAAATCCGAGAAGACTCCTCGGTTACTCAGCCATTAAATGCAGCAGGTGACGAAGTGACGTCTTTGGCACCCGTGCCTGATTTTTCGCGCCTGCTTTTTCTGAAAAAGTGCTGTTCAGGCCGTTTCATCATTACGCCCCTTTCCCTTCTGTCCGTTTCATCTCAACGGCTCAGATTAAAACGTTTCAACTTCGACGACTCAGATTAGAACGTCCTTTCACTTGTCCCTTCTCCTATAAAACCCTAACCCTGGGCACTGTTTCTCTTTTACCGTTTGTGCAATTTCAAAAGCTCTGCGATTTCAAAAGCTCTGTGACTTCGAAGACTCAAGTGCTTCTCCGGCTTCTTGTTCTCCGATCAACTTTCCGGCGACCTTTAAGATCATCCCTTCCAGTTCGAGTCATCATGTCTGGTAAGGATTCCTTCCCTGATACTAATGTATCCTTTCCTTCATCTTCGATTAGTTCGCTTGCAGATTTCCGAAAAACCCAATATGTATTTCCTTGCCATGGCTGATTTTCAGACAGCGGATCCAGTTCCGAGGGGAGGAAACCCTTCCATTTTGATTATGCTACCAACGAGATCTCGGTGACTGCCTACGACGCAGCTCTCCGAGAAGGATGTATTACCCAAACCTGGGAGCCTCGTCTTCCTTATTCTCGCCACCGTGCCTCGGGTGACCCCGTGGTCACTCGTCCCGAGGAGGGGGAGATATTTGTCTCTACGGGACAGATATCGGCAGCGATCCGATTCCTCTTCTGCGGGAACTTGGTTGAGATGTGCACCCACTACAAGACGCATCCAACTACAGTCTCCCCCCACGCCATCCGCGTGTGGAATGCTTTCCTGGTCCTCTGCTTCCGCCAGAAATGGGTCTACAGCCTCCAACTCTTCAGAACCTTCTACGGGATGAAGTGCAACGAGGCTGGGGTTTGCGCCTTCTATCCTCCGATGCCCAAGTGGAACAAGGCGCAATTTGCGCTGTGCAGCTGGACCAGCGACACCTGGAAGGTTGTCAAAGGTCGGGGACTCTTGATCGACACTGGGTCTGACAATAGCGGGTGGAAGAGGAGCTACTTCTTCATCAAAAACAGTTCCATCCGCTGGTCCCGATGGGAGGTGGAAGCGGACTCTCCTCCCGCTTATCACACCTACTCTGATGAAGACTTCCAGAACCTCCATCTTATCCAGCTTTACCGTTGGGAGGAGTCTTATACTCCCCTCGATGCTAACTCTCTAACGGAGCGGGACCTGGTGAAGGTCGGGATCCGTCTCCTCGACATAATCTCTGGGGGTCAACTCTTCGACGGCCCCTCCAATATGGTTCCCTGGGTAATGTTTCTGATCTCTGTTTTGCATTGTTTGCAGCTAAGAAGGTATCCGTGCTGACCAATCTCATCCTTAAGCAGGGGGAAACCGACGCTGTCCAACGCCCTGCGCGAAAGAGGAAGTCGGCAAAGAAGGCTGCTGCTCCGTCGGGATCTCCCTCCGCGGAGAGGACTAAGCGGAGCCGCGTGGAGGTGGACAGACTCTTCGATGTCCAAAATGCTGAAGAAGGTAAACAGCTCTGCCTAGCTATTAAATCATACAGGAAGCAAGTTCCTAAGGATTTGATCCCTTCGACCATGGAGGCCCGCATCGAAGAGGTTAAACTTGTCCTCCGAGGGGAAACTCCCCGCATCCTTAAGGCGGGCTACTACAACTTCCACGGGAAAGACCAATACGTTTCTCGGCGCGTCGTTTGGTGTAAGAACCGTGACCAACTTCCTGACTATGTTTCTGAAGCATCTCGTCCTCTAGGTGCAGGTCACTCGGGAACTCCGTCGGGTGCTGGAGCTTCAGCAGGGGCACCACTTTCAGCAAGGGCGCCTCCTTCAGCAGGGGCATCACCTTCCGGGGCTGGAGAAACCTCGACTGGCGATCAATTTCGTCGGGTGGAAAATCTGGACTCCTCCGAGGAGACAGATGAGGGCGCCTCCTTGATTCATCGTCGGAGGACGGGGCAGTCCCCACTGAAACCAACCTCCAAGGGGCTGCCCCCTTCACCTTCTTCGCAACAGCGACAGCCGTCGCCCATTCACAACTTCACTCCCTCTCCGCCTCAGGGCGAGTCGGAGATGCGCCCCTCCACGACTCGAGTCGGTCCTTCCCCTCTCCCCTTGGACGGGAGCTTCTACAAGGTTTATGATCCCAGCCAGAAGGAGGCTCCCTGGACCCCGATCCAAACGCTGCAAGGGGTCCAGCTTCGACAGGGTGACACATACCCAGAGCTGGGTCTGCATCTGCTGGCAGGCTCAATTCTGCCATCTCTGAGGTTTCCGATTCCCCTGGATCGGGAGAGCATCCGCAGGGATGTTCACGAAATGTCTATCCGTCGGATAGAGGTGAAGTTCTTATTTTTCTCCCCTTCATCAATAAGGCATGTTGTTCATTTGCTAACACTTCTCTTCTTCCCTTCGCAGGAGCTGGCAGACATAAACCGCTGCTTCGGGTACATCTTTGCCCTCGAGGAGGCCCTGGAGCAGGAGCGGGCTAAGGGGGCTCCTGCAGTTATAGCCAAGCTTGAGGAGGATCTCGCGGCCTCCGAGTCTTCGAGGGGAAGACTGGCCAAGGAGCAGGCCATCCTCGACCGAAAGACTCGGGACCTCCAAAAGCAGCTTCGTGACTTCGAGGGGCTGCCGAAGCGGGAGCGGCAGGAGTGACAAAAGGATGCAGAAGCTCGGGACAAACTTGTCCTTGAGAAGAAGGCTCTGGAGGAGCAAATTGCTGAGGTTCCTGCGAAGCTGGTTGCGGCTGAGACCAGGGGCCGAGAAGATTATCGGGGGTCCGAGGACTTCCAAGCTGACGCGGTGAAATTCTGCACCGCGGAGGTGGAGAACACCCTCTTCAATGCAGTCGAGGAGCTCCATCTGGAGTATGGCGACGCCATCAACTTCGACAAGTCTGCGACTCTCGCTCCCTTCGCGAAGAGGTACTTCGCCCTCTCGGAGGAGAGTGATGAGGGGAACACTCCCGCGGGTGTTGAAGACATGGTGGAGCCTCCAAGTGCCGATCCTCCGACGGTTGACCCCCCGACAATCGACCCTCCAGCAGCTGAACCCGTGGAGCCTTCTGCCACATATCTCGTGGATCCTGCTCCCGCTGATGCCGACAAGGACCAAGCTTAATGCTCTATCTTTATAGTCCTTGTAATTTTCCTTTCTTTGTAATGCATCTTCGGGCCTTTGAGCCCTCGCCAATATCAAACTATCTTAGTTCCGATTTTCCGTTGCACTTCTCAAAGCGACTTAACTATGCCACTTAAGACATTTCAACACATCACTTAAGACGATTTAGCCCACACCACTTAAGGCGATTTAATCGTGCCAACTAAGGCAATTCAATCCGCATCACCTAAGACGACTTAACCACTTGCACCACCTAAGGCGGCTTAATATCGTGCACCACTTAAGGCAACTTTTATCGTGCACCACTTAAGGCGACTTTTCAACACTTAGAATAAATCCAAGAACCATGCATCACTTAGGACGACTTAATCTCGTGCACCACTTAAGGCGACTTTTTCTCGTGCACCACTTAAGGCGACTTTTTCTCGTGCACCACTTAAGGCGACTCAACAACACTTAGAATAAATCTAAGAATAATCTGATCGGAAGCAACCTCTTTATTTATTGATGGCACAAAATCTGCTTACATCAAATCAAACGATAAATAACTTACACCACTTAAGGCGATTTTACATCGGGCACCACTTAAGGCGATTTTACATCGGGCACCACTTAAGGCGACTTTTCCTCATCACCACTTAAGGCTACTTTTCACCACTGAAAGAATGCTTCAATACATGGCCATCGATGTCTTCCAACTTGTACGCATTCGGAGCTGGCAGCCCCACGACCTTATAAGGTCCTTCCCATTTTGGTGACATCTTGTTGATCCGATCCAAAAGGGTGAACTCGTTCCGACGCCAAACCAGCTCCCCGACGAAGAATTGTCGGGACTTAACTCGCCGATTGTAATATCTGGCCGTCGCCAAACGCATTCGAGCCTGGACTTCATCGGCTTCCCTCCTCTTTTCCTCGAGCAAGTCCAAATCCAGACGTCTCATTTCATTATTCGTCAAAGGCTCGTAGTATCTCATCCGATGGGACGCCACAAGTATTTCCACGGGAGCAACAGCCTCCGTGCCATAAACAAGGCCAAACGGCGTCTCCCCAGTTGATCGTTTGGGTGTTGTTCTAACAGCCCAAAGCACAATTTCCAGCTCGTTCAGCCATTTGCCCTTCAAGGCATAGACCCTTTTCTTCAGGCCATCCATCACGATTTTATTGGCTGACTCCACCTGGCCATTAGTTTGAGCATGATGGACAGAGGCTGTCCGATGCTCGATATTCAGCTCCTCCAGACACTCCTTCACTTGAGCCCCGTTAAAGGGAGGACCATTATCACTAATCAACACCTTAGGAATCCCGTATCTGGATATAATATGGGTTTGGAGAAACTTGATGATTTGGTTCCCCGTCGTCTTGGCCAATGCCTTAGCTTCTATCCATTTTGAAAAATAATCAATGGCCACAAGCAAATATTTACACTGACCTTGTGCCTGCAGGAGGGGTCCCACCAAGTCAATCCCCCACTGCGCGAAGGGCCAAGGATTCATGATGGACGTTAGATTAGCAGCCGGAGCCGCGATATTCGGGGCATACCTCTTGCACGCGTCACAAGATCGGACTAACAACGTCGCCTCTTTGCTCATCGAAGGCCAATAATAGCCCAAATTCAGCACTATCCTCACGATGGATCGGGCCCCTTCGTGACAAGCCGCGACCCCTTCGTGCACCTCC
The DNA here is from genome assembly GCA_036873135.1 of Clarkia xantiana subsp. parviflora. Lineage (NCBI taxonomy): Eukaryota > Viridiplantae > Streptophyta > Magnoliopsida > Myrtales > Onagraceae > Clarkia > Clarkia xantiana. The sequence continues at coordinate 22,638,299 of JAPTYO010000015.1, read as the reverse complement.
CTAAGGATCCGATTTGTGTTAGGTTCGGCCACACATTTCAAGTAAGGAGTTGAGAACCACCCCTTTTTGTACAGCTGATTATCCACCATCACATAATTAACCGCGATCCGACGTATCCTGTCAGCTACCACTTCATCATCGGGACTGCCCCCGTGGTCAGATACGCGACTATCGGGGTCATCCAAGTGGGCTCCTCCTCCGATCCTGCTTCAACGGCACACACCTCCGATGGGTCGGTGGTCGATAAGATCACCTTCTCCAAGAAGTGCACCTTCCGATTTTCCTCTAGGGGTGCCCCTAAGGCGAATTTTCTCAAGGCATCCGCTTCCGCGTTTTCCTCCCTCGGAATTGCCTTGATGTCGAAAATTTTGAAGCTCTCCTTCAAGACTTGCACCTCACGAAGGTACTTTCTCATCATCGGGCTCTTCGCCTCATATCGTCCTTGGACTTGATTCACGATCAGGCCAGCGTCACATTTCACCCTTAAGTGACCAACTCCCGTACCTTTGGCAATTTTGAGGCCTGTGATAAGAGCCTCATACTCAGCTTCGTTGTTCGTGGCCCTAAACGTTAAGGCTAAAGCATATCGAGGGGGCTCGCCTCCACCAGGTGGTATCAATACAAACCCTGCTCCTGATCCGTCTGAACTCGAAGAACCATCAGTGTACATTTCCCAAGTATTTTCCTCATTTGGCTGTTCTGATTGCTCTGCCATCTTTTGTTGCTCTGCTATCGGGACCTCCATGGTTGCCCCCTCTACAGGGCCCGCTTCTTCCAGATCGGGGGCTGTAGACTCTGCTATGAAATCCGCCAACGCCTGGCCCTTAATAGCCGTTCTCGGAGCAAAGTGAATGCGGAACTCACTAAGCTCGACTGCCCATTTCACAAATCTCCCCGACGCATCAGGTCGGTTCAAAAAATGATTTAAAGGTTGATTCGTCAACACCGTAATCTCATGCGCATGGAAGTAAGGCCTTAGCTTCCGAGCAGTAATGATCAACGCAAAAAGATACTTCTCAACGGCAGGATAATTCATTTCAGATTTGGCAAACGCCTTGCTTACATAATACACGGGGACTTGATTACCCTCGACAATCTTCACTAACACAGAGCTAATAGCAAACTCAGAAACAGCCAAATATAGATAGAGCGGCTCGCCTGGGATCGGTTTCGCCAATGGCAGGAGGGTGCGAAGGTGCTGCTTGAGTGCCTGGAATGCCTCTTCACACTTGGCAGTCCACTCAAACTTCTTGTTGGCCCTCAGTACTTCGAAAAATGGCATAGATCGGTCACTTGCCTTGGACATGAAGCGATTCATTGCAGCTAGTCGGCCATTCAGCACTTGCACCTCCCGATGATTTATCGGAGACTGCATCTCCTCGATTGCCCTCAGCTTCTATGGGTTCACCTCAATTCCTCTTTGGCTTACCATAAAGCCCAAAAACTTCCCTGAATGCACTCCTAAGGCGCACTTGGTCGGGTTCAAGCGAACCTGATGAAGCCTCATCCGCTCAAACGTCGTGGCTAGGTTGTGCACATGATCCTCAGCCTGTCGGGACTTCACCAACATATCGTCCACGTAAGCCTCCATGGTTTTCCCCAACATATCTCCGAACAGCTTGTTCACCATCCTTTGATAAGTTGCCCCGGCATTGATCAATCCGAAGGGCATGACATCGTAGTGATAGATGTCACTATTGGCATAAAAAGCAGTGTTGGGGGCGTCCTCCTTAGCCATCTTAATCTGATTATAACAAGAGTAAGCATCCATGAAGCTCAGCAATTCATGTCCCGACGTAGCATCCACCAACTGATCAATCCTCGGAAGCGGGTAACAATCCTTTGGGCAAGCCTTATTCAAGTCGCGGAAATCAACACACATCCGCCTCTTCCCATTGCTCTTCTTAACCAGAACCGGGTTGGCAACCCAAGTCTGGAATCGGAGCTCCTTGATGAATCCAGCATCGAGTAACCTGCCTACTGATGGATATACGCCCAATTTGAACCCGTTGACTTCCAAACCGTTGTATTTTTATCATCCCATTAACGATTGTAAATCGAAACTTCAACCCGAACACTTCGCGAACACATCAACGGCTCGGACGAGGCCGGAGCGCTCGTCCGGCCGAGGCAAACTCACCTAGGTGAGGTTGGGTGGCCACACCCGACCTCCCCTAGGAGAGATCGGGTCAGCCAACCCGATCTCTCCTAGGGGAGATCGGGTGGACCAACCCGATCTCTCCTAGGAGGGATGGGGTTGGCCAACCCCATCCTCCCTAGGAGGGGTTGGGTGCCCTCACCCAACCCCTACCCTTGGGGGTCGGATTTCTCCTCCCCCCAAGGGCCCCTGCGCCATTTTCGGACACCCACACTCGGTTCACGCCGCCTACCTTCTCCGTATCCTAAGGTCTTAATTATGTGTTTAAAGGTTAATTAATTGTGTTTAAAGGTTAACGATGTCATTAAGCCACCTTAATGACACCGTTGCCTATAAATACCCCACCTTCACAACTCATTTGATCATCTTGGCAATTTGGATTATTTTGCTCTGACATCTCTCTAGTTTATCTCTCTAAGAAGAATACTGACTTAGGCATCGGAGAGGGTTCACCAGGCACCACCCCCCCCTCCGTGTCTGGTACTGCCCCTTCTGCAGGGTAGAAGGAGAGAAGAAGCAAAGGAAGGAAAGAAGGAAGGGCATAGGCTAAGACAGGGCAACTCAGGAATACCGGATCACACACACCCCCAGTGAGGAGCGAGATCAAAGCCGACCATCCGTTGACCTAGATCTCATAACCTAACACTTGGCGCCGTCTGCGGGCTTCGGACAGAAAGCCTGGCTATTACACGTGCAATGACGAACAGTAGGGTGTCTAGGCACCAACGCCCACCCCCGGGCAATGGGCGGAGGAGAGAGCCCATACCCCCAGAGAGGCAGCCTAACCCTGGGAAGCAGCCAATGCATCCAGAGCCACAAGAAATGCCACAGCCTCCTCAACAGAACAACCAGGAGGGAGGACCTTCACGCCCAGCTGGGGCTGAGTCCTCCACAGCCTCCACCCCCCGGGCAAGAAGGCCACAGAGAGAAAGAGAACAACAGGGAGTGCCTTCCCACAACACGGCACCCCCTGAGGGATATTATTATGAGGAGCAACCCCAAAGGTACCCGTATGGGATGCCGGCACAAAGAGATGGCAACCGCGCCCACACAGCATATGCAAGGCCGGCATACACCCAAGGGACTTACACTGAAGCTCATGAAGAGGAGCAGATCCCAACAGAAGAGCACTACTCGCACCCTCGAGCAGGGCAGCGAGAGGAGCAAAGAAGATATTACCAGGAGCCACCCCCAGAGGGAAGGCAACAATTCGTGTCTCCTAGGCAACAGCAGAGCAACAGAGCTTACACCCCGCTTGGGGAGGAAAGACAAGCAAGACCTCCAAGGAGGCAAGACTTCTATGAAGCACCCCAGCAGGCATACCAAGGGTACACCTACAGTCCATACCAGCATGGACAAGGGAACCCAGTAAGCCCAGTCTACAACTACAGTGGATATCAGAGGGATTATACTCCGGCGCAGGTGATGATCACCCCGGAGGAGATAGAAGCCATGATAACCCGGAAATTGAATGAGTCAAAGAAACACAGCTTGGATTGCCTAAGTGACAAAACAAACCACCCCTTCACAAGGGAATTGGAGATGAGCAGGGTGCCAGACTCTTTGCACACAGTGCAAATTGCAAAGTACAGTGGCAAGGGAGACCCCCTAGAGTGTATTCAGCAGCACGAGGCCTCTCTATTTGGGAGGACCACTGATGACAGATACAAGGCGCTCTTGTTTCCAAACACCTTAACAGGGGTGGCCTCACATTGGTTCTTCAGCTTGCCCTCTGAGAGCATCCACTCATGGGAGCAGTTAAAAGCAAAGTTTCTGCAGAGATACCTAGGGGAGAGGAAACTCCTCAAGGGAATAGGCTCCATTGATGACGTGAAACAAGAATACGATGAATCCCTGGCCAGCTACTATACTAGGTTCAACCAGAATATTGCAGACATCCAGGGAGACATCACCGAAGGGGAGATAATACGAGCCTTCATCAGAAACTTAGGTCGCTTTGGGTCAACATTGGCTGAAAAGATGGCCAAAAAGCCAGCAAGCACCTTGGAGGAGCTTGCAGGAAGAGTTAAAACGCACATTGACCTTGAGAGGCACAGGGCAAGCAAGAAGGCCAAAATTCAGGCAGCCAAGGAAGATAATCAAAGGCCAAACAAAGGCAAGCCACCCCAGGCACCGCAGCATGCAAGGCAGCAGGAATGGCGTCCGCCACAGCAAAGAAACCAAATGGGTGAACCCTTAAAGGCTAGAGAAATAAACATCATTAAGTTCATCCCATTGAACGCCACTCCAGCCACCGTACTCAAGGAATTCGGAACCAAAAGCTTTGGTCACCCCCCGCAAGGTGGAGAGCCCCAATGGTGGGAAATCACAAGGATAGATGGTGTGACAACCACGAGGCTTATGGTCACGACACAAATGAATGCTTTAGCCTAAAGCTAAGCATAAACAACATCGTCCGGAGGGGAGAACTGAAGCAATTCATAGACCATGGGGGCAACAGTATGCAACTAGGGCCATCACAGAGAGACAAGGGCAAAGGCAAAATAGACTACAACCCCCCACCCAACAAGAAAGGAATCATAAACATGATACATGGAGGTGTAGCATCAGGTGGCCCAACTGCTAATGCAAGGGAGGTCTATGCATCCAAGCTGAGCTCAGTGCCAAGGTGGAGGAAAAGGCCAAGAGAAGGAGAAGAAGTAAAGATAGAGTTCTCAGAGAAGGACAAAAGCCACATCGTCTTTCCACATGACGATGCTCTAGTTATTACGATAGATATTGATAATTTTGATGTAAAGAGAATTTTGGTGGATGGGGGCAGCTCAGCTGACCTCCTAAGCCTGAGAGTGTTAGAGGAGATAGGGAAAACCAAAGCAGACATCAAACCAGTCAACTTCCCTCTAGTTGGCTTCTCAGGGGCAACAAGTTACCCCCTAGGGATGATAACCCTGCCAGTGACCATGGGCCAAGGATGGACCCAGCTGAAGGTAAATGTCAATTTCTTGGTGGTTGAAAGCCTGGGAGCCTACAACGGGATCCTAGGAAGGACAACCATAAACCCATATGAAATAGTGCCATCCACCGTTCACCAGAAGCTGAAGTACATCAAGGAGAACGGAGTTGGAGAGGTCCTGGGTGATCAACGCACTGCAAGGCAGTGCTACGTCAACTCAATGAGACGTGGATCACACGGGACAGACACAGTGGCTGTGGTCATGGTAGGAGCCAACCAGGATAGAAGAAGGAAGGGGAGGAGACAAAAGTAAGGAAGGATGGGGAGTGGAGTGACACTCCGTTTGAGCAGGCAGTTTTTTCAAACAGTGCCTACGAGGAGACACAGGAGCAAGGCTGTGAAGGTGACATCCATACCTTGGCAGCCAGACACCATAATAGGGAAAAGAACAAGGAACTCCATCCTAAGAGGCTTCCGCTACATCGACGATATCAAGCAAATGCCGCGGGAGTCTATATCAAGCTATTTCCAGAGATTCTTCAAGTATGGTGCCAACATGGACATCACAAGGGGAGAAGCAGTCAGAGCATTCATTAGAAACATGCATCCAAACTCATTCGGGGCCTATGGAGGGCTCTATGAGATGGTCATGACGAGCACAATGAGAGAGCTCAAGGAAAAGCTGGATAGGGCATTTGCACAGGAAGAGGAGCAGTTGGATGAAGTTCCGGGGAGAGGAAGAGAAACTGACAAATTGGGAGGAGGTGTCAATTTCACATTCACACCCCTCACAATCAGCATAGAAGAAATTTTCCACAAGCACCTCAAGGAAGAGCTACCAACATGCAGGGAGGAGGGCAAGGCCTTCCTAGGAAGAGATGCACAGGGTTGGTGTGAGTACCATGGGACCTGGGGGCATCAAACCAACAACTGCATGGTGTTGAAGATAGAAGTGGAGGAAATGATTCACAATGGAGGCTTCAAGGAGTACGTGGCAACAGACACAGTGACCACCCCATATCCTTAGTTTCATATTTAGCATTTTGCATCTTTCAGCTTTATAAGCTTTTCAAAAAAAACAACTTTTGAGAAGGAGAACTCACGAAGTTACTCCAACTCTACAACTATCTTTGATTCCTACAAAGGATGTCTTGGTGCACCAAGGCATCCCACGTGTACAAAAACATGAATGCTCCTAAGGGAGTAGAAGTTACTCAAAAGTATTTTCCAGTGAATGTAGTGGTATAATCACGAAGTTATCCTTACACAGATATGACTTCAAGTCAATGACAGGTTCGACGCCCCCAAGAGCGTATCTTGAGAGTAGTTTTCATACTACGACATTCGACGCCCCCAAGAGCGTATCTTGAGAGTAGTTTTCATACTACGACATTCGACGCCCCCAAGAGCGTATCTTGAGAGTAGTTATTACACTACGACATTCGACGCACCAAGAGCGTATCTTGAGAGTGGTTTCCAAAAACTACGAACTTCGACGCCCCCAGGAGCGTATCTTGAGAGTAGTGTTCATACTACGACCTTCGACGCCCCCAAGAGCGTATCTTGAGAGTAGTTATTACACTACGAACTTCGACGCACCAAGAGCGTATCTTGAGAGTGGTTTCCAAAAACTACGAATTCGACGCCCCCAGGAGCGTATCTTGAGGTAGATTTGCAACCTACCAGATTCGACGCCCCCAAGAGCGTATCTTGAGGTAGAAAAAACACTACCAGTTCGACGCCCCCAAGAGCGTATCTTGAGGTAGATTTCAAACTACCAGTTCGACGCCCACCAGGAGCGTATCTTTGGTCTAACCTGAGCCCTCCGGGAGCCTATCCTGTGAAACGTTAAGTGCCGTCCGAGAGCCTGTCTCGTGAACAGTTTTCGACGCCCACCAAGAGCGTATCTTTGGTCTAACAGTACAACGTATACCGTGTAAAGGGTATCAGAAGAGATCATCACACCATGCTCAGAAGGATACCATGAGAAAGAAATTTCTAAGTAAAGTAATGTGAAGAACAAGTAATGTTTCTTTTCTCTATGAAATGGCAGGTATGACATGAAGGAAAGCACGAAAGAAAGACAAGTAAAGGAAAAACACCAAGAGAAGAGTCCATAACCAAAGGGGTATATACAAAAGCAGGAGAAACACCAATGTAAAGACAAGCGAACCACGTAGTCAACAACACAACATGGCAAAGGAAAGTAACAACAAACACCACCACAATCTCAAAAGACACTCAACCCATTAAAGGGGAGAAGGAGTATAGTTATATATACAAGGATAACATGAGATAAACACATCAGTCAGAACCTTCGGGGGAGTCACCCTCACCCCCTGAAGCTGAACCACCGGCAGAGATGGATGATGAGGAGGAATCTGAGGTACCAATCTCCACTGGTGTAGCATCCACCTGGGCAGGGGCAGGCTCGTCTGCAACAGCAGCCTGACCCCTCAGAACAGCCATATAACCAGTGGCATATGGCCCGAAGTCACCAAGGTCACCAACTGGGAACTGAGGATCAATGCGGAAAATGTGATCAACCAGATACTCACCAAACTGGTTCATCTCCTGAGTGAGACGCGCACTATAATCGGCAGTGAAGGCAGAGGAAGCCTTGTACTCAGACACCGCGACAGTCCTCTCCTCTGCCCGACACTTAGCCTCCAACTTCCGCAACTCCTCAGAATGGAGGGACGCTGCAACCTCAGCTTCCCGGCGTAAACTGCCCACAGTAGTCTCAAGCAAGGAAACTTGGTCCCGGAGCTCCTGCATCCTCAAATCAGATAAACGCGCTTTCTCAGCAGCAGTGGCGACCTCCGCCTTGAGAGAGACCTGGCTGTCCTCAAGGGTCTTCTTCTCGTCAGATAACTCGAGCACGAGCGAGGACATGTTCACCATGTCAGACATACCCTATTCAAACAAGGGATGAGTAACCGAAAGACAGCCATTATGAAAGTAATAAGAGGAAAGCAAGGAACAACTCACAGGTGCATAACGAGAAAGTACCCCCTGAACAAAGCGCCGAGTTTCCCCAGGAGACTTGGGCGGAGCAACACGATCGCCAGGGGGGATGGCGCCGCGGAGTACGCGGACGCCAACCTCAGGAGTCCGCAAAGAGGAGGTGCTATCGAGGTGGAACTCCTTCAGACCAGCGAAAGGAGTCCACTCAGACCCAATAACATCTTCATCAGTAAGACGCGCGAAATCCTTCCGACTTAAAGTCGGAGGCCCACCTACACAAGCGAAGCAAGTCAAAGGAAAATATAAACATAGAAGGATCAGCAACAAGGTAGAGATCATACCTGAGGACCGTGCCCTCGGCTGGGGGGCAGGGGAACCACCACCAGCAGGTCGCTTCCCTTTGTCAGCCAGGGAAGGCACCTCTTCGACCACCATCTCCTTATCACGAGATAGGGTCGGAGGACGATCAGTAGGCGAAGCAGGATCCGTAGCCTTCTTTCTCTTAGCAGCCGAGGCCCCGGCCTCAGAATCAGATCTCCGCGGCTTGGACTTGGAAGGTCCAGAATCTCTGCCAACGGAGACGACCCTCTCAGTCACCAAGGGGGAGCGCCCTAGCAATGTAAGAAAAGCAAGATAAGGAAAACACAAGTTATACCATAAAGAAGCAAATAGGAGAAAGCATACCAGAGGCCCCAGCCTTCTTCCCAGGCAGGGGGGATTTCTTCAGAGTGGAACTAGAAGGAGCCTTCCTCTTGCTCAGATCAACAGGGGCTCCCTGCACGTTATAGGTTTTTCCATGAAACCAACCTACAAAGGAAGAGCAGAAGGTAAATAAAGATGGGAAGACCAAGTGACATACCGAACCCCCGGAGTCAGGAGTCAAACTGATCCCGGCCTCATAAAGATCCGTCTCAGTCACTAAGGACACGGGGCAGTATGACCGAGTCCTGTTGCTCTCGTGAATGATCTTCATAGTCTCTAAATCAACTGAAGAGAACTCCCCGAAAGCAGGCCAACCATCGGACCGATCCTCATTCAAGACCGACCAAGTGACGTATCGATCCGTAATGAAGAAGTAATGCTTAGCCCAGTGACTGGCTGAGTTGTCACTCCGGGCCACGAAGCGGAGAGAGGTATCCCACTCGATCCCACTCAACCCGAAATCAGCAAATCGGGGATCCTTGAAGGTCGGATGGCGAGTTACGAAACTCGCAAACCCCACCTTCGTCTGGTACTGGAACCGGTAGAAGCATCGGAATAGAACGAGGGAGTACTTCCAGGAGTACCAATGGCACAGCACCCGGAAGCCTACCCAGACACGAAGGGCACTGGGGGCAAGGTTCACAGGAGAAATCCTGAAGAACCTGCTCAACTCTATAAGCTCGTCACAATAAGGCAACCTCAGCCCGAATCGGATCTGGGAGGGGTACACGGCGACCTTCCCTATGGGAGGCTCCGTCACCGTCTCGCGAGTATTCCCCAAGGAGGGGAGAAAAGGATACAGAGGCTCATCTAGGGGACAGATATCTCCTAGGGTAACATGTTCATTGTAATCGGACCTAGTGAGATGGTTCTCCGACAGGGTAGCAAGACCTAAGGCAAAGGTAGCAGGAAATCCCAAAGTACGAATCAAATTTCGACTAACACCCCAACGAAGGTCACGACACTAAGCTAGCAATAGGAAAGGAAATAATGCGACCGAAAAGGAAGAGAAAAGGAACTCACTCATCCTTCGGAGGATACGACGCCTCTGAAGAGTCTGTGTGCGCGGACACCACCAGGAATATAGTACCTGCCACGACACGACAAATATCAAGACAAGAAAAATTTCCGAAGAACCGAAAATACTCCGACACCCGACCAACGACAACAATCAAAGATCCAAAGACACCCAGCAAAGATAGTCAACATGAGCCAAGGACACCACGACAACCAAGTTGAATAATTTATCCGAGCCTAAGGTCGAGTTTTGGAAAAAATTACCGTTATACCCTCCAACAAAGATTAACACTCCAACAGCGGTACGACATCAAATTCAAGACCGGGATGGTCCAATCGGACAAGAAACTATATCCAGACGACTGGCAAACATTTTTCCCCAAATCCACAACTATCAACGGTTACCCACATTCAATCAAATTTCGGCAATTAAATTTCGGCAATTAAACATCGGCAATCAAGCATCGGCAATCAAATATCAACGATTCAAAAATCAACGTTTTACGCGGTAACGGAAAGGAAAAGAGCGGACCTTCGGAAAACCCGACCCGATGTGATAAACGGGTCCGGAATTCGAATTGGAGCGTTGCCGGAAATCAGCTCCCCGCCGAGAATGGCCTGCCGTCGTCGTCACCGGAGCAAAGCCCAGTCGCTCCTCCGCCGTTGCTTGCCGGTGATGTCCGGCCAATGTCGCCGTCCTCAATCGATCGTCCACACCGTCCTGTCGCCGTCGCCGTACCTCGTCGACAGTCAGCCCGGCGTCGTCGTCGTCAGTCAAGCCCCCTGCCGCCTCCGCGTCGTCGCTGGCCGCTTCCCGCCTGGAGCTGCGTCGTCGCCTCCGGCCAAGCTCCCTCCCGTCGACGATACCGGCTGAGCTGCTGGTCGAATTTCCGGTCCCTTGCTGGAAATTCCGGCCGGCCCTTACCTTGGGGGTGCTCTCCAATTTTTCTTGCTCTCCAAGGGTGAGTGAAGAGGGAAGATGGTGGCTATGGTGACTCCTTAAGGTATTTTTCTAACTCTCCTCTATTTTGAAAGGATGATAGGGTTTTTTAAAGGGTTTTAATCACCACCCTCCATCTATCTTTAAATGAGATCTAAGGGCCAAGGAAAAACCATCATTTTTATCCCTTTCAACTATGGCTAAGTATATCTCCATACTTAGAAAAACTATCAAGTTAGGTTTATTTTTGAGTATTCCATACTTAGGGAAATTTTGGCCAAAATTAAATTTTTCCTCACTTAGATCGAATCCCGGCACGAATTTGAAACGTAAGTTGCTTAGTGGCATTTGTATCATACCCCCTATGCGAGTGTGAATTTTTTTAAGTATACGCCGGTAGCAAAGATAGATTTATTGCTCCCACCTCAGACGGACGTGTGCTTAGGCATACGTCTGCGCTACTCTAACGTTTACAACTCCTCTATCTCATAAGGCAGGGGGCAGAGTCGAAGACACGCATCCATGGGTAAGCAAACACTCAGATGAAAGGTAAAACCCCGGTTTCAAATTGCGCGTATCATACCATCCTGAAATAGAGTCAATCAAGGGTCAGGCCATTGGTTGACTCGGGGGCATGTGATGGATATACGCCCAATTTGAACCCGTTGACTTCCAAACCGTTGTATTTTTATCATCCCATTAACGATTGTAAATCGAAACTTCAACCCGAACACTTCGCGAACACATCAACGGCTCGGACGAGGCAAACTCACCTAGGTGAGGTTGGGTGGCCACACCCGACCTCCCCTAGGAGAGATCGGGTCAGCCAACCCGATCTCTCCTAGGAGAGATCGGGTCGGCCAACCCGATCTCTCCTAGGAGGGATGGGGTTGGCCAACCCCATCCTCCCTAGGAGGGGTTGGGTGCCCTTACCCAACCCCTACCCTTGGGGGTCGGATTTCTCCTCCCCCCAAGGGCCCCTGCGCCATTTTCGGACACCCATACTCGGTTCACGCCGCCTACCTTCTCCGTATCCTAAGGTCTTAATTATGTGTTTAAAGGTTAATTAATTGTGTTTAAAGGTTAACGATGTCATTAAGCCACCTTAATGACACCGTTGCCTATAAATACCCCACCTTCACAACTCATTTGATCATCTTGGCAATTTGGATTATTTTGCTCTGACATCTCTCTAGTTTATCTCTCTAAGAAGAATACTGACTTAGGCATCGGAGAGGGTTCACCAGGCACCACCCCCCCCCCCCCCCCCCCCTCCGTGTCTGGTACTGCCCCTTCTGCAGGGTAGAAGGAGAGAAGAAGCAAAGGAAGGAAAGAAGGAAGGGCATAGGCTAAGACAGGGCAACTCAGGAATACCGGATCACACACACCCCCAGTGAGGAGCGAGATCAAAGCCGACCATCCGTTGACCTAGATCTCATAACCTAACACCTACTTCCTGCTGGATCGCGATCCTCTTGTCTGTGCCCATCGGACGCCTTTTCTGCACGATAGGCTTGATCGCGGGATCAATCTTCAACTCGTGCTCAATCACGTTGGGGCTGATTCCACTCAGGGACCAGGCAAACAGCTCCTTAAACTCCTTCAGCAGCTCAATCAATTCTCGGGCCCTCTCATCAGACAGGACGGACCCGATTTTCACCTTCCTCTGAGGTCCGTCAATCTTGACCTCCTTCAAATCCTCCATGGGGGCGGGACGCCCAACTCCTCTCTGGGATCAGCATCGGTTTGGAGGATAGTCATAGCCTCCCGTCTTTTCCTTCGGGTAGCATTAACATAGCACTTCCTGGAAGCCACCTGGTCGCCATTGACCTCCCCGACTCCGTGGTCAGTCGGGAACTTCATCTTCTGGTGAACAATCGAGGCAACGGCCATCAACGGGTTGATGGTAGTTCTCCCGATAATCGCATTGTAATTCCCCGCGGACTCAACCACCACGAAGTCCACATTTCTCCTCTCCGCTTTCCACCCGCTACCGAACTCCACTGGTAAGGTGATCATTCCCAGCGGATAGGAGGTGATACCCGAGAACCCGACCATTGGGAAGTTCACCTGCTTCAGGTCCTTCTTCGTTTTCCCCATGGCCTCCAGCGCATCCATAAACAGAATATCGGAAGAGCTGCCTCCATCGATCAAAATTCTTTTCATCTCGTACCCATCCACGTCTAGGGTCACGACCAAAGCATCATCATGTGGACTTTCCACACCTACCAGGTCCTCCGCTGAAAAGGAAATCACCATCTCTTTCTTCGCAGTCCAGGATCGGGACCTCTTGCCCAGCACCACAGCAGCGGAAATTCTAGAGGCATAAATCTCCCGAGAGGCTGTGGTGTCACCTCCTGCGGCAAATCCTCCGTGAATCACATTGATGGTGCCCCGCTTCTCTTTACGGGCACTAGAAGACTCCGGCTCAGACTTCTTCTTCTTCGGGGACCGATTGCTGGATCGGGAACGGGATCGCGATCGAGATCGGGAACGGGATCGACACCGCCTCTCCCCAACAAACTCCTTAAGCTTCCCCTTCTGGATCAGCTTTTCGATCTCCTTCTTCAACTCCCGACAATGGTTAGTGTCGTGACCACTGGCGCGGTGAAACCGACAGTTACGATCGGTGCGGGATCCCAAAAATTCTCCTTCCTTCTTCGGGGGGTACCTAGAGATACCCTGTCGATCCATCACTGCTAACACGGAAGCCATGGAACTATTGCGAGGGATATTATGATCCTCTCGCTTATCCTTCCTCGAGGAACGCCTATCCTCCCTTCGATCAGAGCGGCCTCGACTCCGACTGCCCTCGGATTTATCCTTCGACTTATGGTCGTCCAACGGTTTGAGTGACTGCTTCCCCTTATTTGACTTTGGAGGTTCGAGCTCTCCGGCAGCTACTTTCGACTCCTGCACGTCGATTTGCTGCTTTACCCTCTTCTGCAATGCCTCCATATTCCACATAGCCTTCTCAGCCACGCTGTGCATCAGGTCGGAACCATACGGGGTGGTGAGGTTCCGAATAAAGGTGCGGATGGTTTCTCCCTCCGATATATCCTCGTCGATCTCAGCCACGCTGGCAGTATACCGCTGGTAATAATGTGCCAGCGATTCGTCGGGCCTCTGCACCACCTGGGCCAGGGACCTCAAACTCTTCAAGAGGCGCCGACGACCCTGGTACTGTTGAATAAAACGGTCGTGCATATCAGCCCAGCAGGTGATGCACCCTGGGGGCAGGCTGAAGAACCAGGTCAGGGCCATCTCACCAAGTGTATTCGGGAACAGTACACACACGATATCGTCATTCGGGGCTTTGCCCAGACATGCCATGAGGTGCTTCTGGACATGACGAACTGGATCTCCCTCGCCATCATACTCCTTAACTGTGGGGATATCCAGCCCTGGCGGGGCGAGGGTGTCTATTAGTCGGGGAACGAAGGGATGGGTGGATCGATCCCTCAGTTCCGACATCATCGGCTTCTGCTCCACCATGCAGATGTTCACGATCTTCACCACCTGATCGGGGGTGATGGGACCATTAAGGGGAATGGTCCTATGCTGCACTGGTCCTGGCCCGTCGACCACAAATCGCTCTGATTGAGCGGGCTCCTTTCCCTTATCCTGGCTTCTAGGTTGGGCCTCCTGCACATTCTGAACTTCCGTTGGCAGAGGCACCTCCTCCTGCCTCTTGGCAGCCTCTCTCCGCTCTAAGAGAGCCTCCACGGTCGCTAAAAACATCGGCATGGCATCCGCCACAGCCTTCGCCAGGTCCGCGTTTGGAGGGGCCTCCTCCTCCCTATTCTCTTGGTGTTGAGCAGTATCCTCAGGAACTTCATTGTGCCCCCCTGTCCGGGAAACCTCAGCAGGGAGATTTTGGTCCGCAACACGCTCCGGTTGTCCTGAGTTCAGAGTTCCAGCAGGATGACGGGAACCACCAGATTGTCCTTGCTTTCTCTGCTTGCCAGCCGCCATTGAACGAGTGGAAGTCATTCTAGCTTTTCGTCACGTTTCCCACAGACGACGCCAATGTTGGATCACGGTTGGAACTCCGGTACGGTCTTGACGGCGATCCGAACTCCTTCGCTCCACGTAATCCTGCAAGAGGGGAATAGACCGGGCGGTGACCCAGAATCCCTCTCCGATGCTTAAATGAGTATCTCGATTATCTCAATAAAACTGGCAAGCAAGAGTATGAGTGTGTAATCGTCATTAATCTGAGGTAACTTCTGCCCTTTTAAAGAAGAAGAGCTACCTCAGTTACCTGGTGATCCGCTGGGGCAGTTAGCCCACGATCCGCCTATCTCGGCCACGATCTCGCTTATCTCGGCCACGATCTCGCTTATCTCGGCTACGCTCCGCGTATCTCGGCCACGATCCCGCCTATCTCGGCCATGATCTCGCTTATCTCGGCCACGCTCCGCGTATCTCGGCTTCAGCCTCTGATAGAAAGTCCCGACCAATATCGGGGACTCCAGAGTTATCTCATTGTGTCACCGCTCGGGGCCCCTCGTCATCGTGACAGGGCCAACATCCTCAGGGATTCAACATCGGGGCCTACTTAAAGGCATCTCATCGGGAGCATCCACCTCGCATATCGGGACCGACCACGTAGGGACTCTTCCTCATCGGGACTCCTCACATTGGTCTTCTTGACCTCGTTTAAGGCCCAGTGGGCCCATTCACCGTTTACTCACCGTTAAAGGGCCTAACCTATAACGAAACCCATCAACGCATATTTTCTATGTTCATGATAGTATTCTTTTCTTGGAAGCTACGTCATGGAGTAAGGGGTCACTTATTTGAATCTTGGACGAATACCAACGAGAGTCATGGCAGCTTATTAATTTTGATAAATCAAGCATTTTGTTCAGTCCTAACATTGTGTTGGATCACGGTCGAAGCTCCGTTACGTCCTTGACGGAATGCTCTGGAATCCTGGGCTCCGCGTAATCCTGCAAAAGGGGATGACCTGGGTGGTGACCAAGAATCCCTCTCCGATGCTTAAATGAGTATATGATCAATGGGGTGGCAGCCGTAATCTAAGTACGTATTAGATGATTAGGGTTTTCTGAGGTAACTTCTTCCTTCATATAGGAGGGGAAGTTACTCAGTTACCTGTGGCCGTGATTGGCCGTTTTGCCCATGATTCCGTGTATCTCGCCACGATTCCGTATATATCGTTAGGGATTCCGTAGATTTCGCTCCACGCTCCGCGTATCTTACCCATACTCCGCGTATCTCGGGCACGCCCTGCGTATCTCGGGGGACTTATCTATATCTTTAACCGTCTCCCACTACTCTATCTAGTAGGCGGGTTTCTCGGTCTTTATCCTCTGATCACAAGTCTCGACTCCTGTCGGGGACTCCAGAGTTATCTCATTCTAGGTCACCATCCAGGACCCCTTGTCTCACGGGACGGGTCCAGCCTCTGCGGGGCTTTTATCAACGGGGCCTTTACTAAGGCATATCGGGGCCTTTACTAAGGCATATCGGGGCCTACTCAGAGGCTTCTTGTCGGGAGCATTCAGCTCATACATCGGAACCGCTAAAGTCGGAACCCTTCATACTGGGCCTCTGGGCCTTCCAGGCTTTTTACGAGGCCCACTGGACCTACTCGCCGTCCATTGGCTGTTAACGGGGCTAACGATTACATCGGAACCCATCATTTGCCCCCAAGACATGGGGGACTTTTAGTTCGTCGTGTCTTTCAGTTCAGATCCTCTGACCTCGTTGTCGGAGGCTTTTGTCTTCATACCTCCCGATACCGCCGTCGGAGGCTTTTGCCTTGCGCGTGGTTGTCGTATGATAGAGTCTCTCACTCATGATTACTTCGGGCCCACAAGACCCCACGGGCAGTTGCCAAATTCGAGGAAACCCCTCGGTTACTGTAGCATTAAATGCTAGGGATTATGAAACGACGCTTGAATCGGCGTGACTGTTGCTTTCTGAAAAAACACTTATTACGTCACCATGTCTCTTCCGTACCGTCCCTCAGACTTCGACGGTCAAGATTGAATCGTTTCGTCTTCAACGGTCCAGATCAAGTCCGTTTGGTTTGTCCTTTTGCTTATAAAAGCCGGAACCCTGGCATTATTTTCCTTCACTGTCTCCATTTCTGGGAGTTCATCCATTTTCGAACCTGAAGCTTCTTCTCCCCGTTTCTTTTGCTCTTCAAGTGATCCAAGACTTTACAATGTCTGGTAAGGTTTTCTTCTCTATTGTTTGCCTTCTTATTTACTTAGCTTGATTGTAGTTTTCCGAATAAAGCTAACATTCCTTTCACTGGCTGATTTCAGACAGTGGATCTGGTTTCGAGGGAAGGAAGCCTTTCAACTTTGACTATGTTCTGAACGAAATTTTCAGCACTGCTTATGATGCAGCTCTCCGGGAAGGATGTATCATTTCCACCAAAGAAGCTGATGCTCAAGGCCGGAAATGCATACCACAAGTTCAGAGTGAAGAGGAGCTACTTCTTCATCAGAAACTCCTCGATCCCATGACCCCGATAGCCATTCCTCCAACGGCTGACCCTGTCGAGCCTTCTGCCACCAACTTCGTGGACCCAGCTCCTGTTGATGCCGCCAGTAAGGACCAAGCTTAATGCCTTATATTTCAGTCCTTGTAGTTTTTCTCCTTGACATTTTGTATCGAACCTCTTTGGCCTTCGGGCCTTTATATAAGTAGTTTGTTCCAACTATTTTGATTCCGATAATCGTTTGCACTTGTTTAAAGTGACTTTAGACTCGTTACTCAGAACGTTCTGATGCATCCACTAAGATGACTTTATACGCCCTTCCGACGCTTTACTCGGGACTTTACCGCTTAAGGTTTTTCGTCCAATCGGGACTTCACCACTTAAGGTTTCTCGTCCAATCGGGACTTCACCACTTAAGGCTTCTCGTCGAAAATCGGGACTTCACCACTTAAGGTTTCTCGTCCAATCGGGACTTCACCACTTAAGGTTTCTCGTCCAATCGGGACTTCACCACTTAAGCCATTTTCCACATCACTTAAGATGGTTTTTCACACCCCTTAGGGCTTTTACCGCGCCAAATCAGACGGCTTACGCGGACCTGTTAAGGCTTTTTCGTACCCGTTAAGGCTTTTGGCCGCATCATATAGACGACTTACGCGTACCCGTTAAGGCTTTTTCGTACCCGTTAAGGCTTTTGGCCGCATCATATAGACGAATTACGCGGACCCATTAGGGCCTTTTCGTACCTAGGCTTTTGGTTGCATCATAAAGACGACTTAGTTGTACCCCGTAGGGCTTTTGTCCGTACCCCGTAAGGCTTTTTGTCGCGCCATAAAGGCGACTTACTCATACCCCGTAGGGATTTTGTCCGTACCCCGTAAGGCTTTTTGTCGCGCCATAAAGGCGACTTACTCGTACCTCGTAAGGCTTTTCCCGTACCTCTGAAGGCTTTTGTTGCGTCCTTCAGGACGTCTTACTAATAATTAGAATAAATCCAAAATAATTTGATCGGAAGCAACTTCTTTTATTAATAACTCAAAGCTTTGCTTACATCGGATTGATAGATAACTTGCGCCATTCGCGGCGACTTAATATCAAACATGATACTTCTTCAAGTGTTCGCCACTGAAGGAATGCTTCAACATCTTACCATCAAGGTCCTCTAGCTTGTATGCATTGGGTGCTGGCATACCTACGATCTTTTAAGGTCCCTCCCATTTCGGTGATAGCTTGTTGATCCGATCTTGATGAACGAACTCGTTCCTCCGCCAAACAAGTTCTCCCACGAAGAATTGTCGGGACTTGACACGCCGATTGTAATATCGGGCTGTTGCCAGACGCATCCGAGCCTGGACTTCATCAGCCTTCCACCTCTTCTCCTCGAGCAAGTCTAAGTCTAGACGTCTCATTTCCTCGTTTGTCAGAGGCTTGTAATATTTTGCGCGATGGGACGCCACCGCTATCTCCACGGGAGCGACTGCCTCCGTGCCATAGACCAGGCCAAACGGAGTTTCCCCTATTGATTGCTTGGGTGTTGTTCTAACAGCCCACAGCACATTTTCAAGCTCATTCAGCCAATGGCCCTGCAAAGCGTAGACTCTCTTCTTCAAGCCATCCATCACGATCTTGTTGGCTGATTCTACTTGGCCATTGGTCTGAGCATGGCGGACTGAAGCGGTCCGATGATCGATGTTCAATTCCTCTAGGTACTCCTTCAACTGAGCCCCATTGAACGGAGGGCCATTGTCGCTGACCAACACTCGAGGAACCCCATACCGGGATATGATCTGAGTTTGGAGGAACTTGAGGATCTGCTGTCCTGTCGTCTTGGCCAATGCCTTAGCCTCTATCCATTTCGAGAAGTAATCGATGGCCACGAGCAAATACTTGCACTGACCTTTCGCTTGGGGAAGAGGTCCCACCAAATCAATCCCTCATTGCGCGAAGGGCCAAGCACTCCTGATGGGCATCAAGTCCGCGGCGGGAGCCACGATATTAGGAGCGTACCTTTGACACGTATCGCAGGATCGGACCATTGCTGTCGCTTCCTTGTTCATCGAAGGCCAATAGTAGCCTAAGTTCAATGCCTTCCTCACGATAGATCGGGCCCCTTCATGACAGGCCGCGACTCCCTCGTGTAGCTCTCTCAGGATCCGATTTGTATCAGGCTCCGCCACGCATTTCAAGAAAGGCTTCACATGCCCCTTCTTGTATAACTGGTTGTCCACCATCGCGTAGTCGTTCGCAATTCGACGTAGCCTGACAGCTGCCACATCGTCATCGGGGAGCGCCCCCGTAGTCAGATATGTGACCATCGGGGTCATCCAGGTGGATTTCTCTTCCTCCTCCGATCCCGCTTCCACAGCGCATACCTCCGATGGATCGATGGTTGAGATAATTACTTTCTCTAGGAAATGCACCTTCCGATTCTCCTCAGGGACCACTCCTAGAGCGAACTTTCTTAAGGCGTCTGCCTCCGCGTTTTCTTCCCTCGGGATTGCCTCGATATCGAAGATTTTGAAGCTTCCCTTCAAAGATTGCAC
Organism: Clarkia xantiana subsp. parviflora; assembly: GCA_036873135.1. NCBI lineage: Eukaryota > Viridiplantae > Streptophyta > Magnoliopsida > Myrtales > Onagraceae > Clarkia > Clarkia xantiana. The sequence goes on along the minus strand of JAPTYO010000015.1, from coordinate 22,618,580 downwards.
CTCGTGCAAGTACTTCCTCATTGTTGGGCTCTTGGCTTCATAGTTCCCCTGGACTTGATTCACGATCAAGCTGGCATCGCACTTCACTTTCAAATGGTCGACTCCCGTACCCTTGGCAATCTTAAGGCCTGTGATGAGAGCCTCATACTCCGCTTCATTGTTGGTGGCCTTAAACGTCAAGGCCAAGGCATATCGCAGGGGCTCGCCTCCACCGGGCGGTATCAATACGAATCCTGCCCCCGAGCCTTCTACACTCGATGAACCATCGGTGTACATCTCCCAAGTGTTCTCCTCATTTGGCTGTTCTGGTTGCTCTGTTATCGGGGCTTGTTCTGCTATCGGGACCTCCATGGTTGCCCCCTCTGCGGGACCCGTTACTTCCAGATCGGGTGCCGTAGACTCAGCTATAAAATCTGCCAATGCCTGGCCCTTAATAGCAGTTCGCGGAGCGAAATGTATACGGAACTCCATAAGCTCGATGGCCCATTTCACCAATCTCCCCGACGCCTCCAGTCGGTTCAAAAAGTGCTTCAAGGGCTGATTTGTCAACACTGTAACTTCGTGTGCATGGAAGTAAGGTCGGAGCTTTCGAGCGGCCACAAATAACGCAAAGAGATACTTCTCAATGGCGGGATAATTCATTTCTGACTTGGCAAATGCCTTGCTTACATAATAGACAGGCACTTGGTTGCCCTTGACAATCTTAATCAAAACAGAACTAACAGCAACATCAGAAACAGCCAAATAGAGATAAAGCGGCTCGCCTGGAGCCGGTTTCGCCAACGGCGGGAGGGTACGGAGATGCTGCTTGAGTGCTTGGAATGCCTCCTCGCACTTGTCGGACCATTCAAACTTCTTGTGAGCCCTTAGCACATCAAAAAATGGCATGGCTCTGTCACTCGCCTTGGATAGGAACCGATTCATCGCGGCCAACCGGCCATTCAACACTTGAACCTCCCGATGAGTCTTCGGGGACTGCATCTCTTCGATTGCTCGCAGCTTCTCAGGATTCACCTCTATTCCTCTCTGGCTCACCATGAACCCTAGGAATTTCCCCGAGTTTACTCCGAAAGCACATTTGTCTGGGTTCAACCGAACCTGATGAAACCTCATCCGCTCAAACGCTGCCGCCAAGTTTTGGACGTGGTCTCCTGCCTGTCGGGACTTCACGAGCATGTCATCCACATAAGCCTCCATGGTCTTCCCCAAAATGTCTCCGAACAACTTGTTTACCATCCGCTGGTAAGTTGCTCCGGCATTGATCAATCCGAAGGTCATTACGTCGTAGTGGTAGACGTCACTGTCAGCGTAAAAAGCTGTGTGGGGGGCATCCTTCTTCGCCATCTTGATCTGGTTGTACCCGGAATAGGCATCCATGAAGCTCAGCAGCTCATGTCCCGATGTGGCGTCCACTAGCTGGTCAATCCTCGGGAGCGGGTAGCAATCCTTTCGGGCAAGCCTTGTTCAAGTCGCGGAAATCGACACACATTCGCCACTTCCCGTTACTCTTTCGCACCAGGACTGGGTTAGCGACCCAAGTATGGAATCGGAGCTCCTTGATGAATCCAGCATCGAGCAGTCTGCCCACCTCTTGCTGGATCGCGATCCTCTTGTCCGCGCCCATTGGACGCCTCCGCTGCGCGATAGGCTTGATCGTGGGGTCAATCTTCAGCTCATGCACTATCACGTCGGGGCTGATTCCTGGCATATCACTCGGGGACCAGGCAAACAGCTCCTTGAACTCCTTCAGGAGCTCGATCAGCTCTCGGGCTCTTTCTACCCACAAAGCAGACCCGATCTTCACCTTCCTACGAGGTCCGTCAATCTCAACCTCCTTTAGATCCTCCATGGGGGCGGGACGCCCAAACTCCTCTCGAGGATCGGCGTCGGTCTGCAAGACAGCCATTGCTTCCCTCTTTCTCCTTCGGGTGGCATTGACCTAACACTTTCGTGACGCCACCTGGTCTCCCTTAACCTCTCCGACACCATGGTCAGTCGGGAACTTCATCTTCTGGTGGTCTGTCGAGGCGACCGCCATGAGAGGGTTGATGGTGGTCCTCCCGATAATAGCATTTTACGTTCCCGCGGATTCTACCACGACGAAATCCACGTTCCGCCGTTCCATTTTCCAGCCGCTACCAAACTCCACCGGTAAGGTAATCATCCCCAACGGATAAGAAGTCAATCCGGAGAATCCCACCAACGGGAAGTTCACCTGCGTCAGGTCCTTCGTCTTTCCCATGGCCTCCAGGGCATCCATGAAAAGAATGTCGGAGGAGCTCCCTCCATCTATCAGGATCCGCTTCATCTCGAATCCGTCCACGTCTAGGGTCACGACCAAGGCGTCATCGTGGGGGCTCTCCACGCCAATCAAATCCTCCGCCAAGAAAGAAATCACCATTTCCTCCTTCAGAGTCCACGACCGGGACCTCTTGCCTAGCACCACAGCAGCGGAGATGCGGGAAGCATAATTCTCCCGAGAAGCGGTGGTGTCTCCTCCCGCTGCCATTCCTCCGTGAATGACGTTAATGGTCCCCCGTCTCTTCTTACGGGTGCCAGAACCAGAGGGCTCCGACTCAACCTTCTTCTTCTTCGGGGATCGGTCACGGGACTTGGAACGGGACCGCGACCGACTTTTGGAACGGGATCGACACCTTCCCCTTCCGACGAACTCCTTAAGCTTCCCCTTCTGGATCAGCTTCTCTATCTCCTTCTTCAGCTCCCGACAGTTATCTGTGTCGTGACCATTGGCTTGATGGTACCGACAGTAACGATCAGAGCGACCTCCCAAGAATTCTCCTTCTTTCCTCGGGGGGTATCGAGCAAGACCCTGCCGATCCATCACAGCTAGCACGGAGGTCATCGAGCTGTTGATGGGGATGTTACGACCTTCGCGGTTATCCTTCTTCGGAGGACGCCTGTCCTCCCTTCTTTCGGGGCGACCGCAGTTCCTCTTCCCTTCCGACTTGTCGCTCCCTTTGCGATCATCCGACAGCTTGGACGATGGCTTTTCTCTTCCCGATTTCGGATGATCAAGCTCTCCGGCAGCAATCTTCGACTCCTGGACGTCGATTTGCTGTTTCACCCTCGCTTGCAGGGCCTCCATACTCCACACAGGCTTCGCGGCTACATTGTGCATCAGGTCGGAACCATACGGAGCAGTAAAGTTCCGAAGGAAAGTTCGGATGGTCTCTCCCTCCGATATCTCTTCATCGATCTCCGCGGCACTCGCAGTGAACCGTTGGTAGTAGTATGCCAACGATTCATCGGGTCTCTGCACCACCTGGGTCAGGGACCTCACACTCTTCAGCAGACGCCTGCGGCCCTGATATTGCTTGATGAAGCGGTCATGCATGTCGGCCCAGCATGTAATGCTTCCCGGCGGTAGGCTGAAGAACCACGTCATGGCCCTTTCTCCCAAGGTGACCGGGAACAGCGAACATATAAGATCATCGTTCGAAGTCCTACCCATACAGGCCTGGACATGTCTTTGAATGTGGCGAACCGGGTCCCCTTCACCATCATACTCCTTGATGGCCGGAATACCTAACCCGGGCGGGGCGACGGTATCTATCAGCCGCGGAACAAAAGGATGACTGGATCGATCCCTCAGCTCCGATGTCATCTGCTTCTGATCGCCCATGCAAATGCTAACGATCTTCACTACCTGATCGGGGGTGATGGGGCCATTCAGGGGAATGGTCCTGTTTTGCACTGGCCCCGGTCCGTCAACCACGAATTTCTCCAAGTGCGCGGGTTCCTTACCCCTGTTCCTGGGCGGAACCTCCTGAACCTCCTGTTCTTCTGGGACCACCCTCGGAGGGGGTGGAGGTAACTCTTCTCGCTGAGGCAACTCCTCCGCCCTCCTGGCAGCCTCTCTCTTGTCCAACAAGGCTTCCATGGCAGCCAAGAACATGGGCATAGCATCTGCTACTGCCTTGGCCAGCTCTGAATTTGAAGATGATCCTTCCTCCCTTCGCGGGACTTCTTCTCCTCTACGCCCCACCGGGTTTGGGGGAGCATCATCCATCTCCCTTCGCGGGATACCTCGCCTGTTCACCTCTGTATCTCGGACTGAGACCTCATCGTCACCATGCCCCCCTGTCTGAGAACCATGCCCCCCTGTCTGAGACCTCATCGTCACCATGCCCCCCTCATCATCCTCTTGTTCAGCAACATGCTCCAGCAACGGGGAGTTCACAGTTCCAGCGGGGCGAGAGCTGCCGGCCTGAACTTGCTTCTTCTTGCCACCACCGGCCATTGATCTGGTAGAAACTATTTTGGCTTTTTGTTAGTTCCCACAGACGGCGCCAATGTTGGATCACGGTCGAAGCTCCGTTACGTCCTTGACGGAATGCTCTGGACTCCTGGGCTCCGCGTAATCCTGCAAAAGGGGATGACCTGGGTGGTGACCCAGAATCTCTCTCCGATGCTTAAATGAGTATATGATCAATGGGGTGGCAGCAGTAATCTAAGTACGTATTAGATGATTAGGGTTTTCTAAGGTAACTTCTTCCTTTATATAGGAGGGGAAGTTACTCGGTTACCTGTGGCCGTGATTGGCCGTTTTGCCCATGATTCCGTGTATCTCGCCACGATTCTGTATATATCGTTAGGGATTCCGTAGATTTCGCCCCACGCTCCGCGTATCTTACCCATACTCCGCGTATCTCGGGCACGCCCTGCGTATCTCGGGGGACTTATCTATATCTTTAACCGTCTCCCACTACTCTATCTAGTAGGCGGGTTTCTCGGTCTTTATCCTCTGATCACAAGTCTCGACTCCTGTCGGGGACTCCAGAGTTATCTCATTCTAGGTCACCATCCAGGACCCCTTGTCTCACGGGACGGGTCCAGCCTCTGCGGGGCTTTTATCAACGGGGCCTTTACTAAGGCATATCGGGGCCTTTACTAAGGCATATCGGGGCCTACTCAGAGGCTTCTTGTCAGGAGCATTCAGCTCATACATCGGAACCGCTAAAGTCGGGACCCTTCATAGTGGGCCTCTGGGCCTTCCAGGCTTTTTACGAGGCCCACTGGACCTACTCGCCGTCCATTGGCTGTCAACGGGGCTAACGATTACATCGGAACCAATCACATTGGAACAAATGTCTGACAGAAAATAAATTCCTTAGGGGTTAAGGAGACGTAGGACACTGAAAGTTATTTAGGATTGTCAATGGATTGAGTTAAGAGCAAGAAGATGATGGGTCAATATGTTATTCAACGAGTAATCCGAGTTGGTGGATCCGCTCGGATTGATCGATAATAGTGAATCTGTTCCACTTGGATCCACCGATCAGAGTGGATCCACTGGGATCCACCGATCAGAGTGGATCCACTGGGATCCACCGATCTGAGTGGAGGGGCTCCACTCGGATCGGGCGATCCGGTGGATCCGAGTGGAGCCGGACCACTCGGATCGGCCACTCTGATTGTTTCTCTAACCCGAGCAGTATGGTTACTCGGGTCGGATGGGTAGATTGGGCCATTTCCACCGTCTTGTGGGTATTTTTTAATGTTCAAATTTGTACCTTCCCGCGATCTGATCTGATATCATTGTCAATCCCTCAAATTGTCTGGTCGATCTCTTAATTGAGCGTATATCCATCATTTGTCCACCGATCTAAGTGAATATTTTACACTCACTTGGCTTTATATTATGGTTTGGATGGAGCCCAAGTAAATTACGGCTTTCTATTTGATCGATCTTGGGCGCCCGTGGTGCGCGCCTGTTGCGATAGCCTTCATACGTGTTTAATTTAACGAGGAAATGAGCATGTGTTTTAATTTTGACGTTTGTTCTATTTTATTCAATGGTGAAGATAAGGATGGTTAAAAACTCTACCTCTCCCCTCCTTTATAAGGGAGTCTTCACCTTTTTTTTTTCACCACACCTATTTTACTTCCTCCAAATGTGCCCTTTTTTTTTCTAGTTGTCTCCTTTTAGCTCAAGAGCGAGAACTATGATAGTTATTGAGCTCTTTATTCTTCTTATTGTGTGAGTGGTGCTTGTTGGTTCCCATCATCGTTGAAGATGGTATCCTCCCTGTACTAGAAAGTTCGGCACGGGTCGGGCAGCAGTCGGTGCGGGTCGGGGTGATGAAAATTAGGGGATAGTTACTACAGATTAAAACACGTGTACATGTCAGGTAAACTAATTACATTGCAAAAAGGGGCACATACCAGTTTGAAGCTTTCCGTAGACCTAAGATGTTGACGGGAGTTCGCGGTCCGCCGGTCGGCTCCTGTAAGGATTCGGTTAAGGAATCACCTGCACGGAATAGTCTCCACAACAAAGTCTCTTTTCAATTCGTCAGCAAGATGGATCTCTGGGGTAATTGCTCGAAGCAATTTGGCACCTCCTTGGCTCCTTGATAGGTTCGGCCGAACTAGTGGTGTTTAGGAAGGAGGGATTTCTTTTGTCTCAACACTTAGGAGAAGAATGATTAACCATGAATAAATATCTAACACTCACTATTTATAGAGGAGGTGGGCAAAACCCACCTAGGGTTAATACCCTAGTTCGGCCGGCCACATGTGTTAAAGGGGAGACCCAATTTTGGGCCTCTAATGTCAATTGGGATTTTAGGCATAGCCCAAAATCCCTAATGTGAAATTACCAAATTACTTACGTGTTGGGCATATATTAAAGGGCTCTTATTACGGAGGTTTGAGACCATCCATGAACTGAAAGAACGTCTCGCCCTCGATCATGGAAGGAATATGGAGCATCAACTCCGAGAATCGGTCGACATATTCCCGAAGATTCCCCTTGTGCTCCAATCGACGAAGCAGCCCACGTGCCTCATTCTCCGCATACTCCGGGAAGAATTGCGCATGAAATGCAGCGGTGAATGATCCCATGTGCTAATTCGGTCTCCACCTCGGCAATCACACTTACGGCGCCACCGAACCAAAGCATTATCTTCTAAGTAAGATGAAACTCTACCTAAGCGCGCCGAGTCCTCCTCAACTCCCGTTGCTTGGAAGTAGTCCACCAAAGCGAACAAGAAGTTGTCCACTTCGTTGCCACTCCTGACCCCTTGAATGGCTTTGGTCTCGGAACATCAAGGCGATGAACATTCTACCCCCATGGCTGCCTCCTCGCCTCGCATCCTCTTCATGCGGTTGAGCTCTTGATTGAGCCCATCCATTTCAGCTTGAATCCCCTCAAGCTTAGCAATCTTCACCCGCATCTCAGCGACTTCCGCAAGCTCTTCTCGCATCTCGGCAAGCTCCGTCCGCATCCCCACGAACTCTTTCACCTCCTCTCGATTGGCAGTGATGGAAGCTTCGAGCAAGTAGCCCTTTTTCCCAAGTTCCTTAGTTGCGTCCTTCACATCCTTCTGGAGCCCCTCCATTCCAGAACTGATATTGTCCACACTCTTGGACGCATACACGGCGTCTCCTTGGACTTCCACTACCACGTTCTGTAGCTTCGCGATAAGACGATATAGGTCCGCCAACTGCTCATTGGTATTCATCTTGGGCCTCTCGACTACCTCCACCTCCGACTGGATGTTGGACGCCATCGATTGGAATGGATTGAACTTTGCTCTGATACCACTTGTCACGAGCTTGGAGTTTTCCCTAACTTTCCCTCACCCATGCGGCCTTAGGAACCGCTCCTAATTCAGCCTAACCCTCGATCACAAAAGCTAAAGCTATGAATATGAAGAGAGAACTCTTGTATGTATTGTATTGCTCAACTCTTGGATGATTACAAATGAAGGAGATGACCCCTATATATACAAGTGAGGAATGCTCACTAAGGAAGCTTTACATTTAATGACGAGACATGTATAGAAAGTGGCATCTTCTAATTCTATCATCTAATACAACGAACCTAGACGGATACATCGTATCGAGACGCTTGAGACTTCACCTTTCTTGGTTTCCATCTTTGGATGGATTCCTGCCATATGGAGCTGATTCTTGGGTGCATGTTTCAAGTCTGTGACAATAGGAAGGCCTTAGTCATCCCTTGGGGCTATGGTAGCATGTTTTGCAGTAGACGATCGTACAACTTTTCAATTTCAACATTCAGGGGAGTGAAGCTGAAATATAAATCGCTGATGGGATGTCGGGGTATTTCACCGCCCTCATCTTTGTTTTCCCTATCAGCAGATGTTATTTCGCAGGGTTAAATGTACTTTTGATACCACTTCTTTGACATGAATTTGATTTTGGTACCAAATCATTTTTTGTGTATACTTTGGTACCAACCCTTTCAACTTTGTAACCTTTTGGTACCACCGTTAACTTTCCATCCAATTTGGCCGTTGATGGGTTTCGATATAGCCGAGCCGTTAGGCCCATTAACGACGAGTAAATGGTGAAGTAGGCCCACTGGGCTCCAAAAGAGGCCTAGAGGGCCAATATGAGGGGTCCCGACATATGAGCTGAACGCTCGCGATGAAATGCCTTTGAGTAGGCCCCGATGAAATGCCTTTGAATAGGCCCCGACGAAATGCCTTTGAGTAGGCCCCGATGTTGAATCCCTGAGGATGTTGGCCCTGTCCCGATGACGAGGGGCCTCGAACGGTGACCAAAGGAGATAACTCTGGAGTCCCCGACATCCGTCGGGACTTGCCACCAGAGGATGAGGCCGAGAAACACGCCCACTATCATCGTAGTGGGGAAGTGGCCTGAAAAGACGGAACGTTGGCAAGTGGCCGAGATAAATGGAGCGTGGGCTAACTGCCCCTGGCAGTTATCTCAACTGGTAACTGGGGTAACTCCTCCCCTATATAAAGGAAGGAATTACCTCAGGACACACATTCACATACTGATATACACTGATACTTGCCTACATAGAGATACTCATTTAAGCATCGGAGAGGGATTCTGGGTCACCGCCCGGTCTATCTCTTTTTGTAGGATTACTTAGAGCAAAGGAGTTCAGACTCCCATCAAGAACGTGCCGGAGTTCCAACCGTGATCCAACATTGGCGCCGTCTGTGGGAATCGTAACAAAAAGCAAAGATAGCTTCTACCCGATCGATGGCTGGCAAGCAAAAGAAGAAACAAGGGCAATCCGGCGGTTCCCGCCATCCTTCTGGAACTCTGAATTCAGGGCCGCAGGAGCGCAGTGTTGATCGGGATGATCCTCCCCCTGCTGGTTCCCAAACAGGGGGGGCATCATGACGATCACGAGGATTCCGTTCGAAACTCGTTGGAGGACAGGGAAGAGATACCGAGGAAGGACCAGGGTGCTCCTACAAAGGTGGACTTGGCAAAGGCTGTGATGGATGCCATGTCGATATTCCTGGAGACTATGGAGGCTCTTCTGGACCGAAGGGAGGCTGCCAAGAAGAAGGAGGAAGAGTTGCCTCCACCTCCGCCGAGGGAGAATCGGGACGGGCAGGAGGCCCAATCCGAGCATCAGGACAAGGGCAAGGAGCCCGCTCAGTCGGAGCAGTTCGGACCATCCCTCTTAACGATCCTATCACCCCCGACCAGGTGGTGAAGATCGTGAACATCTGTATGGGGGACCAGAAGAAGATGATGTTGGAGCTGAGGGATCGATCTACTCATCCCTTTGTCCCCCGATTGGTGAACACCCTTGTCCCGCCAGGACTTGGTATCCAGACAATCAAGGAGTATGATGGCGAGGGAGATCCAGTTCGCCATGTCCAGAAGCATGTTATGGCTTGTCTAGGCAGAGCCCAGGATGACGATATAGTGTGCGTTCTGTTCCCGGCCACACATGGTGAGAGGGCCCTGACGTGGCTCTTCAGCCTTCCTCCAAGGTGCATCTCTACTTGGACCCAGATGGATGACCGTTTCATCCAGCAGTACCAGGGCCGTCGACGTCTCCTGAAAAGCGCGAGGTCCCTGGCTGAGGTGGTACAGAGGCCCGATGAGTCGCTGGCGCATTAGTACCATAGGTACACTGCCAGCGTGGCCGAGATTGATGAGGAGATGTCGGAGGGAGAGATCATCCGCACCTTCATTCGGAACCTGACAGCACCCTATGGTTCCGACCTGATGCACAGCGTGGCTGAGAAGGCCGTGTGGAACATGGAGGCGCTGCAGAAGAGGGTGAAGCAGCAAATCGACGTACATGAGTCGAAGATAGCTGCCGGAGAGCTCGATCCTCCGAAATCGAACAAGGGGAAGCAGTCGTCCAAGCCATCGGACGATCGTAGGAGGAAGGATAAACCCGAGAGCAGTCGGGGTCGAGGCCGCTCCGATCGGAGGGAAGACAAGCGTCCCTCGAAGTCGGTCAAGCGGGAGGACCGTTACACTCCTCTCATTTGCTCCATGGGTGCTGTGTTGGCGGTGATGGACCGACAGGGTATCGCCAGGTACCCCCCGAAGAAGGATGGAGAGTTCATGAGAGCCCGCACTGAACGTTATTGTCGTTTCCATCGCGCCAGCGGTCACGACACTAACCACTGCCGTGAGTTGAAGAAGGATATTGAGAAGCTGATCCAAAAGGGGAAGCTCAAGGAATTTGTGGCTGGGCAACGGAGCCGATCCCGTTCCGGTCCCGATCGCGGTCCCGTTCCCGATCCCGCGATCGGTCCCCGAAGAAGGAGAAGCCCGAGTCTTCCAATACCCTCAAGGAGAAGCGGGGGACCATTAATGTGATCCATGGGGGATTTGTTGCAGGAGGTGATACCACGACATCTCGAGAGGTCTATGCTTCTCGAATTCCTATAGTTGTGGTCCTGGGCAAGAGGGCTCGATCTTGGACCCCGAAAGAAGAAATGGTGATTCCCTTCTCAGCGGAGGACCTCATAGGTGTGGAGACCCCGCACGATGATGCTTTGGTCGTGACCCTGAACGTGGATGGGTACGAGATGAAGCGAATCTTGATTGATGGAGGGAGTTCCTCCGATATTTTGTTCATGGATGCGCTGGAGGCCATGGGAAAAACCAAGAAGGATCTGAAGCATGCGGACTTCCCGATGGTCGGATTTTCTGGCTCTACCTCTTACCCGGTGGGGATGATTACCTTACCGGTCGAGTTCGGTAGTGGTTGGAAGTCGGAGAAGAGGGACGTGGAGTTCGTGGTGGTCGAGTCTGCGGGGACTTACAATGCAATTATCGGGAGGACCAGCATCAACCCGATGGGGGCAATTGCCTCAACTGTCCATCAGAAGATGAAGTTTCCGACCGACCACGGAGTCGGGGAGGTCAAGGGCGATCAGGTGGCATCCAGGAAGTGCTATGTCAATGTCACTCGAAGGAAGAATCGGGAGGCTATGACTATTTTCCAAACTGATGCTGATCCCAGAGAGGAGTTTGGGCGTCCCGCCCCGATGGAGGATTTGAAGGAGGTCGAGATTGATGGACCTTAGAGGAAGGTGAAGATCGGGTCCGCTCTGTCTGAGGAGAAGGCCCAAGAACTGATTGATTTGTTGAAGGAGTTCAAGGAGCTGTTTGCCTGGTCCCCGAGTGACATGCCAGGAATCAGCCCCGATGTGATTACTCATGAGCTGAAGATTGACCCCGCGATCAAGCCGATTGCACAGAGAAGGCGCCCAATGGGTGCCGACAAGAAGACCGCGATCCAGCAAGAGGTGGGCAGGTTGCTCGATGCTGGATTTATTAAGGAGCTCCGATTCCAGACCTGGGTCGCCAACCCAGTCCTGGTGAAGAAGAGCAATGGCAAGTGGCGGATGTGTGTTGATTTCCGCGACCTGAACAAAGCATGCCCGAAGGATTGCTATCCGCTCCCGAGGATCGACCAGCTGGTGGATGCCACATCAGGACATAAGTTGCTGAGCTTTATGGATGCCTACTCCGGCTACAATCAGATCAAGATGTCCAAGGAGAATGCCCCCCACACCGCTTTTTATGCTGATAGTGACATCTATCACTATGATGTCGTGCCCTTTGGACTGATCAATGCCGGTACAACTTATCAGAGGACGGTGAACAAGCTGTTCAGGGATATGCTGGGGAAAACGATGGAGGCCTATGTGGACGATATTCTGGTGAAGTCCCGACAGGCCGAGGATCATGTTCACAACTTGGCCACATCGTTTGAGCGGATGAGGCTTCATCAAGTTCGCTTGAACTCGACCAAGTGTGCCTTCGGAGTGCACTCAGGGAAGTTTCTGGGCTTCATGGTGAGCCAGAGGGGAATCGAGGTGAACCCTGAGAAGCTGAAGGCGATCGAGTAGATGAAGTCCTCGACAAACCATCGGGAGGTGCAGTTGCTGAATGGCCGATTGGCCGCGATGAATCGCTTCCTGTCCAAGGCAAGTGACCGATCCATTGAAGTGCTGGGGGCCAACAAGAAGTTTGAGTGGACTGCCAAGTGCGAAGAGGCGTTCCAGGCACTCAAGCAGCACCTCCGCACCCTCCCGCCGTTGGTGAAACCCGTTCCAGGCGAGCCACTCTATCTGTATTTTGCTGTTTCTGAATTTGCTGTTAGCTCTGTCTTAGTGAAAGTCGTAGAGGGTAACCAAGTCCCCGTCTATTATGTAAGCAATGCACTCGCCAAGTCTGAAATGAATTATGTCGCCGTTGAGAAGTATCTTTATGCGTTGATTGTTACTGCTCGGAAGCTGAGACCTTACTTCCATGCGCATGAGATTACTGTTCTGATGAATCAGCCCTTGAAACATTTTTTGAACCGACCTGATGCGTCGGGGAGATTAGTGAAATTGGCAGTCGAGCTTAGTGAGTTCCGCATTCACTTTGCTCCGAGAACGGCTATTAAGGGCCAGGCGTTGGCGGATTTCATAGCAGAGTCTACAGCCCCCGACCTAGAAGAAGCGGGCCCTGTAGAGGGGGCAACCATGGAAGTCCCGATGGCAGAGCAGTCAGAACAGCCCGATGACGAAGACACTTGGGAGATGTATACCGATGGCTCCTCAAATTCAGAAGGATCGGGAGCAGGGTTCGTACTGATACCGCCAGGTGGAGGCGAGCCCCTTCGATATGTCTTGTCCTTGACGTTTAGTGCCACCAACAATGAAGCTGAATATGAGGCTCTCATCACCGGCCTCAAGATTGCCAAAGGAACGGGAGTTGGTCACTTAAAGGTGAAGTGTGATGCTAGCCTGATTGTGAAGCAAGTCCAGGGGCGATATGAAGCAAAGAGCCCGATGATGAAAAAGTACCTTCGTTAGGTGCAAACCATGAAGGAGAGTTTCAAGAGCTTCGATATTGAGGCGATCCCGAGGGAGGAAAATGTGGAAGCAGATGCCTTGAGCAAGTTCGCCTTGGGGGCACCCCTCGATGAAAGTCGGAAGGTGCACTTCTTGGAGAAGGTGATCCTGTCAGCCGCCAATCAATCGGAGGTATGTGCCATCGAGACCGGATCGGAGGAGCCCACTTGGATGACCCCGATAGCCGCGTACCTGACTACGGGGGCAGTCCCCGATGATGAAGTAGCAGCCGGCAAATTACGCCGAATCACGGTCAATTATGTGATGGTGGACAATCAGCTGTATAAAAAGGGGTATTCAACTCCTTAGGGAGGTGCACGAGGGATACTCGGCTTGTCATGAAGGTGCCCGATCCGTCGTGAGGAAAGTGCTGAACCTGGGCTATTACTGGCCCTCGATGAACAAGGAGGCAACGATGCTAGTCCGAATCTGTGACGCTTGCCAGAGGTACGCCCCGAATATCGTGGCTCCAGCTGCCGATCTGACGTCCATCAAGAGTGCTTGGCCCTTTGCGCAATGGGGAATCGATTTGGTGGGACCCCTTCCAGTTGCAAAAGGCTAGTGCCGATATTTTATTGTGGCTATTGATTATTTCTCGAAGTGGATAGAAGCTAAGGCATTGGCCAAGACAACGGGGAATCATATCCTCAAATTCCTCCAGACCCATATTATATCCAGATACGGGATCCCTAAGGTGTTGATCAGTGATACCCACTGTTTAACGGGGTCCAGTGGAAGGAGTACCTAGAGGAACTGAAAATTGAGCATCGGACAGCCTCTGTCCATCATGCTCAAACCAATGGACAGGTGGAGTCAGCCAAAAAGATCGTGATGGATGGCCTGAAGAAGAGGGTCCATGCCTTGAAGGGAAAATGGCTGGACGAGCTGGAAAACGTGCTTTGGGCTGTTAGAACAACACCCAAACGATCGACTGGGGAGACTCCGTTTGGCCTTGTTTATGGCACGGAAGCAGTTGCTCCCGTTGAAATAGCTGTGGCATCCCATCGGACGAGGTATTATGAACCTCTGTCGAATGATGAAATGAGGCGTCTGGACTTGGACTTGGTCGAAGAGAAGAGGTGGAATGCCGAGGAGGCCCAGGCTCGGATGCGCTTGGCAACGACCCGATATTACAATCGACGAGTCAAGTCTCGACAGTTCTTTGTCGGGGAACTGGTCTGGCGTCGGAACGAATTTACCCTTTTGGATCGGATCAACAAGATGTCACCAAAATGGGAAGGACCTTATAAGGTCGTGGGGATGCCAGCTCGAAATGCGTATAAGTTGGAAGACCTCGATGGAAATGTGTTGAAGCATTCTTTTAGTGGTGAACACTTGAAGAAATGTCATGCCTGATATTAGTCGCCTTTAGTGGTGCAAGTTGTTTATCGTTTTGATTTGATATAAACAGGTTTTGAGCCATCAATGAATAAAGAAGTTGCTTCCGATCAGATTGTTCTTAGATAAATCACCTTAAGTGGTGTGGAAAAATCGCCTTAAGTGGCATGGTTAAATCCCCTTAAGTGGTGTGGTTAAATTGCCTTAAGTGGCATGGCTAAATCGCCTTAAGTGGTGTGGTTAAATTGCCTTAAGTGGCATGGTTAAATCGCCTTAAGTGGTGTGGTTAAATTGCCTTAAGTGGCATGGTTAAATCGCCTTAAGTGGTGTGGTTAAATTGCCTTAAGTGGCATGACTAAATCGCCTTAAGTGGTGTGGTTAAATTGCCTTAAGTGGCATGGCTAAATCGCCTTAAGTGGTGTGGTTAAATTGCTTTAAGTGGCATGGCTAAATCGCCTTAAGTGGTGTGATTAAATCGCCTTAAGCGGCGTAGTTAAATCGCCTTAAGTAGTGTGGTTAAAACGTCTTAAGTGACGTGTTGAATCACTTTAAGTGGTATGGTCAAATCGCCTTAAGTGGCGTGGTTAATTCACCTTAAGTGGTGCAACGATAATCGGAACCAAAATAGATTGATATTATAAAGGCCTGAAAGGTTCACGACAAGAGAAGGAAATTACAAGGATTCTAAAATAAAGCGTTAAGCTTGGTCCTTGGCAGCATCAAGGGGAGCAGGGTCCACGAGGTCCGTGGCAGAAGGCTCCGCGATCGGAGGATCGGATCCCGGAAGATTGGCCGAGGGAGGATCGGACCCTTGGAGGTCAGCGAGTGAAGGGTCGATTGTCGGGGGATCAGCTGGCGGAAGGTCTGTACTTGGAGGCTCCATTGTGCCTTCAGTACTCGCAATTCCCTCGGGGGTGTTGGCCTCATCACTCTCCTCCGAAAGGCTGAAATACCTCTACGCGAAGGGGGCGAGAGTCTGAGACTTGGTGAAGTCAATGGCATTGCCATACTCCAGATGGAGTTCCTCAACAGCATTGAGCAAGGTGGTCTCCATCTCCGCGTTACAGAACCTCACCGCGTCCACCTTGAAATCCTCGGAACCCTGGTAATCTTCCCGACCCTTGGCCTCAGCCTCAGCCAACTTGATGGGAAACTCAGCGATTTCCCGATCCATCTGTTGGGACCGATTGGTGAGAAGGACCTTCTCAGTCTCCAGTCCCGCCTTGACGTCCTCAAGAGCCTTCTTCTCGAGGACGAGCCTGTCCCGATCCTCCGCGTGCCTCTGCTGCTCTTCCTTGAGCTTTTGCCGCTCCTGCTTCAGCAGCCGCTCGAAGTCGTGGACCTGCTTCAGGAGGTCCCGAGTCTTCGGGCTAAGGAGCGCCTGCTCCTTAACCAGCTTTCCCCTCGACGGATTCAGAGGCAGGCAAATCCTCCTCGAGCTTGGCCAAGACCTCGGGGGCCGCCTTGGCTCGCTCCTGCTCAAGGGCCTCCTCCAGGGCCAAGATGTACCAGAAACAGCGGTGTTGGTCTGCCATTTCCTGTGAAAAAGAAAGGAAGAGGTTAGTACATGAGAATATTTTACCTTATATACTAAGTGTAAAAACAGGAAGCCTTACCTCCACGCGGCGAACGGCCATTTCGCGAATGTCCGTGTGGATGTCCTCCCGAGCTAAGGAGAGCGGAAGCTTTAAAGATGGCGGACCTGAACCTGCCAGCAAGTGCAGACCCAGTTCCGGTGGTGCATCGCCCCGACAGAGCGGGACCCCTCGCAATGACTCGATCGGGGTCCAGGGAGCCGCCGCCTGGTCGGGGGTGTAAAGCTGATAGAAACTCCCGTCTAAGGGGAGAGGGGGAAGGACGACCTGAGTGTCGGAGGTGCGCGCCTCCGAGCTGCCGGGAGACCCAGTCGTCCCTTCAGGAGTCGGACTCAAAATTGGCGAATACTGTTGTGCTGGGGAAGATGGAAGCAGCCCCTCGGGAGTTGGCTCTAATGGGGTCTGCCTCACCCCCCGACGACGAATCAGGGCTTGACCTTCGCTCGCCTCCTCAGAAGAGTGAGAAATGTCCAGGTCAACCACCCGACGGAACTGACCGTCCGTCGGGGCATCTTCAGTCCCCGATCCTCTCGGGGCAGGAAGTGGAAGGAAGGGCTCTCCGACCCGGACGTCGGAGGGTGGCACCCCCGCTGAAGCTCCAGCCCCCGATTGACCTGCAGCTGGAGGACGAGAAGCTTTAGAAAGATAATCTGGGAGTTGATCGGGATCCTTACACCAAATGACGCGACGGGAGAGATACTGGTCTTTCCCGTAATAGTTGTAATAACCCGCTTTGAGGATGCGGGGAGTTTCTCCTTGCAGGATGCGGTTGATCCCTTCGATTCTGGTTTTCTTATCGGAGGGGATCAACTCCTGGGGAATATGCTTTTTGTATAATCGGATGGCTAATCGGAGCCGCTTACCTTCTTCGGTAGTCTGGGTGTTGAAGATCCTCTCCATCTTGTCCACCCGGGCCCGCTTGACCTCCTCCGCAGATGGAGGTGCCGATGAGGAGGCGACCCTATTCGAGGACTTCCTCTTCCGCGCGTGACGTTGGACGGCATCAGTCTCCACCTGCTTAAGCATGATATTGGTCAGCATTGATACCTTCTTAGCTGCAAAGACGAAAACAAAGGTGCAATTAGAATATTACCAAAGGAACGACATTGGAGGGGCCGTCGTAGAGTTGACCCCCGGAGGCAGCATCGAGGAGACGGATCCCGGCCAGAACCAGATCCCGCTCCACAATGGAGTTGGCATCGAGGGGAGCGAAGGAATCCCCCCAGCGATAGAGTTGGATGCAGTGGAGAATTTGAAAATCCTCCGCGGAGTAAGTATGATAAGCGGGAGGAGGGTCTGCTTCAACCTCCCATCGGGGCCATGGGATGGAGCTGTTCCGGATGAAGACGTAATTCTTCTTCTAGCCGCTGTTGTCAGGCCCCGAGTTAGTGATGAGCCCCCGACCTTTGGCGACCTTCCAGGTGTCGCCGTTCCAGCTATATCGAGAGAGCTGCGTCTTGCTCCATTTGGGCATCCGGGGATAGAAGGCACAGACCCCGACGTCATTGCACTTCATTCCATAGAAGGTCCGGAAAAGTCGGAGGCTATAGGTCCACTGTTGGCGGAGGCAAAGAAACTGGAAGGCGTTCCACACACGGATGGCGTGGGGAGAAAAAGTAGTCGGATGTGTTTTGTAATAATCACACATCTCGACTAGATCCCCGCAGAAAGGGAATCGGATCCCCGCTGATACTTGCCTGGTGGAGACAAATACCTCCCCTTCCCGGGGACGAGTGACCACAGCGTCGCCCGGGATGCGAGGGCGAGGATAGGGGTAGCGAGGCTCCCAGAAGGAAGTGATACATCCTTCCCGGAGAGCTTCGTCATAGGCGTTTTCCGAAATTTCATTACAACCATAATCAAACTTGAAGGGCTTTCTCCCCCCAGAACTGGATTCACTGTCTGGAAAAAGATCATGGCAAGAAAAGGCACAGTTGATTTTTGGAAAAGTCCGGTAAGTTGATTGAGATAAAAGAAAAACTATGCTAACAGTTTTTTCGGAATCGGAGAAGGAAATCTTACCAGACATGCTGAATTGGGGAAGAAAAGATGAACCTGACGGTCGGAGATCCTGGTTGCCGGAGCGTTGATCAGAAATCAGAAAGGAGAGCTTGAACTTTTGAAATTGTAGAGGATGAAGCGGTGAAGGAGAAATGAATAGTGCCAGGATTTGGGGGTTTTATAGGAGAGAAGATAGCGAAGAGACGTTGCAATCCAGACCGTTGAAGATGAAACGCTTCAACCCGAGTTGTTGAGACGCTAGCGACAAAACGTCTAAAAAGTGCTTTTTCAGAAAAAGCAGACACGGGTACCCAAGCCGTCGCTTCATCACCCACTGCATTTAATAGTTGAGTAACCGATAAATCTTCTCGGATTTGGTGGTTATCCTCGGAATATCGGGGAATCATGGATGAGGAGACCCGCTTCAGAAGATTGTTTGTAAAGTTAAAAGCCTCCGATGCCAATATCGGGAGGTCCGGAGTTGGAAGACAAGACGAACTGTAAGTCCCTCATGTCTTGGGGGCAAATGATGGGTTTCGATACAGCCGTTAGGCCCATTAACGACGACAAAACGGTGAAGTAGGGCCACTGGGCTCCAAAAGAGGCCTAGAGGGCCAATATGAGGGGTCCCGACAAGGTCGGTCCCGACATATGAGCTGGACGCTCGCGATGAAATGCCTTTGAGTAGGCCCCGATGAAATGCCTTTGAATAGGCCCCGACGAAATGCCTTTGAGTAGGCCCCGATGTTGAATCCCCGAGGATGTTGGCCCTGTCCCGATGACGAGGGGCCCCGAGCGGTGACCAAAGGAGATAACTCTGGAGTCCCCGACATCCGTCGGGACTTGCCACCAGAGGATGAGGCTGAGAAACAAGCCCACTATCAGCGTAGTGGGGAAGTGGCCTGAAAAGACGGAACGTGGGCAAGTGGCCGAGATAAATGGAGCGTGGGCTAACTGCCCCTGGCAGTTATCTCAACAGGTAACTGGGGTAACTCCTCCCCTATATAAAGGAAGGAATTACCTCAGGACACACATTCACATACTGATATACACTGATACTTGCCTACATCGAGATACTCATTTAAGCATCGGAGAGGGATTTTGGGTCACCGCCCGGTCTATCCCTTTTTGCAGGATTACTTGGAGCAAAGGAGTTCAGACTCCCGTCAAGAACGTGCCGGAGTTCCAACCGTGATCCAACAGCCGTTAAGTGCAATGTGCCATGCACATGATTGGTCCTACACTTCTGAATTTGTTCAATTTAGTCCATCTAATACATCCTTAACTTTTAATTTGTTCAAGTTAGTCCTAAAACTTGAAAACCAAACCCTTAACCTAAATTGACCTAGCCGGACCTAGCCTACCTAGCCCCAATTGGGTTCAATTGAGGCTAGGTCCCAATTGACCCATCCGGACCTAGCCTAGGGCTAGGTCTGACCCTAGGTCGAGGTCGCTAGGTCAACTGGGGCTAGATAATTAATGTAAGGCCGGTTCTTGAACCCAATTGGGGCTAGGTCCCAATTGACCTAGGCAGACCTAGCCCTAGGCTAGGTCTGGCTATGTCAATTTGGATTAAGTGTTTGGTTTTCAAATTTTAGGACTAAATTGAACAAATTAAAAGTTAAGGATGTATCAGATGGACTAAATTGAACAAAATCAGAAGTTTAAGGCCAATCACGTGCATGTCACATGACACTTAACGACCTAATTGGACAGAAATTATACGGTGGTACCAAAAGGCTACAAAGTTGAAAGGGTTGGTACCAAAAGTATACACAAAAAATGAAGTGGTACCAAAAGTCAAATCCTGTTAAAGAAGTGGTACCAAAAGTACATTTAACCCTTATTTCGCACCCTTTCTCCTCCTCTTCCCATGAAATGGCTTGCTCGAGTCTATCTTTGAGGTCCTCTATTGTGTGGGTCATTATCTCCCCATAAATTCCTCCAAAGAATTTCAAGGAGGAGAACCTCATGTTTTGGAAGAAGGCTCTTATGGCTTCAGTCTTGGTGGCTTCCACTCTTGCTCCATTCTTCGCAAATCTTGTGAAGTAACTCTTTATGGATTCATGTGGAATTTGCATGATGTCTTCTATGGTTTGGGGTCTCCGAGTCAAGGCTTGGCCTACCCTATTTTCTTGGTGCTTGGCCACTCGAGTTATCTTGGCTCTTGCCTTTTTCACATTCTTTTGCTGAGTTGGTTTAAAACACAACCGTTTGCTGAGACGGAGTGGACATCCGTTCAAAATCATTGTTCTTTGATTTTTTCCAAGTTGGAGTAGTTTTACCTTACCTTTCCTTTCCCATTTCGACCATTTCTATTTCCAGGGATTGTTGCGCCTTTGGCCTTGTAGCATTGACATGACATTTTCTTCCCATTGGTTGGTCGCCCAGGACTTCGCCTATTCCACTCGGGATTTTGAACTTCATCTTTAAGTGGACAGTGGATGGGACAAGTTGATTCGGGTTTATTATTGTTCTTCCCTGATTGCAGATGAGTCTTCTCCGTGGGCTTCTCCTTCTCGATCTTCTCCTTTATGGGCTTCTTCTTCCCGATCTTCTCCTTGATGGGCTTCGTCTTCCCGTATTTCCTTCTTCTTTCCTCGCTTACCTGCAAAGGGCACCCGGGGGTCCCGGTAAGCCCACTCCGAAGCTTAAGTCAGTGAGAGCTTCTAGAAAGAGGGTGAGCTTAGAGAGAGAGTGATTACCTTCAAATGAGAGGATGAGCTCTCTATTTATAGAGTTTCTATCGGACCGCCCCGGTTCCAGAGGTTCTCTGGTCCAGTTGTGGCTTCGTAATATGAGTTGGCCTTGACCGTAAATAAGGTTCCTTTGACCCCGGTTCGACCGTAGATGAGTTTTTCATGGCCAAGTGTTGGTATGTGGCCTCTAAGGGTAAGCCCCGGGCGAAATATCGTCCGGGGGTGGGGGTCCGGACGAGGGGGACTCATTCGGACGGATGGGGGGGGGGGGGTACCCGGAGGGGTACCCTGAGGGGTACCCTGAGGGGTACCCCCAAGGCCTTTCTTGGGTTACCCGAGCAAGGGGTACCTTGCTTGGGTTCCCCCCGGGTGGGCTTTCCACTCGGGTCTTCCCGAGTAGATTTCGCCACTCGGGGTATTCTCCGGGCCTACGCGATAGGCCTCGGGTGTCCGTGTTCTAAGTTTCGAATTATATTCGGTTATGGACCATTTATCGGGTCCAATTAGTGATAGCTTGGGCGTACATTCCCCCGAGTCAAGGAATGGTTTACCTTTTCTTGACTCTATTTTCTGCGGAATATCGCCCAAGTGGGAAGAGAGGCGTAACTTTTTGATGATCCCAATCTCTATAGAGTTCTCGAAAAGCGTCGTAATTTTCATCCCCCTTCTTTTTATGAAGGCCTTTTGACGATTCCGGCCTTTATCGAGTGCTCGAGACGTATTTTGATTTCCATGCCCCCCCTTTTTTAGAGAAGCTTAATATATAGACGAAAAAAATTCTTTTGTTAGATTTAAGAAAGTTCACGTTATGTGATAAAATCCTATGAGGGTAAGAATTAAGAGCCTTGGTCTCGTTTTACTTATCCTTCGGACTGTGTCCTTTTGTTTGTGTCTCCTTTTCTGGAGCTTTGGAGAGAAAATCCATACCATATACTTTATAAAGCATATATTTGGACTGAACTTCATTATTTTCCCTTCATCTTTTTCTAAAGCATTTTCTCTCCTCCTCCATTTCTAGAGCATCTTCCCCCTTCTTCATCCTAGGCTTTCTTCTCCTCCTATTTTCCAATTTCTCACCCAATCAACCCAATCAAGTCACCATATTTCACACGGAGCTTTCCTAGGTTTGATTTGGTTTGGGGGGCTCGGCTCGGATCGACCGACGACGGGGTACCGACTTGGAGGCGTTGTCAGGTGGAGGGCCGGAGGGTGGTGTCGGGAGGAGGACCGGAGGGCGGTGCCGGGCGGAGGACCCGAGGGCGGTGCCGGGCGGAGGATCGGAGGGTGTCGGGAGCTTCATTGGGCCAGGATCGGCCCCGGCGTGGCTGGGAACGGAGGTGACGGCGACGGGAGCTCCCCTCCGGCGTAGGGGCGTCGTCCGGCGGCTGCAGGTCCTCCGGTGGCCGGTTTATTCCTGACCGTTTTTTTGACTGGTTTGGTTCCATTTCTTGAAGGTTCGATTTTCTAGCCCCTCCTTTCTTGTGTGTTCTTCATTTCTTACAATAAAAGCCAAGGTCTTGCCATAGATAGTTGAGTTGCTTCATTGTGTATTGTTGATTGGAAGTGGAAGATTGTCTTTGTTGTTGAGCTTGGGAGGTTTTTGAGGTTTCGGTATAAATATTGCCCCCTTAGGAACTTGGTAGGTGTTTGTTGTTTGGGTGCCTTAGTACCATGCTTAGGTCGTCCCTTGCTTGTATAGACGATATATGCTCTTATGTAGGATATTTGGCTCCTTCCTTTCATTACCTTAGGCAATGTTGAGATGATTTTATTGTCCTCCCTTCTAGGGATGTTTTCCATGCTTTGTCCACCATAGTCCTCCCTTTGACAAGTAGTATCGTCCATGCACGTGTCTTTTTCCCGCGTAGTATAGTCCCTCCCTTTGACAAGTAGTATCGTCCATACACTTGGGTAGGTTGGCCTTTGTTGGATCACGGTGGAACTCCGGTACGATCTTTGACGACGATCCTAGCTCCTTCGCTCCACGCAATCCTGCAAGAGGGGATAGACAGGGCGGTGACCCAGAATCCCTCTCCGATGCTTAAATGAGTATCTCGTATGGACTGGCAAGCGGTAATCTCAAGTAACGTATCTCAAAAACGTAATTGATCTGAGCTAACCTCTGCCTTTTTATAGGCGGAGGGGTACCTCAGTTACCTGGTGAACCGTTGGGGGTGGTTAGCCCGTATTCCGCGTATCTCGGGCACGATCCCGCCTATATAGCCCATGATCTCGCTTATCTCGGCCACGCCCCGCGTATCTCGGCCACGCTCCGCGTATCTTAGCTACGCTCCGCGTATCTCGGCCACGCCCCGCGTATCTCGGCCTTAACCTCTGATAGCAAGTCCCGACTAACATCGGGGACTCCAGAGTTATCTCGTTGTGTCACCGCTCGGGGCCCCTCGTCATCGTGACAGGGCCAATCATTCTCAGGGATTCGTCATCGGGGCCTACTTAAAGGCTTCTCATCGGGAGCTTCCAGCTCATCTATCGGGACCGACTCTGTAGGGACCTTTCATCATCGGGACTCCCTGCGTCGGGACCCTTCACCTTGGTCTTCTTGACCTCCATTTTAGGGCCCCGTGGGCCTATTCGCTGTTTCCTCGCCGTTAAAGGGCAACGGCCATAGCGGAACCCATCATTTGCCCCGAATACATGAGGGACTTACAGTTCGTCGTGTCTTTCAACTCTCGACCTCCCGACGTCGAAGTCGGGGATATATCCCTTGGCATAGTCACTTAGTACAAGTCTTTTCGTTCACGTTTCCTAAATACCTTGTGGATAACTGCCAATTCCGAGAGGACTCCTCGGTTCCCCAGCCATTAAATGCAGCAGATAACGAAGCGACGTCTTCAGTACCCGTGCCTGATTTTTCGCGCCTGCTTTTTCTGAAAAGTGCTTTTCAGGCTATTTCATCATTGCACCCGTTGCCATTATGCACGTTTCATCTCAACGGTTCAGATCAGAATGCTTCAACTTCGACGATTCAGATCAAAGCGTCCCTTCGACTGTCCTCTTCGCCTTTAAAACCCTAACCGTGGGCACAGTTTCACTTTTACCGTCTCCGAAATTTCAAAAGCTCTCTGCAACTTCTCTGCGAATTCAAGCTCTGTGATTCCGAAGACCTCAGTGTTCCTCCGATCACCTTTCCGGAAACGTCAATTTCATCCTTCCAACCTCCAATCATCATGTCTGGTAAGGGTTTCTTCTTTATTGTTCGCCTCTCTCCTTCCTTCATCTCTGCTTAGTTTGTTTGTATTTTCCCGGAAAAACCCAATGTGCCTTTCCTTGCCGTGGTTAATTTCAGACAGTGGATCTAGTTCCGAGGGAAGGAAGCCCTTCAACTTCGACTATGCTCTGAACGAGATTTCCAGCACTGCATACGATGCAGCTCTCCGGGAGGGATGCATCACCTCTACCTGGGAACCTCGTTTCCCGTATCCCTGGCCTCGCCCCTGAGGGTAACCTTGAGGTTACTCGTCCCCAGAAAGGGGAGGTATTTGTCTCTACGGGGCAAATATCAGCGGGGATTAGATTCCCCTTTTGAACGGTAATCTGGTCGAGATGTGCCAGCATTACAAGACGCATCCGACCACCTTCTCTCCGCACGCCATACGCCTGTGGAACGCCTTCCAGGTCCTCTGCTTCCGACAGAAGTGGGTATACAGCCTCAAGCTCTTCAGGACCTTCTACGGGATGAAGTGCAACGAGGCGGGGGTTTGTGCATTCTACCCCCGAATGCCGAAGTGGAACAAGACGCAACTCGGGTTGTGCAACTGTACCAATGAAACCTGGAAGGTGGTCAAGGGTCGGGGAAGAGGAGCTACTTCTTCATCCAAAACTCCTCGATCCCGTGGCCCCGATGAGAGGTGGAAGCGGATTCTCCTCCCGCTTTCCACACCTACACCGACGAATACTTCCAGACTCTTCAGCTCATCCAGCTCTACCGGTGGGGGGGGGGGGAGTCCTATACTCCCCTCGACGCCAATTCTCTTGTGGAGCGGGACCTGATGAATGCCGGGATCCAACTCCTCGACGTAGTCTCCGGGGGGCAGCTTTTCGATGGCCCCTCCAATATGGTTCCCTAGGTAAATCTCTAACCTTTTTTTTTTACTGTTTGCAGCTAAGAAGGTATCCGTGCTGACCAATCTGATCCTTAAGCAGGGGGAGACCGATGTTGTTCGCCCCACGCGGAAGAGGAAGTCCGCCAAGAAGGCCGCTGCTCCATCGTGGTCTCCTTCCGCGGAGAGGCCAAAGCGGAGCCGTGTGGAGGTGGATAAGCTCTTCGACGTCAAGAACGCTGAAGAAGGTAAAAAGCTCCACCTCGCTATTAAATCGTACAGGAGGCTGGTCGCGAAGGAGTTGATTCCTTCGACCATGGAGGCCCGCATCGCCGATGTCAAACGAGTCCTCCGAGGGGAAACTCCTCGTGTCCTGAAGGCGGGCTACTACAACTATCGCGGGAAGGACCAATATGTCTCTCGACGTATTGTTTGGTGTAAGGGCTCTAATGAACATCCTGATTACGTTTCTAAAGCCTCCTCTCGTCCTCTAGGTGCAGGTCACTCCGGGACTCCGTCGGATGCTGGAGCCTCAACAGGCGCACCACCTTCAGCAGGGGAGCCTCCTTCGTCAGGGGCACCACTTTTCTCCAGTGGTGGGACCCTGACCGGCGAACAATTTCGTCGGGTGGAGAGCTTGGAATCCTCCGAGGAGACTGATGAGGGTGGCTCCCTTCGCCATCGTCGGAGGACGGGGCAGTCCCCGCTGAAACCAACCTCCAAGGGGCTGCCCCCCTCGCCTTCTTCACGACCGCAGCGACAACCGTCGCCCGCCCACGACTTCACTCCTTCCCCAGCCCGGGGTAGGTCGGAGGCACGCCCCTCCACGTCCCTAGTCGGCCCTTCTCCTCTTCCCCTCGACGGGAGCTTCTACAAGGCCTTCGACTCCGACCAGGAGGATGCTCCCTGGACCCCGATCCAAACGCTGCAAGGGGTCCATCTCCGACAAGGGGACACATATCCGGAGCTGGCTCTACACCTGGTAGCAGGCTCAATCCTGCCTTCTATGAGGTATCTGATTACCTTAGATCGGGAGGAGATGCGCTGGGATGTCAAGGAGATGTGCATGCGTCTGATAGAGGTAAGCTTTGCACCCTTCTTTTCTTCATCAATAAGACCGATTGTTCATCTACTAATACTTCTTTTTCTGTCTTCGCAGGAGATGGGGGACATCAACCGTTCCATCGGGTACCTCCTCGCCTATGAGGAGGCCCTGGAGCAAGAGCGGGCGGTCATGGCCAAGCTTAAGGAGGATCTCGCGGCCTCCGAGTCTTCGCGGGGAAAACTGGCCAAGGAGCAGGCCATCTTCGACCGAAAGACTCGGGACCTCCAAAAGCAGGTCCGTGACTTCGAGGGGCTCCTCAAGCGGGAGCGGCAGGTTGCTGAGGACAAGCTGGTCCTCGAGAAGAAGGCTCTGGAGGAGCAAGTTGCGGAGGTTCCCGCGCAGCTGGTCGTGGCCGAGACCAAGGGCCGGGAGGATTATCGGAGGTCCGAAGACTTCCAGGCTGATGCTGTGAAGTTCTGCAGCGCGGAGGTGGAGAACACCCTCTTCAACGCGGTTGAGGAACTCCACCTGGAGTATGGCGACGCCATCAACTTTGACAAGTCTCCTTCTCTCGCTCCCTTCGCGAAGAAATATTTTGCCCTTTCGGAGGAGAGTGATGGGGGGAGTACTCCCGCGATTGTCGAAGACACAGCAGAGCCTCCAAGTGCTGATGCCCCGATAGTCGACCCTCCAGCGGCTGACCCTGTGGAGCCTTCTGCCACAGACCTCGTGGACCCTGCTCCCGTAGATGCCGCCGACAAGGACCAAGCCTAACTGCTTATCTTTAGAGTCCTTGTATTCTCCTCATTTTGTAATCATCGAGCCTTTGAGCCCCATTAATATCAGACATTCTTAGTTCCGATTTTTCATTGCACTTCTCAAAGTGACTTTACTATACTTACTTAAGTCAAAACCTCGACACTTAAGATATTCTCATACATCACTTAAGACGATTTACCAACTTGCACCACTTAAGGTGACTTACCATCATGCACCACTTAAGGCGACTTTCCAATACTTAGAATAGGTCCGAGAATCACGCATCACTTAAGGCGACTTAATCTCATGCATCACTTAAGACGACTTAATCTCGTGCATCACTTAAGACGACTTTAACAACACTTAGAGTAAATCTAAGAATCATGCATCACTTAAGACGACTTAATCTCGTGCATCACTTAAGACGACTTTAACAACACTTAGAGTAAATCTAAGAATCACGCATCACTTAAGACGACTTAATCTCATGCATCACTTAAGACGTCTTAATCTCGTGCATCACTTAAGACGACTTTAACAACACTTAGAGTAAATCTAAGAATCATGCATCACTTAAGACGACTTAATCTCGTGCATCACTTAAGACGACTTTAACAACACTTAGAGTAAATCTAAGAATCATGCATCACTTAAGACAACTTAATCTCGTGCATCACATAAGACGATTTTATCTCGTGCACCACTCAAGGCGACTTTTCTCGTGTACCACTCATGGCGACTTTTCTCGTGCACCACTCAAGGCGACTAAATAATGCTTAGAATAAATCTAAGAATAATTCTGATTGGAAGCAACCTCTTTATTCATTGATGGCACAAAATTTGCTTACATCGAATCAAACGATAAATAACTTACACCACTTAAGGCGATTTTACATCGGGCACCACTTAAGGCAACTTTTCATCGGGCACCACTTAAGGCGACTTTTCTTCGTGCACCACTTAAGGCGACTTTTCATCAAGCATGGTGTTTCTTCAAGTGTTCGCCACTAAAAGAATGCTTTAATACTATGCCATCGAGGTCTTCCAACTTGTATGCATTCGGAGCTGGCATCCCCACGACCCGATAAGGTCCTTCCCATTTTGGTGACATCTTGCTGATCCGATCCAAAAGGGTGAACTCGTTGCGACGCCAAACCAGCTCCCCGACGAAGAATTGTCGGGACTTAACTCGCCGATTGTAATACTTGGCCGTCGCCAAACGCATACGAGCCTGGACTTTTCGGCTTCCCGCCTCTTCTCTTCGAGCAAGTCCAAGTCCAGACGTCTCATTTCATCGTTCGTCAAAGGCTCGTAGTATCTCATCCGATGGGATGCCACGGCTACCTCCACGGGAGCAACAACCTCCGTGCCATAAACAAGGCCAAACAGAGTCTCCCCAGTTGATCGTTTGGGTGTCGTTCTAACTGCCCAAAGCACATTTTCCAGCTCGTTCAGCCATTTGCCCTTCAAGGCATAGACCCTCTTCTTTAGGCCATCCATCACGATTTTGTTGGCTGATTCCACCTGGCCATTAGTCTGAGCATGGCATACAGAAGCTGTCCGATGCTCGATATTCAACTCCTCCAGTGCTCCTTCACTTGAGCTCCGTTAAACGGTGGACCATTGTCGCTGATCACCACCTTAGGAATCCCATATCTGGATACAATATGGGTCTGGAGAAACTTGACGATCTGGTTCCCCGTCGTCCTGGCCAACGCCTTTGCTTCTATCCATTTCGAAAAATAATCGATAGCCACAAGCAAATATTTACACCGACCTTGTGCCTGCGGGAGAGGTCCCACCAAGTCGATACCCCACTGCGCGAAGGGCCAAGCACTCTTGATGGACGTCAGATTAGCAGCCGGAGCCACGATACTCGGGGCTTACCTCTGGCACGCATCACAGGATCGGACCAATGCCGTCGCCTCCTTGCTCATTGTAGGCCAATAATAGCCCAAGTTTCGCACTTTCCTCATAATAGATCGGGCCCCTTCATGACAAGCCGCGACCCCTTCATTCACCTCCTTCAGGATTCGACTTGTGTCGGGCTCAGCCACACACTTCAAGTACGGAGTCGAGAACCAGCCCTTCTTGTATAGCTGATTGTCCAGCATCACGTAATTAGCCGCGATCCGACTTATCCTGTCAGCTACTACTTTATCATCGGGGACTGCCCCCGTAGTCAGGTACGCGACTATCGGGGTCATCCAAGTGGGCTCCTCCTCCGATCTTGCTTCGATAGCACACACCTGCGTCAGGTCGGTGGTCGACAAAATCACCTTCTTCAAGAAGTGTACCTTCCGATTTTCCTCCAGGGGTGCCCCCAAGGCAAATTTGGGCGTCTGCCTCCACGTTTTCCTCCCTCGGGATCGCCTCGATGTCGAAGCTTTTAAAGCTCTCCTTCAAGACTTGCACCTCGCGAAGGTACTTCCTCATAATCGGGCTCTTCGCCTCGTATCACCCTTGGACCTGGTTC
This sequence comes from Clarkia xantiana subsp. parviflora, assembly GCA_036873135.1. Taxonomy (NCBI): domain Eukaryota; kingdom Viridiplantae; phylum Streptophyta; class Magnoliopsida; order Myrtales; family Onagraceae; genus Clarkia; species Clarkia xantiana. The sequence goes on along the minus strand of JAPTYO010000015.1, from coordinate 22,589,473 downwards.
ACGATCAGGGCCGCGTCACACTTCACTTTCAAGTGAGCAACTCCCGTACCTTTGGCAATTTTCAGGCCCGTGATAAGAGCCTCGTATTCAGCTTCTTTGTTCGTGGCCCTAAACGTTAAGGCCAAAGCATATCGAAGTGGCTCACCTCCGCCTGGTGGTATCAATACAAAGCCTGCTCCTGATCCATCTGAACTCGAGGAGCCATCCGTGTACATCTCCCAAGTATTTTCTTCGTTTGGATGTTCTGATTGCTCTGCCATCTCTGGTTGTTCTGCTATCGGGACCTCCATGGTTGCCCCCTCTACAGGGCCCGCTTCTTCCAGATCGGGGGCTGTAGACTCTACTATGAAATCCGCCAATGCCTGGCCCTTAATAGCCGTTCTCGGAGCAAAGTGTATGCGAAACTCACTAAGCTCGACTGCCCATTTCACTAATCTCCCCGACGCATCGGGTCGGTTCAAAAAGTGCTTCAGAGGCTGGTTCGTCAATACAGTAATCTCGTGTGCATGGAAATAAGGCCTCAGCTTCCGAGCTGTAATAATCAACGCAAAGAGATACTTCTCAACGGCAGGACAATTGATTTCAGACTTGGCAAACGCTTTGCTTACATAATAGATGGGGACTTGATTACCCTCGACAACCTTCACTAACACAGAGCTAATGGTAAATTCAGAAACAGCCAAGTAAATATAGAGCGGCTCGCCTGGAACCGGTTTCGCCAACGGCGGGAGGGTGCGAAGGTGCTGCTTGAGTGCCTGGAACGCTTCTTCACACTTGGCGGTCCATTCGAACTTCTTGTTGGCCCTCAGGACTTCAAAAAATGGCATTGATCGGTCACTTGCCTTGGACAGGAAGCGATTCATTGCAGCCAGTCGGCCATTCAGCACTTGCACCTCACGATGGTTTATCGGAGATTGCATCTCCTCGATCGCCCTCAGCTTCTCGGGATTCACCTCAATTCCTCTTTGCCTCACCATAAAGCCCAGAAATTTCCCTGAGTGGACTCCGAAGGCGCATTTTGTCGGGTTTAAGCGAACCTGATAAAGCCTCATCCGCTCAAATGCCATGGCTAGGTTGTGCACATGATCCTCAGCTTGTCGGGACTTCACCAGCATGTCATCCACATAAGCCTCCATGGTCTCCCCTAGCATATCTCCGAACAGCTTGTTCACCATCCGCTGGTAGGTTGCCCCGGCATTGATCAACCCGAAAGGCATGACATCGTAGTGATAAATGTCACTGTCTGCATAAAATGCTGTGTGAGGGTCATCCTGCTCAGCCATCTTGATCTGATATAGCCCGAGTATGCATCCATAAAGCTTAACAACTCGTGTCCCGACGTGGCATCCACCAGCTGGTTGATTCTCGGGAGCGGGTAACAGTCCTTCGTGATGGATATACGCCCAATTTGAACCCGTTGACTTCCGAATCGTTTTATTTTGATCACCCCGTTAATGATTGTAAATCGAAACTTCGACCCAAACACCCCGCGGAAATACTAACGGTCCGGACGAGGCCGAAATACTCATCCGGACCGAGGTAAACTCACCTAGGTGAGGTCGGGTGGCCACACCCGACCTCCCCTAGGGGAGATCGGGTTGGCCAACCCTATCTCCCCTAGGGAGCGGTTGGGTGGCCACACCCAACCCCTACTCTTGGGGGTCGGATTTTCCTCCCCCCCAAGGGCCCCGACACCTTTTTTCGACTCCCATACTCGGTTTATTTCCGCCAACCTTCTCCGTGCCCTAAGGTCTTAATTACGTGATTAAGGGCTAATTAATTGTGTTTAAAGGTTAACGATGTCATTAAGTCACCTTAATGACACCGTTGCCTATAAATACAACTCTCCCACCATTCATTTGAGGATCTTAGCAAAGTGTATAATTTAGCTCTGACATCTCTCTAGCTTTATCTCTCTACAAATACCGTATTGACTTAGGCATCGGAGAGGGTACATCAAGCACCACCCCCCCCCCCTCCGTGCTTGGTATTGCCCCTTTTGCAGGGCGAGAGGAGAAGAGAAGGTGAAGAACAGAAGGATACGGGCTAAGACGACAAGACTCAAAAGCACCAAACCCGGAACATCTCCAGTGAGGAATAAGGCTTAGGTTGACTGCCCGTTGACCCGAGACTTAGAACCTAACACTTGGCGCCGTCCGTGGGCTTCGAACAGAAAGCCTGGCAATAACAAGAGCGATGACGAACAGCTTGGCGTCTAGGCATCACCGCCCACCTGGGGGCAATAGGCGAGGGAGACAGCCTATACCTCCAGCAAGGCAGCCTAACCCAGGGAAACAGCCTGTACACCCAGAGCCTCAAGTAACCCCACAGGCACCCCAACCCAACAACCAGGAAGGAGGACCCTCACGCCCAGCTGGGGCTGAGTCTTCCACAGCCTCAACTCCATTGGCAAGGAGGTCACAGAGAGAGGGGGAGCAACAGGGAGTGCCATCCCAATACACGTCACCTCCTCAGGGATACTACTATGAGGCGCAACCTCAAGGATATCCATATGGGATGCCGGATCAAAGGAACGACAATCGCGCCCACACAACCAACACAAGGCCAGCATACACACAGGGAGCACATACAGTTACTCCAGGGCTGATAAGCGCGTTGGATGAGCTAGTAGCCTATAGAGAGACTTTAAGGAACAGGCAGGAAAGGCAGCACCAGCATGAAGAAGAAGAAGTCCGTGAACAAGAACAAGTCCCAAAAGAAGAACACCACTCGCACCCCCGAGCAGGGCAGCGAGAAGAACAAAGGAGAAATTACCAAGAGCCACCCCCAGTGGGAAGGCAGCAGTTTGTGCCTCCAAGGCAGCAACAGACACAACAGGACGCCAGGGCTTACACCCCGCTGGGGGCAGACAGACAGACAAGACCTCCAAGGAGGCAAGAATTCCACCAAGTACCCCACTAGGGATATCAGGGATACGCCTACAGTCCGTACCAACACGGACAAGGGATCCCAGCAAGCCCAGTTTATAACTATGGAGGATACCAGAGAGACTATACTCCGACGCCGGTGATGATTACCCCGGAGGAGATTGAGGCCATGATAGCGAGAAAAATGAATGAGTCAAAGAAAAACGGCTTACATTGTCTGAGTGACAAAACGAACCACCCCTTCACGAGGGAGTTGGAAATGAACAAAGTGCCAGACTCCCTGCATACTATACAGATAGCAAAGTACAATGGCAAGGGAGACCCTTTGGAGCATATTCAACGGCATGAAGCCTCCCTATTAGGGAGAACTACTGATGAAAGATACAAGGCACTCCTATTTCCAAACACCCTATCAGGGGTGGCCTCACACTGGTTCTTTAGCCTACCTACTGAAAGCATCCACTCATGGACGCAGCTAAAGGCGAAATTTCTTCAGAGATACCTAGGAGAAAGGAAGCTTCTCAAAGGAACAGGCTCCATCGATGATGTGAAGCAAGAAAATGATGAATCTCTGGCTGATTACTACACTAGGTTTAATCAGAACATAGCAGACATACAGGGCGACATCACTGAGGGTGAGATAATAAGAGCCTTCATAAGAAACCTAGGCCGCTTCGGGTCCACACTGGCAGAAAAGATGGCCAAGAAACCAGCAAGCACCTTAGAGGAGCTAGCAGGGAGAGTAAAAACTCATATAGACCTGGAGAGGCACAGGGCAAGTAAGAAAGCCAAGATTCAAGCAGCTAAGGAAGACAATGCAAAGCCGAACAGAGGAAAGCCACCTCAGGCACCTCAACACACAAGGCAGCAGGAGTGGCGTCCGCCTCAGCAAAGAAATCAGATGGGCGAACCACTGAAGGCTAGGGAAATAAATGTCATCAAGTTCATCCCATTGAACGCCACCCCAGCAGCTGTCCTAAGAGAGATGCGAAATCAGAAACTCTGGTCACCCCCTGCAAGATGGAGAGCCCCAATGGTGGGGACGCACAAAGACAGATGGTGTGATAACCATGAAGCATACGGGCATGACACGAACGAATGCTTCAGCCTAAAGCTAAGCATCAACAATATCATCCAAAGGGGGGAGCTAAAACAGTTCGTGGATCATGGGGGCAACAGCATACAGTTAGGGCCATCATACAAGGACAAAGGGAAAAACAAAGTAGACTATAATCCCCCACCCAACAAGAGGGGGACTATAAACATGATACACGGAGGAGTGGCATCAGGTGGCCCAACTGCTAATGCAAGTGAGGTTTACGCATCCAAACTAAGCTCAGTACCAAGGTGGAGAAAGAGACCAAGAGAAGGAGAGGAGATGAAGATTGAATTATCGGAGAAGGACAAGAGCCACATTGTCTTCCCACATGACGATGCTTTAGTCATCACAATAGACATTGATAATTTTGATGTAAAGAGAATACTGGTAGATGGGGGCAGCTCTGCAGACCTCCTAAGCCTAAGGGTCCTAGAAGAAATAGGAAAAACGAAGGCAGACATCAAACCAGTCAACTTCCCTCTGGTTGGCTTCTCAGGGGCAACAAGTTACCCCTGGGAATGATAACCCTGCCAGTGACCATGGGCCAAGGATGGACACGGCTGAAGGTGAACATTAACTTCTTGGTGGTTGAAAGCCTGGGAGCCTACAATGGGATCCTAGGAAGAACAACTATAAATCCATACGAAATCGTACCATCTACCGTACACCAGAAATTGAAGTACATCACTGAGAATGGAATTGGAGAAGTTCTGGGTGATCAACGCACTGCAAGGCAGTGCTACGTCAACTCCATGAGACGTGGATCACACAGGTCAGACACAGTGGCAATGGTCATGATAGGGGCCAACCAAGACAACAAGAAGGTGATGAGGAGACAAAGGCAAAGAAAGATGAAGAACGGAGTTGCACTCCGCCTGAGCAGGCAGCTTTTTCAAAGAATGGCTAAGAAGAGTCACATGAGCAAGGCTGTAAAGGTAACAAACATACCTTGGCAGCCAGAAAGCGTAGAAGGAAAAAGAACAAGGGACTCCATCATAAGAGGCTTCCGATACATCGATGACATCAAGCAAATGCCGAGGGAGCCAATGTCAAGCTACTTCGAGAGATTCTCCAGTTATGGTGCCAACATGGACATCACAAGAAGGGAGGCCGTCAGAGCTTTCATTAGAAACATGCATCCAAACTCATTTGAAGCATATGGAGGGCTTTATGAGATGGTCATGAAAAACACGATGAGAGAGCTCAAGGAAAAGCTAGACAAGGCGTTTGCAAAGGAGATGGAACAACCGGAGGAAGTCCGGGAGAAAGAAAGAGAGACTGACACACTGGAAGGAGGTGTAAATTTCAAATTCACACCCCTTACAGTGAAGAGAGAAGAAAATTTTCAGAAGTACCTCAAGGAAGAGCTACCCACATGCAAAGAGGAGGGCAAGGCCTTCCTAGGAAGAGATGCACATGGATGGTGTGAGTACCATGGGACCTGGGGGCATCAAACTAACAACTGCATGGTGCTGAAGATAGAAGTGGAGGAGATGATTTACAATGGAGGCCTAAGGGAGTACGTGGCAACAGACAAACTCACCACCCCATATCCTTAGTTTCATATTTAGCACTTTGCATGTTCAAGCATTCTAAGTTTTCCAAAAACAACTTTTGAGAAGGAGAACTCAAGAAGTTACTCCAACTCTACAACTATCTTTGATTTCCTCCAAAGGGTGTCTTGATCCACCCAAGGCATCCTATGTGTACAAAAAACATGAATGCTCCTAAGGGAGTAGGAGTTACTCAAAAAGTATTTTCCAATGAATGCGGTGATATAATCATTGAGTTATCCTTACACAGATATGACATCAAGTCAACAACGCCTTCAACGCCACCAAGAGCGTATCTTGAGAGTAGTTCTAAAAACTACGAACCCTGTGCCCTCCGGGAGCCTATCCCGCGAACAGATTCAACGCCCCCAAGAGCGTATCTTGAGAGTAGTTTTTACACTACGACCTTCGACGCCCCCAAGAGCGTATCTTGAGAGTAGTTTTTATACTACGACCTTCGACGCCCCCAAGAGCGTATCTTGAGAGTAGTGTTCATACTACGACCTTCGCCGCCCCCAGGAGCGTATCTTGAGAGTAGTTACTATACTACGACCTTCGACGCACCCAAGAGCGTATCCTGAGAGTGGTTTCCAAAAACTACGAATTTTGACGCCCCCAAGAGCGTATCTTGAGAGTAGTTTCTAAAACTACGACCTTCGACGCCCCCAAGAGCGTATCTTGAGGTAGATTTCAAACTACCAGATTCGACGCCCCCAAGAGCGTATCTTGAGGTAGATTTCAAACTACCAGATTCGACGCCCCCAAGAGCGTATCTTGAGGTAGATTTCAAACTACCAAATTCGACGCCCACCAAGAGCGTATCTTTGGTCTAACTACTGGTGCCCTCCGGGAGCATATCTCGTGAACAGTTTTCGACGCCTTCCGGGAGCGTATCTCGCGAACAGATTTGACGCCCACCAAGAGCGTATCTTTGGTCTAACTACTGGTGCCCTCCTGGAGCGTATCTCGTGAAAAGTTTTCGACGCCCTCCGGGAGCGTATCTCGCGAACAGATTCGACGCCCACCAAGAGTGTATCTTTGGTCTAACTACTGGTGCCCTCCAGGAGCGTATCTCGTGAACAGTTTTTGACGCCCACCAAGAGCGTATCTTTGGTCTAACTACTGGTGCCCTCCAGGAGCGTATCTTGCGAACAGATTCGACGCCCACCAAGAGCGTATCTTTGGTCTAACTGCTGGTGCCCTCCGAGAGCGTAACTCGTGAACAGTTTTCGACGTCCACCAAGAGCGTATCTTTGGTCTAGCAGTACCGTATATATCACTTAAAGGGTATCAGAAGAGATCATTGCACCATACTAAGAAGGAGCCCATGAGTAAATAATGGCAAAGTAAAGTTGTATAAATAACACATAATGTTTTTTTCTTGATGAGATAGCAGGTATGGCATGAAGGAAAACACAAAAGAAGGATAAGTAAAAGAAACACACCAAAGGAAGAGTCCATGATTAAAGGAATACATACAAAAGCATACGAAGTACCCATCAAAAGGCAAGTGATCCACACTGCCAACAACACGATACGAAAAAGGAAAGCAACACAAAATCCTACAGTAATCCCAAAAGATACTCAACCCATCAAAGGGGAGGAAGAGTATGGTCGTATATACAAAGATAGAAAGATGTCAATACATCAACCAGAGCCCTATGGGGAGTCCCCCTGACCCCCCGAGGCCGAACCACCAGCAGAGATAGAGGAAGAGGAGGAAGAGTCTGAAGTGTCAATATCCACAGGCGTAGCATCCACCTGTGTAGGGGCAGGCTCGTCTGCAACAGCAGCCTGACCCCTAAGGACAGCCATGTAACCAGTAGCGTACGGTCCAAAATCACCCAGATCGCCAACCGGAAACTGAGGATCAATACGAAAAATATGGTTAACGAGATACTCGCCAAACTGGTTCATCTCCTGAGTAAGCCGCACACTGTAGTCAGCAGTAAAGGCAGATGAAGCCTTGTACTCAGACACTGCGACAGTCCTCTCCTCTGCCCGGCACCTTGCCTCAAGTTTCCGCAACTCCTCAGAATGGAGTGAAGATGCGACCTCAGCCTCCCGGCGTAAGCTACCTACGGTAGTCTCAAGTAAAGACACTTGGTCCCTGAGCTCCTGCATCTTCAGATCGGACAAGCGTGCCTTCTCAGTGGCAGTGGCAAGCTCCGCCTTCAGGGACACCTGGCTATCCTCAAGAGCCTTCTTCTCGTCGGATAGCTCGAGCACAAGGGATGACATGTTCACCATGTCAGACATACCCTGAAAATTTAACAAGAGATGAGTAACTAGAAAAGTGACCACATGAAAGTAAAAAGGGGAAAGCGAGACACCACTCACAGGCACATAACGGGATAGTACACCCTGAACGAAACGCCGGGTCTCCCCAGGAGACTTAGGCTGAGCAGCATGATCACCAGGAGGGATGGCACCGCGAAGCACACGGATACCAACCTCCGGAGTGCGCAAGGAAGACCCGCTATTAAGGTGGAACTCCTTCAACCCAGCAAAAGGATTCCACTCAGACCCAACGATATCCTCGTCAGTAAGGCGCGTGAAATCCTTCCGACTCAAAGCCGGAGGCCCACCTATACAAACAAAGCAAGATAAAGAAAAATACAAACATAGAAGCATCAGTGACATGGAGGAGATCGAACCTGACGACCGTGCCCTCGGCTGGGGGGCAGGGGATGGAGAACCAGTGACCACTCCACCATCACCAACAGGTCGCTTCCCTTTATCAGCTCGGGAAGGTGCCTCTTCGACCACCATCTCTTTGTCGCGAGACAGGGTCGGGGGACGAACAACATGCGGAGGAGGATCTGCAGCTTTCTTCCTCTTGACAGCCGAGGCCCCGGCCTCAGAGTCGGACCTCCGCGACTTGGACTTAGAAGGTCTAGAGCCCTTGCCTACGGAGACAACCCTCTCGGTCACCAGGGGAGAGTGCCCTAGCAATGCAAGAAAAATAAGGTAAGAAAAACACAAGTATACCATAAAGAGGCAAAGAGAAGGAAGTATACCAGAGGCCCCAGCAGTTTTCCCAAGCATAGGGGACTTCTTCAGAGTAGAGCTAGATGGAGCCCTCCTCTTGCTCAGATCGACCGGTGCTGCCTGCATGTTATATGTTTTCCCGTGAAACCAACCTACAAGGGAAAAGCGGAAAGTAAATGTAGATGAGAAGACTAAGTAACATACCGAACCCCCGGAGTCAGGAGTCAGACTGATCCCTGCCTCATAAAGATCTGACTCGGTCACTAAGGACACGGGGCAGTATGACTGGGCCCTGTTGCTCTCATAGATGGCCTTCATAGTCTCTAAATCCGCAGAAGAGAACTCCCCAAAGGCAGGCCAGCCGTCTGACCGATCCTCATTCAAGACCGACCAAGTAACATATCGATCCGTAATGAAGAAATAATGTTTGGCCCAGTGGCTCGCCGAGTTATCACTCCGGGCCACGAAGCGAAGAGAAGTATCCCACTCGACCCCGCTCAACCCGAAGTCAGCGAATCGGGAATCCTTGAGGGACGGATGGCGAGTTACAAAACTCGCGAAGCCTACCTTCCTTTGATACTGGAATCGATAGAAGCATCGGAACAAGACCAGTGAGTACTTCTAGGAGTACCAGTGGCATAACACCCGGAAGCCCACCCAGACACGGATAGCACTAGGAGCAAGGTTCACAGGGGAGATCCTAAAGAACCTACTCAATTCTACAAGATCATCGCAATAAGGCAGCCGCAATCCAAATCGAATCTGGGAAGGGTAAACAACGACCTTCCCCCTGGGGGGCTCTGTCACCGTCTGGCGGGTATTCCCCAAGGAAGGGAGGAAGGGATATAAAGGCTCATCTAAGGGGCAAACATCACCTAAAGTAACGTGCTCATTATAGTCAGACATAGTCAGGTGGTTCTCCGACAAAGCAGCGAGACCTAAACCAAAGGCAGCGAGAAATTCCAAAGCTCGAATCAGGCTTCGACTAACACCCCGGCTCAGATTTCGACACTAAGCTAATGGCAGGAAAGGAAGTAATGCGACGAATAGAAGAGAAAGAGAAACTTACTCATCCTTCGAAGGATGTAACGCCTTTGCAGAGTTTGCGTATGGGGACACCACCACGAATACAGTATCTGTCACGGCATGACAGATGTCAAAACAAGAAGGTTTCCGAAAAAACCGGGCGTACCCCGGTACCCGACAAACAACAACCAAAGATTCGAAGGCATCCAACAAAGGTAACAAACATGCGCCAAGGACACCACGACAACCAAATCGGAAAATTTTGCTCGAACCGAAAATCAGTTCCCGGGCAAAATTACAATTACGCCCCTCAACGGAAATCAACACACAAATGGCGCCTCGACATCAAATTTAAAACGAAATAGTTCAATCGGACAAAAAACTAAATCCGGACGACCGGCCAAAAAATTTTCTCCAAATCCACGACTATCTACGGCAATCACATATTCAATCAAGCATCGGAAATCGAATATCGGCAATTCAAAAATCAACATTTTACACGGTAACGGGAAGAAAAAGAGTGGACCTTTGGGAAACCCGACCCGATGTGATAAACGGGTCCGGAATTCAAATTTTGGCGTTGCCGGAAGTCAGCCCCTCGCCGGAAATTGTCCTCCACCGCGCCGGAGCTGCCCTCGCCTTCGCTGGACCTCGCCGGACCAGATGCCGCCGTCGCCAGAGCAGAGCTCAGTCGCCCCACCTCCGTCACGTCCCGGTGCTAGCTGGTCGGAGTCGCCCGCGTCAAACCTCGCCTCCGCCGTGCCCCGTCGATCGCCAGCCACGCCTCAGCCCAGCGCCGTCGTCGCCCTGGTCTGCTGGCTCGCCTCACCTCCGCACCGTCGCTGGCCGCCGTCTGCCCGGGGTTACGCCGTCGTCTCCTGCCGAGCCTCCCCGCGCCGCTGTCCCGCCTGAGCTGCTGGTCGGAATTTCTGGTCCTTCACCGGAATTTCGGCCGGCCCCCCTCCCTTGGTGTGCAAGAATTCCTCCATTGGTCTCCAAGTGCGAGGAAAAAGGAAAAAGATGACAATGGTGTCTAAGTGAGGTAATTTCTATACTCCTCTATATATTTGAAAAGGTGTAGGGTTTTTTAAAGTGACATAATCACAACCCTCCATTTAAAATTAGAAGAGATCTAAGGGTTAAAGGAAAACTATCATCTTTACCTCCCTTAGACTATGGTTAGGCATATTTCCACTCAAGTTAACATCCCATGGGTTTATTTTTTAAGCATCCCATACTTAGAAAAATTTTAGACCAAAATTAAAAAATTTCTCCATTTGGACTTATCCCGGCATGAAATTGAAGCATGAACCCGTTTAGGTGTATTCATATTACATCCCCAAGCGAGCATATATTCTTCAAGTATACGCCCATGGCGGCAATAGATTTATTATTTCCATCTCAGACGGACACGTGCTTGGACACGCGTCCGTGCTATTCTGACGTTTGCAATTCCTCCATCTTATAAGACAGGGGGCAGGGTCAGAGACACACATCCATGGGTAAGTAAGTATTCCGAAAAAAGGTAAAATCCCGGCTTCAAATTGCGCGTGTCATACCATCCTAAAATAGAGTCAATCAAGGGTCAGGCCATTGGTTGACTCGGGGGCATGTGATGGATATACGCCCAATTTGAACCCGTTGACTTCCGAATCGTTTTATTTTGATCACCCCGTTAATGATTGTAAATCGAAACTTCGACCCAAACACCCCGCGGAAATACTAACGGTCCGGACGAGGCCGAAATACTCATCCGGACCGAGGTAAACTCACCTAGGTGAGGTCGGGTGGCCACACCCGACCTCCCCTAGGGGAGATCGGGTGGACCAACCCGATCTCCCCTAGGGAGGGGTTGGGTGGCCACACCCAACCCCTACCCTTGGGGGTCGGATTTTCCTCCCCCCCAAGTTCCCCGACACCTTTTTTCGACTCCCATACTCGGTTTATTTCCGCCAACCTTCTCCGTGCCCTAAGGTCTTAATTACGTGATTAAGGGCTAATTAATTGTGTTTAAAGGTTAACGATGTCATTAAGTCACCTTAATGACACCGTTGCCTATAAATACAACTCTCCCACCATTCATTTGAGGATCTTAGCAAAGTGTATAATTTAGCTCTGACATCTCTCTAGCTTTATCTCTCTACAAATACCGTATTGACTTAGGCATCGGAGAGGGTACATCAAGCACCACCCCCCCCCCTCCGTGCTTTGTATTGCCCCTTTTGCAGGGCGAGAGGAGGAGAGAAGGTGAAGGACAGAAGGATACGGGCTAAGACGACAAGACTCAAAAGCACCAAACCCGCAACATCTCCAGTGAGGAATAAGGCTTAGGTCGACTGCCCGTTGACCCGAGACTTAGAACCTAACACTTCGGGCAAGCCTTATTCAGGTCGTGGAAATCAACACACATTCGCCACTTCCCATTGCTCTTCTTTACCAGCACCGGGTTAGCAACCCAAGTCTGGAATCGGAGCTCCTTGATAAACCCAGCATCAAGCAACCTGCCCACCTCCTGCTGGATCGCGATGCTCTTGTCTGTGCCCATCGGATGCCTTTTCTCGTGATAGGTTTGATCGCGGGATCGATCTTCAACTCATGTACGATCACATTGGGGCTGATTCCTGGCATGTCACTCGGGGACCAGGCAAACAGCTCCTTGAACTTTTTCAGCAGATCGATCAACTCTCGGGCTGTCTCTTCGGTCAAAGCAGACCCTATTTTCACCTTCCTCTGAGGTCCGTCAATCTCGACTTCCTTCAGGGGCGGGACGCCCAAACTCTTCTCTCGGATCAGCATCTGTCTGGAGGACGGTCATAGCCTCCCGTCTTCTTCTTCGGGTGGCGTTAACATAACATTTCCTGGAAGCCACCTGGTCGCCCTTGACCTCTCCGACTCCATGGTCGGTCGGGAACTTCATCTTCTGGTGAACAGTCGAGGCAACTTCCATCAGAGGGTTGATGGTAGTTCACCCGATAATCGCATTGTAGGTCCCCGCAGACTCAATTACCACAAACTCCACGTTCCTCCTCTCTGATTTCCACCCGCTACCAAACTCCACTGGTAAGGTGATCACTCCTAGTGGATAGGAGGTAAAGCCAGAGAATCCGACCATCGGGAAGTTCACCTCCTTTAGGTCCTTCTTCGTTTTTCCCATGCCCTCCAGCGCATCCATGAACAGGATATCGGAGGAGCTCCCTCCATCAATCAGAATCCGCTTCATCTCGTACCCATCCACATCCAAGGTCACGACCAGAGCGTCATCGTGCGGAGTCTCCACGCCCACGAGATCCTCCGATGAAAAGGAGATCACCATCTCTTCCTTCAGGGTCCAGGATCGAGACCTCTTACCCAGCACCACAGCAGCAGGAATTCTAGAGGCATAAACCTCCCGGGAGGACGAGGTATCACCCCCCGCTGCAAATCCTCCGTGAATCACATTGATAGTGCCCCGCTTCTCCTACGCGCACCAGAAGACTCCGGGTCGGATCTCTTCTTCTTTGGGGACCGATCGCGGGATCGGGAACGGGACCGTGATCGGGATCGTGAATGGGATCGACACCGCTTCTCACCGACGAACTCCTTAAGCTTCCCCTTCTGGATCAGCTTTTCGATCTCCTTCTTCAGCTCCCGACAATGATTGGTGTCGTGGCCATTCGCGCGATGGAATCGACAGTAGCGATCTGTGCGGGATCCCAAAAACTCTCCTTCCTTCTTCGGGGGGTACCTAGAGATACCCTGTCCATCCATGACCGTTAACACCTCCGCCATAGAGCTGTTGAGAGGAATGTCATGATCCTCCCGCCTGTCTTTTTTCGAGGAACGCCTATCATCCCTCCGATCGGAGCGACCTCGACCCCGACTGCTCTTGGCTTTATCCTTCGACTTGCGCTCGTGTAAGGGTTTGACCAACTATTTTCCCTTATTCGACTTCGGGGGCTCAAGCTCTCCGGCGGCTATCTTCGGTTCCTGGACATCGATTTGCCGCTTCACCCTCTTCTGCAGTGCCTCCATATTCCACACAGCCTTTTCAGCCACGCTGTGCATCAAGTCGGAACTGTAGGGGGCTGTTAGGTTTCGAATGAAGGTACGGATGGTTTCACCCTCCGAAATCTCCTCGTCAATCTTCGCCACGCTGGCAGTGTACCGCTGGTAATAGTGAGCCAGCGACTCGTCGGGCCTCTGTACCACCTGGGTCAGGGACCTCACACTCTTCAGCAGACGTCTGCGACCCTGGTACTGCTGAATGAAGCGGTCGTGCATATCAGCCCAGCAAGTGATGCAACCTGAGGGCAGACTGAAGAACCAGGTTAGGGCTCTCTCGCCAAGTGTGTTCGGGAACAGCGTACACACAATGTCTTCATTCGGGGCTCTGCCCAGACACGCCATGAGGTGCTTCTGGACATGACGAACCGGATCTCCCTCGCCATCATACTCCTTAATCGTGGGGATAACTAGCCCTGGCGGGGCGAGGGTGTCTATGAGTCGAGGAACGAAGGGATGGGTGGATCGATCCCTCAGCTCTGACACCAGCGGCTTCTGCTCTCCCATGCAGATGTTCACGATCTTCACCACATGATCGGGGGTGATGGGACCATTAAGGGGAATGGTCCTGTGTTGCACTGGTCCTGGCCCATCGACCACGAATCGCTCTGGCTGAACGGACTCCCTACTCCTGCCCTGGCTTCGGGGCTGAGCCTCCCGCACGTTCTGAACCTCTGCTGGTGGGGGCGCTTCCTCTTCCAGTGGGGGCATCTCCTCTTGCCTCCTCGCAGCCTCTCTTTGATCTAAGAGAGCCTCCACGGCTGCCAAAAACATCGGCATGGCTTCCGCCACAGCCCTTGTCAGGTCTGCAGCTGGAGGAGCCTCCTGCTCCTTATTCCCATGGTGTTGAGGAGCAGCATCTTCGAGACCTTCTTTATGCCCCCCTGTCTGGGAGACCTCAGCAGCGGGAAGATTCTGGTCCTCACGTTCCGGTGGTGAATTCAAAGTCGTCGCAGCAGGATGACGGGAACCACCAGATTGTCCTTGTCTTCTTTGCTTGCCAGACGCCATTGAACGAGTAGAAGGCATATCAGCTTTTTGTTATGTTCCCACAGACTGCGCCAATGTTGGATCACGGTGGAACTCCGGTACGATCTTTGACGGCAATCCTAGCTCCTTCGCTCCACGCAATCCTGCAAAAGGGGATAGACCGGGCGGTGACCCAGAATCCCTCTCCGATGCTTAAATGAGTATCTCGTATGGACTGGCAAGCGGTAATCTCAAGTAACGTATCTCAAAAACGTAATTGATCTGAGGTAACCTCTGCCATTTTATAGGCGGAGGGGTACCTCAGTTACCTAGTGAACCGTTGGGGGTGGTTAGCCCGTATTCCGCGTATCTCGGGCACGATCCCGCCTATCTAGGCCATGATCTCGCTTATCTCGGCCACGCCCCGCGTATCTCGGCCACGCTCCGCGTATCTTAGCTACGCTCCGCGTATCTCGGCCACGCCCCGCGTATCTCGGCCTTAACCTCTGATATCAAGTCCCGACTAACATCGGGGACTCCAGAGTTATCTCGTTGTGTCACCGCTCGGGGCCCCTCGTCATCGTGACAGGGCCAATCATTCTCAGGGATTCGTCATCGGGGCCTACTTAAAGGCTTCTCATAGGGAGCTTCCAACTCATCTATCGGGACCGACTCTGTCGGGACCTTTCATCATCGGGACTCGCTGCGTCGGGACCCTTCACCTTGGTCTTCTTGACCTCCATTTTAGGGCCCAGTGGGCCTATTCGCCGTTTCCTCGCCGTTAAAGGGCCTAACGACCATAGCAGAACCCATCAGCCTTGATGGATTTAGATGGTGCCATGACGGACCGCTATATTTTTATGGCGGACCGATGATTTCTCTGAAGGACCGCTGTTTTTCCTTCCTCTTTGCCAGGTGTGCTTTTGGGTCTTTTGCCGGGCGAAGGAGCATCGTTCCGTTTCTGCTTCAAAATGCGTAAGCCTTCTTCTCCTAAGGCTTTTCGTACTGACCTTGCCTCTAATGTTCCCATAGTTCGCCTCCCGCATAAGAGGTTTTTTATGGGAAGGCGGTTTCCGCATCCTGACCTGAGTCCGGACTATGTCCCTGAGACATCTGATCCCGAGTCGGACACGAAGGTCAAGTTGCGATATATCCTTGAGGATTAGCTGGCCTTTCTTCGTGACTCTGTGTTCCCTTTTGAGACCTATAGTAAGAACTCGTTGAACTTGAAAGAGTATCTTTTCTATGCTAAGCTGGCTGGGTTGTTTGGCATGGGAAAATCATTTTTCCCTTTCGCCATGCCATACTGCTATGGTGGCAGCTCTGTTATTCCTCTGCCGGATGGAATGTCGGTGGTATACATTCATCAGATCAAGGCGGGTCTCCGCTTCCCTTACTGTGCTGACCTTTGGGAGCTCTGTCAGTATTATCGGATTTCTCCTCTCGAACTTGCCCCTCCCGCCATCCGTGCCTGGGTTGGATTTAGGGTGTTGTGCCATCGCCATCATTGGGCTTACTCTCTTGTTCTGTTTCGATGCTTCTATCGCATCCAACACAGTGGTGAGTCGGGGTTTTATTCTCTAGTTACCCGATTCCCCCTATTGTCCCAAAAGGGGTTTTCGACGTTCGGAACTACTAAGTGGAATAACAAGCGTCGTTTTGTTCTTTCCTTTGAGGGCGGTAGTGGCCATTGGGAGAAATACTACTTTTTCCTTGAAGGTCAGGACGTTTCTTGGTCCCTGGATACCCCTATGATGACATATGCGCGTCCCGACTTTTCCAAACTTTCCACTTCCGACAGGCAGACCCTGAAGCTGGTATATATTGAGAACACAACGGCCTCCTTCGGGTCCGTACATCGTATTTCAGAAGAGGAGCTGTCTGCCACGGGGATTCGAACGGCGCCCTTCGTTGTACCCTTGGTATGCAAGTCTTTGAGTCTGCGAGACTTGTAACTTTCTTGCTTTGTCTTGTAGGTTGGTTTCAATATCGGCCTTCCCTGTTTCAGGAGGATGTCGATGCTGGTGAGGTTGTCTCTTCTGAGAGAGAGAACTTCGATCGTTTCTCCTATTCCTTTGCCTGTGGTTGAGACTCTTGCTATTGTGAAACCTTCCTCCGGTATTGTGTTTATTATGTTTTCTTTAGTTTTTCTCCTTATTTTGCTTATGTTTAATTCACCCATGTTTTGTTGATTTTCAGGAAGGTCCCCCTCTATTTCTGTCGTGCAAATCTTAGCTAAGATAAGGTTGAAGAGGTCTAGCTTGGAGGAAGAGACCCCTGTTTTTAAGGCTCAAAAGACAGACTCGTTCCTTTCTCCCTCAAGGTCCTCCTCTCGCCATAAAGAGAGAGAGGTCACTGTTGAGGATGTCGTTGACGGTTCTCCCATTGCCCCGGAGAATAACGAGGCTTCAGATGATGCTGATGAGTCTTCTTCTCCTCGCCCCGTCTCCCCCCCCCCCCCCCCGAGGGGTGAGTCCTCTGATGATAGACCTCATGTGCCAGGTATATGGCGATTTCTCTTTCTTGTACATGTGTGTTTTTCTTGACCTTGTCGCGTCTTATATTTGTTTTTCAGGTAGGATCAAGTTGCCTTTGATATTTCCCGAGAATCTTATCCGTCCCGTCGATGGTGATGTTAGGGGTATTTCTTGGTTGCCCTTCCAGAATGTTGATCGGCAATTTTATGACCTATCCGCCTCCCTTTCCATTGCGGAAGTTTCTATTCCTATGATGAACTCCATTATACCTCCAGCCGATCGATCTCTTCCTCCCGCCGACCTTGAGGAGATTCATAATTGTGTGAAGGGTGCCTTGTCCCAATTCGCTCCCGTGAGTGCGTACAATATGTTTACCTTGTTTTGTTCGATTTTCTTTTTATCTTGACTCTTGTTTCTTTTGTAGGGCATATCTTCTATTGTTAACCTCAGATATCACCTAGTTAACGTTCGTCGTGAACGGGATATGCTTCGGGAGATGGTTGTGACGCTCGAGTCTACACAGAACGTCCTTGAGTCTACTCAGAAAATCACCGAAGAGCGGCTACGCGAGGAGAATGAGGAGCTTAGGGTGTCGGAGGTTACCCTGGCTAGCCGTTTGACTGTTCTTTAGCAAGAACTTGATGATGTTCGTGCCGAACAAGCGGATGAGGCTTTGATGGCGGAGTTGAAGATGAAGAGTGCTCTTCGAGATGTCCGGGAGGAGGGTAGGTTGTCTGGTCTGAAGGAAGGTGAGGCTCTTGGAGTTGAGAAAGGCAAAGCTATATGAGTCTAGGAGTTTTTAGCTTCCGAAGATTTTTCTATTCATGCTGAGAAGCATTGCCAGGGCATTATGAAAACCTTTGGTGTGAACATGGTTGAGAAGATGCATTCTCTTTGTCCCTCCTTCCCTTTTGACCAGCTTGGGGAATATACTATGTTTGCTATGGGTGTCATTGCCCAAATTGCCAGACGGGCGGAGCAAGCGAAGATTGCAGCTGGGCGAGTTGTTGCTGATTGTTCTTCCAAGACTAAGACTGTGGTTTCTTCTCGAAATGCTAAGGTTACCGTCCCTTCACGAGTCCCTGTTAGAGAGGATGATCCACCCCTTGTGAAGGACGGTTGAGCTTATACACCCGGTTAGTGTTTTTATGATTGTTGCATTTGTGTTTTCCTTCTGCTTGTTTTGGAGGTGATTTTGTTTCATGGATAGATACTCTGATTTGCTTTCCATTGTTGTAGTACTTCTTTCTATGTTGTGTTTGGATGACTTGGTGTGCTTTTAGCACGCCTTTTGTTATGAGGCTCTATTCGGATGGCCTATACTTCCAGGACTTAAATTCCTTTAATTTTTGGTTGCAATGGTTGTCCTTATAGATCTTCCACTTTCCATATGTAAAGGTTGTTGATCGATTTATCATATTTCAGGGTTGTCCTTTTGGATCTTCCCATTTTCGGCTGTAATGGTGGCCCTGTGGGTCTTATGTCCCTTTTCGGTTGGAATGGTTGTCCTTATAGATCTCCATATGTAAAGGTTGTTGATCGATTTATCATATGTTAGGGTTGTCTTTTTGGATCTTCCAATTTTCGGTTATAAAGGTGGCCCGTCGGGTCTTATGTCCCTTTTCGGTTGGAATGGTTGTCCTTGTAGATCTTCCCATGTCCATATGTAAAGGTTTGTGATCGCTTTATCATATGTCAGGGTTGCCTTTTTGGATCTTCCCATTTTCGGTTGTAAGGGTGGCCCGTCGGGATGGATCTCGGTGTTGGGATCAAAATGACATGGCCACAAACTTCACGGAATAGACTTCTAGGCTTCGCCTTGGACATAGCTCTCTCGAGGACTTGATTTCCTCCGGGAGACTTTTAAGGTCGAGCACCTAAAAAGGGTGGGGATGGCCCCTGATTCCACTCCGAAGCTTAAGTTAGTAATGTATTTGAGAGTGTAATATATAAGTATATCAGAGCAGATTAGCTTTAATTGAATAAGATAGGTCCCTATTTATAGGGGAGTTTACCGACTTTGTAGAGGCGGCTACTGGCCTCTAATTGGTTGCCTAGGGGCGGCAATCAGCCCTTTGTGATTGGCTGATAGGAGCGGTTGTCAGTCAGCTGGTGACAAGCAGGTCGCCACCTCATGTTTACTTCGGAGGAAGGTTTTCCTTTTAAGCAGGTGACAAGCAGGTCGCCACCTGTCTTTACTTCGAGGGAAGGTTTTCCCTTGGAGACAGTGGGAAGCAGGTCGCCACCTGTCTTTACTTCGAGGGAAGGTTTTCCCTTGGTGACGGTGGGAAGAAGGTCGCCACTTGTCTTTACTTCGAGGGAAGGTTTTCCCTTGGAGACGGTGGGAAACAGGTCGCCACCTGTCCTCTGGAAGATTCTCTAAGTCTCCATAGTCGACCAGTCATTCTTTTGAAGTCGACTTCTTCATGATTGGTAGTCGACCTTTTATCTCCAAATGGTTGGAATAAACAAGAAAGGTCGTCGACTTCTTCTCCTCGTCCTGAAAGCGTACTCGACCTATCACCTGTAGGAAATCACCATAGACCAAGAACGTACATACATAGTCGGGTTTATTTATAACCCAACACTTGCCCCCGAGACTCGAGTCGTCAGCTTCATTTACTTAAGTTGAAGGCTTGAGTCGAGTAAAGCCCCCTGAGACATGAGTCATTTCTCTTTATTGAAAATAAAAGGGAAAGGAGTTAGGTCGAGTACCTTTTTCTCCTTGATTCAGTCATTCTTGGCCATCTATCTTTTCGCGAATCAATCTTTACTCGATGGATGGCCTTTTGGAAATTGAGGGAGGCAATGCCTGACGGATCTCTTTGATCGTCGCCGACTGTAGTAAGTCGAGGAGTCAATGCTATAATTGATCTCCTTTGTAGATGGCGACTTTTGGAAGTCGGGGGAGTCAGTGTATGACTGATCTCCTTGATCGTCGCCGACTGTAAGAAGTCGAGGAGTCAATGTTATGATTGATCTCCTTTGTAGATGGCGACTTTCGGAAGTCGGGGGAGTCAGTGTATGACTGATCTCCTTGATCGTCGCCGACTGTAAGAATTCGAGGAGTCAATGTTATGATTGATCTCCTTTGTAGATGGCGACTTTCGGAAGCCGGGGGAGTCAGTGTATGACTGATCTCCTTAATCGTCGCCGACTGTAAGAAGTCGAGGAGCCAATGTTATGATTGATCTCCTTTGTAGATGGCGACTTTCGGAAGTCGGGGGAGTCAATGTTTGACTGATCTCCTTGATCGTCGCCGACTGTAAGAAGTCGAGGAGTCAATGTTATGATTGATCTTCTTTGTAGATGGCGACTTTCGGAAGTCGGGGGAGTCAGTGTATGACTGATCTCCTTGATCGTCTCCGACTGTAAGAAGTCGAGGAGTCAATGTTATGATTGATCTCCTTTGTAGATGGCGACTTTCGGAAGTCGGGGGAGTCCTGTTCTCAATCATTTTTAAGAGGAGATAGATCTTTATTCATATCTTGCAAATATTATCGAAATATAATATAAATGACCTGTTTTTCTAAGCGTAGAACTTCTTCAAATGTTCTGCATTAAAAGTTCTATTAAGGTGTTGGCCCTGTGGAACCTCTAGCCTGTAGGCGTTGGCGTAAGGTATCCCAATGACTATGTAAGGTCCTTCCCATTTCGGTACCATCTTTCCCCTTTGGTCGGCTACCAGAAATTCATTCTTTGTCAGGACTTTTTCCCCTAGGAAGAATTGTCGTCGTCCTACTTTCCGATTAAAATATCGTGCAGTGGCGAGCTTCATCCTTCCTTGGACTTCTTCCGACGCCCATCTTCTTTCGTCAGCCAGATCTAAATCAATCTTCCGTTGCTCATCATTTTGATCGACCTGATAGGCTGCGACCCTCTGGGAGATGTTAGCCACTTCGATAGGTGATACAGCCTCTGATCCATATACCATGCTAAACGGGGTTTCACCTGTTGCCCTTTTAGGAGAGGTTATAAGTGCCCACAACACTTGATCTAACTCCTCGACCCACTTTCCTTTTAAGGCGAAGATCATTTTCTTCAATCCATTGAGGATAGTTTTATTGGCGGCCTCCACCTGTCCATTAGTCTGGGCGTGATGGACCGAGCCAAATCGATGATTAATTCCCATCTCCTCACAAAATTCGGCGAGCTCGTCACTAGCAAACTGCGGACCGTTATCACTAATAAGGATCTTCGGGACTCCATATCGGCATATGATCGGTTCTCGTATGAACTTGATCATCTGGAAGGTGGTTGTGGAGGCTAGAGACCTGGCTTCGATCCATTTGGAGAAGTAATCGATGGCGACTACGATATGCGTACGTTGCACCGTAGATTGAGGTAGAGCCCCGATTAGATCGATACCCCACTGGGCGAAGGGCCAGGCGCTCATCATAGGGGTGAGCTCTGCTAGTGGTTTAGTAATTCTTGGAGCATAGATTTGACAAGCAAAACAAGAGCATACCAGTGACATCGCCTCTTTATGCATAGTCGGCCAGTAGAAACCTTGCCGCAGTGCTTTGAGGACTAAGGTTTTAGCCCCTTCGTGACATCCAGCATCTCTCCGTGTAGGTCTTCCATTATTCTTTCTGTTTGAGGAGCTGCTACACACCTGAGATAAGGAGTAGAATACCCCCTTTTGTAGAGATACCCGTCTAAGATCACAAATCGTCCAGTCACCCTTCGAATTTGAGTGGCCTCCGTTGTATCTTCTGGGAGAACCCCTTTTTCCAAGTAGTTTTGTATGGGGGTGATCCAAGAGTCGGGAGTTTGGACATTAAGAATTTTGCTCCTGCCTCCACAGCGGAATAGAGAGAGCTTTCGATAAAGTGTACAGTCACTGAGGGAGCTTTTCCCAGCGCGAGTTTACTGAGGGCGTCAGCTTCTTGATTTTCTTCTCGTGGGATGGCTTATATTTGGAAATGGGGCATGGCCCGAACGAGTTTTCGTACCTCCTCAGCATACTTCTTCATATTTTCTCCTTCGGCGACGTAAGTCCCATTTGTTTGATTGACGATCAATTCAGAATCACATCGTACCTTTAGATTTGGGATGCCCATACCTTTGGCTATCCGAAGATCCGTGAGCAAAGCCTCGTACTCAGCTTCATTGTTGGTCGCTCGAAAGGTTAAAGCCTGGGCATAGCAAAGTGGCTCTCCTTCTGGTGGCGTCAAGACTAGTCCAGCCCCACATCTTAGAGCAGAAGACGATCCATCAGTGTGCAATACCCACGGTAAGGTTTCGTTGGCCGTATTCTCTGGAGTAATCTTCACATGCTCTTCTTGAGGAAGGACGATAGGCGGGGCGTCGGGTGTTACCGTATTTTCAGCTATGAAGTCGGCCAAAGTCTGGCTGTTGATGCCTTCCGTGGTTCGAAGTGGATGCGAAACTCGCTTAATTCTACCGCCCACTTAACCATCCTTCCTGAAATATCAGGCTTTTGCAATAATTGTTTCAATGGTTGATTAGTGAGTACCGTAATTTCATGAGCGTGGAAGTACGGTCGGAGCTTCCTTGCTGCTATCAATAGAGCATATAGATACTTCTCGATTTCCATGTAATTCGCCTCGGCTACACCAAAAAGCTTACTAACATAGTACACAGGGATCTGAACGCCATCGGTTTCTTTGATGAGAACTGAGCTTACTGCGGCTGAGCTGATACTCAAATATAGGAACAAGGGATCTTCAGGTAAGGGTTTTGCCAGGGCGGGGAGTGAGTGAAGATGCCTTTTTAACTGCTGAAAGGCTTCTTCGCACTCCTTTGTCCATTCGAACGTCTTATTAGCCCTTAGGATCTTGAAGAAGGGGAGGGATTTATCGCCTAACCTGGCCAGAAATCTTCCCAAAGAGGCCAGCCTTCCATTTAGACTCTGCACCTCCCTATGACAGGTGGACATCTTCTCTATGGCGGTTATCTTTTCAGGGTTAGCTTCTATTCCTCTCTGGCTGACCATAAATCCTAGGAATTTCCCTGATTGAACTCCGAAGGCGCACTTGGTAGGATTTAGCCTCACTTGGTGTAACCTCATACAAGCAAATGCTTCTTCAAGGTCTTGAAAGTGGTCGTGCCCTGATGGGTTTCGATATAGCCGTTAGGCCCATTAACGGCGGCTAAACGGCGAAGTAGGCCCACTGGGCCCCAAACGAGGCTTAGAAGACCAATACGAGGGGTCCCGACAAGGTCGGTCCCGATATATGAGCTGAACGCTCCCGATGTTATGCCTTTAAGTAGGCCCCGATGATATGCCTTTGAGTAGGCCCCGATATTAAATCCCTGAGAATGCTGGCCCTGTCCCGATGACGAGGGGCCCCGAGCGGTGACCAAAGGAGATAACTCTGGAGTCCCCGACTTCCGTCGGGACTTGCCACCAGAGCACGAGGCCGAGAAACACGCCAACTATCAACATAGTGGGGAAGTGGCCGGAAAAGACGGAACGTGGGTTACTGGCCGAGATAAACGGAACGTGGCAGTTATCCCAACAGGTAACTGAGGTAACCCCTCCCCTATATAAAGGAAGGAGGTACCTCAGGATTAACACGTTTACATACTTACATACTGATACTTGCTTGCCTGCCTCGAGATACTCATTTAAGCATCAGAGAGGGATTCTGGGTCACCGCCCGGTCTATCCCCTTCTTGCAGGATTACTTGGAGCGAAGGAGTTCGGACTTCCGTCAAGAACGTACCGGACTTCCAACCGTGATCCAACATTGGCGCCGTTTGTGGGAACCAAAAAGAAAAAATGGCTTCTACCCGATCGATGGCTGGCAAGCAAAAGAAGAGACAAGGACAATCCGGCGGTTCTCGCCACCCTACTGGAACTCTGAATTCAGGGCCGCCGGAGCGCACTGTTGATCGGAATGATCCTCCCCCTGCTGTTTCCCAAACAGGGGGCATCATGATGATCGCGAAGATTCCATTCAGAACTCGTCGGAGAGCCGGGAAGAGGTCCTGAGGAGGGACCAGGATGCTCCTGCAAAGGTGGACCTGACGAAGGCTATGCTGGATGCCATGCCGATATTCCTGGAAACTATGGAGGCTCTCCTGGACCGAATGGAGGCTGCCAAGAAGGAGGAGGAGGAGTGGCCTCCGCCTCCGCCGAGAGAGAATCGGGATGGGCAGGAGGCCCAACCCGAGCACCAGGACAAGGGCAAAGAGCCTGCCCTATCGGAGCAGTTCGTGGTCGATGGGCCTGGACCCGTGCAGCATAGGACCATTCCTCTCAATGGCCCTATCACCCCCGATCAAGTGGTGAAGATCGTGAACATTTGTATGGGGGACCAGAAGAAGATGATGTCGGAGCTGAGGGATCGATCCACTCAACCCTTTGTTCCCCGATTGGTGAACACCACGGCCCCACCAGGGCTGGGTATCCCGACAATCAAGGAGTATGATGACGAGGGAGATCCAGTTCGCCATGTCCAGAAGCATGTCATGTCTTGTCTAGGTAGAGCCCCGAATGACGATATAGTGTGCGTTTTGTTCCCAGGCACACTTGGTGAGAGGGCCCTGACGTGGTGCATCTCTAGCTGGACTGATCGCTTCATCCAGCAGTACCAGGGTCGTCGGCGTCTCCTCAAAAGCGCGAGGTCCCTGGCTGAGGTGTTACAGAGGCCCGGCGAATCTCTGGCACATTACTACCAGAGGTACACTGCCAGCGTGGCCGAGATTGATGAGGAAATGTCGGAGGGAGAGACCATCCGCACCTTCATTCGGAACCTGACAGCACCATATGGTTCCGACCTGATGCACAGCGTGGCTGAGAAGGCTGTGTGGAACATGGAGGCGCTGCAGAAGAGGGTGAAGCAGCAAATCGACGTCCAGGAGTCGAAGATAGCTGCCGGAGACCTCGATCTTCCAAAATCGAACAAGGGGAAGCAGTCGTTCAAGCCCTCGGACGATCGCAGGAGAAAGGATAAACCCGATAATAGTCGGGGTCGAGGCCGTCCCGATCGAAGGGAAGACAAGCGTCCCTCGAGGTCGGACAAACGGGAGAACCGTTACACTCCTCTCATTTGCTCCATGGGTGCTGTGTTGGCGGTGATGGACAGACAGGGTATCACTAGGTACCCCCCGAAAAAAGATGGAGAGTTAATGGGAGCCCGCACTGATCGTTATTGTCGCTTTCATCGTGCCAACGGTCACGACACTAACCATTGTCGGGAGTTGAAGAAAGAGATTGACAAGTTGATCCAGAAGGGGAAGCTCAAGGAATTTGTGGCTGGACAACGGAGCCGATCCCGTTCCCGGTCCCGATCCCGCGGTCGATCCACGAAGAAAGATAAGCCTGAGTCTTCCAATGCCCGCAAGGAACAACGGGGGACAATTAATTTCATTCATGGGGGACTTTCTGCGGGAGGAGATACCACGGCGTCTCGGGAGGTCTATGCTTCTCGAATTCCCATTGCTGTGGTGCTGGGCAAGAGGGCCCGAAATTGGACTCCGAAAGAAGAAAGGGAAAAGTATGTAAAACATGCAACATGTTTGAAAAAGATGGTTATATGAACCAATATGTTTTAAAACGTACAACATGTTTGATAAAGATGGTTTTATGGACCAAAATGTTTTAAAATGTACAACAAACTTACAAAAGATGGTAAAATGACGTATCGTCCACTTGTCACTAGTCTTATTAAGTGGAAACGTGCGGATCACGTTTTTAAAATATTATAATTATTATTATTATTAGTATCTACTACATCCACCCATTAGTAATCATTGTTATGTATAAATTAACTTCTTGCTTTAATTATTATTATTTTTTAAAAAATGTGTTCTACACGTGTCCATTTAATGAAACTATTGATAACAAGTGGACGGTATGTCATTTTAACATCTTTTGTAAGCTTCTTGAACATTTTAATACATATTGGTCCATAAAACCATCTTTTTCAAACATGTTGTACATTTTAAAACATATTGATCCATAAAACCATCTTTTTCAAACATGTTGCATGTTTTACATACTTTTCCCAAAGAAGAAATGGTGATTCCCTTCTCAGCAGAGGACCTGATAGGTGTGGAGACCCCGCACGGTGATGCTTTAGTCGTGACCCTGAATGTGGATGGGTACGAGATGAAGCGAATATTGATAGATGGAGGGAGCTCCTCCGACATTTTGTTCATGGACGCACTGCAGGCCATAGGGAAAACTAAGAAGGACTTGAAGCCTGCGGACTTCCTGATGGTCGGATTTTCTGGCTCTACCTCTTACCCGGTCGGGATGATTACCTTACCGGTCGAGTTCGGAAGTGGTTGGAAGTCGGAGAAGAGGAACGTAGAGTTTGTGGTGGTCAAGTCTGCGGGGACCTACAATGCAATCATCGGGAGGACTACCATCAACCCGCTGGGAGCAGTTGCCTCAACTGTCCATCAGAAGCTGAAGTTCCCGACCGACCACGGAATCGGGGAGGTCCAGGGCGATCATATAGCTTCCAGAAGGTGCTATGTCAATGCCACCCGAAGGAGGAATCGGGAGGCTATGACTGTTTTCCAGACCGACGCTGATCCCCGAGAGGAGTTTGGGCGTCCCGCCCCGATGGAAGATTTGAAGGAGGTCGAGATTGATGGACCTCAGAGGAAGGTGAAAATCGGGTCCGCTCTGACCGAGGAGACGGCCCGAGAATTGATTGATCTGTTGAAGGAGTTCAAGGAGCTATTCGCCTGGTCCCCGATTGACATGCCAGGAATCAGCCCCGATGTGATTACTCACGAGCTGAAGATTGATCCCACGATTAAGCCGATTACACAGAGAAGGCGCCCGATGGGTGCCAACAAGAAGATCGCGATCCAGCAAGAGGTGGGCAGGTTGCTTGATGCTGGATTTATTAAGGAGCTCCGATTCCAGACCTGGGTCGCCAACCCAGTCCTGGTTAAGAAGAGAAATGGCAAGTGGCGGATGTTTGTCGATTTCCGCGACCTGAACAAAGCATGCCCGAAGGATTGCTATCCGCTCCCGAGGATAGACCAGCTGGTGGATGCTACATCGGGACATGAGTTGCTGAGCTTTATGGATGCCTACTTTGGCTACAATCAGATCATGATGTCCAAGGAGGATGCCCCCCACACCGCCTTTTATGCTGATAGTGACATCTATCACTATGATGTCATGCCCTTTGGATTGATCAATGCAGGTGCAACTTACCAGAGGATGGTGAACAAGCTATTCGGGGATATGCTGGGGAAAACGATGGAGGCCTATGTGGACGACATGCTGGTGAAGTCCCGACAAGTCGGGAATCATGTTCACAACTTGGCTACGGCGTTTGAGCGGATGAGGCTCCATCAAGTTCGCTTGAACCCGACCAAGTGTGCCTTCGGAGTGCACTCAGGAAAGTTCCTGGGCTTTATGGTGAGCCAGAGGGGAATCGAGGTGAACCCTGAGAAGGTGAACGCGATCGAGGAGATGAAGTCCCCGACGAACCATCGGGAGGTGCAGGTGCTGAACGGCCGATTGGCCGCGATGAATCGCTTCCTGTCCAAGGCAAGCGACCGATCCATGCCATTCTTTGAAGTGTTGAGGGCCAATAAGAAGTTTGAGTGGACTGCCAAGTGAGAGAAGGCATTCCAGGCACTCAAGCAGCACCTCCGCACCCTCCCACCATTGGCGAAGCCCATCCCAGGCGAGCCGCTCTATCTGTACTTGGTTGTTTCTGAATTTGTTGTTAGCTCTGTCTTAGTGAAAGTCGTAGAGGGTAACCAAGCCCCCGTCTATTTTGTAAGCAAGGCACTCGCCAAGTCTGAAATGAATTATCCCGCCGTTGAGAAGTATCTTTATGCGTTGATTGTTACTGCTCGGAAGCTGAGGCCTTACTTCCACGTGCATGAAATTACTGTTTTGACGAATCAGCCCTTGAAACATTTTTTGAACCGACCTGATGCGTCGGGGAGATTAGTGAAATGGGCAGTTGAGCTTAATGAGTTCCGCATTCACTTTGCTCCGAGATCGGCTATTAAGGGCCAGGCGTTGGCGGATTTCATAGCAGAGTCTACAGCCCCCGATCTAGAAGAAGCGGGCCCTGTAGAGGGGGCAACCACGGAGGTCCCGATAACAGAGCATTCAGAAAAGCCCGACGCCGAGAATACTTGGGAGATGTATACCGATGGCTCCTCAAATTCAGAAGGATCGGGAGCAGGTTTCGTACTGATACCACCAGACGGAGGCGAACCCCTCCGATATGCCTTGGCCTTGACATTTAGGGCCACCAACATTGAAGCTGAATATGAGGCTCTCATCACTGGCCTCAAGATTGCTAAAGGAATAGGAGTTGGTCACTTAAAGGTGAAGTGTGATGCTAGCCTGATCGTGAACCAAGTCCAGGGGCGATACGAAGCAAAGAGCCCGATGATGAAAAAGTATCTTCGCGAGGTGCAACCTTGAAGGAGAGTTTCAAGAGCTTCGATATTGAGGCGATCCCGAGGGAGGATAATGTGGAAGCAGATGCCTTGAGCAAGTTTGCCTTGGGGGCACCCGTTGATGAAAGTCGGAAGGTGCATTTCTTGGAGAAGGTGATCCTGTCAACCACCGATCAATCGGAGGTATGCGCCATTGAGATCGGATCGGAGGAGCTCACTTGGATGACCCCGATAGTCGCGTATCTGACTACGGGGGCAGTCCCCGATGATGAAGTAGCAGCCGGCAAAATACGCTGAATCGCGCCCAATTATGTGATGGCGGACAATCAGCTCTACAAAAAGGGGTATTTAACTCCTTATCTGAAATGCGTGGCTGAGCCCGACACAGGTCGGATCCTTAGGGAGGTGCACGAAGGACATTTGGCTTGTCATGAAGGTGCCCGATCCATCGTGAGGAAAGTGCTGGACCTGGGCCATTACTGGCCCTCGATGAACAAGGAGGCAACGATGCTAGTCCGATCTTGTGACGCTTACCAGAGGTACGCCCCGAATATCGTGGCTCCAGCTGCCGATTTGACGTCCATCAAGAGTGCTTGGCCCTTCGCGCAATGGGGAATCGACTTGGTGGGACCCCTTCCAGTTGCAAAAGGTCAGTGCCGATATTTAATTGTGGCTATTGATTATTTCTCGAAATGGATAGAAGCTAAGGCATTGGCCAAGACAACGGGGAACCATATCCTCAAATTCCTCCAGATCCATATCATATCCCGATACGGGATCCCCAAGGTGGTGATCAGCGATAATGGCCCTCCGTTTAACGGGGCCCAGTGGAAGGAGTACTTGGAGGAACTGAAAATTGAGCATCGGACAGCCTCTGTCTGTCATGCTCAAACCAATGGACAGGTGGAATCAGCCAACAAGATCGTGATGGACGGCCTGAAGAAGAGGGTCCATTCCTTGAAGAGCAAATGGCTGGATGAGCTGGAAACTGTGCTTTGGGCTGTTAGAACAACACCCAAACGATCGACTGGGGAGACTCTGTTTGGCCTTGTTTATGGCACGGAAGCAGTTGCTCCCGTCGAAATAGCTGTGGCATCCCATCGGACGAGGTATTACGAAACTCTATCGAATGATGAAATGAGGCGTTTGGACTTGGACTTGGTCGAAGAGAAGAGGCAGAGTGCCGAGGAGGTTCAGGCTCGGATGCGCTAGGCAACGGCACGATATTATAATCGACGAGTCAAGTCTCGACAGTTCTTTGTCGGGGAACTGGTCTGGCGTCGGAACGAATTTACCCTTTTGGATCGGATCAACAAGATGTCACCAAAATGGGAAGGGCCTTATAAGGTCGTGGGGATGCCAGCTCGATACGCGTATAAGTTGGAAGACCTCGATGGCAATGTGTTGAAGCATTCTTTTAGTGGCGAACACTTGAAGAAATGTCATGCTTGATATTAAGTCGCCTCCAGTGGTGCAAGTCGTTTGTTAAGTCGCCTTCGGTGGTGCAAGTCGTTCGTTAAGTCGCCTTCAGTGGTGCAAGTTGTTTATTAAGTCGCCTTCAGTGGTGCAAGTTGTTTATCGCTTCGATTCGATGTAAACAAATTTCGAGCCATCAATAAAAAAAGAGGTCGCTTCCGATTAAATCGCCTTAAGTGGTGTAGTCAAATCGCCTTTGTTAGGTTATAAAGTCTAGGTCAACGGGTCGTCAATCTAGAATTTATCTCCCACTAATGAAATGTCGGGTTCAGTGCTCCTAGGACTAGTCGTTCTGATCCATGCCCTTATACTCCCTTGGGGTAGTCGTTCTGATCCATGCCCTTATACTCCCTTGGGGTAGTCGTTCTGATCCCTGCCCTTATACTCTCTTGGGGTAGTCGTTCTGATATATGTCCTTCTCTTCTCTCCTTCTGACCTCCTTTCCTTCTCTCCTTCTGACCTCCTTTCCTTCTCTCCTTCTGACCTCCTGAGGCTTGTACTTCTTACCCCTGGGGCT
Organism: Clarkia xantiana subsp. parviflora; assembly: GCA_036873135.1. NCBI lineage: Eukaryota > Viridiplantae > Streptophyta > Magnoliopsida > Myrtales > Onagraceae > Clarkia > Clarkia xantiana. Next base: position 22,559,075 of record JAPTYO010000015.1, on the reverse strand, counting down.
TGTCCTACTGCTCTATGCTCTTCTGCTTCCTTGGTTCTCTTCTCCTTGCCACCCTGCAAGAGGGGCAATACCAGGCACAGAGGGGGGGGGGGGGTAGTGCCTGATGAACCCTCTCCGATGCCTAAGTCAGTACGGTTTTAGAGAGATAAAGCTAGAGAGATGTCAGAGCAAAATTGTGCAACTTGCCAAGATGTCCGAATGAATAGTGGAGGTGGGGTATTTATAGGCAACGGTGTCATTAAGGTGGCTTAATGACATCGTTAACCTTTAAACACAATTAATTAACCTTTAAGCGCATAATTAAGACCTTAGGATACGGAGAAGGTAGGCGACGTGAACCGAGTGTGGGTGTCCGAAAATGGCGCAGGGGCCCTTGGGGGAGGAGAAATCCGACCCCCAAGGGTAGGGGTTGGGTGAGGGCACCCAACCCCTCCTAGGGAGGATGGGGTTGGCCAACCCCATCCCTCCTAGGAGAGATCGGGTTGGTCCACCCGATCTCCCCTAGGAGAGATCGGGTTGGCTGACCCGATCTCTCCTAGGGGAGGTCGGGTGTGGCCACCCAACCTCACCTAGGTGAGTTTGCCTCGGCCGGACGAGCGCTCCGGCCTCGTCCGAGCCGTTGATGTGTTCGCGAAGTGTTCGGGTTGAAGTTTCGATTTACAATCGGTAATGGGACGATAAAAATACAACGGTTTGGAAGTCAACGGGTTCAAATTGGGCGTATATCCATCACATGCCCCCGAGTCAACCAATGGCCTAACCCTTGATTGACTCTATTTCAGGATGGTATGATACGCGCAATTTGGAACCGGGGTTTCTACCTTTCATCTGAGTGCCAGCTTACCCATGGATGCGTGTCTTCGACTCTGCCCCCTGTCTTATGAGATAGAGGAGTTGTAAACGTTAGAATAGCACGGACGTATGCCTAAGCATGCGTCCGTCTGAGGCGGGAGCAATAAATCTATCTTTGCTACAGGCGTATACTCAAAAAATACATGCTTGCATAGGAATGTAATACTGATACATCTAAGTGATTCATGCTTCAATTTCATGCCGTGATTTGCCTAAGTGGAGAAAAATTTAATTTTGGCCCAAATTTTTTTCTAAGTATGGGATACTAGAAAATATGCCTATAGGATGTTAACTAGGAGTGAACATGGACATATCATGAACATGAGGATGTGTACTAGCATACATGCAAGTAGGAACATAAGGATGGGAGTGAGTAGAGACATGCTGCGATTGTAGTCATGAATGTATGCATGAATATATGGCGGCCATGTGCATGGACGTCTAAATGATTGAACACACGGGAGTGTGTATGTGGGCATGCATATGAGTGCAAGCATGAACATGTATGTATGTATGGATGGGTTGTGAGTATAAGCATGAGTGATGACATTGATGTACCTGTAGATGTTAATCATGAATATGAGCATAAGTGCAAAGGTGAGAGCATAGAATTCTCCTTTACTTGAGGGTGGGAACTCTGCCACTCAATGGGACACAACGTTCCGCCTCCCTCGTACTAGCGTGAGCATTTTCCATTAATCTCGACCTTCGGCATGTGTAACATTTTTCAAGCTTTCTTCTTACCGCCGCGAGCGAAGGGGTCTATTGACATGTGTTAAGGGTTGACCCTTCCTTCGGATGTGCTGGAGCGTTGCTCCATTTGGGGAAACTAAAAGTTCGCCCTCTTCCCTTGGTGTTAAGGTTGCCCCCGTAGTAAGCGTATCTCGCCCCTCTATGAGTAAGGGTCAATCTTTGCGTTGGTTGCTCGTATAGATGACTCACTTTTGGGAAGCTTTCTTCTTCAGACAGGGAGACCTTGAAGATCGTTTTCCAAGGTGGTCAGACCAAATCTGACCGTCCTGTGTCTTGGGTGTCCGAGGCGGACTCGTATGAGGCGGGGACTCGTATGACCCCTTGTAGGTTGATTTCATGGAGAAACATATAAGGTGTAGGCAGAGCGTTCCGAACGTACCGTTGGATCGGGTGAGAGGGAAGAACCCTCTAGTTCTGCTTATCAGGCCAAGAAATTTTCTAAGTCAAGGATGGCTGCTAATGCTTCCAGTATGTTCTTTTTCCCTTCTCTTTTCTTTGTGATAAACTTATGATTGTTCTCATGCTGCTTCCTTCTTGTTGTTAGAGCGTTCTTCTCTGGTTACCGAATGGTTCTTGTGGTGGGTGAGAGTTCAAGTCAATCTAAATCCGAGGCGCGGAAACCTGACTCTGAGGTCGGGCCCTCGGCTGCCAAGGAGAAGGAAACCGCGAGAGGCTCTTCTTCAAGTGCCCCCTTGCTGACTCCCTCCCATGATAAGGAGGTAGTGGTTGAAGACGCGACCTCTTTGCTAGACAAAAGGAAACAACCTGTGGCTGGCGATGGGGTGATCATAGGTCTTGATGTCTCTTCTCTATCCCCTGCCCCCAGCCGAGGGGCCGAGTCTCAAGTTTATTTCGTCTTTATGTAGATTTGACGACTTTTGAAGGTGTTTTTGTCTTTCCTATGGGTTATGTTATTAACCCCTGCGTTGAAGATTTTTCTTTTGGTGATGGGTGTGATCATCACCTTTCATTGAGGTTCCTTTCTCTTGCCCTGGCTCTGATTAAGATAGCAAATTCTTGCTTTGGAGTTTGGTGGAGACTGCTCCTGAGTTAGCCTCTACTAGTATTGTAGCTGTGATCGTTGTGGGGATCGTTTTGTTATATGCCCTCAATAGTGCTTGTCGTGATTCTTTGCTTCATGGTTGATTTCGTGAGATATGGAGGTTGTCTTCATAATGAGGACGTCTCCTTCCTGGTATCACCCAGTGGGTTGAAATATAAGTGCCTACCTTTGATGAGCGTATGAAGGGTGTTGTTTTTCCTTTTTCTTGAACCTCCTCCTAAGGCTAAGCGTAGCCTTTTGATGTTCGTGATCGGGATGGTGTCTTTACAATGCATGTCTTTGACAGATGTTTTATGATGTGCTGCCATGATAATCACTTCGGGGTATGTGGACATGATAGCCACTTCGTGATGTGTCGGAGTGATAGCCCTTCTGTATTGTGTGGACATGATAGCCACCTCAAGGTATGTGGACATGATAGCCACCTCAAGGTATGTGGACATGATAGCCACATCACGATGTATGGAGTTGTGCTTTAGTATTCCTTTCTAATTGGAGAGCCTTCATTGCTATATTTGCCTTTTGTGTAGGCTATGTTTGTTGGGTTAGGTTCCGATGTCTCGTCTTGTCGGATGTTGTATCCTTTATGCTCTTTAGATGTCTCCTTCATGAGTTGTGCTTGACGATGTTCAAGTCTGATACGAGCATAGGTCACGCGAGGGCGACATGCATGACAATAACATTTGTCGGAAGTTGATTTGTGTGACTTGTAAGGCAATTCTCTTCTTGATGGGTCGAGCTTATTTTGAGGGCCTTGGACTTTGGATTTCATGTCTTTGCTATCCTTCTTGGTGGTGTTGGGTTCCTTTGAGATACTTCTCTTGACTAGTGATATGGGTGGTAGGATAACTCGTTACTTTTCATGATAACCTCTTGTGCTTCTGTATATGATCCTTTGGTCATGGACTCTTCTCTTGGTGTGTTTCCTTTACTTGTCTTTCTTTCGTGCTTTCCTTCATGTCATAACTGCCATTTCATAAAGAAAAAACATTACTTGTTCTTCACATTACTTTACTTAGAAATTTCTTTCTCATGGTATCCTTCTGAGCATGGTGTGATGATCTCTTCTGATACCCCTTACACGGTATACGTTGTACTGTTAGACCAAAGATACGCTCTTGGTGGGCGTCGAAAACTGTTCACGAGACAGGCTCTCGGATGGCACTTAACGTTTCACAGGATAGGCTCCCGGAGGGCTCAGGTTAGTCCAAAGATACGTTCCTGATTGGCGTCGAAATCTGTTCACGAGACAGGCTCTCGGACGGCACTTAACGTTTCACAGGATAGGCTCCCGGAGGGCTCAGGTTAGACCAAAGATACGCTCCTGGTGGGCGTCGAACTGGTAGTTTGAAATCTACCTCAAGATACGCTCTTGGGGGCGTCGAATCTGGTAGGTTGCAAATCTACCTCAAGATACGCTCCTGGGGGCGTCGAATTCGTAGTTTTTGGAAACCACTCTCAAGATACGCTCTTGGTGCGTCGAAGTTCGTAGTGTAATAACTACTCTCAAGATACGCTATTGGGGGCGTCGAAGGTCGTAGTATGAACACTACTCTCAAGATACGCTCCTGGGGGCGTCGAAGTTCGTAGTTTTTGGAAACCACTCTCAAGATACGCTCTTGGTGCGTCGAAGGTCGTAGTGTAATAACTACTCTCAAGATACGCTCTTGGGGGCGTCGAAGGTCGTAGTATGAACACTACTCTCAAGATACGCTCTTGGGGGCGTCGAAGGTCGTAGTATAAAAACTACTCTCAAGATACGCTCTTGGGGGCGTCGAATCTGTTCGCGGGATAGGCTCCCGGAGGGCACAAGGTTCGTAGTTTTAGAACTACTCTCAAGATACGCTCTTGGGGGCGTCGAATGTGTTCGCGGGATTGGCTCCCGGAGGGCTCATAATATTACCTTATCTTGGGTTATTCCCCATGCAGGGTGTGTCTTTGATACGCCTGTTAGATCTTTACTTGAGCTTTCTTTCCATGATATTGCATGCTACCACGCTTTTTCTTCAATGTGGGGGATCACCTTTCGATGGCGATGTTTGTGTGTTGCCAACTTAGGACGAGTCCGTATAGGGAGTTGAGGATGTTTTTCTCTTATGTGACCTCTTCTAGGAGAAGTGGTATTGCATGTTCTTGTGATCTTCTACCTCTAATCTCTTCTTTTGCACTTAGGTGGACTACCAAGCACTTATTCGTTTGGTGCCCCCCAAGTTGCTTGGCGGTCATACCGCCTTTCATATTTGGCCGTTGAAGGCCCCTCGTTCATTTTCTTGGTTGGGTACCCCTTATGCTCGGGGCTCCCTTGTCTGCTTGTTTGAATGCGATGAGTGTCCCTTGTAGGATTTACTCTTTCTCATGCTTGCTTTTTTCAGTCATAGGCATGGTTTGGTCGGATGTATCTTTGGAGGTTGGGTGGAGAGCTTTTGCTTTGGGTGGGTGGGGGTGGATTTCATTCTCTTGATAACTAGGATGTGGCAATGTTTGTATCCTAAGGGTTCTTGTAAATTCTTTCCCCCCCCCCCTTCCTTGTGTTTTAGGTTGAAAAGCTCTCTCATAGAATGGCGTCTTGAGTTGTTAATCTCGTAGGTTGGAGTATTCTTCAATGCTTTTAGGGAGTGTCACATTGGTCATGCTCCTCCCACCTTGAATCTTGATTATAGACTTCCTTTGAATTAGGACTTGAACCTAAAAATGAGGTTTTCCTTTAGGTTTGCAAGTGATGCTCCATGATTTTCTATGGGTTTGTCCCCGTATTGGCTATTCTTTGCTGGATAGCTTCATTAGAGGCTGCATTTGTGTTGCGTACGTATACGTGTTTGAGGTGTGTTGAGCTGACAAGTCCCTCCTTTTTCATTTTGTCATATCCTTCATTCACCATGTATTCGGCGTATGGCCTTAAAGGCGGGATATTTTTCTAGTGCCCCTTTTATCGGGCTTCTCCTCTTGATGAGATGCCAGAGTCAAATGTCTTATCATTTGCAGACAAGGTGGTTGATCGGGATGTGCATCTAGTGTGAGGGTCGATCTTGAAACCTTACTCCCCAAGCTTTTGAGCTCTTCTTTGGTTGATCTTGTAGAACTATTATCCTGCCCTAAGGCTCTTGATAGGAGATGTATCTCCTTTTTCATTCTCTAGTTGTTGCACTATCTCTTTTGCTAATCTTGCATCTTTAGAGTTTCTCTCTTGGTGCATGACTTCAATGACAGGATTTTCTACCGATGTTTATTCTATTAAGACTTGTATCCTTGGTTGCCTTCCTTTCTTGTGAGATGGCGAAGAAGTGTTTATGAACACTCCAATGTGTCGTACTTGGTAGAGGTATGCGCCTAATCTTTATGGCGCTGTCTTGAATCTTCGTGTACCTATCTTTGATGAACATGTTATTCATTGCATATATAATACGGAGTCCAAGGATCTCCGGGTTAGGATCATATTTTGAGAACAGAGACATAGTCATCTATTAGATAACCTCTTTATCTACGGAGTTTATTTTTGCAAGAATAAATGCAAGGATACTTGTAAGGATACTTTTAAGGATGTGTTCTGATGGATATACGCCCAATTTGAACCCGTTGATGATGGATATACGCCCAATTTGAACCCGTTGACTTCCGAACCGTTACATTTTTATCGTCCCGTTAATGATTGTAAATCGAAACTTTTGGCCCAAGTATGTTACCCAGAAAAAGAAACGGTCCGAACCAGAAAAAACGCGCCAGCCCCGAACTTCCGAATTTTCCGACCCGGTCAAACCATGGTTTGACCGGGTGGGTGAACCCGGTCAAACCATGGTTTGACCGGGTGGGTGAACCCGGTCAAACCATGGTTTGACCGGGTGGGTGAACCCGGTCAAACCAAGGTTTGACCGGGTGGGAGCACCCGGTCAAACCTTGGTTTGACCGGGTGGAGACCCTCCCAATCTCTCGTAAGAGAGATTGGGAGGTGGCCCCCTCCCAATCTCTCAGTTGAGAGATTGGGAGGAGGGAGAGGCTCCCAGTCAAAAGTTTGACTGGGAGGGGGCCTCTCCCACCCGATCTCTCAGTTGAGAGATCGGGTCCTCCCACCCGATCTCTCAACTGAGAGATCGGGTCCCCCCACCCGATCTCTCTATTGAGAGATCGGGTGGAAGGGGAGAGGGAGGGGGGCTCCCAGTCAAACTTGGTTTGACTGGGAGACCCCCCTCACCCGGTCAAACTTGTTTGACCGGGCCCATTCACCCGATCCCAAGTCCTCGGGGTCGGATCCTCGACCCGACCCCGAGGGTTCCGACACCCGGTCCCTGCCCTTAGGGGTCGGATTTTTCATCCGCCCCAAGGGCCCCGGCACCATTTTGCGACTCCCATACTCGGTTTATTTCCGCCAACCTTCTCCGTACCCTAAGGTCTTAATTACATGTTTAAAGGATAATTAATTGTGTTTAAAGGTTAACGATGTCATTAAGCTACCTTAATGACACCGTTGCCTATAAATACCCCACCTCCACTATTCATTTGATCATCTTGGCAAGTTGCACAATTTTGCTCTGACATCTCTCTAGCTTTATCTCTCTAAAACCGTACTGACTTAGGCATCGGAGAGGGTTCATCAGGCACCACCCCCCCTCTGTGCCTGGTATTGCCCCTCTTGCAGGGTAGCAAGGAGAAGAGAGCCAAGGAAGCAGAAGAGCATAGAGCAGTAGGACAAGCCCCAGGGGTAAGAAGTACAAGCCTCAGGAGGTCAGAAGGAGAGAAGGAAAGGAGGTCAGAAGGAGAGAAGGAAAGGAGGTCAGAAGGAGAGAAGGAAAGGAGGTCAGAAGGAGAGAAGGAAAGGAGGTCAGAAGGAGAGAAGGAAAGGAGGTCAGAAGGAGAGAAGAGAAGGACATATATCAGAACGACTACCCCAAGGGAGCAGAAGGGCATGTATCAGAATGACTAGTCCTAGGAACAGTGAACCCGACATTTCATTAGTGGGAGATAAATTCTAGATTGACGACCCGTTGACCTAGACTTTATAACCTAACACTTGGCGCCGTCTGTGGGCTTCGAACAAAAAGCCTGACAATCACGAGAGCGAAGACGAACAACTTAGTGTCTAGAGATCACCGCCCACCTGGGGGCAATAGGCGAGGGAGACAGCCCATACCTCCAGCAAGGCAGCCTAACCCAGAGAAACAGCCTGCACACCAGAGCCTCAGGTAGCCCCACAGGCACCCCAGCCTAACAAGCAGGGAGGAGGCTTCCACAGCTTCAACTCCATTGACTAGGAAGCCACAGGGACAGGGGGGCAACAAGGAATGCCATCCCAATACACGGCACCTCCACATGGGTACTACTATGAGGCACAACCTCAAGGGTATCCATATGGAATACTGACTCAAAGGAACGACAATCGTGCCCACACAACCAACATAAGGCCCGCATACTCGCAAGGAGCACAGACAGTGACTCCGAGGTTGATGAACGCATTGGATGAGCTGCTAGCATATAGAGATACCCTGAGGAACAGGCAGAGAAGGCAAGACCGACAGGAAGGAGAAGAAGCTCATGAAGAGGAGCAAATCCCAACGGAAGAACACCACTCGCACCCTCGAACAGGGCAGCGAGGAGAACAAAGGAGAGACAACCAAAGGCCACCCCCAGGGGGAAGGCAGCAGTCTGTGCCTCCAAGGCAGCAACAGACACAACAGGATGCCAGGGCATACACCCCTCTGGGGGCAGATAGACAGTCAAGACCTCCAAGGAGGTATGAATTCAACCAAGTACCCCAACAGGGACATACACCGCACTAAGGGAGGACATACATGCCAGACCAACAAGGATATAGGAGCTCCAACATCCACCCTGGCAATGTACACATACAGTCCGTATCACCACAGACATGGACATACCAAGGAAAGCTCAAAGGGAGGGACATAGTCCCAACAACACAACAAGGCAACCACCTACCCATGATACAGCACAACAGATCCAAACCCCTTGTGCATGACAACCCTTGGCACACATCCCCCTAGGACAGGGGAGGAGTTGAAAAGACAAGGATTTGAACAGGGGACTCATAGAGTACCACATCACGTTAGCACATACCTACTACAATGGGAAGTCTCATGGAGAGACGTAGTAGAGTGAGATCGCACATAGCATACATGAAGGATACACCTCCACCTAGTCCGCCTTGCAAGGATGCGACCTTATACTCCTCAAGTGGAAGAAATACACACAGACTAACGGAGGAAGACAGTTACATTACCAAGGAAGCAGGGGATATCAACACCCCACACCCATATCCTTCCCATATCCTCTTATTTAATTTAACTGCATAACAAGTCAACTCCCTAAAAGGGGTAGATTTTGATACTTGATATCAACATGTTTTCCAAGAATGACCATACCGGACGCCTTCGGGCTCCGTGATATATATATACACAGGTGGACCACTAGAAGAATCAGTAAAAGGCCGTCGCCAATCAAGAGAGGCACAAGCAACAGATTCCTCAATCCCAAAGAACACCTATAAGGTCAAGTTTCTGGGAAAGATCACAAGATGGAAGGCTCACTTACAAAAATAAGTTGAGCACTCCTAACATCCTATAGAGGAACTACCATGAAGGTCACAAAGGATTACCCCTACTACAACCTTCCACTAAGCATCCTAGGGCCAAGCCCGTCAAAGGATCCCATCTGGCATTGGTATGCAAGGGGGGCACCAGTCACAACATGCCCTCCCCACAAACGCCCATTAGCACAAGAGGGGGTAGCCGCGAACACATCCCTCCAAAAAAGGAGGAAACCATATCACATGGGTAACGCCCACCATCAGAGGCAAACACCTCCAGCGGATCTTTGTGATTTCACAAAATAGCCAGGAGATACAACTACACTTAGAAAGCTCATCCCAGGTAATGGAATACACCTCCATCAAAAACCCTCAAGGACACCAAGCCTAGCAAAGGAAGAACGGTGACACCATCATCAAGCTTTTAAAAAGGGACATGGAAAACATAGTATTTCCACACAAGGATATGTTAGTCATAAGAGAGGGAATCACCAACTTTGACATGAACAGAACCATAGTACATGAAGGGAGTCCGTCAGACATCTCCCATGACCAACCATTAATGATACTAGAGAAGAGTCAGGCATACCTAATACCAAGGGACCCCCTACTAGTAAAAGTGGTCAGAACATCAACACACCCATTAAGGACACGGCACTGCAAATGAACCAGGAGTAAGGATGGAACAAGTATCCTTACAAGTATCCTTACAAGTATCCTTGCATCTATTTTTGCAAAAATAAACTCCGTAGATAAAGAGGTTATCTAATAGATGACCATGTCTCTGTTCTCAAACTACGATCCTAACCCGGAGATCCTTGGACTCCGTACTATATATGTAATGAATAACATGTTCATCAGAGATAGGTACACGAAGATTCAAGACAGCGCCATAAAGATCAGGCGCATACCTCTACCAAGTACGACACATTGGAGTGTTCACAAACACTCCTTCGCTATCTCACAAGAAAGGAAGGCAACCAAGGATACAAGTCCTAATAGAATAAACATCGGTAGAAAATCCTGTCATTGAAGTCATGCACCAAGAGAGAAACTCTAAAGATGCAAGATTAGCAAAAGAGATAGTGCAACAACTAGAGTGTGAAAATGAGATACATCTCCTATCAAGAGTCTTAGGGCAGGATAATAGTTCTACAAGATCAACCAAAGAAAAGCTCAAAAGCTTGGGGAGTAAGGTTTCAAGATCGACCTTCACACTAGACACACATCCCGATCAACCACCCTGTCTGCAAATGATAAGACATTTGACCCTGGCATCCCATCAAGAGGAGAACCCCGATAAAAGGGACACTAGAAAAATATCCCGCCTCTAAGGCCATACGCCGAATACATGATGAATGAAGGTTATGACAAAACAAAAAAGGAGGGACTTGTCAGCTCAACACACCTCAAACACGTATACGTACGCAATACAAATGCAGTCTCTAATGAAGCTATCCAACAAGGAATAGCCAATACGAGGGCAAACCCATGGAAAATCAGGGAACATCACCTGCAAACCTAGAGGAAGACATCCTTTTTAAGTTCAAGTCCTAATGCAAAGGAAGACTATAATCAACATTCAAGGTGGGAGGAGCATGACCAATGTGACACCCCCTAAAGGCATTGAAGAATACTCCAATGTGAAGGAAAAGGCAAACCACACTAAGTGCCACAACACTCCAAGAAGATTATCACAGCCCGGTCAGACCTCCCCATGCACAAGCAAAGAGCATGGATTAGATTAACTAGTCTGAAACACACCTATGAGATTAACAACTCAAGACGCCATTCTATTAGAGAGCTGAACCTAAAGCACAAGGAAGGGGGGGAAAGAATTTACAAGCATCCCTAGGATACAAACATTGCCACATCCTAGTTATCAAGAGAATGAAATCCAACCCCACCCACCCAAAGCAAAAGCTCTTCCACACAGCCTCCAAAGACACATCCGACAAAGGCATCATCCAAACCATGCCTATGACTGAAACAAGCAAGCATGAGAAAGAGTAAATCCTACAAGGGACACTCATCGCATTCAAAGAAGCAGACAAGGGAGCCCCGAGCATAAGGGGTACCCAACCAAGAAAATGAACGAGGGGCCTTCAACGGCCAAATATGAAAGGCGGTGTGACCACCAAGCAACTTGGGGGGCACCGAACGAATAAGTGCTTGGTAGTCCACCTAAGTGTAAAAGAAGAGATTAGAGGCAGAAGATCACAAGAACATGCAATACCACTTTTCCTAGAAGAGGTCACATAAGAGGAAAACATCCTCAACTCCCTATACGAACTCGTCCTAAGTTGGCAACACACAAACATCGCCCTCGAAAGGTGATCTCCCACATTGAAGAAAAAGCGTGGTAACAGGCAATATCGTAGAAGGAGAAGTCAAGTAAAGACTCGAAAAGCATACAAAAAATGCACCATACATGAGAAAGGACACAAGATAAGGTAATATTATGAGCCCTCCGGGAGCCTATCCCGCGAACAGATTCGACGCCCCCAAGAGCGTATCTTGAGAGTAGTTTTTATACTACGATCTTCGACGCCCCCAAGAGCGTATCTTGAGAGTAGTGTTCATACTACGACCTTCGACGCCCCCAAGAGCGTATCTTGAGAGTAGTTTATACACTACGACCTTCGACGCACCAAGAGCGTATCTTGAGAGTGGTTTCCAAAAACTACGAATTTCGACGCCCCCAAGAGCGTATCTTGAGAGTAGTGTTCATACTACGACCTTCGACGCCCCCAAGAGCGTATCTTGAGAGTAGTTTATACACTACGACCTTCGACGCACCAAGAGCGTATCTTGAGAGTGGTTTCCAAAAACTACGAATTTCGACGCCCCCAGGAGCGTATCTTGAGGTAGATTTGCAACCTACCAGATTCGACGCCCCCAAGAGCGTATCTTGAGGTAGAAAAAACACTACCAGTTCGACGCCCCCAAGAGCGTATCTTGAGGTAGATTTCAAACTACCAGTTCGACGCCCACCAGGAGCGTATCTTTGGTCTAACCTGTGCCCTCCGGGAGCCTATCCTGTGAAACGTTAAGTGCCGTCCGAGAGCCTGTCTCGTGAACAGTTTGACACCCGTCAAGAAGGTATCGGTGGACTAACCTGTGCCCTCCGGGAGCCTATCCTGTGAAACGTTAAGTGCCGTCCGAGAGCCTGTCTCGTGAACAGATTTGACACCCGTCAAGAAGGTATCGGTGGACTAACCTGTGCCCTCCGGGAGCCTATCCTGTGAAACGTTAAGTGCCGTCCGAGAGCCTGTCTCGTGAACAGATTTCGACGCCCACCAAGAGCGTATCTTTGGTCTAACAGTACAACGTATACCGTGTAAGGGGTATCAGAAGAGATCATCACACCATTCTTAGAAGGATACCATGCTCAGAAGGATCCCATGAGAAAGTAATCTTAAAGTAAGGTTGTATAAAGAACACATAATGTTTTTTCTTGATGAGATAGCAGGTATGATGTGAAGGAAAGCACAAAAGAAAGATAAAGAAAGGAAAGCATATTCAAAGGAGAAGTCCATGACCAAAGGATCATATACAGAAGCACAAGAGGTTATCATGAAAAGTAACGAGTTATACTACCACCCATATCACAAGTCAAGAGAAGTATCTCAAAGGAACCCAACACCACCAAGAAGGATAGCAAAGACATGAAATCCGAAGGTCAAAGCTCTCAAAATAAGCTCGGCCCATCAAGAAGAGAATTGCCTTACAAGTCACACAAATCAACCTCCGACAAATATTATTGTCATACATGTCGCCCTCGCGTGACCTAGGCTCGTATCAGACTTGAACATCGTCAAGCACAACTCCATACATCGTGATGTGGCTATCATGTCCACATACACTGAAGTGGCTATCATGTCCACATACCTTGAGGTGGCTATCATGTCCACATACACTGAAGAGGCTATCATGTCCACATACCTTGAGGTGGCTATCATGTCCACATACACTGAAGTGGCTATCATGTCCACATACCTTGAGGTGGCTATCACGTCCACATACCCTGAAGTGGCTATCATGTCCGCACACTACAAAAGGGCTATCACTCCCACACATCAGGAAGTGGCTATCATGTCCACATACCTCGAAGTGATTATCATGGCAGCACATCATAAAACATCTGTCAAAGACATGCATTGTAAAGACACCATCCCGACCACGAACATCAAAAGGCTACGCCTAGCCTTAGGAGGAGGTTCAAGAAAAAGGAAAAACAACACCCTTCGTACGCTCATCAAAGGTAGGCACTTATATTTCAAACCACTGGGTGATACCAGGAAGGAGACGTCCTTATTATGAAGACAACCTCCATATCTCACGAAATCAATCATGAAGCAAAGAATCACGACAAGCACTATTGAGGACATATAACAAAACGATCCCCACAACTACGACACTAGTAGAGGCTAATTCAAGAGCAGTCTCCACCAAACTCCAAAGCAAGAATTTGCCATCTTAATCAGAGCCATGGCAAGAGAGGGGAACCTCAGTGTAAGATGATGATCACACCCGTCACCAAAAGAAAAATCTTCAACGCAGGGGTTAATAACATAACCCATAGGAAAGCCAAAGACACCTTCGAAAGTCGTCAAATCTACATACAGACGAAATGAACCTGAGTCTCGGTCCCTCGGCTGGGGGGCAGAGGATAAAGAAGAGACACCAAGACCTATGATCACCCCATCGCCAGCCACAGGTTGTTTCCTTTTGTCTAGCAAAGAGGTCGCCTCTTCAACCACTACCTCCTTACCATGGGAGGGAGTCAGCAAGGGGGCACTTGAAGGAGAGCCTCTCGCGGTTTCTTTCTCCTCGGCAGCCGAGGGCCCGACCTCAGAGTAAGGTTTCCGCGCCTTGGATTTAGATTGACTTGAACTCTCACCCACCACAAGAACCATTCGGTAACCAAGGAAGAACGCTCTAACAACAAAAAGGAAGCAGCATGAGAACAATCATAAGTATATCACAAAGAAAAAAGAAGGGAAAGAGAACGTACTGGAAGCATTAGCAGTCACCCCTGACTTAGAAAATTTCTTGGTCTGATAAGCAGAACTAGAGGGTCCTTCCCTCTCATCTGATTCAACGGTCTCCCTGTCTGAAGAAGAAAGCTTCCCAAAAGTGAGTCATCTATACGAGCAACCAACGCAAAGATCGACCCTTACTCAGGGAGGGGCGAGATACGCCTACTACGGGGGCAACCTTAACACCAAGGGAAGAGGGCGAACTTTTAGTTTCCCCAAATGGAGGAACGCTCCAGCACATCCGAAGGAAGGGTCAACCCTTAACACATGTCAATAGACCCCTTCGCTCGCGGCGGTAAGAAGAAAGCTTGTAAGCTTTTTCACCCTCACTTTTATGGGGAACAAATTGCAGGGTAAAGGTCAAGAGTTATACACACGCTCCAACGAATGAAGGAAAAATGATACACATGCCGAAGGTCGAGGTTAATGGACAATACTCACGCTAGTACGAGGGAGGCGGAACGTTGTGTCCCATTGAGTGGCAAAGTTCCCACCCTCGAGTAAAGGAGAGGTCTATGCTCTCACCTTTGCATTTATGCTCATATTCATGATTAACATCTACAGGTACATCAATGTCATCACTCATGCTCATACTCACAACCCGCCCATCCATACATACATGTTCATGCTTGCACTCATATGCATGCCCACATACACACTCCCATGTGTTCAAACATTTAGACGTCCATGCACATGGCCGCCATATATTCATGCATACATTCATGACTACAATTGCAGCATGTCTCCACTCACTCCCATCCTTATGTTCCTACTTGCATGTATGCTGGTACACATCCTCATGTTCATGATTTGTCCATGTTCACTCCTAGTTAACATCCTAGGTGTATTTTCCAGTATCCCATACTTAGAAAAATTTCGGACCAAAATTGAAATTTTTCTTCACTTAGACTTATCCCGGCATGAAATTGAAGCATAAGTCACTTAGTTGCATTCATATTGCATTCCTATGTGAACATGTATTCTTTGAGTATACGCCTGCGGCAAAGATAGGTTTATTATTCCCACCTCAGACGGACACGTGCCTAGGCACACGTCCGTACTACTCTGACGTTTACAATTCCTCTATCTCATAAGACAGGGGGCAGAGTCAGAGGCACGCATCCATGGGTAAGCAAGCATTCAGACAAAGAAGGTAAAACCCCGGTTTCAAATTGCGCGTGTCATACCATCCTAAAATAGAGTCAATCAAGGGTTAGGCCATTGGTTGACTCGGGGGCATGTGATGGATATACGCCCAATTTGAACCCGTTGACTTCCGAACCGTTACATTTTTATCGTCCCGTTAATGATTGTAAATCGAAACTTTTGGCCCAAGTATGTTACCCAGAAAAAGAAACGGTCCGAACCAGAAAAAACGCGCCAGCCCCGAACTTCCGAATTTTCCGACCCGGTCAAACCATGGTTTGACCGGGTGGGTGAACCCGGTCAAACCATGGTTTGACCGGGTGGGTGAACCCGGTCAAACCATGGTTTGACCGGGTGGGTGAACCCGGTCAAACCAAGGTTTGACCGGGTGGGAGCACCCGGTCAAACCTTGGTTTGACCGGGTGGAGACCCTCCCAATCTCTCGTAAGAGAGATTGGGAGGTGGCCCCCTCCCAATCTCTCAGTTGAGAGATTGGGAGGAGGGAGAGGCTCCCAGTCAAAAGTTTGACTGGGAGGGGGCCTCTCCCACCCGATCTCTCAGTTGAGAGATCGGGTCCTCCCACCCGATCTCTCAACTGAGAGATCGGGTCCCCCCACCCGATCTCTCTATTGAGAGATCGGGTGGAAGGGGAGAGGGAGGGGGGCTCCCAGTCAAACTTGGTTTGACTGGGAGACCCCCCTCACCCGGTCAAACTTGTTTGACCGGGCCCATTCACCCGATCCCAAGTCCTCGGGGTCGGATCCTCGACCCGACCCCGAGGGTTCCGACACCCGGTCCCTGCCCTTAGGGGTCGGATTTTTCATCCGCCCCAAGGGCCCCGGCACCATTTTGCGACTCCCATACTCGGTTTATTTCCGCCAACCTTCTCCGTACCCTAAGGTCTTAATTACATGTTTAAAGGATAATTAATTGTGTTTAAAGGTTAACGATGTCATTAAGCTACCTTAATGACACCGTTGCCTATAAATACCCCACCTCCACTATTCATTTGATCATCTTGGCAAGTTGCACAATTTTGCTCTGACATCTCTCTAGCTTTATCTCTCTAAAACCGTACTGACTTAGGCATCGGAGAGGGTTCATCAGGCACCACCCCCCCTCTGTGCCTGGTATTGCCCCTCTTGCAGGGTAGCAAGGAGAAGAGAGCCAAGGAAGCAGAAGAGCATAGAGCAGTAGGACAAGCCCCAGGGGTAAGAAGTACAAGCCTCAGGAGGTCAGAAGGAGAGAAGGAAAGGAGGTCAGAAGGAGAGAAGGAAAGGAGGTCAGAAGGAGAGAAGGAAAGGAGGTCAGAAGGAGAGAAGGAAAGGAGGTCAGAAGGAGAGAAGGAAAGGAGGTCAGAAGGAGAGAAGAGAAGGACATATATCAGAACGACTACCCCAAGGGAGCAGAAGGGCATGTATCAGAATGACTAGTCCTAGGAACAGTGAACCCGACATTTCATTAGTGGGAGATAAATTCTAGATTGACGACCCGTTGACCTAGACTTTATAACCTAACAGTTGACTTCCAAACCGTTGTATTTTTATCGTCCCATTTATGATTGCAAATCGAAACTTCAACCCGGACACTTCGCGAGAACATCGACGGCTCGGACGGGGCCGAAGCGCCCGTCCGACAGAGGCGAACTCACCTAGGTGAGGTTGGGTGGCCACACCCGACCTCCCCTAGGGGAGATCTGGTCAGCCGACCCGATCTCCCCTAGGGGAGATCGGGTTGGCCAACCCGATCTCTCCTAGGAGAGATCGGGTTGGCCGACCCGATCTCTCCTAGGAGAGATCGGGTCGGCCAACCCGATCCCTCCTAGGAGGGATGGGGTTGGCCAACCCCACCCTCCCTAGGAGGGGTTGGGTGTCCTCACCCAACCCCTACCCTTGGGGGTCGGATTTCTCCACCCCCAAGGGCCCCGGCACCACTTTCAGATTCCCATGCTCGGTCCACTCCGCCTACCTCCTCCGAATCCTAAGGTCTTAATTATGTGCTTAAAGGTTAATTAATTGTGTTTAAAGGCTAACGATGTTATTAAGCCACCTTAATGACACCGTTGTCTATAAATACCCCACCTTCACATCTCATTTAATCATCTTGGCCATTTTGGACATTTTTGCTCTGACATCTCTCTAGCTTTATCTCTCTAGAAAAGTACTGACTTAGGCATCGGAGAGGGTTCACCAGGCACCACCCCCCCCCCCCTCCGTGTCTGGTACTGCCCCTTTTGCAGGGCAAAGGGAAAGAAGAAGAGAAGGAACCAAGGGAAGAAGGAAAGGAAGAAGGACATAGGCAAAGGCAAGGCGACTCGAGAAGACCGGATCACACACATCCCTCGTAAGGAGTGAGACCAAAGCCAACCCCCCCGTTGACCTAGATCTCATAACTTAACACTTGGCGCCGTCTGTAGGCTTCGAGCAGAAAGCCTGGCTATCACACGAGCTATGACGAACAGTAGGGTATCCAGGCCCCAACACCCACCTGGGGGCAATGGGCGGAGAAGAGAACCCATACCTCCAGGGAGGCGGCCTAAC
The DNA here is from genome assembly GCA_036873135.1 of Clarkia xantiana subsp. parviflora. Classification (NCBI taxonomy): domain Eukaryota; kingdom Viridiplantae; phylum Streptophyta; class Magnoliopsida; order Myrtales; family Onagraceae; genus Clarkia; species Clarkia xantiana. The sequence goes on along the minus strand of JAPTYO010000015.1, from coordinate 22,541,147 downwards.
CCTGGGAAGCAGCCAATGCATCCAGAGCCCCAAGACATACCACAACCTCCTCAGCAACAGAACAACCAGGAGGGAGGACCTTCACGCCCAGCTGGGGCTGAGTCCTCCACAGCCTCCACCCCCCGGGCAAGAAGACCACAGAGAGAAAGAGAACAACAGGGAGTGCCTTCCCACAACACGGCACCCCCTGAGGGATACTATTATGAAGAGCAACCCCAAGGGTACCCGTATGGGATGCCGGCACAGAGAGATGGCAATCGCGCCCACACAGCGTATGCAAGGCCGGCATACACCCAAGGAACTTACACTGAAGCTCAAGAAGAGGAGCAGATCCCAACAGAAGAGTACTACTCGCACCCTCGAGCAAGGCAGCGAGAGGAACAAAGAAGATATCACCAGGAGCCACCCCCAGAGGGCAGGCAACAATTTGTGCCTCCTAGGCAACAGCAGAGCAACAGGGCTTACACCCCGCTGGGAGAAGAAAGACAAGCAAGACCTCCAAGGAGGCAGGACTTCTATGAAGCACCCCAGCAGGCGTATCAAGGGTACACCTATAGTCCATACCAGCAGGGACAAGGGAACCCAATAAGCCCAGTCTACAACTACAGTGGGTATCAGAGGGGCTATACTCCGGCACAGATGATGATCACCCCGGAAGAGATAGAAGCCATGATAACCCGGAAATTGAATGAGTCAAAGAAACCCAGCCTGCATTGTCTAAGTGACAAGACGAACCACCCTTTCACAAGGGAGCTGGAGATGAACAGGGTGCCAGACTCCCTGCACACTGTGCAAATTGCAAAGTACAATGGGAAGGGAGACCCCCTAGAGCATATCCAACAACATGAGGCCTCTCTATTCGGGAGGACAACTGATGAAAGATACAAGGCACTCCTTTTCCCAAACACCCTATCAGGGGTAGCCTCACATTGGTTCTTCATCCTGCCCTCTGAGAGCATCCACTCATGGGAGCAGCTAAAAGCTAAGTTTCTGCAGAGATACCTAGGGGAGAGGAAACTCCTCAAGGGAACAGGCTCCATTGATGACGTAAAACAAGAATACGATGAATCCCTGGCCAGCTACTACACTAGGTTCAACCAGAATATTGCAGACATCCAGGGAGACATCACTGAAGGGGAGATAATCCGAGCCTTTATCAGAAACTTAGGTCGCTTTGGGTCAACATTGGCTGAAAAGATGGCCAAAAAGCCAGCAAGCACCTTGGAGGAGCTTGCAGGGAGAGTTAAAACGCATATTGACCTTGAGAGGCACAGGGCAAGCAAGAAGGCCAAAATTCAGGCAGCCAAGGAGGATACTCAAAGGCCAAACAAAGGCAAGCCACCCCAGGCACCGCAGCATGCAAGGCAGCAGGAGTGGCGTCCGCCACAGCAAAGAAACCAAATGGGTGAACCCTTAAAGGCTATAGAAATCAATGTCATTAAGTTCATCCCACTGAACGCCACTCCAGCCACCGTACTTAGAGAGATGCGGAACCAAAAGCTGTGGTCACCCCCTGCAAGGTGGAGAGCCCCAATGGTGGGAAATCACAAGGATAGATGGTGTGACAACCACGAGGCTTATGGTCACGATACAAATGAATGCTTTAGCTTAAAGCTAAGCATAAACAACATCGTCCAGAGGGGAGAACTGAAGCAGTTCGTAGACCATGGGGGCAATAGTATGCAACTGGGGCCACCACAGAAAGACAAGGGCAAGGGAAAGGTAGACTATAACCCTCCACCCAACAAAAGAGGAGTCATCAATATGATACATGGAGGGGCAGCATCAGGTGGCCCAACTGCTAATGCAAAGGAGGTCTATGCATCCAAGCTAAGCTCAGTGCCAAGGTGGAGAAAAAGACCAAGAGAAGGAGAAGAAGTGAAGATAGAGTTCTCGGAGAAGGACAAAAGCCACATCGTCTTTCCACACGACGATGCTCTAGTTATTACTTTAGATATTGATAATTTTGATGTAAAGAGAATTTTGGTGGATGGGGGCAGCTCAGCTGACCTCCTAAGCCTGAGAGTATTGGAAGAGATAGGGAAAACCAAAGCAGACATCAATCCGGTCAACTTCCCTCTAGTTGGCTTCTCAGGGGCAACAAGTTACCCCCTGGGGATGATAACATTGCCAGTGACCATGGGCCAAGGGTGGACCCAGCTGAAGGTAAATGTCAATTTCTTGGTGGTTGAAAGCCTGGGAGCCTACAATGGGATCCTAGGAAGGACAACCATAAATCCATATGAAATAGTGCCATCCACTGTTCACCAGAAGCTGAAGTACATCACGGAAAACGGAGTTGGAGAGGTCCTGGGTGATCAACGTACTGCAAGACAGTGCTACGTCAACTCAATGAGACGTGGATCACACGGGACAGACACAGTGGCTGTGGTCATGGTAGGAGCCAACCAAGATAGAAGAAGGAGGGGAGGGAGACAAAAGCAAGGAAGGAGGAGGAGTGGAGTGACACTCCGTCTGAGCAGGCAGTTTTTTCAAACAGTGCCTACAAGGAGACACAGGAGCAAGGCTGTGAAGGTGACATCCATACCTTGGCAGCCAGACACCACAATAGGGAACAGAACAAGGGACTCCATCCTAAGAGGCTTTCGCTACATAGATGATATCAAGCAAATGCCGCAGGAGTCTATATCAAGTTATTTCCAGAGATTCTTTGATTATGGTGCCAACATGGGCATCACAAGGGGAGAAGCAGTCAGAGCATTCATCAGAAACATGCATCCAAGCTCATTCGAGGCCTATGGAGGGCTCTATGAGATGGTCATGACGAGCACAATGAGAGAGCTCAAGGCAAAGCTGGACAAGGCATTTGCACAAGAATCGGAGCAGTTGGAGGAAGTTCCGAAAAGAGGAAGAGAAACAGACACATTGGGAGGAGGTGTCAATTTCACATTCACACCCCTCACACTCAGCATAGAAGAAATATTCCACAAGCGCCTCAAGCAAGAGCTGCCAGCATGCAGGGAGGAGAGCAAGGCCTTCCTAGGAAGAGATGCACAGGGTTGGTGTGAGTACCATGGGACCTGGGGGCATCAAACCAACAACTGCATGGTGTTGAAGGTGGAAGTGGAAGAAATGATCTACAATGGAAACTTCAAGGAGTACGTGGCAACAGACACAGTGACCACCCCATATCCTTAGTTTCATATCTAGCATTTTGCTTGTTTTAGCTTTACAAGCTTTTCAAAAACAACTCTTGAGAAGGAGAACTCACGAAGTTACTCCAACTCTACAACTATCTTTGATTTCCTACAAAGGATGTCTTGGTGCACCAAGGCATCCCGAGTGTACGAAAACATGAATGCTCCTAAGAGAGTAGTAGTTATTCAAAAGTATTTTCCAGTGAATGTGATGTTATAATCACCAAGTTATCCTTACACAGATATGACTTCAAGTCAACGACATTCGACGCCCCCAAGAGCGTATCTTGAGAGTAGTATTCATACTACGACCTTCGACGCCCCCAAGAGCGTATCTTGAGAGTAGTATTCATACTACGACCTTCGACGCCCCCAAGAGCGTATCTTGAGAGTAGTTATTACACTACGACCTTCGACGCACCAAGAGCGTATCTTGAGAGTGGTTTCCAAAAACTACGAACCTCGACGCCCCCAAGAGCGTATCTTGAGAGTGGTTTCCAAAAACTACGAACCTCGACGCCCCCAAGAGCGTATCTTGAGAGTAGTGTTCATACTACAACCTTCGACGCCCCCAAGAGCATATCTTGAGAGTAGTTATTACACTACGACTTCGACGCACCAAGAGCGTATCTTGAGAGTGGTTTCCAAAAACTACGAATTCGACGCCCCCAGGAGCGTATCTTGAGGTAGATTTGCAACCTACCAGATTCGACGCCCCCAAGAGCGTATCTTGAGGTAGAAAAAACACTACCAGTTCGACGCCCCCAAGAGCGTATCTTGAGGTAGATTTCAAACTACCAGTTCGACGCCCACCAGGAGCGTATCTTTGGTCTAACCTGAGCCCTCCGGGAGCCTATCCTGTGAAACGTTAAGTGCCGTCCGAGAGCCTGTCTCGTGAACAGATTTGACACCCGTCAAGAAGGTATCGGTGGACTAACCTGTGCCCTCCGGGAGCCTATCCTGTGAAACGTTAAGTGCCGTCCGAGAGCCTGTCTCGTGAACAGATTTCGACGCCCACCAAGAGCGTATCTTTGGTCTAACAGTACAACATATACCGTGTAAGGGGTATCAGAAGAGATCATCACACCATGCTTCGAAGGATACCATGCTTAGAAGGATACCATGAGAAAGAAATTTCTAAGTAAAGTAATGTGAAGAACAAGTAATGTTTTTTCTTTATGAAATGACAGGTATGACATGAAGGAAACCACGAAAGAAGAATAAGTAAAGGAAATATACCAAGGGAAGGGTCCATACCCAAAGAGCCATACACAAGGCATAGGGAGACATCATGAGAAGAGATATATACAAAAGCATGAGAAGCACTAATATAAAGGCAAACAAACCACGTAGTCAACAACATAATGCGGCAAAGGAAAGTAACAACAAACACCATCACAATCTCAAAAGGCACTCAACCCGTACAAGGGGAGAAGGAGTGTAGTTATATATACAAGGATAGTATGAGATAAACAAGTCAGTCAGAACCTTCGGGGGAGTCACCCTCACCCCCTGAAGCTGAACCGCCAGCGGAAATAGATGAGGAAGAGGAGTCTGAGGTACCAATCTCCACAGGTGTAGCATCCACCTGGGCTGGGGCAGCCTCGTCTGCAACAGCAGCCTGACCCATCAGAACAGTCGCGTAGCCAGTGGCATATGGCCCAAAGTCACCAAGGTCACCAAACGGGAACTGAGGATCAATCCGGTATATGTGATCAACCAGATACTCACCGAACTGGTTCATCTCCTGAGTGAGACGCGTGCTATAATCGGCGGTGAAGGCAGAGGAGGCCTTGTACTCAGAAACCGCGACAGCCCTCTCCTCCGCCCGACACTTAGTCTCCAACCTCCGCAGCTCCTCAGAATGGACAGACGCGGCAACCTCAGCTTCCCGGCGCAAACTGCCCACAGTGGTCTCAAGCAAGGACACCTGGTCCTGGAGCTCCTGCAGCCTCAAATCAGATATACGCGCCTTCTCAGCAGCAGTGGCGACCTCCGCCTTGAGAGAGACCTGGCTGTCCTCAAGGGTCTTCCTCTCGTCAGATAACTCGAGCACGAGCGTAGACATGTTCACCATGTCAGACATACCCTAACAATTCAAACAAGGGGTGAGTAACCAAAGGATAGCAATTATGAAAGTAATGAAAGGAAAGCAAGGAACAACTCACAGGTGCATAACAAGAGAGTACCCCCTGAACAAAGCACCGAGTCTCCCCAGGAGACTTGGGCGGAGCAACACGATCGCCAGGGGGGATGGCGCCGCGGAGTACGCGGACGCCAACCTCAGGAGTCCGCAAAGAGGAAGTGCTATCGAGGTGGAACTCCTTCAGACCAGCGAAGGGAGTCCACTCAGACCCAATAACATCTTCATCAGTGAGCCGTGCGAAATCCTTCCGACTTAAAGTCGGAGGCCCACCTACACAAGCAAAGCAAGTCAAAGGAGAGTATAAACATACAAGGATCAGCACAAGGTAGAGATCATACCTGAGGACCGTGCCCTCGGCTGGGGGGCAGGGGAACCACCACCAGCAGGTCGCTTCCCTTTGTCAGCCAGGGAAGGCACCTCTTCGACCACCATCTCCTTATCACGAGATAGGGTCGGAGGACGAGCAGTAGGCGAAGCAGGATCCACAGCCTTCTTTCTCTTAGCAGCCGAGGCCCCGGCCTCAGAATCAGATCGCCGCGGCTTGGACTTGGAAGGTCCAGAATCTCTGCCAACGGAGACGACCCTCTCAGTCACCAAGGGGGAGCGCACTAGCAAGGTAAGAAAAACAAGATAAGGAAAACATAAGTTACACCATAAAGAAGCAAATAGGAGAAAGCATACCAGAGGCCCCAGCCTTCTTCCCAGGCAGAGGGGATTTCTTCAAAGCAGAACTAGAAGGAGCCTTCCTCTTGCTCAGATCAACAGGGGCTCCCTGCATGTTATAGGTTTTTCCATGAAACCAACCTACAAAGGAAGAGCAGAAGGTAAATAAAGATGGAAAGACCAAGTGACATACCGAACCCCCGGAGTCAGGAGTCAGACTGATCCCGGCCTCGTAAAGATCCGTCTCAGTTATTAAAGACACGGGGCAGTAAGACCGGGTCCTGTTGCTCTCGTGAATGATCTTCATAGTCTTCAAATCAACCGAAGAGAACTCTCCAAAAGCAGGCCAACCATCGGACCGATCCTCATTCAAGACCGACCAAGTAACGTATCGGTCCGTAATGAAGAAGTAGTGCTTAGCCCAGTGACTGGCCGAATTGTCAATCTGGGTCACAAAACGGAGGGAGGTATCCCACTCGACCCCACTCAACCCGAAATCAGAGAATCGGGGATCTTTGAAGGTCGGATGGCGAGTTACGAAACTCGCAAACCCCACCCTCGTCCGGTACTGGAACCGATAGAAGCATCGGAATAGAACGAGAGAGTACTTCTAGGAGTACCAATGGCACAATACCCGGAAGCCCACCCAGACACGGAGGGCACTGGGGGCAAGGTTCACAGGAGAAATCCTGAAGAACCTGCTCAACTCTATAAGCTCGTCACAGTAAGGCAGCCTCAGCCCGAATCGGATCTGAGAGGGGTACACGGCGACCTTCCCTATAGGAGGCTCCGTCACCGTCCCGCGAGTATTCCCCAAAGAGGGGAGAAAAGGATACAGAGGCTCATCTAGGGGACTGATATCTCCTAGGGTAACATGTTCGTTGTAATCGGACCTAGTGATATGTTTCTCTGACAGAATAGCAAGACCTAAGGCAAAGATAGCAAGAAACCCCAAAGCACGAATCAAATTTCGACTAACACCCCAATGAAGGTCACGATACTAAGCTAGCAATAGGAAAGGAAGTAACGCGACCGAAAAGGAAGAGAAAAAGGAACTCACTCATCCTTCAGAGAATATGGCGTCTCTGAAGAGTCTGCGTACGTGGACACCACCAGGAGTATAGTACCTGCCACGACACGACGAATATCAAGATAAGAGAAATTTCCGAGGAACCGGAAATACCCCGACACTCAACCAACGACAACAACCGAGTCAAATAGTTTTATCCGAGCCTAAGGTCGGGTTTTGGAAAAAATTACCATTATACCCTCCAACAAAGATTAACACACCAACGGCGGCATGACATCAAATTCAAGACCGGGATAACCCAATCGGACAAGAAACCATATCCGGACGACCGGCAAACATTTTTCCCCAAAATCCACAACTACCAACGGCTATCTACGGCAATCCCACATTTAATTAAATTTCGGCAATCAAGCATCGGCAATCAAGCATCGGCAATCAAGCATCGGCAATCAAATATCAACGATTCGAAAATCGACGTTTTACACGGTAATGGAAAGGAAAAGAGCGGACCTTCGGAAAACCCGACCCGATATGGTAAACGGGTCCGGATTTCAAATTTGAAGACGCCCGAAAATCAGTCCCTCGCCGGAATTGGGGCCTTGCCGTCGCCGGAGGTGATCTCGCCCGCCCCACCGTCGCCGGAGAGCTCTGCACGTCACGCCGGAACCGTCCCCCTTCGCCGTCGACCGCCTCCGATGAACCAGCAGTTGTCTCCGCCGGCAGCAACCTCACCTCCGCCGTCCCCCTTCGCCGTGGACCTCCTTGCCGTCGTGAACAACGGCCTCCGTCGCCCCCGCCGTGCCCAGCGCCGCTAGCAGCCGCTGTCCGCCTGGAATCGAGCTCTCGTCTCCGGCCGGGTTGTTTCCTCGTCGCCGTCCCGATCAAATTGCTGGTCGGATTTCTGCCCCTTGGTGGAAATTCCGGCCGGCCCTTACCTTGGGGGTGCTCTCCAACCTTTCTTGCTCTCCAAGGGTAAGTGAAGAAGGAAGATGGTGGCTAGGGTGACTCTTGGAGGTATTTTTCTAACTCTCCTCTTTTATGTTAAAAGGATGATAGGGTTTTTTAGAGGGTTTTAATCACCACCATCCATCTAGCCTTAAGTAAAATCTAAGGGCCAAGGAAAAATCATCATTTTTGTCCCTCTCCACTATAGCTAAGCATATCTCTACACTTAGAAAATTATCAAGATAGTTTTATTTTTGAGCATTCCATACTTAGGAAAGTTTTTGGCCAAAATTAAAATTTCTCCTTATTTAGATGGAATCCCGGCACGAATTTGGAGCATAAGTCATTTAGTTGCATTCGTATCACACCTCTGTGCAAGTTTGTATTTTTTGAGTATGCATCTATAGCAGAGAAAAGTTTATTACTCCCACCTCAGACGGACGCGTGCCTAGGCACACGTCCGTGCTACTCTGACGTTTACAATTCCTCTATCTCATTAGACAGGGGGGCAGAGTCAGAGGCACGTATCCACGGGTAAGCAAGCATTCAGACAAAGAAGGTAAAATCCCGGTTTCAAATTGCGCGTGTCATACCATCCTAAAATAGAGTCAATCAAGGGTTAGGCCATTGGTTGACTCGGGGGCATGTGATGGATATACGCCCAATTTGAACCCGTTGACTTCCGAACCGTTGTATTTTTATCGTCCCATTTATGATTGCAAATCGAAACTTCAACCCGGACACTTCGCGAGAACATCGACGGCTCGGACGGGGCCGAAGCGCCCGTCCGACAGAGGCGAACTCACCTAGGTGAGGTTGGGTGGCCACACCCGACCTCCCCTAGGGGAGATCGGGTCGGCCAACCCGATCCCTCCTAGGAGGGATGGGGTTGGCCAACCCCACCCTCCCTAGGAGGGGTTGGGTGTCCTCACCCAACCCCTACCCTTGGGGGTCGGATTTCTCCCCCCCCAAGGGCCCCGGCACCACTTTCAGATTCCCATGCTCGGTCCACTCCGCCTACCTCCTCCGAATCCTAAGGTCTTAATTATGTGCTTAAAGGTTAATTAATTGTGTTTAAAGGCTAACGATGTCATTAAGCCACCTTAATGACACCGTTGTCTATAAATACCCCACCTTCACATCTCATTTAATCATCTTGGCCATTTTGGACATTTTTGCTCTGACATCTCTCTAGCTTTATCTCTCTAGAAAAGTACTGACTTAGGCATCGGAGAGGGTTCACCAGGCACCACCCCCCCCCCCCTCCGTGTCTGGTACTGCCCCTTTTGCAGGGCAAAGGGAAAGAAGAAGAGAAGGAACCAAGGGAAGAAGGAAAGGAAGAAGGACATAGGCAAAGGCAAGGCGACTCGAGAAGACCGGATCACACACATCCCTCGTAAGGAGTGAGACCAAAGCCAACCCCCCCGTTGACCTAGATCTCATAACTTAACATGTTCCATCCTTATTCCTGGTTCATTTGCAGTGCCGTGTCCCTAATGGGTGTGTTGATGTTCAAACCACCTTTACTAGTAGGGGGTCCTTTGGTATTAGGTATGCCTGACTCTTCTCTAGTATCATCAATGGTTGGTCATGGGAGATGTCTGACGGACTCCCTTCATGTACTATGGTTCTCTTCATGTCAAAGTTGGTGATTCCCTCTCTTATGTACTACTTGAGGCTCTGGTGTGCAGGCTGTTTCTCTGGGTTAGGCTGCCTTGCTGGAGGTATAGGTTGTCTCTCTCGCCTATTGCCCCCAGGTGGGCGGTGATGCCTAGATACTAAGCTGTTCGTCATCGCTCTTGTTATTGCCAGGCTTTCTGTTCGAAGCCCACAGACGGCGCCAAGTGTTAGGTTATAAAGTCTAGGTCAACGGGTCGTCAATCTAGAATTTATCTCCCACTAATGAAATGTCGGGTTCAGTGCTCCTAGGACTAGTCGTTCTGATCCATGCCCTTATACTCCCTTGGGGTAGTCGTTCTGATCCATGCCCTTATACTCCCTTGGGGTAGTCGTTCTGATCCCTGCCCTTATACTCTCTTGGGGTAGTCGTTCTGATATATGTCCTTCTCTTCTCTCCTTCTGACCTCCTTTCCTTCTCTCCTTCTGACCTCCTTTCCTTCTCTCCTTCTGACCTCCTGAGGCTTGTACTTCTTACCCCTGGGGCTTGTCCTACTGCTCTATGCTCTTCTGCTTCCTTGGTTCTCTTCTCCCCTAGGAGAGATCGGGTTGGCTGACCCGATCTCTCCTAGGGGAGGTCGGGTGTGGCCACCCAACCTCACCTAGGTGAGTTTGCCCCGGCCGGACGAGCGCTCCGGCCTCGTCCGAGCCGTTGATGTGTTCGCGAAGTGTTCGGGTTGAAGTTTCGATTTACAATCGTTAATGGGATGATAAAAATACAACGGTTTGGAAGTCAAAGGGTTCAAATTGGGCGTATATCCATCACATGCCCCCGAGTCAACCAATGGCTTAACCCTTGATTGACTCTATTTCGGGATGGTATGACACGCGCCATTTGAAACCGGGATTTTACCTTCTTGTCTGAATGTTCGCTTACCCATAGATGCATGCCTCTGACTCTGCCCCCTGCCTTATGAGATAGAGGAATTGTAAACGTCAGAGTAGCACGGACGTGTGCCTAGGCACGCGTCCGTCTGAGATAGGAGTAATAAACTTATCCTTGCTACAGATGCGTACTCAAAAAATACACACTTGCACAGGGGTGTGATACGAATGCAACTACATGACTTATGCTTCAAATTCGTGCCGGGATTCTATCTAAGTGAGGAAAAATTTAATTTTGGCCAAAATTTTTCCTAAGTATGGAATGCTCAAAAATAAAACTATCTTGATAGTTTTTCTAAGTATGGAGATATACTTAACCATAGTTGAAAAGGATAAAAATGATGGTTTTTCCTTGGCCCTTAGATTTTATTTAAAGATAGATGGAGGGTGGTGATTAAAACCCTCTAAAAAACCCTATCATCCTTTTAACATAAAAGAGAGTTAGAGAAATACCTTAGGGAGTCACCATAGCCACCATCCTCCCTCTTCACTCACCCTTGGAGAGCAAGAAAAGTTTGAGAGCACCCCCAAGGTTAGGGCCGGCCAGAATTCCGGCAAGGGACCCGAAATTCCGGCCAGCAACTCCGGCGGGAGGAGACCACCAGCACGGGACAGAGCCGGCCAGTGGATTGGTGACTCGAGACGCCGTCGTGGAGGCGGGACGGGCCAGCAGCGGCGCGAAGGAGCAGCTGGCGGAGGTGGAGCCTGGTCCGACACAGGCGGTCGACGGCAGGGGAGTCCACTGGAGGTTCGATTGGCGACGGCGGCGCGGCATTGGACGGACGGCGGTGGTCGACGGCGAACTCACCTCCGACGACGACGGTACCAAATCCAGCGGGGGTTGTCAACGGCGATAGGAAGCAGCTCCGGCGTGACCCTCGGCGGCTTCCGGCGACGGTGGGGCGACTGAAAACTGTTCCGGCGACGACGGGGTTCGATCTCCGGCGAGGACCTGATTTCCGGCCACGCCCAAATTCGAATTCCGGACCCGTTTATCACATCGGGTCGGGTTTTCCGAAGGTCCGCTCTTTTTCCTTTTCGTTACCGTACAAAATGTCGATTTTTGAATCGTTGATATTTGATTGCCGATACTTGATTGCCGATGCTTGATTGCCGATGCTTGATTGAACGTGGGATTGTCGTGGATAGCCGTTGGTAGTTGTGGACTTTGGGGAAAAATGTTTGCCGGTCGTCCGGATATGGTTTTTTGTCCGATTGGGCTATCCCGGTCTTGAATTTGATATCGTACCGCCGTTGGTGTGTTAATCTTCGTTGGAGGGTATAATGGTAATTTTTTCCAAAACCCGACCTTAGGCTCGGATAAATTATTCAACTTGGTTGTCGTGGTGTCCTTGGCTCATGTTGACTATCTTTGCTGGGTGTCTTTGGATCTTTGATTGTTGTCGTTGGTCGGGTGTCGGAGTGTTTCCGGTTCTTCGGAAATTTTCCTTATCTTGATATTTGTCGTGTCGTGGTAGGTACTATACTCCTGGTGGTGTCCGCGCACGCAGACTCTTCAGAGACGTCGTATTCTCCGAAGGATGAGTGAGTTCCTTTTCTCTTCCTTTTTGATCGCATTACTTCCTTTCCTACTGCTAGCTTAGTACCGTGACCTTCATTGGGGTGTTAGTCGAAATTTGATTCGTACTTTGGGATTTCCTGTTACCTTTGCCTTAGGTCTTGCTATCCTGTCGGAGAACCATCTCACTAGGTCCGATTACAATGAACATGTTACCCTAGGAGATATCTGTCCCCTAGATGAGCCTTTGTATCCTTTTCTCCCCTCCTTGGGGAATACTCGCGAGACGGAGCCTCCTATAGGGAAGGTCGCCGTGTACCCTTCCCAGATCCGGTTCGGGCTGAGGTTGCCTTACTGTGACGAGCTTATAGAGTTGAGCAGGTTCTTCAGGATTTCTCCTGTGAACCTTGCCCCCAGTGCCCTCCGTGTCTAGGTGGGCTTCCGGGTATTGTGCCATTGGTACTCCTGGAAGTACTCCCTCGTTCTATTCCGATGCTTCTACCGGTTCCAGTACCAGACGAAGGTGGGGTTCGCGAGTTTCGTAACTCGCCATCCGACCTTCAAGGATCCCCGATTTGCTGATTTCGGGTTGAGTGGGATCGAGTGGGATACCTCCCTCCGTTTCGTGACCCGGAGTGACAATTCGGCCAGTCACTGGGCTAAGCATTACTTCTTCATTACGGATCGATACGTTACTTGGTCGATCTTGAATGAGGATCGGTCCGATGGTTGGCCTGCTTTCGGAGAGTTCTCTTCAGTTGATTTGAAGACTATGAAGATCATTCACGAGAGCAACAGGACTCGGTCATACTGCCCCGTGTCCTTAGTGACTGAGACGGATCTTTACGAGGCCGGGATCAGTTTGACTCCTGACTCCGGGGGTTCGGTATGTCACTTGGTCTTTCCATCTTTATTTACCTTCTGCTCTTCCTTTGTAGGTTGGTTTCATGGAAAAACCTATAACGTGCAGGGAGCCCCTGTTGATCTGAGCAAGAGGAAGGCTCCTTCTAGTTCCGCTCTGAAGAAATCCCCCCTGCCTGGGAAGAAGGCTGGGGCCTCTGGTATGCTTTCTCCTATTTGCTTCTTTATGGTTTAACTTATGTTTTCCTTATCTTGTTTTTCTTACCTTGCTAGGGCGCTCCCCCTTGGTGACTGAGAGGGTCGTCTCTGTTGGCAGAGATTTTAGACCTTCCAAGTCCAAGCCGCGGAGATCTGATTCTGAGGCCGGGGCCTCGGCTGCTAAGAGAAAGAAGGCCGTGGATCCTGCTTCGCCTACTGCTCGTCCTCCGACCCTATCTCGTGATAAGGAGATGGTGGTCGAAGAGGTGCCTTCCCTGGCTGACAAAGGGAAGCGACCTGCTGGTGGTGGTTCCCCTGCCCCCCAGCCGAGGTCACGGTCCTCAGGTATGATCTCTACCTTGTTGCTGATCCTTCTATTTTTATATTCTCCTTTGACTTGCTTTGCTTGTGTAGGTGGGCCTCCGGCTTTAAGTCAGAAGGATTTCGCACGTCTTACTGATGAAGATGTTATTGGGTCTGAGTGGACTCCCTTCGCTGGTCTGAAGGAGTTCCACCTCGATAGCACCTCCTCTTTGCGGACTCCTGAGGTTGGCGTCCGCGTACTCCGCGGCGCCATCCCCCCTGGCGATCGTGTTGCTCCGCCCAAGTCTCCTGGGGAGACTCGGCGCTTTGTTCAGGGGGTACTTTCTCGTTATGCACCTGTGAGTTGCTCCTTGCTTTCCTCTTATTACTTTCATAATGGCTATCTTTCGGTTACTCATCCCTTGTTTGAATTGTTAGGGTATGTCTGACATGGTGAACATGTCTTCGCTCGTGCTCGAGTTATCTGACGAGAGGAAGACCCTTGAGGACAGCCAGGTCTCTCTCAAGGCGGAGGTCGCCACTGCTGCTGAGAAGGCGCGATTATCTGATTTGAGGATGCAGGAGCTCCGGGACCAGGTGTCCTTGCTTGAGACTACTGTGGGCAGTTTGCGCCGGGAAGCTGAGGTTGCCGCGTCGCTCCATTCTGAGGAGTTGCGGAAGTTGGAGGCTAAGTGTCGGGCGGAGGAGAGGGCTGTCGCGGTGTCTGAGTACAAGGCCTCCTCTGCCTTCACCGCCGATTATAGCGCGCGTCTCACTCAAGAGATGAACCAGTTCGGTGAGTATCTGGTTGATCACATTTTCCGCATTGATCCTCAGTTCCCGTTTGGTGACCTTGGTGACTTTGGGCCATACGCCACTGGCTACGTGACTGTTCTGATGGGTCAGGCTGCTGTTGCAGACGAGCCTGCCCCTGCCCAAGTGGATGCTACACCTGTGGAGATTGGTACCTCAGACTCCTCCTCTTCATCCATTTCCGCTGGCGGTTCAGCTTCAGGGGGTGAGGGTGACTCCCCCGAAGGTTCTGACTGACGTGTTTATCTCATGCTATCCTTGTATATATAACTACACTCCTTCTCCCCTTGTATGGGTTGAGTGTCTTTTGAGATTGTGATGGTGTTTGTTGTTACTTTCCTTTGCCGCATTGTGTTGTTGACTACGTGGTTCGTTTGCCTTTACATTAGTGCTTCTCATGTTTTTGTATATATCTCTTTGGTTATGGGCTCTTCTCTTGATGTGTTTCCTTTACTTGTCTTTCTTTCGTGCTTTCCTTCATGTCTTACCTGCCATTTCATAAAGAAAAAACATTACTTGTTCTTCACATTACTTTACTTAGAAATTTCTTTCTCATGGTATCCTTCTGAGCATGGTATCCTTCTAAGCATGGTATCCTTCTAAGCATGGTGTGATGATCTCTTCTGATACCCCTTACACGGTATACGTTGTACTGTTAGACCAAAGATACGCTCTTGGTGGGCGTCGAAATCTGTTCACGAGACAGGCTCTCGGACGGCACTTAACGTTTCACAGGATAGGCTCCCGGAGGGCTCAAGTTAGACCAAAGATACGCTCCTGGTGGGCGTCGAACTGGTAGTTTGAAATCTACCTCAAGATACGCTCTTGGGGGCGTCGAACTGGTAGTGTTTTTTCTACCTCAAGATACGCTCTTGGGGGCGTCGAATCTGGTAGGTTGCAAATCTACCTCAAGATACGCTCCTGGGGGCGTCGAATTCGTAGTTTTTGGAAACCACTCTCAAGATACGCTCTTGGTGCGTCGAATTCGTAGTGTAATAACTACTCTCAAGATACGCTATTGGGGGCGTCGAAGGTCGTAGTATGAACACTACTCTCAAGATACGCTCCTGGGGGCGTCGAAGTTCGTAGTTTTTGGAAACCACTCTCAAGATACGCTCTTGGTGCGTCGAAGGTCGTAGTGTAATAACTACTCTCAAGATACGCTCTTGGGGGCGTCGAAGGTCGTTGTATGAACACTACTCTCAAGATACGCTCTTGGGGGCGTCGAATGTCGTAGTATGGAAACTACTCTCAAGATACGCTCTTGGGGGCGTCGAATGTCGTAGTATGAAAACTACTCTCAAGATACGCTCTTGGGGGGGTCGAACCTGTCATTGACTTGAAGTTATATCTGTGTAAGGATAACTTCGTGTGTATACCACTACATTCACTGGAAAATACTTTTGAGTAACTACTACTCCCTTAGGAGCATTCATGTTTTTGTACACTTGGGATGCCTTGGTGCACCAAGACATCCTTTGTAGGAATGAAAGATAGTTGTAGAGTTGGAGTAACTTCGTGAGTTCTCCTTCTCAAAAGTTGTTTTTTTTGAAAAGCTTGTAAAGCTGAAACATGCAAAATGCTAGATATGAAACTAAGGATATGGGGTGGCCACTGTGTCTGTTGCCACGTACTCCTTGAAGCCTCCATTGTAAATCATTTCTTCCACTTCCACCTTCAACACCATGCAGTCATTGGTTTGATGCCCCCAGGTCCCATGGTACTCACACCAACCATGTGCATCTCTTCCTAGGAAGGCCTTGCCTTCCTCCCTGCATGTTGGTAGCTCTTGCTTGAGGTGCTTGTGGAAAATTTCTTCTATGCTGAGTGTGAGGGGTGTGAATGTGAAATTGACACCTCCTCCCAATGTGTCCATTTCTTTTCCTCTCTTTGGAACCTCATCCAACTGCTCCGCTTCCTGTGCAAATGCCCTGTCCAGCCTTGCCTTGAGCTCTCTCATTGTGCTCGTCATGACCATCTCATAGAGCCCTCCATAGGCCCCGAATGAGTTTGGATGCATGTTTCTAATGAATGCCCTTACTGCTTCTCCCCTTGTGATGTCCATGTTGGCACCATAATTGAAGAATCTCTGGAAATAGCTTGATATAGACTCCTGCGGCATTTGCTTGATATCATCTATGTAGCGGAAGCCTCTTAGGATGGAGTTCCTTGTTCTGTTCCCTATTGTGGTATCTGGCTGCCAAGGTATGGATGTCACCTTCACAGCCTTGCTCCTGTGTCTCCTTGTAGGCACTGTTTGAAAAAACTGCCTGCTCAGACGGAGTGTCACTCCACTCCTCCTCCTTCCTTGCCTTTGTCTCCCTCCCCTCCTTCTTCTATCCTGGTTGGCTCCTACCATGACCACAGCCACTGTGTCTGTTCCGTGTGATCCACGTCTCATTGAGTTGACGTAGCATTGCCTTGCGGTACGTTGATCACCCAGGACCTCTCCAACCCCGTTCTCCGTAATGTACTTCAGCTTCTGGTGAACAGTGGATGGCACTATTTCATATGGGTTTATGGTTGTCCTTCCTAGGATCCCATTGTAGGCTCCCAGGCTTTCAACCACCAAGAAATTGACATTTACCTTCAGCTGGGTCCATCCCTGGCCCATGGTTACTGGTAGGGTTATCATTCCCAGGGGGTAACTTGTTGCCCCTGAGAAGCCAACTAGAGGGAAGTTGACCGGTTTGATGTCTGCTTTGGTTTTCCCTATCTCCTCTAACACTCTCAAGCTTAGGAGGTCAGCCGAGCTGCCCCCATCCACCAAAATTCTCTTTACATCAAAATTGTCAATATCTAAAGTAATAACTAGGGCATCGTCATGTGGAAAGACAATGTGGCTTTTGTCCTTCTCCAAGAACTCGATCTTCACTTCTTCTCCTTCTCTTGGCCTTTTTCTCCACCTTGGCACTGAGCTTAGCTTGGATGCATAGACCTCTCTTGCATTAGCAGTTGGGCCACTCGATGCTACTCCTCCATGTATCATATTTATGACTCCTCTTTTGTTGGGTGGAGGGTTGTAGTCTATCATTCCCTTGCCCTTGTCTTTCTGTGATGGCCCTAGTTGCATACTGTTGCCCCCATGGTCTACGAATTGCTTCAGTTCTCCCCTCTGGACAATGTTGTTTATGCTTAGCTTTAGGCTAAAGCATTCATTTGTGTCGTGACCATAAGCCTCATGGTTGTCACACCATCTATCCTTGTGATTTCCTACCATTGGGGCTCTCCACCTTGCAGGGGGTGACCAAAGCTTTTGGTTCCGCATCTCTCTAAGTACGGTGGCTGGAGTGGCGTTCAGTGGGATGAACTTAATGACGTTTATTTCTCTAGCCTTTAAGGGTTCACCCATTTGGTTTCTTTGCTGCGGCGGACGCCATTCCTGCTGCCTTGCATGCTGCGGTGCCTGTGGTGGCTTGCCTTTGTTTGGCTTTTGGTTATCCTCCTTGGCTGCTTGGATTTTGGCCTTCTTGCTTGCCCTGTGCCTCTCAAGGTCAATATGCGTTTTAACTCTTCCTGCAAGCTCCTCCAAGGTGCTTGCTGGCTTTTTGGCCATCTTTTCAGCCAATGTTGACCCAAAGCGACCTAAGTTTCCGATGAAGGCTCGTATTATCTCCCCTTCGGTGATGTCTCCCTGGATATCTGCAATATTCTGGTTGAACCTAGTATAGTAGCTGGCCAGGGATTCATCGTATTCTTGTTTCACATCATCAATGGAGCTTGTTCCCTTGAGGAGTTTCCTCTCCCCTAGGTATCTCTGCAGAAACTTAGCTTTTAGCTGCTCCCATGAGTGGATGCTCTCAGAGGGCAGGCTGAAGAACCAATGTGAGGCCACCCCTGTTAGGGTGTTCGGAAACAAGAGTGCCTTGTATCTGTCATCAGTTGTCCTCCCAAATAGGGAGGCCTCATGCTGTTGGATATGCTCTAGGGGGTCTCCCTTCCCATTGTACTTTGCAATTTGCACAGTGTGCAGGGAGTCTGGCACCCTGTTCATCTCCAGCTCCCTTGTGAAAGGGTGGTTCGTCTTGTCACTTAGACAATGCAGGCTGGGTTTCTTTGACTCATTCAATTTCCGGGTTATCATGGCTTCTATCTCCTCCGGGGTGATCATCACCTGTGCCGGAGTATAACCCCTCTGATACCCGCTGTAGTTGTAGACTGGGCTTACTGGGTTCCCTTGTCCTTCCTGGTATGGACTGTAGGTGTACCCTTGATACGCCTGCTGGGGTCCTTCATGGAAGTCTTGCCTCCTTGGAGGTCTTGTTTGTCTTTCCTCCCCAAGCGGGGTGTAAGCCCTGTTGCTCTGCTGTTGCCTAGGAGGCACAAATTGTTGCCTTCCCTCTGGGGGTGGCTCCTGGTAATATCTTCTTTGTTCCTCTCGCTGCCCTGCTCGAGGGTGCGAGTAGTACTCTTCTGCTGGGATCTGCTCCTCTTCATGAGCTTCAGTGTAAGTTCCTTGGGTGTATGCCGGCCTTGCATACGCTGTGTGGGCGCGGTTGCCATCTCTCTGTGCCGGCATCCCGTATGGGTACCTTTGGGGTTGCTCTTCATAATAGTATCCCTCAGGGGGTGCCGTGTTGTGGGAAGGCACTCCCTGTTGTTCTCTTTCTCTCTGTGGCCTTCTTGCCCGGGGGGTGGAGGCTGTGGAGGACTCAGCCCCAGCTGGGCGTGAAGGTCCTCCCTCCTGGTTGTTCTGTTGCTGAGGTGGCTGTGGTATTTCTTGGGGCTCTGGATGCATTGGTTGCTTCCCAGGGTTAGGCTGCCTCCCTGGGGGTATGGGTTCTCTTCTCCGCCCATTGCCCCCGGGTGGGCGTTGGTGCCTGGACACCCTACTGTTCGTCATAGCTCGTGTAATAGCCAGGCTTTCTGTTCGAAGCCCACAGACGGCGCCAAGTGTTAAGTTATGAGATCTAGGTCAACGGGTGGTCGGCTTTGATCTCGCTCCTTACTGGGGATGTGTGTGATCCGGTGTTTCTGAGTTGCCTTGTCTTAGCCTATCTTCTTCTTTCCTTCTTTCCTTCTTTTGCTTCTTCTCTCCTTCTACCCTGCAGAAGGGGCAATACCAGACACGAAGGGGGGGGTGGTGCCTGGTGAACCCTCTCCGATGCCTAAGTCAGTATTCTTCTAGAGAGATAAAGCTAGAGAGATGTCAGAGCTAAATTGTCCAAATGGCCAAGATGATCAAATGAGTTGTGAAGGTGGGGTATTTATAGGCAACGGTGTCATTAAGGTGGCTTAATGACATCGTTAACCTTTAAACACAATTAATTAACCTTTAAGCGCATAATTAAGACCTTAGGATTCGGAGAAGGTAGGCGGCGTGAACCGAGTGTGGGTGTCCGAAAATAGCGCAGGGGCCCTTGGGGGGGGGGGGAGAAATCCGACCCCCAAGGGTAGGGGTTGGGTAAGGGCATCCAACCCCTCCTAGGGGGGATGGGGTTGGCCAACCCCATCCCTCCTAGGAGAGATCGGGTTGGTCCACCCGATCTCCCCTAGGAGAGATCGGGTTGGTCCACCCGATCTCCCCTAGGAGAGATCGGGTTGGTCCACCCGATCTCCCCTAGGAGAGATCGGGTTGGCTGACCCGATCTCTCCTAGGGGAGGTCGGGTGTGGCCACCCAACCTCACCTAGGTGAGTTTGCCCCGGCCGGACGAGCGCTCCGGCCTCGTCCGAGCCGTTGATGTGTTCGCGAAGTGTTCGGGTTGAAGTTTCGATTTACAATCGTTAATGGGATGATAAAAATACAACGGTTTGGAAGTCAAAGGGTTCAAATTGGGCGTATATCCATCACTTGCCAAGATGTCCGAATGGAGGTGGGGTATTTATAGGCAACGGTGTCATTAAGGTGGCTTAATGACATCGTTAACCTTTAAACACAATTAATTAACCTTTAAGCGCATAATTAAGACCTTAGGCGGAGAAGGTAGGCGACGTGAACCGAGTGTGGGTGTCCGAAAATGGCGCAGGGGCCCTTGGGGGAGGAGAAATCCGACCCCCAAGGGTAGGGGTTGGGTGAGGGCACCCAACCCCTCCTAGGGAGGATGGGGTTGGCCAACCCCATCCCTCCTAGGAGAGATCGGGTTGGCCGACCCGATCTCTCCTAGGAGAGATCGGGTTGGTTCACCCGATCTCCCCTAGGAGAGATCGGGTTGGCTGACCCGATCTCTCCTAGGGGAGGTCGGGTGTGGCCACCCAACCTCACCTAGGTGAGTTTGCCTCGGCCGGACGAGCGCTCCGGCCTCGTCCGAGCCGTTGATGTGTTCGCGAAGTGTTCGGGTTGATGTTTCGATTTACAATCGGTAATGGGACGATAAAAATACAACGGTTTGGAAGTCAACGGGTTCAAATTGGGCGTATATCCATCAGCCTTAAGTGGTGTAGTTAAATCGCCTTAAGTGGTGTAGTTAAATCGCATTAAGTGGCGTGGTTCCGCCTTAAATGGCACGATTAAATCGCCTTAAGTGGTGTGGATAAGTTGCCTTAAGTGGCACGATTAAATCGCCTTAAGTGGCGTGGTTCCGCCTTAAATGGCACGATTAAATCGCCTTAAGTGGCGTGGTTCCGCTTTAAATTGCACGATTAAATCGCCTTAAGTGGTGTGGATAAATTGCCTTAAGTGGCACGATTAAATCGCCTTAAGTGGCGTGGTTCCGCCTTAAATGGCACGATTAAATCTCCTTAAGTGGCGTGGTTCCGCCTTAAGTGGCACGATTAAATCGCCTTAAGTGGTGTGGATAAGTTGCCTTAAGGGGCACGATTAAATCGCCTTAAGTGGTGTGGGTAAAATGTCTTAAGTGACGCGTCGAAATTACTCTAAGTGATTTGATCGAATTGCCTTAAGTGGCGTAGTTAATTCACCTTAGGTGGTGCAATGGTAATCGGGACCAGAAGGGATTGATATTATAAAGATCCAAAAGGTTCACGACAAAAGAAGGAAATTACAAGGATTCGAAAATAAAGCAATTAAGCTTGATCCTTGGCAGCGTCGAGGGGAGCAGGGTCCACGAGGTCTGTGGCAGAAGGCTCCGTGATCGGAGGATCGGATCCTGGAAGATTGGCCGCAGGAGGATCGGACCCTTGGAGGTCAGCCGGTGAAGAGTCGATTATCGGGGGGATCAGTTGTTGGGAGATCTGCACTGGGAGGCTCCACCGTGCCTTCAGCACCCCCAGCCCCCTCAGAGGTGTTAGCCCCGTCGCTCTCCTCGGAAAGGTTGAAATACCTCTCCGCGAAGGGGGCGAGAGTCTGAGACTTGGTGAAGTCGATGGCACCACCATACTCCAGATGGAACTCTTCGACAGCATTAAGCAGGGTGGTCTCCACCTCCGTCGTACAGAACTTCAACGCATCCACTTGGAAAGCTTCGGAGCCCCGATAATCTTCCCGTCCCTTGGCCTCAGCCTCGGCCAGCTTGGTGGGAAACTCAGCGAGTTCCCGCTCCATCTATCGGGACCGATTGGCGAGAAGGACTTTCTCAGCCTCCAGCCCCGCCTTGGCATCCTCAGGGCCTTCTTCTCGAGGACAGGCCTGTCCCGATCCTCCGCGCGCCCCTGCTGCTCTTCCTGGAGCTTTTGACGCTCCTGCTTCAGCAGCCTCTCAAAGTCGTGGACCTACCTCAGGAGGTCCCGAGTCTTCTGGCTCCTTAACCAACTTCCCCTTCGAAGATTTGGAGGCAGCCAGATCCTTCTTGAGCTTGGCCAAGACCTCGGGGGCCGCCTTGGCTCGCTCCTGCTCCAGGGCCTCCTCCAGGGCCAGGACGTACCCGAAACAGCGGTGTTGGTCCGCAATTTCCTGTGAAGAAGAAAGGAAGAGGTCAGTACGCGAAAATATTCTGCCTTACATGTACTAAGTGTAAAAACAGGAAACCTTACCTCCACGCGACGAACGGCCATGGCGCGAATGTCCGCGTGGATGTCCTCTCGAGCCAAGGACAGCGGAAGCTTCATAGATGGCGGAACTGAACCTGCCAGCAGGTGCAGACCCAGTTCCGATGATACATCATCCCGACGTAGCGGGACCCCCCGCAACGACTCGATCGGAGTCCAAGGAGCCGCCGCCTGGTCGGGGGAGTAAAGCTGGTAGAAGCTCCCGTCCAAGGGAAGAGGGGGAACGACGCCCAGAGTGTCGGAGGTGCGGGCCTCCGAGCCGCCATGAGAACCCGCCGTCCCCTCGGGAGTCAGGCTCAAGACTGGCGAAAGCTGCTGCGCCGGAGAAGATGGAGGCAGCCCTTCGGGAGTCGGCTCTAGCGGGGTCTGCCTCGCCCCCCGACGACGAACCAGGGGCTGACCCTCGCTTGCCTCCTCGGAAGAGTCAGAGATATCCAGGTCAACCACCCGACGGAACCGTCCGTCGAGGCATCTTCAGTCCCCGATCCTCCTGGGGCTGGGAGAGAAAGGAGGGGCTCTCCGACCTGGGCGTCGGAGGGTGGCACCTCCGCCGAAGCTCCAGCTCCCGATCGAACTGCAGCTGGAGGACGAGAAACTTCAGAAAGAAAATCAGGAAGTTGATCAGGATCCTTACACCAGATGACGCGACAGGAGAGATACTGGTCCTTCCCGTAATAATTGTAGTAACCCGCTTTGAGAACGCGGGGAGTTTCCCCTTGCAGGATGCGTTTGATCCCTTCGATCCTGGCTCCCTTATCAGAGGGGATTAACTCCTCGGGAATACGCCTCCTGTACAATCGAATTGCTAAGCGGAGCTGTTTACCTTCCTCGGGAGTCTTGGTGTTGAAGATCTGCTCCATCTTCTCCACCCGGGCCCGCTTGATCTGCTCCGAGGTGGGAGGTGCCGATGAGGAGGCGGCCCTCTTTGAAGACTTCCTCTTCCTCGCGGGGCGTGGGACAGCATCAGTCTCCGCCTGCTTAAGCACGAGATTGGTCAGCAATGATACCTTCTTAGCTGCAAAGACGAAAACCAAAGTGCAGTTAGAATATTAACCATGGAACGAGGTTAGAAGGGTCGTCGAAGAGTTGACCCCCGGAGACGACATCAAGGAGTCGGATCCCGGTCAGAACCAGGTCCCGCTCCCCGATGGAGTTGACATCGAGGGGAGCGAAAGAGTCCCCCCAACGATAAAGCTGGATGCAGTGGAGAATCTGGAAATCCTCCTCGGAGTCAGTGTGAAAAGCGGGAGCAGGGTCCGCCTCAACCTCCCATCGGGGCCATGGGATGGAGCTGTTTCGGATGAAGAAATAATTCCTCTTCCAGCCACTGTAGCCGGGCCCCGAGTCAGTGATGAGCCCCCGACCCTTGGCGACCTTCCAGGTGTCACCATTCCAGCTGTACCGAGAGAGCTGCGCCTTGCTCCATTTAGGCATCCGCGGGTAGAAGGCGCAGACCCCGGCATCATTGCATTTCATCTCGTAGAAGGTCCGGAAGAGTCGGAAGCTGTAGGTCCACTGTTGGCGAAGACAGAGAACAAGGCATTCCACACACGGATGGCGTGGGGGGAGAAATTAGTCGGATGTGTTTTGTAATATTCACACATCTCGACTAAATTCCCGCAGAAGGGGAATCGGATCCCTGCCGATATTTGCCCGGTGGAGACAAATACCTCCCCTTCCCGGGGACGAGTGACCACAGGGTCACCCGGGACGCGAGGCCAAGGAAAAGGGAAGCGAGGCTCCCAGGTGGAAGTAATACACCCCTCTCGGAGAGCTGCATCATAGGCGGTGTCTGAAATCTCATTACAAGCATAATCGAACTTGAAGGGCTTCCTCCCCCCAGAACCGGACTCACCTTCTGGAAAATAATCAGAGCAAGAAAAGGCACAGTTGATTTCTGTAAAAGTCTGGGTAAGTTGATTGAGGTAAAAAGAAAAACTATGCTAACAAGTCTTTTCGGAATCGAAGGAGGAAATCTTACCAGACTTGTTGAATCGGAGAAGAAAGGATGATCTTGATGGTCAGAGATCCTGGTCGCCGGAGTATTGATCAGAAATAGAAAGGAGAGCTTGAGCATTTGAAAACACGGAGAATAAAACAGTAAAGGAGAACTGAATATTGCCAAGATTTGGGGTTTTATAGGGGAGAGGACAGCCAAAGAAACGTTGCAATCTGAACCGTTGAAGATAAAACGCCTCAACCTGAATCGTCGAAACACTAGAGACAAAAACGGCTAGAAAGTGCTTTTTCAGAAGAAAAAAAAAACAGGCACGGGTACCCAAACCGTCGCTTCGTCACCTGCTGCATTTAATAGTTGAGTGACCGAGAAATCTTTTCGGATTCGGTGGTTATCCTCGGAATATCGGGGAATCTTGGAGGAGGAGATCTGCTTCAGAAGATTTTTCGTAAAGTCAAAAGCCTCTGATGTCGATATCGGGGGGTACGGAACTGGAAGACACGACGAACTGTAAGTCCCTCATGTCTTGGGGGGAAATGATGGGTTTCGATATAGCCGTTAGGCCCATTAACGGCGACTAAACGGCGAAGTAGGCCCACTGGGCACCAAACGAGGCTTAGAAGACCAATACGAGGGGTCCCGACAAGGTCGGTCCCGATATATGAGCTGAACGCTCCCGATGTTATGCCTTTAAGTAGGCCCCGATGATATGCCTTTGAGTAGGCCCCGATGATATGCCTTTTAGTAGGCCCCGATATTAAATCCCTGAGAATGCTGGCCCTGTCCCGATGACGAGGGGCCCCGAGCGGTGACCAAAGGAGATAACTCTGGAGTCCCTGACTTCCGTCGGGACTTGCCACCAGAGCACGAGGCTGAGAAACACGTCCACTATCAACATAGTGGGGAAGTGGCCGGAAAAGACGGAACGTGGGTTACTGGCCGAGATAAACGGAACGTGGCAGTTATCCCAACAGGTAACTGAGGTAACCCCTCCCCTATATAAAGGAAGGAGTTACCTCAAGATTGACACGTTCACATACTTACATACTGATACTTGCTTGTCTGCCTCGAGATACTCATTTAAGCATCGGAGAGGGATTCTGGGTCACCGCCCGGTCTATCCCCTTCTTGCAGGATTACTTGGAGCGAAGGAGTTCGGACTTCCGTCAAGAACGTACCGGAGTTCCAACCGTGATCCAACATGCCCCTTCTTGGTTTTTACCATCATGTCGTCGACGTAAGCCTCCATGTTTCTTCCTATCATGGATTTGAAAAGTTTATTTACCGTCCGTTGATAGGTGGCCCCCGCATTTATCAAACCAAAGGGCCTGACAGTGTAATGATAGATATCGCTGTCTGCGTAGAAGGCGGTGTGAGCCTCATCTTTGGGATGCATTCAAATCTGGTTGTAACCGGAATAGGCGTCCATAAAGCTTAAGAGCTCATGTCCTGAAGTGGCGTCGACTAGCTGGTCGATCCTTGGGAGGGGATAGGAATCATTTGGGCAAGCTTTATTAAGATCTCGAAAATCCACACACATCCTCCATTTCTTACTAGGTTTTCTTACCAATACTGGGTTGGCGACCCATGTTTGGAATCGTATCTCTTTTACGAAACCTGCTTCCACCAATTTTCCCACCTCTTGACGGATCACGACCTTCTTTTCTGCCCCCATAGATCTTCTTTTCTGGGCAATGGGTTTTATGGCTGGGTCTATCCTTAACTCATGGGAGATAATATCGGGACTGATTCCTGGCATGTCGCTGGGTTCCCAGGCGAATAACTCTTTGTACTTTCTGAGGAGAGTCGTTATCCTCCTCGCCTGTTCCGGGTTTAAAGCGGCCCCGATTTTTACTTTCCTTTCTGTTCCCTCCAAGACGACCTCTACCAACTCCTCCATAGGGGCCGGTCGTCCACTCTCTTCTCGCGGATCTTCTTCCGCAACTATAGAGAGAGTTTCTCTTTGATTTGATCTCTTGAGGAGGTCGACATAACATTGTCGAGATATCTCCTGATCGCCCCAGACTTCTCCTAACCCATGGTAAGTCGGGAACCTCATGACTTGGTGGAAAGTCGATGGTACGATGTGGTTGGGGTTGAGGGTGGTTCTCCCCAGTATCACGTTGTAAGCACCAATTTGGTCGACTACTACAAAACGAACCTGCAAATGGAGCGTTTTCCACCCTTGACCTAAAACCATGGGAAGCTGGATTGCTCCTAGAGGGTAAGTCGTCCTTCTCGCCAGTCCCACTAAAGGAGAAGTCATCTCTTTCAAGTCTTCCTTCTTGTATCCCATACCAGTGAGAACTTTGAGAGTGATCACGTCGGCGGAACTTCCTCCATCTACAAGTACTCATTTAATATCTGAATTATTTATTCGAGCAGTTATTACCAGGGCATCCTCGTGGAATGGCAAGACCTCTGAAAGATCTTCTGTCGAAAAGGTGATCGCCATTGGCTCTATGTCTCTTGCCCTTTTCGAGGAGAGCTTTGGCGAGATGCACTGGACGGCGTATTGATCCATGGCCGAGCTTATTTCTCCCCCAGCCGCGAATCCTCCCGATAAAATGTTGATGTCGTTTCCCGGGGGCGTTCTCCATCTTCTCGACTCGTGTGCTCGATGTCGATGATGGCGTTGGATTTCCTCTTGCATAAATTCCAACTCTCTTCTTGCGAGGAGGCAATCCTCAGTGCTATGCCCCTCCTCTTGGTGATGTTCACAATAGGGCAAAGAACGGTTTTCTCCTGCTTCTTGAAGCCTTTCCAATCTTTGTTGCGTCCGTCGATACCCCCAGCATTGACGAGCCTTCTCCTCGTCGCCGCCGAGCTTCTGGTGGTATACTGCGAGCTGCTCGACTTTGTTCCACCTCTACGTGGAGATTTATTCGTTCCATCAGTTCTTCTAAACTTTCCATAGGTTCGGTATACTGGGTGATGACTAAAGTGTGGGACTGGGGTCCCAGACCTCTGAAGAATATTCGAATGGCCTCTCTTTCAGTACACTCGCCTCTGGTGTATCCTGTTTCGAATCGTCTGGAATAACTTTCTAGAGTCTCATTTGACCCTTGAAATATCCCTTCCGCGAGGCGTCGCAGATCTTGCCTGATTCGACTTCTGGATGGGGCCATGACTTTTTGATCTGCTTCCCACATACGGCGCCAAATGTTGGGATCAAAATGACGTGGCCACAAACTTCACGGAATGGACTTCTAGGCTTCGCCTTGGACGTAGCTCTCTCGAGGACTTGATTTCCTCCGGGAGACTTTTAAGGTCGAGCACCTAAAAAGGGTGGGGATGGCCCCTGATTCCACTCCGAAGCTTAAGTTAGTAATGTATTTTAGAGTGTAATATATAAGTATATCAAAGCAGATTAGCTTTAATTGAATAAGATAGGTCCCTATTTATAGGGGAGTTTACCAACTTTGTAGAGGCGGCTACTGGCCTCTGATTGGTTGCCTAGGGGCGGCAATCAGCCCTTTGTGATTGGCTGATAGGAGCGGTTGTCAGTCAGCTGGTGACAAGCAGGTCGCCACCTCATGTTTACTTCGGAGGAAGGTTTTCCTTTTAAGCAGGTGACAAGCAGGTCGCCACCTGTCTTTACTTCGAGGGAAGGTTTTCCCTTGGAGACAGTGGGAAGCAGGTCGCCACCTGTCTTTACTTCGAGGGAAGGTTTTCCCTTGGAGACGGTGGGAAGCAGGTCGCCACCTATCTTTACTTCGAGGAAAGGTTTTCCCTTGGAGACGGTGGGAAACAGGTCGCCACCTTTCCTCTGGAAGATTCTCTAAGTCTCCATAGTCGACCAGTCATTCTTTTAAAGTTGACTTCTTCATGATTGGTAGTCGACCTCTTATCTCCAAATGGTTGGAATAAACAAGAAAGGTCGTCGACTTCTTATCCTCGTCCAGAAAGCGTACTCGACCTATCACCTGTAGGAAATCACCATAGACCAAGAACTTACATACATAGTCGGGTTTATTTATAACCCAACACTCGGCGTCCCTCCTTAAGGCCCTAACGAATTCATTCCTGGTTGTTTTGAGTTCTGCCGACATTGTCGCTAGCCTCACGAAATAGCTTTTTATCAGCATTTCTCATTTTTGTTGGATATCATCCAAGCCTGCACGATTCTTCCCTTCTTTCTCCTTTTCTTTTTTTTTTCTTTTCTTTTCTTTCTTCCTTTGCATTCTCTTCGACTTCTTCCACGTCCTGCTCATTGGGCTCTTGCCTTTTCCTCTTCCTGAAAACCTCAATTGTTACACTTAGGAGTTGGGTAACTGCTCATTTCATCACATCCACCACGTTCTTCCACCCTTGCTTGACCCTTCCCTTCAAATTTCCTTTTGGGGCATCCATAAAGGCGATTGGTAGTCTGTGTTGTGCCTTTCTCCTCATGGAATTCAAGTAGCATTTCCTTGACACTGCTTGGTCCCCCAATACCTCTCCAATGCCATTTGGTGTAGGTAATTTCATCTTTTGGTGGACGGTTGATGGGACTATGCGATTTGGGTTGATGGTTGTGCGGCCCAATATTCCGTTGTATGCCCCTAACTCTTCAACCACCACAAAGGTTATTTTCAAGTGGACTTGTGTCCAACCTTCGCCCAAGGTTACTTGAAGGGTTATGATCCCAAGAGGGAATGTGGTTGCTCCTGCGAAGCTCACCAAAGGGAAGTTAACAGGCCTGAGATCCCGCTCTGTCCTTCCTAATGCTCTAACCACGTCGATGTGAAGGATGTCTGTGGAGCTGCCTCCGTCCACTAACATTCTTCTTAAGTTGCAGCCGACAATATCCATCGTGATTACCAAAGCATCATCATGTGGATATACCACATACTCTAAGTCCTCGTCCGAGAATGTTATTTTCATGTTCTTGACTGGCCTTTGGCGTTTCCCGAACGGTGGCATTTCATTGACTTGGGGCATATATACCTCTCTTGAGTTGGAGGCTTCTCCCCCCGCTGCTAGACCACCATGGATGACGTTAATGATCAATTTTCTGTTTTGTGGGGGGAGGAAGTCCTCCATTTTTTCTTTTCATTTTCCTTTGCCGGTGTACTTTGGTTGAGGGCTCCTATCTCTTTTTCTCTCATCCTTCACAAATTTTTTCAGCATGCCTTATTGGATGAGGTTTTCGATGTCACGTTGGAGGTGGAAGTAGTTATATGTGTGATGTCCATCGGCATTGTGGTATTCACACCACTGTTCTAAGTTATTTCCCATCATTCCCCTTCTTTTTTCCGTTGGCGGAGTCCATATGTTGAACCTCTTCATCTTTTGCAAGATTATTGAGGCTTCCCTTGTTAGAGGAGTAGAGACGATGTTGTGAATGCCTTGGGGTCTTTGTTGCCCTGGGGCGTCCATGTCTGTCTTCTCGGGGCCTGTTGTTGTTGTGGCTGTTGGGATTTTCTTTTTGCTGGTTTGTTCTAATTTTTCTGTGCTTCATAGCCTTTCTTTCGATTTGAGCACGCGCGCTCCAAATCGATATAAGCTTTTACTCTCTCTCCGCCATCTCTTCCAGTGAGTTGATAGGCATTACCTCCATGTTATCCACCAGAGGTGCCCCCTGACGCCCCAGATTTCTTACGAAGACCCGATCTATCTCCCCTTCGGATAACACTGTTGCTATGTCGGAGATATTCTGGTTTAACCTCGTGTAGTAGCTTGCCAAGCTTTCGTCGTACCCTTGCTTTACATCATCTAGTGCGGAGTCTCCCTTAAGGAGCTGCCTTTCCCCTAAGTATTGCTGGATAAACTTGTCCTTCAAGTCTGCCCATGAGGTTATCGATGCCTGTGGCAGACTGAAGAACCAGTATGAAGCATTTCCTGCCAGAGTTGAAGGGAATAGCATTGCAGAGTGGTCCTCCACCGCCGTTCTTCCCAAGAGTGATGATTTGTGCTTCTGGATATGTTGTATTGGGTTTCCTTTTCCGACATAGTCTGGAATCTGACGTGCTGTGACGTTCGGTGGGACCATTACATTGATTAGCTCCTTAGTGAAAGGGTGCGAGGCCCTGTCTCTTAGTTTGTGCATTGCTCTTCCCTTCGAATCTTTGATCTTCTTAGCTATTAGCTCCTCGATTTCCTCCTTCGTGAGGGCTATTACTGCTATGTTCTGCTGCCTTACCTTTTTTGGGCCGATATTTTGTTGGTTGTTTTGGGGCTCAGTATGTCCTTGGCCGTTTTGAGATCCAGCATACCCTTGGCTATTTTGGGGTCCAACATACCCTTGGTCATTCTGGGGTGCCACATATCCTTGGTAATTCTGGGGTCCAGCGTATCCTTGACCGTTGTCTGTCTGGTAATTGGGGTTCCTTTGCTGGTAATATCCCATTCCCTGGGGTTGCTAGTTCAAGGAGTTAGAATATGCCTGCCGGTGTCCTCCCATCGACCTTGGAGGTGACGCTTGGTACCTTTGTTGTTCCTGCCTTACGTGTGTTCTTAGGCGCTCCCTTCTTTCTTGCATTTCCTCTAATGCTGCCATTAGTTCAGGAGTGATGTTGTATGTTCTTGCTTGTTGGGGTGGTTGAGGTTGTGACTGGTTCACCGTTGCTTCCGGGCGGGCATTGGTTGAGGAGTTTTGTTCCTCAGGAGGTGGGTGTTCCTCGTTTCTTGCTCCCTCCTGTTCTCTGTCGATGGTTGCCTGCTGGCTTACCACCGGAACTTGCCTATTTCCCCCTGCGGGTGCTTGGCTGTTTTCCCCCGTGGGTGGCTGCCTGCTCGGCCCTCCAACTTGCCTCCTTGTTGTTGGCATTGATCGCAAGTAGTAGCAACGTGCTTCTTATTCGAGTCCAGTAGACGACGCCAGTGTTTGCACACGAGTCTTCTCTGTGGGCTTCTCCTTCTCGATCTTCTCCTTGATGGGCTTCTTCTTCCTGATCTTCTCCTTGATGGGCTTCGTCTTCCCGTATTTCCTTCTCCTTTCCTCGCTTACCTGCAAAGGGCACCGGGGGGTCCCGGTAGGTCCACTCCGAAGCTTAAGTCAGTGAGAGCTTCTAGAGAGAGGGTGAGCTTAGAGAGAGAGTGATTACCTTCAAATGAGGGGATGAGCTCTCTATTTATAGAGTTTCTATCGGACCGCCCTGGTTCTAGCGGTTCTCTAGTCCGGTTGTGGTAGTTTCGTATTATGAGTTGGCTTTGACCGTAAATAAGGTGCCTTTGACCCCGCTTCGACCGTAGATGAGTTTTTCATGGCCAAGTGTAGGTATGTGGCCTCTAAGGGTAAGCCCCGGGTGTAATATCGTCCGGGGGGGGGGGGGGTCCGAACGAGGGGGACTCGTTCAGACGGATGAGGGTACCCGGAGGGGTACCCCCAAGGCCTTGCTCGGTTTACCCGAGCAAGGGGAACCTTGCTCGGGTAACCCAAGAAAGGGTCCCTTGCTTGGGTTCCCCCCGGGTGGGCTTTCCACTCGGGGTCTTCCCGAGTGGATTTCGTCACTCGGGGTGATCTCCGGGCCTACGCGATGGCCCTCGGGTGTCCGTGTTCTAAGTTTCGAATTATATTCGATTATGGACCATTTACCGGGTCCAATTAGTGATAGCTTGGGCGTAAATCCAACATTCCCAATATGCCGTTGTATGCTCCCGACTGGTTAAAATCAACGAATTTTATGTTAAGGTATAGCTGATTCCATCCTTATCCTAGGACGACGGGTAGTGTTATGGTTCCCAATGGCAACGTTGTTGCTCCTAAAAAGCCTACCAGAGAGGAGCCCCCCGGTGTTAGGTCCATTATTGTTTTGCCCAAATCCTTTAGCGCTTGTAGGCTAAGGATGTCCGCTGAGCTACCTCCATCCACTAGGATCCTATTGACGTCAAGACCATTTATTTCCATTGTGATGACTAGCGCGTCATCATGTGGAAACACAATGTGTTCCAAGTCTTTGTTTGAGAACTCAATGACCATTCCTTCTTCCGATCTTGGCCTTTCCCCCTCATTTCTCCCTTATTTATGCCTGAGAGGCATATACTTCTCCTGCATTCAATATGTTGCCTCTTGTAGCTTGTCCGCCATGGATGACGTTTACTGTTCCTTTTTTCGGGGGAGGGTTCTCATACATTTTTTCTTTTCCTTTGTCCATTACGGATGGTCCAGGTGGGGGGCTTCGCGACCTCTTTTCTCCTTGATTCACGAGGCCTCCAGACAGTATTATCTGGCCTATCTATTTTCTTAATTTCCAATAGTCATTTGTATGGTGTCCTCGACATTCATGGTGGCTACACCATTTTTCAAGTTTTAGGACGATTGGCCTATCGTGTTTTTTGATCGGGGGAACCCATATGCCTTGGTTCTTCATTTCTCTGAGGATGATAACTGGTGGCGCATTGAGCGGAATCAACTAGATGGTGTTTACACTTTTTGGTTGCTGGTGTTCATTTTGACGTATCACCCGGAATGTAGGAAGCCACTATTGTGTTTTGTTATGTTGGGAAGTCTGAGGTGGTTTCCCTTTCCCGTTTTTATTTCCATCAGCATTTCCTACTGTGTGTTTTCCCTGGCCTTTCTGGTTGGCCTGGATTTTTCCATATCTATATGTGCTTTAACTCGTGCTGCCAACTCCTCAAGTGTGTTGATTGGCTTCTTAGCCATTTTGTCAGCCAACGCTGAGGCGAGTCTACCCAGGTTCCTTGTGAATGTACGAACGATTTCTCTTTTTGTCAAGTTTTCATCAATGTCGGCGGGATTTTAATTTAAGCGGGTGTAGTAGCTTGCCAAAGTCTCGTCGCGTTTTTGGTGGACGTCGTATAAGGAGTTAGATCCTTTCAGCAATTGATGTTCGCCCAAGTATCGTTGCAGGAATTTCAGCTTCAAGTGTTTCCATGATGCGATGCTACCTTGTGGCAATCTAAAGAACCAATGGGACGCCATACCCAAAAGTGTATTTGGGAATAAGAGAGCTACGTGGTTCTCGTTTCTCGTTCTTCCCAGGAGTGATGCTTCATATTGTTGGATATGTTCCATCGGGTCTCCCTTCCCACTATATTTTTTTATCTTTGTTGCGCTCAAGCTGTCTGGAATGTGGCCGGCTACCATTTCTGGTGTGAATGGGTGGGAGGCCTTGTCAGCTAAAGTATGCATTACCTTGGTGTTTGATTCATTCATCCTTCGAGTTATCATTGCATCAATTTCTTCCAGAGTTAAAAATTGCAGTGGGTTATACTCTCTCGGCGGTGCTTCAAAGCTAACGTTTGGAGTTGTAATTGAATGGTTTGCTTGGTAAGATCAACGTAGCTTGATTCGATTAGCCGAGTCCTTTTCCGCAAAGATGGAGCAGGAAAATCAGGACATGCAGCAGGTCCAGTTGCATAGCGAGCACATTGCCCACTAGAGAGATCCGACACCCAGGTAAGCGAAGTTGTGATCAGTTTTATCCCTGAAATTTGAGTTTTTCCTTACTCATTGTGCAGCTCAGATAATCATCCAAATCAAAACCCTTGAAGAGCACATCTCGCGCACGACCCTTTGCTCGTCGACCATTCTTGTGTCAACTGCCGAATTTGTCCCAGATATTTCAGACAATTTTCATATGTGACTTGCCTTGCCAAACTCCACGTCATCCATGTGTGATCCTCAACCAAGTCATACATTCGTTATGCGGCGAAGTCTAAACTCGTCAGTTCTAACTGTGGGGCATCCCCAGATAAGATTGATCAATATCCAGGGCACCTGAGAAGCCGAGAGAAGAAGTCATTGCGTATGTCATCCATTGGTCGTAAGGTCAATTCAGGGCGTAGACACGACCAACATGTTTTGACTCAATCAACTTAGTCATTTACTAGAATATGTTTTGAATTAAAAATTTACAATCTACCACTAGGGGCATGTAAATAATTGTTGTTGATTATTTTCGATAACTTTTCCTTTAAAAAAAAACAAGGAAAAAAAGGAGAAATTCCCGCTAGGTAACCTAGGCAAAAGTTAGGTAGAGGGGCATGATTGAAAACCCACAGGGGCAGTCATGGAAAAAGGCGAGCTGCAATATATATATATATATTCTTTAGGGTCACAGCCGCCCTTTAATTGGCCACCGAGTAAAATAAAAAGAGTGTTCATGCAAATTTTGTGAGAGTAGTAGTGAAGAAATAAAAGGGTCACAATTGTCCCTAAATCAACTACAAATAAAAAGGGTCACAGTCGTCCCTAAAACGACTACAAAGAAAGGGCCGCAACCACCCTTCAAATGGCTACAGATAAAGAGTGATCCCGCGAACCCTGTGAGTGTGGGAGAATAAAAAGGGCCACAGCCACCCTTAAAATGGCTACACAAAAAGAGTGATCCCGCGAGCCCGGTGAGGGCGGGAAAATAAAAGAAAATGTCACATTCGTCCCTCTAAACGGCTATAATCAAAAGAGCGCACCCGGAACATCGATGGCGGGTATTAAGTGAAAGGGCCACAACCGCCCTCAAAATGGTTACATAAAAAGAGTGTTTCCCGGATCATAGACGAGGAATAAAGGGCCACGACCACCCTCCAAATGGCTATAATCAAAAGAGCTTCTGCAACATTGAATACGGTGAGAAAATGGTCATTGCACCCTCCAAATGGCTACAAATACTCCCGTGTTGAGGCGGAAAATAAAGTATGGGTCACAGCCACCGTTTAATCGGCTATCAAATAAAGATTGCTTCCACTAGGTTGAAAACTCGAAAGGGCGGCCTAGTCAAAATCAGAAAATGAGGGGCATGGTTGCAAATTCAGAAATTGAAATCATGGCAAAAGGAGAGAAAAAAAACCGAGGGGCACGGTCGGAAATCTCTCAATCAACCATGGCAAAATGAGAGAATAAGAGAGAAATTCTCAAAAAAAAATGAAAGAAAGAAAGAAAGAAAGATCTCGTT
Source organism: Clarkia xantiana subsp. parviflora (assembly GCA_036873135.1). Classification (NCBI taxonomy): domain Eukaryota; kingdom Viridiplantae; phylum Streptophyta; class Magnoliopsida; order Myrtales; family Onagraceae; genus Clarkia; species Clarkia xantiana. The sequence continues at coordinate 22,506,269 of JAPTYO010000015.1, read as the reverse complement.
AAGTTGTCGCGTCATGCGCGATTTAGTGCATTCAAGCCGTCAAGCAACTAAAGGCCTTCTCCAACAGACGCCACTAGATGCCCTTCTCCAACGGACACCACTAAAGGCATTTCTCTGACAAACGCCACTAGAGGCTCTCCTCCGACGAAACATATCTAGAGGCTCTTCTCCAACGGACGCCACTAGAGGTCATTTTCCGACGGACGCCACTAGAGGCTCTTCTCCCACGGACGCCACTAGAGGCTCTTCTCCGACGGACGCCTCTAGAGGCTCTTCTCCGACGGACGCCACTAGAGCCATTTCTTCGACAAACGCCACTAGAGGCTCTTCTCTAGCGGACGCCACTAAAGGCTCTTCTCCAACGGACGCCACTAGAGGCAATTATCCGACAGACGCCACTAGAGGCTCTTATCCAACGGACGCCGCTAGAGGCATTTCTCTGACATACGCCACTAGAGGCTCTTCTCCAATGGACGCCACTAGAGGCATTTCTCTGACATATGCCACTAGAGGCTCTTCTCCAATACCTGCCAATAGAGGCTTTTCCTCGTCGCTCGCCACTGGAGGTATCATCGATCAAGATTTTACTATACTGCACGCCACTGGAGGCTTTACTTTTTCGCACACCACTGGAGGCTTTACTTTCGGCACCGCCAACGGAGGCACCTCCGACAGAGGCTTTATTTTTCCGCAGGCCACTGGAGGCTTTCTTTCTGCAGCGCAACCGGAGGCACCGCCAACAGGGGCACCGCCGACCGAGGCTTTATTTTTCCGCACGCCACTGGAGGCTTTACTTTCTGCACCGCCAACGGAGGCACCGCCAACAAGGGCACCGCCGACCGATGCTTTATTTTTCCGCACGCCACTGGAGGCTCTGTTTCTGCACCGCCAACGGAGGCACTGCCAACAGGGGCACCGCCGACAGAGGCTTTACTTTTCCGGACGCCACTGGAGGCTTTACGTTTCTGCACCGCCAATGGAGGCACCGCCAATAGAGGCACCACCGATAGAGGCTCTATCTTTATGCATCGCCAACGGAGGCACAGCCAACAGGGGCACCGCCGACAGAGGCTCTACTTTCTGCATCTCCAACAAGGGCACACCGCCAACAGGGGCACCACCGCCAACATGGGCACACCGCCAATAGGGGCACCACCGCCAACATGGGCACCGCTGATGAAGGTTCCACTTTCCGCATCGCCAACAGGGGCACCGTTGACAGAGATTCTACTTTTTCGCACCGTCAATAAAGCCAAAGGCTACCTTGGAGACTTGAAGACCCGGGAGAAGATATACTTGTTAGCATAAGGTGTACGGGCGCAATAAATGGTAGACCGTTATATTGTATGTGTTACCTGAGACAATTGGGTAAATGTAATATTAGGGTAAATGGGCTTGTCCAAATTCCTAATTGACATGAGAGGCCGAAATATTGGGCCTCTCACATCAATAGGCCGGCCGAAATATATTGAGGGGGTGAAGTGGACTTTTGTACACTTTAGTAGTCCTCCTATATAAATGGGAGTGTTAGGGGTTTTTAAGAGGTGATCAACAACTCCTTCCTTAGAGTAATTTGAGAGTGAAAATCCCTATTCCCCTCTCCTATAGTTTGGCCGAACCATATAGTCACCAAGGGTGTGCCAAATTGCTTTCTAAGCAATCAGTCCGAAGATCCGTCCCTGTTGAAGAACTGATCAGAGGATTTGCTGTGGAGACATACTTCGTGGGACTTCTTTCTAAGAACTTGCACGACGTTCCGACTGGTGGATCGTGAACTCCCTCCACGAAAATCTTAGGCAAAGGATTCATCTAAAAGGTATGCGCGAATTCTTCCGCTACGTAATTGTGATTATTAGCACGTACATGATTTAGTGTTTCCTAGTATTATGTCCCCGTAATCCAACAATACTTCCTAGACAAAATTAGTAATTACTCGTCATTGGACAACTCCCTCAAATGCATTCTACGGGAGTCCGTCCAAAGAGGGGCAAGCTGTAAACACCTAATTTTGGTACGCGCGACACATGTATGACACGTTCATAAATGTTATGTGTAACACGTTTAAAAAAGGAAGTATTTAAATATGGAAGGTCACGTGGTTGCTAAAAATAGGTTTAGTTTAAATTAGGCTTTATTTATAAAAGAGTATATTTTCTGAATATTTGTATTTAATGTTCAGAATATTTAGCATTTATTAGGAGAATAAATCAGTGTAATTTACTGCTTAATTAGTTCTAGTCTAGATTAGTATAAATAGGGGTTCTAGCTACATGTAAAAGGGGGAGAGCAAAAAAATCAATAAACAAGACATCGTGCCTTTGGGAAGATTAGCATTAGCAGATGTCGACCGTAATGCATGATCCAAACCCGAGCTCTTCCTGTTGGATCACGGGCGAAGCTCCGTTACGTCCTTGATGGAAAGCTTGGACTCCTGGGCTCCGCGTAATCCTGCAAAAGGGGATGACCTGGGTGGTGACCCAGAATCCCTCTCCGATGCTTAAATGAGTACGGTGATCAATGGGTGGTAAGCAAAGTATATGTTCGTATTAGCGTAGATGGTTTTCTGAGGTAACTTCCTCCTTTATATAGGAGGGGAAGTTACTCAGTTACCTGTTACTGCGCCTGGCAGTTTTGTCCATGATTCCGTGTATCTCGCCACGATTCCGCATATCTCGGTTGGGATTCCATATATCTCGCCCCACGCTCCGCGTATCTTACCCGTACTTCCGCGTATCTCGGGCACGCCCTGCGTATCTCGGGGGAGATTATCTATATCTTAACCGTCTTCCCACTACTCTCATCTAGTAGGCGGGTTTCTCGGTCTTATCCTCTGATTACAAGTCTCGACTCCTGTCGGGGACTCCAGAGTTGTCTCATTCTAGATCACCACCCAGGACCTTCAGTCTCTACGGGACAGGTCCAGCCTCTGCGGGGCTTTATTATCGGGGCCTTTACTAAGGCATATCGGGGCCTACTCAGAGGCTTCTTATCGGGAGCGTTAAGCTCATTCATCGGGACCTCTAAGGTCGGGACCCTTCGTGCTGGGCCTCTGGGCCTTCCAGGCTTTTCACGAGGCCCACTGGACCTACTCGCCGTCCAGTGGCTGTTAACGGGGCTAACGATTACATCGGAACCCATCATTTGCCCCCAAGACATGGGGGACTTTTAGTTCGTCATGTCTTCCAGTCCGAATCTTTTGACCTCTCTTGTCGAAGGTTTTCGCTTTCACGCCTTCCGATACCGCCGTCGGAGGCTTGGATCTTTGCAATTCTTGATACCTCAGTTAGAGGCTTTTGTCTTCATACCTTCCGATACCACCGTCGGAGGTTTTGATCTTTGCGTGTGATCGTTACATATCAGAGTCTCTTTCTTATGATTGCCTTGGGCCCACCAGGCCCCATAGGCAGTTGCCAAATCCAAGGAGACTCCTCGGCTACTGTAGCATTAAATGCCTAGGGATAGAAAAACGACGTTTAAACCAGCGTGACTGCTGTTTTCTGAAAAAGCAACTGTGACGTCACACACGTCCCTTCCGTGCCTATAATCTCGTCGATTAAGATCGTGCCGTTTCCTCTTCAACGGTGCAGATCAAGCCCATCCAGCTGTCTCCTCCGTACCGTCTCCCTAGTTCAACAGTTGTGATCAAATCGTTTCGTCTTCAACGGTCACGATTACGTCCCTCCAATTGTCCTTTTGCCTATAAAAGGTAAAACCCTGGTCTCATTCACTTCTTCTGCACTCTCTCGCTTTCAACCATCCTTGCATTCGAAGCTCTCCTCCAGCTCCTCCCGGTGCTTCAAGTGATCAAAGCCTTCAACCTTTCCGATCTTCCTTATTTCTACTTTTTTGACCACCGATCATGTCTGGTAAGGACTTCTTTCCACGTTTTCGTAATTTGCTTACTGTTTACTCTTCTTTTCTCAATTTCTCTTGTCTGCAATCGTTTTAGACGAAGCTAGTTCTGAGGTTAGGGCTCCCTTCGCCTTTGAGTTTTCTGTCAACGAAATATCTGAGGGTTCGTACGAGGCTGCCCTTAGAGAGGGGTGTATCACCTCGGATTGGGAGCCTCGCTTCCCTTATGAGTCCCAAGCTGCTGGTAGAAGGAAGCACATTATCACGCCTCCTCGGGCAGGGGAGGTGTTTGTTTCCACTGGACAAATAAGCGCGGGGATTCGGTTCCTCTTCTGTGGAAATATGGTGGAGATGTGCAACTTCTACAAAACGCACCCCTGTACTTTTTCTCCACACGCCATCCGCGTGTGGAATGCCTTCCAACTCCTATGCCATCGCCAGCAGTGGACGTACAGTCTTCTGTTGTTCCGCACTTTCTACGGCATGAAGTGCAACAAGGCCGGTGTCTGCTCCTTCTCCCCCCGACTCCCCAAGTGGACAAAGGAGCAACTCTCACGTTTCGGCTGGGACAGCGAAACTTGGAAGTTCCACAAAGATCGGGTGTTGATTCGTGACTCTGGGTCCGATAATAGTGGCTGGAAGAAGTACTACTTCTTCGTCCAGCATAGCTCTGTCCCCTGGCCTCGATGGGAGGTCGTGGCGGACCCTGCCCCCAAGCTCCAGGATTATACTGAGGATGACCTCAACACCCTCCAGATGGTTCAACTCTACCGCTGGGGGGACAATTTCATACCTATCGATGCCAACAAGCTCCAGGAGCGGAACCTGATTGCTATCGGAGTTCGGCTCCTTGACTCTGTTTCTGCAGATTTAGTCGTCTGGGTAATATTTCTAACTATTTTATTTTTACCTTTGCAGCCAAGAAGGCTTCTATGTTGACTCATCTCATTCTGAAGCAGGGCGAGACTGATGCCGTCCAGAGCGGCTCCAAGAGGAAGCGCAAGCTGGAGAAGAAAGGTGCTTCCTCCTCCACTCCCTTATCCGCTGCTCCTCCAACTGAAGAGCAGGTCGAGGCCAAGAAGGCCAGACGGGAGGAGATAGATCGGGCCTTCGGGGCCACCACCGTCGAGGAAGGTAAGCGTGTTCGTCGTGCAATTAAACGATATAAAAAATTAGTCCCCAAGGAGTTTATCCCCGCCGATCGGGAGTCGCGGGTTCGGGAAATTAAATATATTCTTCAAGGAAAAGTCCCCCGCGTTCTCAAGGCGGGCTATTACAACTTCCATGGGAAAGACCAACACGTCGAACGTCAAATTCTCTGGTGTCCTGGCGGAGTTATTCCTGATCATGTTCGTCCTGCCACCGCAGGTCCTTTGGAGACTCCTGCCCCGACGAAGGCTATCATTCCAGCGGAGACTGCAGCTCCGCAGGAACTAATGCTAGAGGACGTCCCGGCGGAAGCTCAGTTCCGTCCAGTGACCGATTTGGAGGCTTCTCCGTCTGTCGAGGAGCCTGAAGAGGGGGGCCTGCTTCCCCGCGGCAGGTCGAGGTCCAGGAGCGTGAGGCCCGCTGTTAGGGACGTGTCCCAGAGTCCTCCTCCTATTCTTCGCACTCCAACTCCCGAGCCTCCGACTGAGGTAGCTCCTCCCACCACCGGGGCCGAGCCTATCCCTCGTCTTCCGATGGACGAGGTGTACAAAATTTACACTTCCGACCAGGCAGCGATCCCTTGCCGTCCGATCGAATCCCTCCACGAGTTTTCGATCCGTCGGGACAATCTTGAGCCTGACTTGGCCCTGCACCTGCTGTCAGGGTCAATTCCTCCTGCTTTGAGGCGGCCACTTTACCTGTCGCGGGAGGATATCGAGGAGGAGTTCCGTGCCATGGCTGTCCGTCGGATGGAGGTAGTATCCTGCCGTTCCTCATTCTCTTCTTTAATCCTACCTTCAATCACTGAATTCTTTATCTTTTTTCCCTTCGTCTTAGGAAACTGCGGACCAGCAGCGTAGCTTTGCCATCGCCTTGGCTCTAAAGAGTGCTTTGGAGGAGCTTGAAGCCAAGTCGAACCCTGAAGCCTTAGCCAAGCTTCAGGTGGAACTCGACGAGGCGGTGGCGACCAAGAACAAGATGGCCAAGGAGAAGGCTCTCCTCGATGACATGTCCTCGAACCTGCTCAAGAAGGTCCACGACCATGAGGCTGTCATGCGTCGAGAGCGGAAGATGGCCCAGGTGGAGCAGCAGCGGAACGAGGGGGAGAAGCAGCAACTCGTTCGCGAGAAGAACGTCTTCGCGGATCTTCTGGCGGAGGCTAAAGCCAAGCTTGAAGCGGAAAGGGCAGAGTTTTCTGCCAGGCTGGCTGAAGCAAAGACTCAAGGTCTCGAGGAGGGCCGCCTGCAGGGCCGCGAGGAGGGCCGCCTTCAGGGCCACAGGGAGTATCGGGACTCTGAAGAATTCAAACTGGCTGCTGTGGAGTTCTGCAAGTCCGAGGTGGAGGACGTTTTGTTCAACGCCGTCGAGGAACTCTACACAGCCTATGCGGATTCCATTGACTTCACGAAGTCCGAGACTCTTGCCCCCGTCGCGGAGAAGTACTTCAACCTCCCCGCGGAGAGTGAAGAGGCTGCTGGCGTTGACCCGACTCCACCAACTGTGGAGCCTTCTGCCCAAGCCCCTCCAAACCTTGCTCCCTCCGATGCTGCTGAGGATCCATCTTCCAACAAGGACCAAGTTTAATGTTCACATCTTTTAGTCCTTGTTGTCTTTCTCTTTTATCTCTTGTATCGAACATTTTTGGCCTTCTGGCCTTTATATAAGTGGTTTCTTCCCATCTGTTTTGGCACCGATACTCGTTTGCACTTTATCTAAAGCGGCTTAAAATTTGTTACTCAGAACGTTCCGACGCGCCATTAAAATGACTTCATACGTCCTTCCGACGTTTTACTCGAGACTTTTACCATTTAAGGTTTCTCATCCAATCGGGACTTCACCACTTAAGGCTCCTCGTCCAAAATCGGGACTTCACCACTTAAGGCTTCTCGTCCAAAATCGGGACTTCACCACTTAAGGTTTCTCGTCCATGCCTTTTAAGGCCATTTTTATACCTTTTAAGGCTTTCATTGCGTCTCTACTGGACGGCATAATCGTACCCGTTAAGGCTTTTTGATACCCGTTAAGGCTTTTGGCCGCATCATATAGACGACTTACGCGGACCCATCAGGGTCTTTTCATACCTAGGCTTTTGGTTGCATCATATAGACGACTTACGTGTACCCCGTAGGGCTTTTGTCCATACCTGTTAAGGCTTTTGGCCGCGCCATATAGACGACTTACGCGTCCCCCGCGGGGCTTTCATCGTACCTCGGAAGGCTTTTGTCGCGTCACTCAGGACGTCTTATTAATAGTTAGAATAAATTTGAAAGCAATTTGATCAGAAGGCAACTTCTTTTATTCACTAATAATTCAAAGTAGGCTTACATCGGATTTTATTGATAGACAGTTAGCGCCATTCGTGGCGGCTTCATATCAAACATGATACTTCTTCAAGTGTTCACCACTGAAGGAATGCTTCAACGTCTTGCCTTCGAGATCCTCTAACTTGTATGCATTGGGCACTGGCATCCCCACGATCTTGTAGGGTCCTTCCCATTTTGGTGACAGCTTGTTGATCTGATCTTGATGAACAAACTCATTCCTCTGCCAGACAAGTTCCCCCACGAAGAATTGTCGGGACCTGACACGCCGATTATAATATCGGGTTGTTGCCAAACGCATTCGGGCCTGGACTTCATCAGCCTTCCACCTCTTCTCCTCGAGTAGGTCTAAGTCCAGACGCCTCATTTCCTCATTTGTCAGAGGCTCGTAATATTTCGCGCGGTGGGCGCCACCGCTATCTCCACGGGAGCGACTGCCTCCGTGCCATAAACCAGGCCAAACGGAGTTTCTCCTGTTGATTGCTTGGGTGTTGTTCTCACAGCCCATAGCACATTCTCGAGCTCATCCAGCCAATGGCCCTGCAAGGCATAGACTCTCTTCTTCAAGCCATTCATCACGATCTTGTTGGCTGACTCTACCTGGCCATTGGTCTGGGCGTGGCGAACTGAAGCGGTCTGATGCTCAATATTTAATTCTTCCAGGTACTCCTTCAACTGAGCCCCATTGAACGGAGGGCCGTTGTCGCTGATCAATACTCGCGGGACCCCGTACCGGGATATGATCTGAGTCTGGAGGAACTTGAGGATCTGCTGCCCCGTCGTTCTAGCCAATGCTTTGGCCTCTATCCATTTTGAGAAGTAGTCAATAGCCACGAGTAAGTACTTGCACTGACCTCTCGCTTGGGGAAGTGGTCCCACCAAGTCAATTCCCCATTGCGCAAAGGGCCATGCACTCCTGATGGGCATTAAGTCCGCGGCGGGAGCCACGATATTTGGGGCGTACCTCTGGCATGCATCACAGGATCGGACCATCGCGGTCGCTTCTTTGTTCATCGAGGGCCAATAGTAACCCAGGTTCAATGCCTTCCTCACCAGAGATCGGGCTCCCTCATGACAGGCCGCGACTCCTTCGTGTAGTTCCCTTAGGATCCGATTCGTCTCAGGCTCCGCTACGCATTTTAAGAAAGGTTTTACATACCCTTTTTTGTATAACTGGTTGTCCACCATCGCGTAGTTGTCTGCAATCCGACGCAATCTGACGGCTGCCACTTTATCATCGGGGAGTACCCCCGTAGTTAGGTACGTGACCATCGGGTTCATCCAAGTGGGCTTCTCATCTTCCTCTGATCCTGTCTCAATAGCACAGACCTCCACAGGGTCAATTTTTGAGATAATCACCATCTCTAGGAAGTGCACCTTCCGATTCTCCTCGGGGGCTACTCCCAGGGCAAACTTACTCAAGGCATCTGCTTCCGCGTTCTCTTCCCTCGGGATCGCCTCGATATCAAAGCTTTAGAAGCTTCCCTTCAAAGTCTGTACCTCGTGCAAATATTTCTTCATCGTCGGACTTTTAGCCTCATAGTTCCCCTGGACTTGATTTACAACCAAGCTAGCATCGCATTTCACTTTTAGATGGTCGACTCCTGTACCCTTGGCGATCTTGAGGCCTGTGATGAGAGCCTCATACTCTGCTTCGTTGTTGGTGGCTTTGAATGTCAACGCCAGGGCATATCGTAAGGGCTCGCCTCCGCCGGGCGGTATCAACACGAATCCTGCCCCCGAGCCTTCTACACTCGATGAACCATCAGTGTACATCTCCCAGGTGTTCTCCTCATTTGGCTGTTCTGGCTGCTGTTCTGTTGTCGGGACTCCTTCCATGGTTGCCCCCTCTACGGGACCTGTTACATCCAGATCAGGTGCCGTAGACTCAGCTATAAAATCTGCCAACGCCTGGCCCTTAATAGCGGTTCTCGGAGCGAAATGAATGCGGAACTCCGTCAACTCGATGGCCCATTTTACCAATCTCCCCGACGCCTCCGGTCGGTTCAAAAAGTGTTTCAAGGGCTGATTAGTCAATACCGTGACTTCATGGGCATGAGTAAGGTCGTACCTTTCGAGCGGCAATTATCAACGCGAAGAGATACTTCTCAATAGCGGGATAGTTTATTTCAGACTTGGCAAACGCCTTGCTTACATAATAGATAGGCACTTGGTTGCCCTTGACAATCTTAATCAAAACAGAACTAACAGCCACATCAGAAACAGCCAAATAGAGATAAAGCGGCTCGCCTGGAACTGGTTTCGCCAACGGCGGAAGGGTACGGAGGTGCTGCTTGAGTGCCTGGAACGCTTCCTCGCACTTGTCGGTCCATTCAAACTTCTTGTTGGCCCTCAGTACATCAAAAAAGGGCATAGCTCGATCACTTGCCTTGGATAGGAAGCGATTCATCGCGGCCAACCGGCCGTTCAACACTTGGACCTCCCGATGAGTCCTCGGGGACTGCATCTCCTCGATTGCTCGCAGCTTCTCAGGGTTCACCTCGATTCCTCTCTGGCTCACCATGAACCCTAGGAACTTTCCCGAGTTCACCCCGAAAGCACATTTGTCGGGGTTCAGCCGAACCTGATGGAACTTCATCCGCTCAAATGCCGCCGCCAAATTCTGGACATGGTCTCCTGCCTGTCGGGACTTCACCAGCATGTCGTCCACATATGCCTCCATGGTTTTCCCCAGCATGTCCCCGAACAACTTGTTCACCATCCGCTGGTAAGTTGCTCTGGCATTGATCAATCCGAAGGGCATTACGTCGTAATGGTAGACGTCACTGTCGGCGTAGAAGGCCGTATGGGGGGCATCCTCCTTCGCCATCTTGATCTGGTTGTACCCGGAATAGGCATCCATGAAGCTTAGCAGCTCATGTCCCGATGTGGCATCCACCAGCTGGTCAATCCTCGGAAGCGGGTAGCAGTCCTTCGGGCAGGCCTTGTTCAAGTCGCGGAAGTCGACGCACATCCGCCACTTTCCGTTACTCTTTCGTACCAGCACCGGGTTAGCCACCCAAGTCTGGAATCGGAGCTCCTTGATGAATCCAGCGTCGAGCAGTCTACCCACCTCCTGCTGGATCGCGATCCTCTTGTCCGCACCCATCGGACGCCTTCTCTGCGCAATAGGCTTGATCGCGGGGTCTATCTTCAGCTCGTGCACTATCACGTCAGGGCTGATTCCTGGCATATCACTCGGGGACCAGGCAAACAGCTCCTTAAACTCCTTCAAGAGCTCGACCAACTCTCGGGCTCTTTCCTCCGACAAAGCAGAGCCGATCTTCACCTTCCTCTGAGGCCCATCGATCTCCACCTCCTTCAAATCTTCCATGGGGGCGGGACGCCCATACTCCTCTCGAGGATCAGCATCCGTCTGAAGGACAGTCATGGTCTCCCTCCTTCTTCGTCGGGTGGCATTAACGTAGCATTTTCGCGATGCCACCTGGTCACCCTTGACCTCTCCGACCCCGTTATCAGTCGGGAACTTCATTTTTTGGTGGACCGTCGAGGCGACTGCCATAAGAGGGTGGATAGTGGTCCTCCCGATGATCGCGTTGTATGCCCCCGCAGACTCCACTACGACGAAATCCACGTTTCGTTTCTCCATCTTCCAACCACTACCAAACTCTACTGGTAAGGTAATCATTCCCAACGGGTAGGAAGTGGAGCCAGAGAATCCCACCATCGGGAAGTCCACCTGCGTCAGGTCCTTCTTCGTCTTTCCCATGGCTTCCAGAGCGTCCATGAAGAAAATATCGGAGGAGCTCCCTCCGTCTATCAGGATCCGCTTCATCTCGAATCCATCCACATCCAGGGTCACGACCAAGGCGTCTTCGTGAGGGCTCTCCACGCCAACTAGATCCTCTGAAAAAGAGATCACCATTTCCTCCTTCAGGGTCCACGGCCGGGACCTTTTTCCTAACACCACAGCGGCAGATATGCGCGAGGCATAGTTCTCTCTGGAAGCGGAGGTATCACCTCCCGCTGCCATTCCTCCGTGGATGACGTTAATAGTTCCCCGCCTCTCCTTGCGGGCACCTGATCCCGAAGCCTCATGCTCGACCTTTTTCTTCTTCGGGGACCGGTCGCGGGACTTGGAACGGGATGGGGACCGACTTCTGGAACGGGATCGGCACCGTCCCTTCCCGACGAACTCTTTCAGCTTTCCCTTCTGGATCAGCTTTTCAATCTCCTTCTTCAGCTCCCGACAATTCTCAGTGTCGTGACCATTGGCTCGATGGTAGCGACAGTAACGGTCAGGACGGCCTCCTAGGAATTCGCCTTCTTTCCTCGGGGGGTATCGAGCTAGTCCTTGCCGATCCATCACAGCTAGCACGGAGGTCATCGAGCTGTTGATGGGGACACTTCGACCTTCGCGGTTATCCTTCTTCGGAGGACGCATGTCCTCCCTTTTCCCGGGACGACCATGGTTCCTACTTCCCTCCGTCTTGTCGCTCCCCTTGCGATCATCCGACAGCTTGGACGATGGCTTTCCTCTTCCCGACCTCGGGGGATCGAGCTCTCCAGCAGCAATCTTCGACTCCTGGACGTCGATTTGCTGTTTCACCCTCGCCTGCAGGGCCTCCATGCTCCACACAGCCTTCGCGGCTACGCTATGCATCAGGTCGGAACCGTACGGAGCGCTCAAGTTCCTTAGGAAAGTGCGAATCATCTCTCCCTCCGAGATTTCTTCGTCAATCTCTGCCGCACTAGCAGTGAACCGTTGGTAATAGTATGCCAACGATTCATCGGGCCTCTGCACCACCTGGGTTAAAGTCCTCACACTCTTAGAAGACGTCTCCGACCTTGGTACTGCTTGATGAAGCGATCGTGCATATCAGCCCAGCAGGTGATACTTCCTGGCGGGAGGCTGAACAACCAAGTCATGGCCCTTTCTCCCAGGGTTATCGGGAACAATGAGCATATGAGATCATCGTTCGATGTTCGTCCCATACAGGCCTGGACGTGCCTTTGCACATGGCGAACTGGGTCCCCCTCACCGTCATACTCCTTGATGGCCGGAATACCTAGCCCAGGCGGGGCTACGGTATCGATCAGCCGCGGCACAAAAGGATGGCTGGACCGATCCCTCAGCTCCGATGTCATCTGCTTCTGATCACCCATGCAGATGCTCACGATCTTCACCACCTGATCGGGGGTGATGGGGCCATTCAGGGGAATGGTCCTGTTCTGCACTGTTCCGGGGCCGTCAACCACGAACTTCTCCAGACGTGCTGGTTCCTTGCCCTTATTCCTGAGCGGAACCTCTTGTTCCTCCGGGTCCACCCTTGGCGGGGGTGGTGGTAATTCTTCTCGCGGAGGCAACTCCTCCGCTCTCCTGGCGGCCTCTCTCTTATCCAGCAAGGCCTCCATGGCGGCCAAGAACATGGGCATAGCCTCCGCTACTGCCTTGGCCAACTCTGAGTTCGAATACGACCCTTCTTCCCTTCGCGGGACTCCTTCTCTCCCATGGCCCACTGGGTTTGGGGGAGCCTCATCTTCCTCCCTACGCGGGACATCCTGCCTATCTTTTTGCCACCACCGGCCATTGATCTGGTAGAAGCTATCTTGACTTTTCGTAAGCTTCCCACAGACGGCGCCAATGTTGGATCACGGGCGAAGCTCCGTTACGTCCTTGACGAAAAGCTTGGACTCCTGGGCTCCACGTAATCCTGCAAAAGGGGATGACCTGGGTGGTGACCCAGAATCCCTCTCCGATGCTTAAATGAGTACGGTGATCAATGGGTGGTAAGCAAAGTATATGTTCGTATTAGCGTAGATGGTTTTCTGAGGTAACTTCCTCCTTTATATAGGAGGGGAAGTTACTCAGTTACCTGTTACTGCGCCTGGCAGTTTTGTCCATGATTCCGTGTATCTCGCCACGATTCCGCATGTCTCGGTTGGGATTCCATATATCTCGCCCCACGCTCCGCGTATCTTACCCGTACTTCCGCGTATCTCGGGCACGCCCTGCGTATCTCGGGGGAGATTATCTATATCTTAACTGTCTTCCCACTACTCTCATCTAGTAGGCGGGTTTCTCGGTCTTATCCTCTGATTACAAGTCTCGACTCCTGTCGGGGACTCCAGAGTTGTCTCATTCTAGATCACCACCCAGGACCTTCAATCTCTACGGGACAGGTCCAGCCTCTGCGGGGCTTTATTATCGGGGCATTTACTAAGGCATATCGGGGCCTACTCAGAGGCTTCTTATCGGGAGCGTTCAGCTCATTCATCGGGACCACTAAGGTCGGGACCCTTCGTGCTGGGCCTCTGGGCCTTCCAGGCTTTTCACGAGGCCCACTGGACCTACTCGCCGTCCAGTGGCTGTTAACGGGGCTAACGATTACATCGGAACCCATCACTTCCGACGAACCATTCAGTCACTAACGACTCCCTCCGCTGCTGCTTTGTCACACTCCATAACAGTTCATCTTTTGCTTCTAATTCGTAAGCCTTCTCTGTACGTTATAATTTTATCCTAGATATTTTTTGTTTTATTAAAGTAACATGATAAAAATATAATATTTTATTGGGTTGATTATCTGTATATATATTTTTTATTATAATTGTTGTGGTCTAATAAATTGTTAGGTCTTTAGTATTAATTTAATAGTATATTTCCATAGACTAATGATTATTGTTTGTTTTGTATTTTTTTTCTTCCTAACAATTGTTTGAGAGACTGAATATAATAATCTGGTATCTTCATAGATATGAATAAGATTTGTTTTATTGAGTTATTAGGTGAAAGAATAAAGCTAGTTACGTAAATATATTGACAAGTTTTATGTGTTTTGTGTAAATATTAAATTTTGTCGATTTAATTCATGTAAAATTAACAATAAAATCGGCAAATTAAGTGAATTGAGTACCGAAATGGCGTAGCTGAAAATTGTTTATTTTTAATTCGTAATAGAACCCCCGAACTTGAATTTCTGATCGTAGACAAATTTTATACCTAGGTGTTTAATTCGTTATTCGCTTAGTTAATTTAGGATTCTAGTTAGCCTTATAATTAACTAGTGGCGACTCTTTCGAAATCCGCGTTTTCAAAACATTAATAGGTCAGATTTTAGGTCCGACAACTGTTTATGTGCTGCAGGTGTTGAAGATGTGGAAGACATATCTCCAACTGGGTGAGGTCCGTTTCCAGGGGAGCGTGATTGCCCTGCCTAGTTGCTTTGCGGGGGGACTTGTGTAGTTGGTTGCGGGGAAGCTTCTCTATTTGGTTGTGACTGAGCTTGTCTGCTCGGAGGTACTGGAGGTCTTCCATGATTGACTGGGGGATTACCCTCGGCTTGAGGGTTTTCTCCCGATTATTGACTTCGTGAAATAGCTCTATTAATAGCTAGACTTTTGGTTCGAGTCACACGGACGACGCCAATGATGGATCAAGCTCATCAGGGTTCCGGTCTTGGCGGCCTTTCGTCGAATCGAGATCGCTTTCCTTGCTCGTATTCCTCTCTTTCTGTTCCTTGCCTCACTTACCTGTACAAGGGGTAAGCCGGGGGTGTCCAGTGAACCCTCTTCGATGCTAAAATGAGCGTTCGGTTCTAGAGATATAAAGTTTTAGAGAGAAGTCAGAGCATTCCAGTGAATTCAAGTTGTAAATGAAGGATATAAGACCCTATTTATAGGATTGTGGTCTCGGCATTAGAGGGGCCCATTTACGGGTGGGACCCATGTAATATTCCTACGGGATTTGTCGCGCGAATAACCCGGGTGTCGATCACTCGGGTGTCGGGGGCCGAACGCGAGTCGCGTCAGCCCCGTTGTGACTAAACTAGTCTGGTGTGTAACACAACAACGGACTAGTCCGGTCTCTATGATCGGGCTAGTCCGGACAGAGGTTCTTGGGAGGACTAGAGCGTATTCTTCGGTATCGGCCACTTACCATGTTCGGGGTTGACGGGGCGACCAAGTCGAGCCTTAGTGAGGTCCAGTTAGGCGTATATCCATCAGTAACCAAATTATGTATTAACCCGAAAATATATGATTGGATAGTTGTTAATTATCTACAGTAATATCTTTAAAATCTAATGACTAAAATATTTTTCGGCCAAAAACATAACTAAAATATTTATAAAGAAGATTTATTGCATTTAATTATATAAAATAAATTTGGCCAAAAAAAAATTATATAAAAAAATTACTTAATAATTTAATAACAAATTTATAAATAAATTACATATCACGCCCAATGCGCAGGTGTTCCACCTAGTATAAAAATATTTATCCAACACTTTAGTTCTTACAAGTTGACCCGATGCGAAAATGAATTATTCCAGAGTCTAGCACGTAAAACACCTTTCGGCATAAAAAAAATATGAACCAATATTTCGAAACGTGAGTTTTATTCTGACCTATATGGCTGTATGGTGTTGGATCACGGTGGAACTCCGGTACGATCTTTGGCGGCGATCCTAGCTCCTTTGCTCCACGTGGTCCTGCAAAGAAGGGATAGACCGGGCGGTGACCCAGAATCCCTCTCCGATGCTTAAATGAGTGTCTCGTATGAACTGGCAAGCAGGCCTATTTGCCGTTTCCTCACCGTTAAATGGCCTATTGGTTGTAGCCAAACCCATCACCGTTAAAGGGACTCCCTTTAACATCGGGACTCCCTTTGTCGGGACCCTTCACCTTGGTCTTCTCGACCTCCGTTTAGGGCCCAGCGGGCCTATTTGCCGTTTCCTCACCGTTAAAGGGCCTATTGGTTGTAGCCAAACCCATCATTTGCCCCCAAGACATGAGGGACTTTCAGTTCGTCGTGTCTTTCAACTCCCGACCTCCCGACGTCGAAGTCGGGGATCTTTCCCTTGGCATAGTCACTCAGTATGAGTCTTCTTGTCCACGTTTCCTTAATACTCTGTGGATAACTACCAAATCCGAGAGGACTCCTCGGTTCCCCAGCCATTTAATGCAGCAGGTAGTGAAGCGACGTCTTCGGCACTCGTGCCTGATTTTTCGCGCCTGCTTTTTCTGAAGAGTGCTTTTCAGGCTGTTTTCATCATTGCGTCCGTTGCCATTCTGCACGTTTCATCTCAACGGTTCAGATCAGAACGCTTCGACTTCGACGACTCAGATCGAAGCGTCCCTTCGACTGTCCTCTTCGCCTATAAAACCCTAGGTGTGGGCACAGTTCTATTTTTACCGTCTCCGAATTTTCAAAAGCTCTCTGCGAATTCAAGCTCTTGCGATTCCGAAGACCTTAGTGCTTTTCCGATCATCTTTCCGGCAACGCCAAGTTCATTCCTTCAACCTCCAATCGTCATGTCTGGTAAGGGTCTCTTCTCTATTGTTCGCTTAGTTTTGTCTGTAATTTCTCGGAGAAACCCAGTGTTCCTTTCCTTGCCGTGGCTAATTTCGGACAGTGAATCTGGTTCCGAGGGAAGGAAGCCCTTCAACTTCGATTATGCTCTGGACGAAATCTCCAGCACTGCTTATGATGCATCTCTCCGGACCGGAGAAGCCGATGCTCAAGGCAGGAAATTCATACCACAAGTTCAGAGTGAAGAGGAGCCACCTCTTCATCGAAAACTCCTCGATCCCATGACCCCGATAGTCAACCTCCCATCGGCTGACCCTGTGGAGCCTTCTGCTCCTGACCTCGTGGACCCAGCTCCCTTAGATGCCGCCGACAAGGACCAGGACCAAGCCTAACTGCTTCCTTGTATTCTCCTCCTTTTGTAATCGTCGGGCCTTCGAGCCCTTATCAATTATCAGACTTTCTTAGTTCCGATTTTTCTGTGCACTTCCCCAAGTGGCTTTGCTATATTTGCTTGAGTCGAAGCCTCGACACTTAAGACATTCTCATACATCACTTTAAGACGATTTACTAACTTGCACCACTTAAGGTGACTTACCATCATGCACCAATTAAGGCGACTTTTCAATACTTAGAATAAATCTAAGAATCACGCGCCACTTAAGATTGACTTAATTTCGTGCATCACTTAAGACGACTTAATCTCGTGCACCACTCAAGGCGACTTTTTTCATGCATCACTTAAGACGACTTAATCTCGTGCATCACTTAAGACGACTTAATCTTGTGCATCACTTATGACGACTTAATCTCGTGTATCACTTAAGACGACTTAATCTTGTGCATCACTTAAGACGACTTAATCTCGTGCATCACTTAAGACGACTTAATCTTGTGCACCACTCAAGGCGACTTTTTTCGTCGGGCACCACTTAAGGCGACTTTTTCCGTGCACCACTCAAGGCGACTTTTCTCGTGCACCACTCAAGGCGACTTTTCTTGTGAGCCATTCAAGGCGACTTTATAATGCTTAGAATAAATCTGACCGGAAGCAACCTCTTTATTAATTGATGGCACAAAATTTGCTTACATCGAATCAAACGACAAATAACTTACACCACTTAAGGCGATTTTACATCGGGCACCACTTAATGCGACTTTTCATCGGGCACCACTTAAGGCGACTTTTTTTCGAGCACCACTTAAGGCGACTTTTCATCAAGCATGGTGTTTCTTCAAGTTTTCACCACTAAAAGAATGCTTCAATACTCTGCCATCGAGGTCTTCCAACTTGTATGCATTCGGGGCTGGCATCCCCACGACCTTGTAAGGTCCTTCCCATTTTGGCGACATTTTGCCGATCCGATCCAAAAGGGTGAACTCGTTGCGACGCCAAACCAGCTCCCCGACGAAGAATTGTCGGGACTTAACTCGCTGATTGTAATACCTAGCCGTCGCCAAACGCATTCGAGCTTGGACTTCGTCGTCTTCCCGCCTCTTCTCTTCGAGTAGGTCCAAGTCCAGACGTCTCATTTCATCATTCGTCAGAGGCTCGTAATATCTCATCCGATGTGACGCTACGGCCACCTCCACGGGAGCAACAGCCTCCGTGCCATAAACAAGGCCAAACGGAGTCTCCCCAGTTGCTCGTTTGGGCGTCGTTCTAACGGCCCAAAGCACGTTTTCCAGCTCGTTCAGCTATTTGCCCTTCAAGGCATAGACCCTCTTCTTCAGGCCATCCATCACGATTTTGTTGGCTGATTCCACATGGCCATTAGTCTTAGCATGGCGTACAGAAATGCTCGATGTTCAACTCCTCCAGATACCCCCTCACCTGAGAGCCGTTAAACGGTGGACCATTGTCGCTGATCACCACCTTAGGAATCCCGTATCTGGACACAAGATGGGTCTGGAGGAACTTGACGATCTGGTTCCCCGTCGTTCTGGCCAACGCCTTTGCCTCTATCCATTTCGAAAAATAATCGATAGCTACAAGTAAACACTTACATTGACCTTGTGCTTGTGGAAGAGGTCCCACCAAGTCGATGCCCCACTGCGCGAAGGGCCAAGCGCTCTTGATGGATGTCAAATTAGCGGCCGGAGCCACGATACTCGGGGCGTACCTTTGGCACGCGTCACAGGATCGGACCAACGCCGTCGCTTCCTTGCTCATTGTAGGCCAATAATAGCCCAAGTTTAGCACTTTCCTCATAATGGATCGGGCCCCTTCATGGCAAGCCGCAACTCCCTCATGCACCTCCTTTAGGATTCGGCTTGCGTCGGGCTCAGCCACACACTTCAAGTATGGCGTCGAGAACCAGCCCTTCTTGTACAGCTGACCGTCTAGCATCACGTAATTATCCGCAATTCGACGTATCCTGTCAGCTACTACCTTGTCATCGGGGACTGCCCCCGTAGTCAGGTACGCAACTATCGGGGTCATCCAAGTGGGCTCCTCCTCCGATCCTGCTTCAATAGCACATACCTGT
This sequence comes from Clarkia xantiana subsp. parviflora, assembly GCA_036873135.1. Classification (NCBI taxonomy): domain Eukaryota; kingdom Viridiplantae; phylum Streptophyta; class Magnoliopsida; order Myrtales; family Onagraceae; genus Clarkia; species Clarkia xantiana. Next base: position 22,487,187 of record JAPTYO010000015.1, on the reverse strand, counting down.
GTCGGGTCGGTGGTCGACAAGATCACCTTCTCCAAGAAGTGCACCTTCCGATTTTCCTCCAAGGGTGCCCCCAGGGCAAATTTGCTCAAGGCATCTGCCTCTACGTTTTCCTCCCTCGGGATTGCCTCGATGTCGAAGCTTTTAAAGCTCTCCTTCAAGGTTTGTACCTCGCGCAGGTACTTCTTCATTATCGGGCTCCTCGCTTCGTATCGCCCTTCAACCTGGTTTACGATCAAAGCTGCGTCACACTTCACTCTCAAGTGATCGACTCCCGTGCCTCTAGCAATTTTCAGGCCCGTGATAAGAGCCTCATACTCCGCTTCGTTGTTTGTGGCCTTAAATGTTAAAGCCAAGGCATATCGGAGCGGCTCACCTCCGCCTGGTGGTATCAACAAAAAGCCTGCTCCTGATCCGTCCGAACTCGAGGAGCCATCCGTGTACATCTCCCAGGTATTTTTCTCGTTTGGTTGTTCTGATTGCTCTTCCCTCTCTGGTTGTTCTTCTGTCGGGACCTCCATGGTTGCCCCCTCTACAGGGCTCGCTTCTTCCAGATCGGGGGCTATAGACTCTGCTATGAAATCTGCCAACGCCTGGCCCTTAATAGCCGTTCTCGGAGCAAAGTGTATGCGAAACTCACTAAGCTCTACTGCCCATTTCACTAATCTCCCCGACGCATCTGGTCGGTTCAAAAAATGCTTCAAAGGCTGGTTCGTCAGCACAGTAATCTCGTGTGCGTGGAAGTAAGGCCTTAGCTTCCGAGCAGTAATAATCAACGCAAAGAGATACTTCTCAACGGCGGGATAATTCAATTCAGACTTGGCAAATGCCTTGCTTACATAATAGACGGGGACTTGATTGCCCTTGACAACCTTCACTAACACAGAGCTAATGGCAAATTCAGAAACAGCCAAATAAAGATAGAGCGGCTCGCCTGGAACCGGTTTCGCCAACGGTGGGAGGGTACGAAGGTGCTGCTTGAGTGCCTGGAACGCCTCTTCGCACTTGGAAGTCCACTCAAATTTCTTGTTGGCCCTCAGCACTTCAAAAAACGGCATAGATCGGTCACTCGCCTTAGACAGGAAGCGATTCATTGCCGCCAGTCGGCCATTCAGCACTTGCACCTCCCGATGGTTTATCGGGGACTGCATCTCCTCAATCGCCCTCAGCTTCTCGGGATTCACCTCGATTCCTTTCTGGCTCACCATAAAGCCCAGAAATTTCCCTGAGTGGACTCCGAATGCGCATTTTGTCGGGTTTAAGCGAACCTGATGCAGCCTCATCCGCTCAAACGCCATGGCTAGGTTGTGCACATGATCCTCAGCTTGTCGGGACTTCACTAGCATATCGTCTACGTAAGCCTCCATGGTCTCTCCCAGCATATCTCCGAACAGCTTATTCACCATCCGCTGGTAGGTTGCCCCAGCATTGATTAACCCGAAAGGCATGACATCGTAGTGATAGATGTCACTGTCTGCATAAAACGCTGTGTGAGGAGCGTCCTCCTTAGCCATCTTGATCTGATTGTAGCCTGAGTACGCATCCATGAAGCTCAACAGTTCATGTCCCGATGTGGCATCCACCAGCTGGTCGATTCTCGGGAGCGGGTAGCAGTCCTTCGTGCAAGCCTTATTCAGGTCGCGGAAATCCACACACATCCGCCATTTCCCATTAGTCTTCTTCACCAGTACCGGATTAGCGACCCAAGTCTGGAATCAGAGCTCTTTAATAAACCCAGCATCGAGCAACCTGCCCACCTCCTGCTGGATCGCGATCTTTTTATCTGTGCCCATCGGACGCCTTTTCTGCGTGATAGGTTTGATCGCGGGATCTATTTTTAGTTCGTGTACGATCACATCGGGGCTGATTCCTGGCATGTCGCTTGGGGACCAGGCAAACAGCTCCTTGAACTTTTTCAGCAAATCGATCAACTCTCGGGCTGTCTTTTCGGTCAAAGCAGACCCGATTTTCACCTTCCTCTGAGGTCCGTCAATCTCGACTTCTTTTAGATCTTCTATGGGGGCGGGACGCCCAAACTCCTCTCTGGGATCAATAGCTGTCTGGAGGACGGTCATGGCCTCTCGTCTCCTCCTTCGAGTGGCATTGACATAACATTTTCTGGAAGCCACCTGGTCGCCCTTGACCTCTCCGACTCCGTGGTCAGTCGGGAACTTCATCTTCTGGTGCACTGTCGAGGCAACTGCCATCAGGGGGTTGATGGTGGTTCTCCCGATAATCGCGTTGTAAGTCTCCGCGGAATCAACTACCACGAACTCCACGTTCCTCCTTTCTGATTTCCACCCACTACCAAACTCCACTGGTAAGGTGATTACTCCTAGCGGATAGGAGGTAGAGCCAGAGAACCCGACCATCGGGAAGTTTGCCTCCTTCAGATCCTTCTTTGTCTTTCCCATGGCCTCCAGCGCATCCATGAAGAGAATATCGGAGGCGCTCCCTCCATCGATCAGAATCCGCTTCATCTCGTACCCGTTCACATCCAAGGTCACGACCAAAGCGTCATCATGCGGGGTCTCCACGCCTATTAAGTCCTCCGAGGAAAAGGAAATCACCATCTCTTCCTTCAGGGTCTAGGATCGGGACCTCTTACCCAGCACCACAGCAGTAGGAATTCTAGAGGCGTAAACCTCTCGAGAGGACGAGGTATCACCTCCAGCAGCAAATCCTCCGTGAATCACATTGATGGTGCCCCGTCGTTCATTGCGAGCACCGGACGACTCCGGGTCGGACCTCTTCTTCTTTGGGGACCGATCGCGGGATCGAGAACGGGACCGCGATCGGGACCGAGAGCAGGATCGACAGCGCTTATCCCCGACGAACTCCTTAAGCTTCCCCTTCTGGATCAGCTTTCGATCTCCTTCTTCAGCTCCCGTCAATGGTTAGTGTCGTGACCATTTGCGCGGTGAAAACGGCAGTAGCGATCCGTGCGGGATCCCAAGAATTCTCCATCCTTCTTTGGGGGATACCTGGAGATACCTTGTCGTTCCATGACCGTTAGTACCTTCGCCATGGAGCAGTTGAGAGGAATGTCTAGATCCTCCCGCTTGTCCTTCCTTGAAGAACGCCTATCATCCCTCCGATCAGAGCGGCCTCGATTCCGGCTGCTCTCGGGTTTACCCTTTGACTTACGATCGTCGAATGGTTTAACCGACTGCTTCCCTTTATTCGACTTCGGGGGCTCCAGCTCTCCAGCGGCTATCTTCGACTCCTGGACATCGATTTGCCGTTTCACCCTCTTCTGCAGTGCCTCCATATTCCACACAGCTTTCTCAGCCACGCTGTGCATTAGGTCGGAACCGTAGGGGGCCGTTAGGTTCCGAATGAAGGTACGGATGGTTTCACCCTCCGAAATCTCCTCATCAATTTCCGCCACACTGGCAGTGTACCGCTGGTAATAGTGCGCCAGTGATTCGTCGGGCCTCTGTACCACCTGGGTGAGGGACCTCACACTCTTCAGCAAACGTCTACGGCCTTGGTACTGCTGAATGAACCGGTCGTGCATATCTGCCCAGCAAGTGATGCAGCCTGGGGGCAGACTAAAGAACCAGGTCAGGGCTCTTTTACCAAGTGTGTTCGGGAACAGCGTACACACTATATCTTCATTCGGGGCTCTTCCCAGACACGCCATGAGGTGCTTCTGGACATGACGAACCGGATCTCCCTCGCCATCGTATTCCTTTATCGTGGGGATACCCAGCCCTGGCGGGGCTAGGGTGTCTATGAGTCGAGGAACGAAGGGATGAGTAGATCGATCCCTCAGCTCCGATACCAGCGGCTTCTGCTCTCCCATGCAGATGTTCACGATCTTTACCACCTGATCGGGGGTGATGGGACCATTAAGGGGGATGGTCCTGTGCTGTACTGGTCCTGGCCCATCAACCACGAATCTCTCTGGCTGAACGGACTCCCTACTCCTGTCTTGGCCTCGGGGCGGAGCCTCCCGTACGTTCCGAACCTCTGCTGGTGGGGGCGCTTCTTCTAACGGGGGCATGTCCTCTTGCCTCCTCGCAGCTTCTCTTCGATCCAAGAGAGCCTCCACGGCTGCCAAAAACATCGGCATGGCTTCTGTCACAGCCCTCGTCAGATCCGCAGCTGGAGGAGCCTCCTGCTCCCTATTCCCCTGGTGCTGAGCAGCAACATCTTCGGGACCTTCATTATGCCCCCCTGTCTGGGAGAGCTCAGCAGCGGGAAGGTTCTGGTTTTCCTCCTGTTCCGGTGGTGAATTCAGAGTCGTCGCAGCGGGATGACGGGAACCACCAGATTGTCCTTGTCTTCTTTCGCTTGCCAGCCGCCATTGAAGGAGTAAAAGGCATCTCAGCTTTTTGTTAGTTTCCCACAGACGGCGCCAATGTTGGATCACGGTGGAACTCCGGTACGATCTTTGGCGGCAATCCTAACTCCTTTGCTCCACGTGGTCCTGCAAAGAGGGGATAGACCGGGCGGTGACCCAGAATCTCTTTCCGATTCTTAAATGAGTGTCTCGTATGAACTGGCAAGCAGTAATCTTAGAATGTATATCACAACGTAATTGATCTGAGGTGACCTCTGCCCTTTTTATAGGCAGAGAGGTACCTCAGTTACCTGGTGAACCGTTGGGGGTGGTTAGCCCGTATTCCGCGTATCTCGGGTGCGATCTCGCCTATCTAGGCCATGATCTCGCTTATCTCAGCCACGCCCCGCGTATCGGCCACGCTTCGTGTATCTTAACCACGTTCCGTGTATCTCGGCCACGCCCCGCGTATCTCGGCCTTAACCTCTGATAACGAGTCCCGACTAACGTCGGGGACTCTAGAGTTATCTTGTTGTGTCACCGCTCGGGGCCCCTCGTCATCGTGACAGAGCCTATCATTCTCAGGGATTCATCATCGGGGCCTACTCAGAGGCATCTCTTCGGGAGCATTCAGCTCGCCTATCAGGTCCGACTCTGTCGGGACCTCTCAACATCGGGACTCCCTTTGTCGGGACCCTTCACCTTGGTCTTCTCGACCTCCATTTAGGGCCCAGCGGGCCTATTTGCCGTTTCCTCACCGTTAAAGGGCCTATTGGCTGTAGCCAAACCCATCATATGGCATGAACATAAAATTAGAAAATCAAACAAAATAGACATAATACTCTCTCTACACACAAAATATTCATACAAGGAGCGGCTGCAGCTAGCTTAGCTGCCCACACGCAGCAGGTTTCTCTCTCTCCTTTAGGCTTAGCTTTAATAACTAAAAAAAAAAAAATCAACTTTAAGGAGGTGTTTGGATGGATGTAATATGGGATGTAATCTCACATTACGTTCCACATTACATCAACATTACGTTGTTTGGTTTGACAAACGACGTAATGTGCATTGTAATGTAATGTGCATTGTAATCTGAGATTACGTCCAAACTCCAATCAACGTAATGTGAGATTACATCCAAAAACGGATGTAATATGAGATTCATCCAACATTACGGAGTGTTAGTATTTTATTATTATTTATAAATATATAAAATACTTTGTATTATCTTTATAGTTTAATATGATAATAATATTATTATTAGCTTTTTAATTTTTTTAAGAAATAACAAACCAAACATTATTGGAGAACTTGCAATAGCTATTGAAATTAATGTGTTTATTTTATTGTTTTAATATTGAGTGCCATTTCGTAATTTGCAGAATGTTAGTAATGCACTAGTGTAATACTATGCATTTTGTGTAAAGGTTAGTTCCTAGGTAATTGACAGAGTGTTGTCAAAATGAGTGAGTCATATAAAAGAAACATATATAGAGCTGTTTGTGTTATTTCTCTCTAAAATGCAACAATAGTTGAGCAATTCTACAGTAAAAATGCACAGTTGCTGCATGATTTTGAAAAAAAACTGGGGTTAAGAACACAATATGGGCCTGAATATTTGCTCATGTTGCTAATTGGGGTCTAAATTGAAAAATGATATTATTAAGGGCCTGAATTTTAAGTTATGTTTATATGAGAGGTCTCCGTCTATTTTTTCTGTTAAAAGTAACGGAAAGTAGTCACATGCTTGGCATATGACCGAAAATAAACTAAAAATCCGAAAATGCCATTTGACTAAAGTGTGTCCCTCACATGTTTGACCTAATAAGACGAAAATGCCCTTTAAACCAGCACAACTCCGGCAACCACCACCCGGCTCTGGCAACCACCACCCAGCTCCGGCGACCCTTACCCCCCTCCGGCGACCCAAAATAGCTCCAATCGGAGCTTTTTTGGGTCGCCGGAAGGGGGGGGGGTTGGGTCGCCGGAGCTGGGTGGTGGTCGGTGGCGGTGGCCGAAGCCGTGGTGGCCTTAAGGGCATAATTAGTGTGCAGGGGTATTTTAGACATTTCACATTTCATTAATTAAACTGATGAAATTATATAATAATTGCAAAAGGGTAATTCTATCTTTTCACGTGGTTCCGTTACATTTAACAGAAAATTTGATAGAAACCCGAAAAAACACAAAACTCAAAATTCAGGCCTTATGCAAAACAAAATTACTGCAGCAGTAGAGAAATTGCAGCAACCCAGTTTTTGGGTTAAGAACTATTACAACCTAGATACGTTTAGAGCCACAACATTGTGGACAACGCTAACAAAGTGGCCAAGTTTGTGTTTTGCAAGTTCTATAATGTTTGAGTAGTTATTTGTTAAAAAAATAAGTCTAGTTTATTTTATTTTTTTACAAAACACCTAAAGTTGAGTTAGTTTTTTTGGTAATTAACCCATTACGCTTATCTACTAAAAACTAGTCCTTGATCAAACAAAAGAAACAGCATAAAATGAATGGTGATCTGGCGTTAGATGAAAGATATACAGATACACATACACAGATATATGGACGGATATCTAGTCATCATGAGCAGCAAGTAAAAGAGAGTGATACATACTTTGATGTTCCTTCTTCACTCACATATTACAACATTACCTACAACAACAACACTGAAGCCATGGAGAATAAACTAGTCCAGCCAACACATGGATCGGTTCCTCATCGATCAAGGCGTTGGAGTGTAGCGAAGATGTTCCTCGTAAAAGTCGATGAGCTGATACAAACAAACAACAAACACAAGTTGAAAAAGGAATCAGCTACTACTCTGCTATGTCAAGGAGTTGTGTGTAGTTTTTAAAAGTAAAATAATAATAGAATAAGGAACAAGCAGAATTGATTTACCAGATGAGGATTATTTGCCTTGAGATAAGTGTTATCCACCACCTCTTCCTTTCCATCCGACCTGCCATAACAACAACATCCATGTCATGCTTGCTTAATCAAAAGGGAATTAATTCACTAATAATGAAACATTCTGCATTCCCAAAAGCAACAGAACACACAACATATCAGGTCAGGGCATAGTTCCCTTGTGCACTATAAAGGACAAACCTCATGACTATAAAGGTTACTGATACTTTCTGACAAGTGTCCGACATAGAAGATGAAAAGCCTATTGGCTTCACTATTCTGATGATTGTAGAAGAGTTTTTGGAGCTGTCATTCTTGTTGGTCTGGATGAATGGATCATCCACTGGTAGCTGTGCAACCTCCAATGCTTCCTCCGTCAAACCTTCATCTTGTTTAAACCTCTTTACAGAACCAGACTTTCTTCTCTTAGCTCCTATACGACGATTTCCTTCATCCACTTGTGAACTTCTTCCATTAGACACCCTCCCATTCACTTCTGAGACATTGACATTCCCAGTTTCAACCAGTTTAGACGGGTTTGATTGAGCAGATCCCATAAGCTCACTAAGCTTCGGATCATACTCTGCTTCTTCCTTCGTTTCCAACACTTGTTCAGACCCACTTCCTTGTCCAACACCTGTTTCACTTCTATTAAAGTCCAAGCTAACCTCGCCACCTCCTCCTGCATCCAAAAATTGAGTACAGAATGGTGAAAGAGTCACAACAATACATACATACATACATACAATTCTTCAATCATCTTGCACTATAAGTACCAGAATGTTGCTGAGAAGATGATGGTTGCTTCTTTTTTGTCTGAGTAGTAAGAGTAGCCCCCCCATGTTTACGCTTACGCTTCCTGTTTGACCTATTTTTTCCTGTCTGCAAGCTATCAAATAAAAAAATAAATCCAAACATCTGTTAGTTTAGGTGTTAAATGCTGATGTTTACTGAGTATGACATGGACCCTAAACCGCCACCTCAAATAGCCAAGTCACATTGATAAATCCAAACACCAAAAATCACGGTGTCAATTAGTGTATTCCCATCACAAATTTGGTTAATTCTAAAAATCTGACTGAAATTGACATAATAATACTACAAACCTTCTCTTCCTAGTTGCATTAACTTTACACTAAAACTTATATGCGACTGCAAAAACAAGATTCACAGCACTATTTTCATCACTATCCTGCATCTATTTTGTATAGTCATTGTAGAAATAAGATACCTCCAAAGTCTAGGACAAGTACCTTTCTTCAAATGCCTCAATAACATCAGAACATGACAGGAGGTTCTCTAAGGGCTCCCACGTGTTTGCTGTCTCCGGCCAGCCACGCCTATCAATGCAATTTGAGAGATTTCATGTCGCCAATAAAGGATAAAGACTATTAAAGTGACCCCCACACACACATATATATATATATAGATGCTACTTGAGATTTCTTTCGCAGAACAGTGAAGAAAGTACGTACCACTTGATGAGATATTGGACCTCACCCTGTTTGCAGAACACAGACAATTATAATTAGTAGACATACCTTTTAATCAGTAGAAGTAGAAAGAACAGCACAAGGTCGTGTAACCATAATGCTAGAATCATCTAATTACAAGACGATTATATTCTGCAAACTAGTGAAAAGACCAAATAGCAGCCTTCACTCAAAATTAGTTGATTCGTTTTACATTTATGAAGTGAAATCCTGAGTACACTTTACTTGTATCTGGAATGACATTAGAACACAGCAAACTACTTGGAACCGCACAATGTACTGTAAGAAATATTGCGGGTACATTATATATGGCACAATCTCCACACAATAGAAGTCTGTGAACTGTTTGAATTTGAAGAACATATTTAAAAGAAGCTAGAATTTCAGTTCTTATTTTTGTAAACGCAAATTGCAGCTAGTCGAACATGTAAACGGTAACGATGTATCTAAGCAAGCTCTGAAGCAAATACTGAACAATCGTCCCATAAGTTATTAAAGAGGTGTGTTTGGAATTTGTTTGATCTAACAAAACACGTACAGATATGAGCAAGGATAAATTAGGAGGTGAGAGAGAAAATGAGAGACCTTGCGGACTCTTTTACGGCGTACAGCTTCAATTTCATAGAAGCCCTCGTCTAGCTTGGGACGCTCGTTGCCTTGAGAATCTCCATCGGCTTCAGCATCTTCTGCGTCATCAGACATCTCTTCCTCTTCCTCCTCATCATCTCCTCGCTCCCCGTCCTCCGCCTTGTCGAAGAAGGGTTCTCCTTCTTCTTCTTCCCCTTCAATTGAACACAAAATTTCAGCGTTAGCAGTCAACTACAGTAGTAAGGAATCCCTAATTCTGGAAGAAGAATAAAAATTAAGAAGAGAATCACCAACCTAGTCCAGTCTTCTTCTTGGCTCCTCCCTTCATTCTATAAAACTCTTGGAGATGGAGAGGGGATTCAAATTGGTATGGAGCAGGTTTAAAGTAGGACGTAATTAATAATTAACAATAATTCTTAAAGAAAGAGACTGGGTGGAGACTTGTGCAACGTTTTGTAAGAGTGAGCTCCTCTCTCCTCCGTGCTGGTGTCACGAGGAAGAACTGAAACAAGCAAATCCCCTAATTTACCTATGTTTTGGAGATAAAATATAAAAATACAAGGTATTATTAGTACAGTATATTGACTCAATGATATGACACTTGCATACCAAACCTTACGATAAGTTGGCATTTTAGCGTATCTGGTCCCATATAAGTAGGTTGAAATCTTCACGCTAAAGTTGTCTTTCGTTAAAGGGTAAATATTTGCCTGAATCAACTTACAGTCAAGTTGTCTGTAATGTGTGATTGACTCTAGATTAACACATGAGTGTGAAAGTCCAACTTTCACGATCGTCCACGATCCGATAAATCCAGATGTTGCGCGAAGCGACTACGAACAATCCTTATTCGTGCAAACGTAGAAAATTTCTGATTTACTGGATCTTGGGGTCTTACATAGCCGGGAATTCTCGATGTGCCATTCTTTCACATACTTCTGGAGTTGTTCTTTGTTGTCAAACTTTTGTTGATTTTTAAAGTAAGTTATCGTATTTGATAATGATGAGCCAGCATGGACTTCCCAATCAATGCACTCAAAACATTTCTTCTCTCACCTTGTTGGTTTACGATTACAAAGGACAGGTCAGTGGATACAAGTCGAGAGCATACAAGTCGAGACTCATGAAAGAAAGTCGACGACTAATCATACTCGGAATGAAGAAACGAGAATAGATAGTCGACACCAAATATTGAGAAGGTCGACGATTAAGGTCCTTGAGGATTGGCGACAAATCTGCTCAAAACTCTCCCTCTTAAGGCAGGATTCGAGTCGACAGCCAAATACTATTCAAAAAACCTTCCTCCTAAGAAAGGACAACTGGCAACTTGTTTGCCGCCTTCTTAAGGAAGGGGCAGGTGGCGACCTACTTGTCACCTGCTAAGCTGAGGAAACCTTCCTCTTAAGGAATGGTGAGGTGGCGACCTGCTTCGACCGCCAGAAGAAAAACCTTCATAGCTAAGGAAAGATGAGGTGGCGACCTGCTTGTCACCTGCTTACACCGACTCTAGACAGAAACCCTCCCAAGAGGGTAGCCGCCATTTAAAGTCGGTACATTTCCCCTATAAATAGGGGAACACTTTAATTATCTAGTACATTACATTCATATACTTTCTATAGTATTCTCTTAAATTCAATTACTGACTTAAGTCTCGGAGTGGAATCAGGGGCCATCCCCACCCCTTTTAAGGTCCTCGGCTACCAAAAGCATCTAAAGGAAACTAAGTACCCCTGAGGTCGACATAGACACCTAAAAGAGCTAGCTACCGCGAGAACTCAAAATCCATTACCAGAAGCATCAAGCCATGTCATTTTGATCCCAACATTTGGCGCCGTCTGTGGGAACGGTGATCAAAAAGTCATGACTCCCAACAAGAATACTAAGAAGACAGCGATAGTGGTGGAAGAAATAGCAAGATCTCAAACAGATCCCACTACTTCAAAACCAGCAAATGAGGGAGACCCCCCCTCAAAACAATGGTGCTTGGGAGGAAGAACAACCTCTCCACTCTGACCCACCTCCCGATACAGTGGATCCAGAGGCCGGGACAGGGACGATTCCTACCATTGTCCCCCAAGAAGTGATGGCTGCATTCATAGCCTTCTGGAATCAGGCTCAGGCGGGAACTATTCCCGACAACAAGGAGCCAACCCGAGAAATCTCCCATAAGGAGGATGTGGCCTCCGGTGCAAAGATTGCTGAGACCAACCCCCCCAAAGAACGAAGTTCAAAAGACTCCCAAGTCCGTTAAGACGATCAAAGAGTCTGTCTTATTCACTATAGGACAGGTAGAAGAATTACTCGAGAAGGAGAGAAAGGGAGCGAGCGACATGCTGGTTGTTCGTGATCATACCTCTCACCTCTTCTCCAAAAAGACTCTTCGACACCCGAGTTCCTCCACAAGTCTTCGCGAGGAATATCGACGACTATACTGGCGAAGGAGACCCTATTCACCACATCAACGCTCACAACTCTACTCTCCTAGGGAGAGGGGCAACACCGGATCATTATGCGGCTCTCTTCCCGACGACTCTTAAAGAGGAAGCCTCCACATGGTTCTATGGTCTCCTCGATAATTCCATAGATTCATGGGAAGAATTAAAGACAAATTCATCGAGGGGCATATCGGCCAGAGGCAACGCCTCAAAAGCATGGACTTTCTAGATAAAATTAAACAAGGTCCTGACGAGACTTTGGCCAGTTATTATACCAACTACCATAAAATACTCCAATAGTTGAACGAAGATGCCACTGATGGCGAGCTAATACGGACTTTCTGGAGAGGTCTAAGAATCCAGAGTCAAGCTCTGAAAGATAACATGGTAATGAAGCCTGTGAGAAGGATTGACGCCCTCGCCATCAAAGTAAAAAAGTATATCGACTTGGAGAGGTCACATGAGAAATCACCCGTGAAGATCAAGAAGCAAGCCATTCCCGCCAAGGTAGAGGAGACATCTGGTTCCCGAACTCCAAAAAGAGAGGAAAGACGAGGGGGGAACCTCCGACAAGGAAATCGCCAAAACCAGAAAAGGGATACTAATCCTCACCTCGCAAGGTATACTCCCCTCACACACAAAATCTCTGTAGTACTTTAAGAGATGGAAAAACTCATATTGGATGACCCCCCCCCCCCCCCTCCAACAATGAAGAATATGATGGGTCACCAAATAAACGACTATTGTCGATATCATCGCACCCGGGGGCACGACACGAACGAATGTATTATCCCGAAGCAAGATAATGAAACTCTTATTCAAAGAAGTAAACTGTTAAAATTCGTGGAGAAGCCGGCCAGCGCCCCCAAAAAACGGAATAGAAGCCCTCGAGAAGATTCTCGCTCACCACCACATAATCACACCACCCCTATCCAAAGGGGAATCGTGAACGTTATCGCCGGGGGATTCACGTCTGGTGGCGAGACAAATTCAGCTCGAGAGTTATATGCCGCCTAGATATCCACGACAGCCATAATGGGAAAAAGTCCTCGGAACCCCGATTTGGAAACTATTAGTTTCACAGCGGATGATCTATTGATGGTAGATCAACCTCATGAAGACGCCCTGGTGGTTACCCTCATCATATCAGCATATGAGGTCAAAAGGATCCTTATCGACAGTGGAAGCTCAACTGACATCCTTTTCTACTGAGCCTTCTCACAACTAGGGTTCACCAAAAAAGACTTGAAGAAATTCGACTTCCCCCTGAAAGGCTTCACGGGAGAAACCATCTATCCCATGGGCACCATTCGACTACCAATAATTATGGGACAGAAGGATAAGACCCTAGCGATCGACATACTCTTCGTAGTTGTGGACGCCGCTTCCGCTTACAACGCCATTATTGGAAGAACTACCCTCAACCCTCATCGAATTATCCCTTCGACCGCCCATCAAATCATGAGGTTCCTAATGCCTCGGGGGATGAGGTTAGAGGATGATGGATATACGCCCAATTTGAACCCGTTGACTTCCGAATCGTTTTATTTTTATCACCCCGTTAATGATTGTAAATCGAAACTTCAACCCGAACACTTCGCGAAAACACCAACGGACCGGACGAGGCCGAAGCGCTCGTCCGGCCGAGTTAGACTCACCTAGGTGAGGTCGGGTGGCCACACCCGACCTCCCCTAGGAGGGGTTGGGTGGCCTCACCCAACCCCTACCCTTGGGGGTCGAATTTTCCTTCCCCCCAAGGGCCCCGGCACCATTCTTGGACTCCCATACTCGGTTTATTTCCGCCATCCCTCTTCGTACCCTAAGGTCTTAATTATGTGTTTAAAGGTTAATTAATTGTGTTTAAAGGTTAACGATGTCATTAAGCCACCTTAATGACACCGTTGCCTATAAATACAACCCTTCCACTATTCATTGGATCATCTTGGCAAGTTGCATAATTTTGCTCTGACATCTCTCTAAGCTTTATCTCTCTAAAACCGTACTGACTTAGGCATCGGAGAGGGTTCATCAGGCACCACCCCCCCCTCTGTGCCTGGTATTGCCCCTCTTGCAGGGCGAGAGGAGAAGAGAAGCTAGGGACGGAAGGACACAAGCTAGGACAGCACAACCCGAGAGCACCGAATCCGCAACATCTCCAGTGAGGAACGAGACTTGAGTCGACCGCCCGTTGACCCTAGACTCGAAACCTAACACTTGGCGCCGTCAGTGGGCTTCGGACAGAAAGCCTGGCAATAACAAGAGCAATGACGAACAGCAGGGTGTCTAGGCACCACCGCCCACCCGGGGGCAATAGGCGAAGGAGAGAGCCTATACCCCTCAGGAAGGCAGCCTAACCCAGGGAAACTGCCAGTGCAACCAGAACCTCAAGGAACCCCACAGGCTCCCCAACACAACAACCAGGAGGGAGGACCCTCACGCCCAGCTGGGGCTGAGTCCTCCACAGCCTCAACCCCTTTGGCAAGGAGGCCACAAAGAGAGAGGGAGCAACAGAGAGTGCCATCCCAACACACAGCACCCCCTAAGGGATATTACTATGAGGCACAACCCCAAGGATACCCGTATGGGATGCCGGCCCAAAGGAATGACAACCGCGCCCACACAACATACACAAGGCCGGCATACACCCAGGGGACACATACAGAAGCTCATGAAGAGGAACAGATCCCAACGGAAGAGCACCACTCGCACCCTCGAGCAGGGCAGCGAGAGGAGCAAAGAAGAAATTACCAGGAGCCACCCCCAGAGGGAAGGCAACGATTCGTGCCTCCTAGGCAACAGCAGAACGCCAGGGCTTACACCCCACTGGGGGCGGACAGACAAGCAAGACCTCCAAGGAGGCAAGAATTCTATGAGGTACCCCAGCAGGGACACCAAGGATACACCTACAGTCCGTACCAATACGGACAAGGGATCCCGGCAATCCCAATCTATAACTACGGAGGCTATCAGAGAGATTACACTCCGACACCGATATTGATCACTCCGGAAGAAATAGAGTCGATGATAACAAGGAAAATGAATGAGTCAAAGAAACACGGCTTGCACTGTCTAAGTGACAAACGAACCACCCTTCACGAGGGAATTGGAGATGAGCAAGGTGCCGGACTCCCTGCATACAATCCAGATTGCAAAGTACAATGGCAAGGGAGACCCTTTGGAGCATATTCAACAGCATGAAGCCTCCCTATTCGGGAGAACTACTGATGAAAGATACAAGGCACTCCTATTCCCAAACACCCTATCAGGGGTGGCCTCACACTGGTTCTTTAGCCTACCCTCTGAGAGCATCCACTCATGGGAGCAGCTAAAGGCGAAATTCCTTCAGAGATATCTAGGAGAAAGAAAGCTCCTCAAAGGAACAGGCTCCATCGATGACGTGAAGCAAGAAAATGATGAATCTTTGGCCAATTACTACACTAGGTTTAACCAAAACATAGCAGACATCCAGGGCGACATCACTGAGGGTGAGATAATACGAGCCTTCATTAGAAACCTAGGCCGCTTCGGGTCCACGCTGGCAGAAAAGATGGCCAAGAAACCAGCAAGCACCTTAGAGGAGCTAGCAGGGAGAGTAAAAACTCATATAGACCTGGAGAGACACAGAGCAAGTAAGAAAGCTAAGATTCAAGCAGCTAAGGAAGACAATGCAAAGCCAAACAGAGGAAAGCCACCTTAGGCACCTCAACACACAAGGCAGCAGGAATGGCGTCCGCCCCAGCAAAGAAATCAAATGGGCGAACCACTAAAAGCTAGGGAAATCAACGTCATCAAGTTCATCCCATTGAACGCCACTCCAGCTACTATCCTCAGAGAGATGCGGAATCAGAAACTCTGGTCACCCCCTGCAAGGTGGAGAGCCCCAATGGTGGGGACACACAAGGATAGATGGTGTGATAACCATGAAGCATACGGGCATGACACGAACGAATGCTTCAGCCTAAAGCTAAGCATCAACAATGCCATCCAAAGGGGAGAACTAAAGCAGTTCGTGGATCATGGGGGCAACAGCATACAATTAGGGCCATCATACAGGGACAAAGGCAAGAGCAAGGTAGACTACAATCCTCCACCCAACAAGAGAGGAACCATAAACATGATACACGGAGGAGTGGCATCAGGTGGCCCAACTGCTAATGCAAGGGAGGTTTACGCATCAAAACTGAGTTCAGTGCCAAGGTGGAGGAAAAGGCCAAGAGAAGGAGAGGAGATGAAGATTGAATTCTCGGAGAAGGACAAGAGCCACATTGTCTTCCCACATGACGATGCGTTAGTCATCACGATAGACATTGATAATTTTGATGTAAAAAGAATACTGGTAGATGGGGGCAGCTCGGCAGACCTCTTAAGCCTAAGGGTCCTAGAGGAGATAGGGAAAACAAAGGCAGACATCAAACCAGTCAACTTCCCTCTGGTTGGCTTCTCTGGGGCAACAAGTTACCCCCTAGGAATGATAACCCTGCCAGTGACCATGGGCCAAGGATGGACACAGCTGAAGGTGAACGTTAACTTCTTGGTGGTTGAAAGCTTGGGAGCCTACAACGGGATCCTAGGAAGAACAAACATAAATCCATATGAAATTGTGCCATCTACCGTACACCAGAAACTGAAGTACATCACTGAGAATGGAGTTGGAGAAGTCCTGGGTGACCAACGCACTGCAAGGCAGTGCTACGTCAACTCCATGAGACGGGGATCACACAGGACAGACACAGTGGCAATGGTCATGGTAGGAACCGACCAAGACAACAAGAAGGTGATGAGGAAACAAAGGCAAAGAAAGATGAAGAACGGAGTTGCACTCTGCCTGAGCAAGCAATTTTTTCAAAGAATGGCTAAGAAGAGACACATGAGCAAGGCTGTAAAGGTAACAAGCATACCTTGGCAACCAGAAACCGCACAAGGAAAAAGAACAAGGGACTCCATCATAAGAGGCTTCCGACACATTGATGACATCAAGCAAATGCCATGGGAGCCAGTGTCAAGCTACTTCGAAAGATTCTCCAGTTATGGTGCCAATATGGACATCACAAGAGGAGAAGCCGTCAGAGCCTTCATTAGAAACATGCATCCAACCTCGTTTGAGGCCTATGGAGGGCTTTATGAGATGGTCATGACAAACACGATGAGACAGCTCAAGGAAAAGCTAGACAAGGCGTTTGCAAAGGAGATGGACCAATGGGATGAAGTCCCGGAGAAAGAAAGAGAGACTGACACACTGGAAGGAGGTGTAAATTTCAAATTCACACCCCTTACAGTGAGCACAGAAGAAATTTTTCAGAAGTACCTCAAGGAGGAGCTACCCATATGCAGGGAGGAGGGCAAGGCCTTCCTAGGAAGAGATGCACAGGAATGGTGTGAGTACCATGGAACCTGGGGGCATCAAACCAACAACTGCATGGTGCTGAAGATAGAAGTGGAGGAAATGATTTACAATGGAGGCCTAAAGGAGTACGTGGCAACGGACAAATTGACCACCCCATATCCTTAGTTTCATATTTAGTACTTTGCATGTTCAAGCTTCCTAAGTTTCCCAAAAACAACTTTTGAGAAGGAGAACTCACGAAGTTACTCCAACTCTACAACTATCTTTGATTTCCTCCAAAGGGTGTCTGGATCCCCCCAAGGCACCCCATGTGTACAAAAAACATGAATGCTCTTAAGGGAGTAGGATTTCCTTCAAAGGTATTTTCCAATGAATGTGGTGATATAATCATGATGTTATCCTTACACAGATATGACTTCAAGTCAACAACGAATTTCAACGCCCCCAAGAGCGTATCTTGAGAGTAGTTCTAAAAACTACGAACCCTGTGCCCTCCGGGAGCCTATCCCGCGAACAGATTCGACGCCCCCCAAGAGCGTATCTTGAGAGTAGTTTTTATACTACGACCTTCGACGCCCCCAAGAGCGTATCTTGAGAGTAGTGTTCATACTACGACCTTCGACGCCCCCAAAAGCGTATCTTGAGAGTAGTTTCAATACTGCGACCTTCGATGCCCCCAAGAGCGTATCTTGAGAGTGGTTTCCAAAAACTACGGATTTCGACGCCCCCAGGAGCGTATCTTGAAAGTAGTGTTCATACTACGACCTTCGACGCCCCCAAGAGCGTATCTTGAGAGTAGTTTCTATACTACGACCTTCGACGCACCAAGAGCGTATCTTGAGAGTGGTTTCCAAAAACTACGAATTTCGACGCCCCCAGGAGCGTATCTTGAGGTAGATTTGCAACCTACCAGATTCGACGCCCCCAAGAGCGTATCTTGAGGTAGAAAAAAAACTACCAGATTCGACGCCCCCAAGAGCGTATCTTGAGGTAGATTTCAAACTACCAGTTTCGACGCCCACCAGGAGCGTATCTTTGGTCTAACTTGTGCCCTCCGGGAGCCTATCCTGTGAAACGTTAAGTGCCCTCCGAGAGCCAGTCTCGTGAACAGATTTCGACGCCAACCAGGAGCATATCTTTGGTCTAACTTGTGCCCTCCGGGAGCCTATCCTGTGAAACGTTAAGTGCCCTCCGAGAGCCTGTCTCGTGAACAGACTCGACACCCACCAAGAGCGTATCTTTGGTCTAACAATACCATACATACCATTCAAAGGGTATCAGAAGAGAGAATTACACCATACTAAGAAGGATCCCATGAGAAAGTAATTTCAAAGTAAAGTGATATAAAGAACACATAATGTTTTTTCTTGATGAAATAGCAGGTATGACATCGAGGAAAACATAAAAGAAGGATAAGTAAGGGAAACACACCAAGAGAAGAGTCCATAATCAAAGGAGTACATACAAAAAGCATACGAAGTACCAATATAAAGGCAAGTGAACCACACAGCCAACGACAAAATACGAGAAGAGAAAGTAACACAGAATCTCACAGCAGCCCCAAAAGATACTCAACCCATCAAAGGGGAGGAAAAGTATGGTTATATATACAAAGATAGCAAGATGTTGATACATCAATCAGAGCCTTCGGGGGAGTCACCCTGACCCCCTGAGGCTGAACCACCGGCAGAGATGGAGGAAGAGGAGGAGTCTGAAGTATCGATATCCACATGCGTAGCATCCACCTGTGTAGGGGCAGGCTCGTCTGCAACAGCAGCCTGACCCCTAAGGACAGCCATGTAACCAGTAGCGTATGGCCCAAAATCACGAAGATCGCCAACTGGAAACTGAGGATCAATGCGGAAAATATGATCAACCAGATACTCACCAAACTGGTTCATCTCCTGAGTGAGCCGCACGCTATAGTCAGCAGTGAAGGCAGAGGAAGCCTTGTACTCAGACACTGCGACAGTCCTCTCCTCTGCCCGGCACCTAGCCTCCAACTTCCGCAACTCCTCAGAATGGAGTGAAGATGCAACCTCAGCCTCCCGGCGTAAGCTACCTACGGTAGTCTCAAGTAAGGACACTTGGTCCCTGAGCTCCTGCATCTTCAGATCGGATAAGCGCGCCTTCTCAGCAGCAGTGGTGAGCTCCGCCTTTAGGGAGACCTGGCTGTCCTCAAGAGTCTTCTTCTCGTCAGATAGCTCGAGCACAAGGGATGACATGTTCACCATGTCAGACATACCCTGAAAATTTAAACAAGAGATGAGTAACCGAAAAACCAACCACATAAAAGTAAAAAGGAGAAAGCAAGGAACAACTCATAGGCGCATAACGGGAGAGTACACCCTGAACGAAGCGCCGAGTCTCCCCAGGAGACTTAGGCTGAGCAGCACGATCGCCAGGAGGGATGGCACCGCGAAGTACACGGATTCCAACCTCAGGAGTCCGCAAAGAGGAGCCGCTATCAAGGTGGAACTCCTTCAAACCAGCGAAAGGAGTCCACTCAGACCCAACGACATCCTCGTCAGTAAGACGTGCGAAGTCCTTCCGACTCAAAGCCGGAGGCCCACCTATACAAACGAAGCAAGTCAAAGGAAAATATAAACATAGAAGCATCAGTGATAAGGTGGAGATCGAACCTGATGACCGTGCCCTCGGCTAGGGGGCAGGGGAACCATCACCAACAGGTCGCTTCCCTTTATCAGCTCGGGAAGGCACCTCTTCGACCACCATCTCTTTATCGCGAGACAGGGTCGGGGGACGAACAACAGGCGAAGGAGGATCCGCAGCTTTCTTCCTCTTGACAGCCGAGGCCCCGGCCTCAGAGTCAGATCTCTGCGACTTGGACTTAGAAGGTCCAGAGCCCTTGCCTACGGAGACAACCCTCTCGGTCACCAGGGGAGAGTGCCCTAGCAATGCAAGAAAAACAAGATAAGGAAAACACAAGTATACCATAAAGAAAAAAACAGGAGGAAGTATACCAGAGGCCCCAGCCTTCTTCCCAAGCATGGGGGACTTCTTCAGAGTAGAGCTAGATGGAGCCTTCCTCTTGCTCAGATCGACCGGTGCTACCTGCACGTTATAGGTTTTTCCGTGAAACCAACCTACAAAGGAAAAGCAGAAAGTAAATAAAGATGAGAAGACTAAGTAACATACCGAACCCCCGGAGTCAGGAGTCAAACTGATCCCTGTCTCATAAAGATCCGTCTCGGTCACTAAGGACACAGGGCAGTATGATCGGGTCCTGTTGCTCTCATAGATCGTCTTCATAGTCTCTAAATCCACAAGAGAGAACTCCCCGAAGGCAGGCCAGCCATCTGACCGATCCTCATTCAAGACCGACCAAGTGACATATCGATCCGTGATGAAGAAATAATGTTTGGCCCAGTGGCTCGCCGAGTTGTCACTCCGGGCCACGAAGCAAAGAGAGGTATCCCACTCGACCCCACTCAACCCGAAATTAGCAAATCGGGAATCCTTGAGGGACGGATGGCGAGTTACAAAACTCGCAAAGCCTACCTTCCTCTGATATTGGAACCGGTAGAAGCATCGGAACAGAACCAGTGAATACTTCCAGGAGTACCAGTGGCATAACACCCGGAAGCCCACCCAGACGCGGAGGGCACTAGGAGCAAGGTTCACAGGAGAAATCCTAAAGAACCTACTCAACTCTACGAGATCATCGCAGTAAGGCAGCCTCAATCCAAAGCGAATCTGGGAGGGGTAAACGACGACCTTCCCCCTAGGGGGCTCTGTCACCGTCTCGCGGGTATTCCCCAAGGAAGGGAGGAAAGGATATAGAGGCTCATCTAAGGGACATATATCAGCTAAGGTAATGTGCTCATTATAATCAGACCTAGTCAGGTGGTTCTCCGACAGAGCAGCGAGACCTAAGTCAAAGGTAGCAGAAAATCCCAAAGTGCGAATCAAGTCTCGACTAACACCCCAGCTCAGATCGCAACACTAAGCTAATGATAGGAAAGGAAGTAATGCGATGAAAAGAAGAGGAAAGGAACTCACTCATCCTTCGAAGGATGTAGCGCCTCTGCAGAGTCTGTGTGCGGGGACACCACCAGGAATACAGTACCTGCCACGGTATGACAAATGTAAAAACAAGAAAATTTCCGAAAAACCGGGAGTACCCCGGCACTCGACCAACGACAACAACCAAAGATTCGAAAACACCCAACAAAGATAACAAACATGAGCCAAGGACACCACGACAACCAAATCGAACAATTTTGTCCGAAACTAAAGTCGGTTTTCGGGCAAAATTACCATTACGCCCTCCAACGGAAATCAACACATAAATGGCGACTCGACATCAAATTCAAAACGGGGATAGTTTAATCGGACAAAAAAACTATCTCCGGACGACCGGCCAAAGTCTTTTTCCAAATCCACGACTATCTACGGCTATCCACGGCAATCCCACATTCAATCAAATATCGGCAATTCAAAAATCAACATTTTGCATGACAACGGAAAGAAAAAGAGTGGACCTTGGGAAAACCCGACCCGATTCGATAAACGGGCCCGGATTTCAAGTCGGAAGACCGCCGGAATTCAACCCCTCGCCGGAAATCGCCCTCCACCGCCGTCGCCGGAGTCGAATTCGATCGCCCCACCTCAGCCACGTCCCGGTGCGAACTGGCCAGAGTCGCTCGCGTCGGACCTCGCCTCCGCCGTGTCCCGTCGACCCTCAGCCACGCCTCGCCTCGCCGTCGCCAACTCCAGCCAGTCCCGACGTCGCCACTCGCCCAGCCACCGCCCGCCGCAGGCCCTGCTCGCGCCGCCTCCGTCTGTCAGCCGCTAGGAGTCGCGCCGCCGTCCCGATCCGCTGGCCCACCTGTCGCCTCCGTTTCGTGCCGGTGGTCGCCTCCCGCCGGAGCTGCTGGTCAGAATTTCTGGCCCTTCGCCGGAATTCTTGGCCGGCCCTTACCTTGGTGTGCTCCAAATTTTTCCTTGCTCTCCAAGTGTGAGAAAAGAGGGAAAATGATGACTATGGTGGCTAAGTAAGGTATTTTCTTAACTCTCCTATATATTTGAAAGGGTTTAGGGTTTTTTTAAAGTGGTCTAATCACAACCCTCCATTTAAAATTAAATGAGATCTAAGGGTTAAAAAAAAAAACTATCACCTTTACCTCCCTTAGACTATTGTTAAGTATATCTCCACTCAAGTTAACATCCCATAGGTTTATTCTTGAGCATCCCATACTTAGAAAAAAAATTTAGACCAAAATTAAATTTTCTCCACTTAGGCAAAATCCTGGCATGAAATTGAAGCATAAGTCACTTAGTTGTATTCGTATTGCATCCCTATGCGAGCATGTATTTTTTGAGTATATGCCCGCAGCCAAGATAGATTTATTACTCCCACCTCAGACGGACGCGTGCTTAGGCACGTGTCCGTGCTATTCTGACGTTTACAATTCCTCTATCTCATAAGGCAGGGGCAGAGTCAGAGGCACACATCCATGGGTAAGTAAGCATTCAGACGAAAGGTAAAACCCCGGCTTCAAATTGCGCGTTTCATACCATCCTAAAATAGAGTCAATCAAGGGTTAAGCCATTGGTTGACTCGGGGGCATGTGATGGATATACGCCAAATTTGAACCCGTTGACTTCCGAATCGTTTTATTTTTATCACCCTGTTAATGATTTTAAATCGAAACTTCAACCCGAACACTTCGCGAAAACACCAACGGACCGGACGAGGCCGAAGCGCTCGTCCGGCCGAGTTAGACTCACCTAGGTGAGGTCGGGTGGCCACACCGACCCGATCTCCCCTAGGGGAGATAGGGTTGGCCAACCCTATCTCCCCTAGGAGGGGTTGGGTGGCCTCACCCAACCCCTACCCTTGGGGGTCGAATTTTCCTTCCCCCCAAGGGCCCCGACACCATTCTTGGACTCCCATACTCGGTTTATTTCCGCCAACCCTCTTCGTACCCTAAGGTCTTAATTATGTGTTTAAAGGTTAATTAATTGTGTTTAAAGGTTAACGATGTCATTAAGCCACCTTAATGACACCGTTGCCTATAAATACAACCCTTCCACTATTCATTGGATCATCTTGGCAAGTTGCATAATTTTGCTCTGACATCTCTCTAAGCTTTATATCTCTAAAACCGTACTGACTTAGGCATCAGAGAGGGTTCATCAGGCACCACCCCCCCCCCCCCTCTGTGCCTGGTATTGCCCCTCTTGCAGGGCGAGAGGAGAAGAGAAGCTAAGGACGAAAGGACACAAGCTAGGACAGCACAACCCGAGAGCACCGAATCCGCAACATCTCCAGTGAGGAACGAGACTTGAGTCGACCGCCCGTTGACCCTAGACTCGGAACGTAACAGAGGAGACCAGACCATGGCACGCCACTGCTACAACACGTCTACACGACGCCCAGATAGGTCATAAAATTTTCTAAGGAATACTCTTTTATATTTATGACTAATATCTCGAAGCTTCTTTTTGATGTAATATTCAGGAAATAATGAATGAATATAAGCCAATCGAGGCTCTTTTTCACAAAAATTATCCGAATATTGCCATCAATAAAGTGTAGAAGATCGACGTCTACAAATCAGTTGTCGACACTATGTGCCCAAGATGGCAATAAAGTCTAGCTATGTGGACAACTCGATAAGCTGTTCGACGTCTACGAATCAGTTGTCGACATTATGTGCCCAAGATGGCAATAAAACCGAAGTACGTCGACAACTCGATAAGCTGTTCGACGTCTACAAATCAGTTGTCGACATTATGTGCCCAAGATGGAAATAAAGCCTAGGTACCTTGACAACTAGATAAGCTGTTCGAAGTCTACAAATCAGTTGTTGACATTATGTGCCCAAGATGGCAATAAAGCCTAGGTGCGTCGACAACTCGATAAGCTGTTCGAAGTCTACAAATCAGTTGTCGACATTATGTGCCCAAGATGGCAATGAAGCCTAGGTACGTCGACAACTCGATAAGATGTTCGATGTCTACAAATCGATTGTCGACACTATGTGCTCAAGATGACAATAAAGCCTAGATACGTCGACAACTCGATAAGCTGTTCGAAGTCCACAATCGATTGTCGACAATATGTGCCCAAGATGGCAATAAAGCCTAGGTACGTCGACAACTCGATAAGCTGTTTGACGTCTATAAATCGATTGTCGACACTATGTGCCCAAGATGGCAATAAAGCCTAGGTACGTCGACAACTCGATAAGCTGTTTGAAGTCAATCGATTATCGACACTATGTGCCCTAGATGGCAATAAAGCCTAGGTACGTCGATAATTTGATAAGCTGTTCGAAGTCTACAAATCAGTTGTCGACATTATGTGCCAAAGATGACAATAAAGCCTAGGTACGTCGACAACTCGATAATCTGTTCGAAGTCTACAAATCAGTTGTCGATATTATGTGCCCAAGATGGAAATGAAGCCTAGGTACGTCGACAACTCGATAAGTTGCTCGACGTCTGCAAATCAGTTGTCGAAACTATGTGCCCAAGATAACAATAAAGCATACGTACGTTGACAACTCGATAAGCTGTTCGACGTCTACAAATCAGTTGTTGACACTATGTGCCCAAGATGGCAGTAAACCCTAGGTACGTCGACAACTTGATAAGCTGTTCGACTTCTACAAATCAGTTGTTGACATTATGTGCCCAAGATGGCAATAAAGCCTAGGTACGTTGACAAATCGATAAGCTGTTCGACGTCTACAAATCGATTGTCGACACTATGTGTCCAAGATGGCAAACTACGCGTGCCATGTCGACAACTCGATAAGCTGTTCGAAGTCTACAAATCAGTTGTCGACATTATGTGCCTAAGATGGCAATGAAGCCTAGGTACGTCGACAACTCGATAAGTTGTTC
The DNA here is from genome assembly GCA_036873135.1 of Clarkia xantiana subsp. parviflora. Classification (NCBI taxonomy): domain Eukaryota; kingdom Viridiplantae; phylum Streptophyta; class Magnoliopsida; order Myrtales; family Onagraceae; genus Clarkia; species Clarkia xantiana. The sequence goes on along the minus strand of JAPTYO010000015.1, from coordinate 22,462,257 downwards.
GACGTCTAGAAATCGATTGTCGACACTATGTGCCCAAGATGACAATAAAGCCTAGGTACGTCGACAATTCAATGGGCTATTCAAACGCCAACAAATCGATTATCGCCCCAACGTACCCAAGGTGGTAACAAAGCCGAAAGTACGCCGATAACTCGAGAGAAGATTGACATGTATAAAGAATTTCGACATTATGTGCCCAAAATGGCAATAAAACCTAGGTACGTCAACAATCCGATAAAAGATCACTATCCACAAATCGATCATCGACATTATGTGCTCAAGAAGGCAATAAAGCCTAGGTACGTCGGTAACTCGATAAAAGGAAATGGGTAAAACTATAATGGATGCTTTCGACGTAGGAAGAATTCAAATGTCTTTTCATTAAAGAGAAAGGCAAGTTACAAAATCAAAAATGAAAGTACAAATACATTGTTATTTAAGGAAGCTTGGAAGGATCCTCGTCTCTCTCTGCAGGAATATCAAGATATTAATGAAGAAGAGGAACCTGAGAGAACAGAAAATCGGGTTGATAGGTTCTCAGATTCTTCACAATCTCCTTCAAAGAAATGAAAAGTAAACCAGAGGTGGCCACGGTAGTATCAGCCTGAAAGGCAGGACTCGCCTTATAGTCACTAACTGCTTTAGTGGAGGCGGCTCTCAACTCCTCCACTTCGGTCATCAATGTCCTGACTTTCTACCATAGAGTAGCTCCTTTAGCTAAAAGGGTATTACTTTCCTTGCTCATCTTCTCCGATAAGGTGCAAAATTCTTCGAAAAGAAGCAGAGGCCTTAAGAGCCTCACCACGTTTCTGAGAATCTTGTTTCACATTAACGGAAGCCTCTGCCATTAACGCTAAATCTTCCTTTAACCTAGCATTCTCCTCTTGAAGATGTCGAACCTTTTCTATACCACCCTCGAAAGAAAAGGCTTGGAGTTTCTCCTTAGTCAACTGCGACTCTTTGAGGAGATCAATCATTAGTCGAGAAAATTGAAGAGTATCACGAGAGGCCTACCAAAGAAGAGGAATAATTAGGGGGTAGAAGCAAAAGAGGTGATAGACTTAAAATATGGAAAGGGGCACATACCTCCGCCTGCTTCAAAAGAAACAGACGCGTGGCTTTTTCTACATCACATACTTCCGTCTTCAAGCGATGACGATCATAAGGCGGGATTGAAGCATTCAGTAGATGAAGCGCCATGTCGGGATTAGCAATGGAGTGTTCCTCTCTAAGGGGATACCCCCCCCCCCCCCAAAGAATTCAAAGGATCCCAACTCTTTGAGCTATCAGCAGGGGCACTTAACAACATACCCCAATCAAAAGACGGGCCATTATAGTCTAATGAGACATCTGAAGGAGCCTCAGGAGGAGTACTGGAATCGATGAAGATGAGGAAGAAGCTTAACATCTTTTCCTTTTCAACCAAGAGCTTGAGAAGGCAAGGTTCCCGCTCCGGGTAGGATAACGGTAAGTCGAGATCTTGGCTTTACCCTTATCTTGTGAAGACTCCAAGTGTGATTCTTTAACAGGAGGAAGGGCTTCAACATCGATAGGGGTCTCGATAGATGCTCCATCTGTAAGCATGTGGTAGTGGGCGCCGTAAATGGAAGCCCATTATATGTATATGTTACCTAAGACAATTGGGTAGATGTCACATTATGACATTGGGCCAGACCCAAATCCCAATTGACATGAGAAGCCCAAAATATGGGCCTCCCTTATGCGTAGGCCGGCCGAAACTTATAGGGTGGGCAAAGTGAACTTTTGTCCACTTTGTTCCTCCTATAAATAAGATGTGTTAGGGAATTATTAGGATTAATCCTTAATCCCTCCTTAGAGTGTTTTAGAGAGACAAACCCTCCTCCCCATAACACCAATTCGGCTGAACCAAATAACACCAAGGGTGTGCCAATTTTCCTTCGAGCAAACACTCTGGAGATCCTTCCCTGCCAAGAATTGTTCAGAGGCTTTGTTGTGGAGGATATACCGCGTAGGGCTTCCTTAACAAGAACCTCTATGGGTGCCGACCGGAAGACCGTGAACTCCCTGCTGTAGGATCTTGGGACTACGGATTATGTCTGAGGTATGTGCGAATCTTTCTCTCCGTAATATGGATTACTAGCATGTACCATGTTTATAGTATCCGTAGTGATTACTCCCCGTAATCTAACAGTGGTATCAAAGCCTGTGTTAGGAGTTCATGATTTTGATAAATTGGTATTCTTGAAAGTTTTAAAATTGGACCGAATTTTAAAAGGAAAAAGTTTAAAATTTTCGAATTTTTAAGTTGTTTATGGTCCGAAATTTTCATGATGTTCTTAGGAAAATTTGATGTTCATGATCTTCAAGAAAAACATGAATTTTATCAAAATCGAACATTAGATTATAGATCTTATTAAAATTTGATCTTGAAATTTGACCAATCGTTTCCAATGAGGTGTTAGTTTCGGCCAAACCCTAGGAATTACAAGGTATTTTTTTTTTTAATTTCTTAGGAACCAAGTTCCAAAAAGTCGGCCGAAATTAATTAATATATTGTTTACCATATTTTAATTTTTATTCTAGGTAACAATATATCTATATTTAGAAACACAATGATAGATTCACATTGATATATAGAATTATATATAACTATCAATGTATCTAGATAATTAATAGGGTTAAAGATATTAATGATAGATATTAGTTGCCTAAAAGATTAAGAAAAATATATTGTCAGTATATGTGTTTCCCTATTTAAGATATTGACAATAAATAAGTATATATATATACATTAATTGTGCCGAATTTATATATATATATTGTTGATTGATTTTGTCTTAAAGATAGAATCTTAGCAATAAATGTGTATATATTTATAAAATACCGAATTATATATATATATATATATATATATATATATATATATATATATATATATATATAATATTGGAAATTATTTTATATAATTAATGTTACTTGATGGCTAAGTTAAGTTTTTTAGTGGACATCAAAACCCTACTTAGCCCACAAGTAAGCATTTCGACCCAAACTCTTTGGATTAATTAATGGGCCGGTCCAATATACCAAACCGGGATGCTTAAACCGAACCAAGTTTTCTTAATCGGTTCGACCTTGTCGGGCCGGGTCGATTAACTAAGTGGATCTAACCGAACCGATTTTTAGTGTTGAACCAAACCTTATTTTTATCAGACCGGTTAGGACCGAACCAGATTTTGAAGATAAAAACCGGACCGAACCGAATTTTAATAAACCGGACCGAACCATATTTTTCTGGACTGAACCGAACTGGACTGAAATTGACTGAACCGAACCGAATTTACAAAACCGAATTCAAGTCAAGTAAATGAAATAGGGAGGTCAAGTTTTAAAATCCAGATTTTTTGAACCTTAAATGGCCTACACAGTGCTCAAGAGTTTATTATTATTCACATAACAATTAAACATTTATGCCTTGTTTCGATTATGGGGATGGATCTCGGAGATACATGTTTTTGGGACTATATTAATTAGTGGGCTAAATTGAAATTGTTTATTATTTGATATATATTTATGCATGATTAGAACTTATGAATAGAGATGATCTTGGATGAATATCAAATGTATTAACAACCAAAATCAGTTTGTACAATTGGTAGAACAAGGTATATATAGGAGAAGAGAGCATCTAACTAACTAACTAACTTAGAGTGTAAGTAAGCTAGACTAGTATGCATAAATGTGTCAAGTATGGAATGTATGGAATATACATTCCTATATGCTCCCATCTTTTTCTTCTCTTGTCTTTTCATGAAAAACATATTTGATACCATAGAGCCTAAGCAGGGCAATGTGTTGCTTCTTGATTAGAGCCTTTGTCAATAAATCTGCCAGCTGATTTCTAGAAGCAACATGTGTTGGTGCAATTTGCCCTGATTGAATGTGGTGCCTAGTAAAATGGCAATCCAATTCAATATGCTTGGTACGTTCATGAAACATTGGGTTTTTGGCTATCTTCACTGCAGATTCACTATCAGTGAATATAGAAATGGGTAAAGTGACATGCACCCCAAGTTCCTTTAGAAGTCTAGTAACCCAAAGAGCTTCTTGAATGGCTGCCCTCAAGCATCTGTATTCTGCCTCTGCACTTGAAAGGGAAACCGTGTCCTGTTTCTTCACTTTCCACCCTACCATAGCTCCACCAAGTTTTACACAATATGCACTAATGGACTCCTACTAAATGGACAAGCTGCCCAATCTGAATCACAGTAAAGACTCAAGTCAAGTGCAATGTTGGTTGGATAGAGAAGTCCTTGGCCAGGAGTACCTTTGATGTACTTGATCACCCTTATAGCTGCATCATGATGGGATTTCTTAGGCTTGTCAACAAATTGACTTAGCCTTTGAACTGCAAAACTAATATCTGGCCTAGTCATTGTCAAATACAATAACTTGCCCACCAATCTTCTATAAGCAGACACATCTTCAAGAGGCAAATCATCTGAGGAGGTATTGGTTGCTTCATCATATGCACAAGTTGTGAGTTTGAGATTGAACTCCATGGGAGTCTCACAAGGTCTAGCAGCCCCCAAACCAGCCTTCTCAATAAGCTCAAGGGCATACTTCCTTTGGTTGATGACCAAACCTTCTTTGGACCTTGCAATTTCCAAACCCAAGAAATACCTCAAGTTTCCCAAATCCTTGAGTTTAAAATGGGATTTCAGAATGGACTTTAAGTGATCAATCATAGAAGCACTTGAGCCTGTGATGAGCAAATCATCCACATAAATGAGAAGATACACCCTGTCTTCACCATTTGCCTTGGTGAACAAGGAATGATCCGAGGCACTTTGAGAATAGCCATTCTCCAATAGGGTGTTGGTGAGCTTGATGTTCCATTGTCTAGATGCTTGCTTTAACCCATAAAGTGACTTCAAAAGTTTGCATACACGTTTAGAAGCACCAGGAGTGATCATAGGAGAATCAAAGCCTTGAGGAATGTCCATGTAAACTTCTTCATGCAAGTCACCTTGAAGAAAAGCATTGTTGACATCCATGTGAAAAAGTCCCCAAGAATGAGAGGCTGCCATAGCCAAAACAATTCTCACAGTTGTCATCTTCACCACAGGAGAAAATGTCTCATTGAAATCAGTCCCTTCTATTTGGTAAAGCCTTTGGCAACAAGCCTAGCTTTGTACCTTTCAATGGAACCATCAGAGTTGTACTTCACCATAAACACCCATTTGCACCCAATAGAAGACTTCCCATGGGGCAGCTCCATAATCTTCCATGTATTGTTATCTTGTAAAGCCTTGATCTCCTCCTTCATAGCAATCACCCAATTTGGGTCTTTGATTGCTTGCTTATATGTAGAAGGCTCCTTGATCTTGTCAATGGAGGCCAAGAAGCAATTGAATATAGGATTAAGATGATCATAGGCAATGTATTTCTCCATTCCAAAAGCAACAGGCTTCTTTCTTAACTGAGCAATCCTTGCACTCCTTCTTAAGGTTAGTACATGTGGAGGTTCAAGCAAAGGGACCAAAGGAACATCCTCAACTATGGGGAGCTGAGGAGGAGCATCCTCAACCATGGGGGGCTGAGGTGGAGAGACCAAGGGAGAAACCATTGGTGATCTAGAAGAAGACTCCTCAACTAATAACTTGGACCCCAAGCAAGTAGGCAACATAGATCTCAATTCTGCCTTAGACATGCTGAAAGGAAAGACATGCTCATGAAAAACAACATCCCTTGAAAATTGAAATGCTGAATTGGAAATCTTCATCACAAGATAACTTTTTTGAGAAGTGGAGTATCCCATGAGGATGCAAGGCTCAGCTCTTGAACTAAACTTGTCAGAGTTGTTCAAGTTTGTGGCAAAGCATAGGCAGCCCATGATCCTCAAATGATTAGTGGAAGATGGCTTGCCATAAAGAACCTCCATAGGAGATTTGAACTCCAAAGAAGATGAAGGTAATCTATTCATCAAATAACAAACAGTGAGAACACAATAGCCCCAATACTTGATAGGCATACAAGCTTGAAACCTCAATGCCCTTGCCACATTCAAAATTTGTCTATGTTTGCGCTCCACTCTACCATTCTGCTGAGGAGTGTATGTGCAACTAGTTTGATGTTGAATTCCCAAAAGAAGGAAATGATCCTTGCAAATAGAATTGATGAATTCAGATCCATTATCACTCCTAGCAATCTTCACCCTAGTTCCAAACTGATTCTGAACCATCAATAAGAAGCTTTGAATATGAATGAAGGTATTAATCTTGTTCTTCATTAGAAAGACCCAAGTTTCCCTGGAAAAGTCATCCACAATGGTGAGGAAGTATTGATAATCTTTGATTGTAGGGACTTTGTATGGACCCCAAAGATCCAAATGTATCAAGGCAAAAGGAACAGAGGCATGAGAATGACTAATAGGGAAAGATAATCTTGATTGCTTGGCCAAAGGGCAAATGGTACAATGTTTGACACATTTATTTGAAGAGTCATTTAAACATAATACTTCATTCAAATGACCCAAATGAGTATATGATATGTGTCCTAAACTCCTATGCCAAATCCAAGAAGCTTCCTCTTTATTTGTCTTTGAAGTAGTATGAGCTGCCACCACCTTGCTTGAGTGTGAAGATAGTGAATTCCTGAGTATGTAAAGGCATTTGGATCTCTCACCAATCACCATTGGCTTCCCAACATGGCCCTGAATCAACATATTTGCACAAGTAAATATAACTTTGCAATTCAACTGAGTAGAAAGCTTAGACACTGAGATCAAGTTGAACTTGAAATCAGGCACATAAAGGATGTCATCCAAGGTAAAACCAGAGGAAAAGGAGCAGCTCCCAATATGAGTGACCTTGCACTTATTGCCATTTGGTAAGTGAACAAATTGATGAGGGGAATCAGCCTTCCTTATGTTGTGCAACCGGCTTAAATGGTGAGTGATATGGTTAGTAGCACCTGAGTCTACAATCCAAATCATGGATGAACTAGATGTATAGGATATACCTGGCATGTTCACACAATTAGGCTCATCCTCTTGAAATAAAGGAGGATCAAAGTCATCTTGAATGGTAATGTGCTGAACCCTTCCGTCCAAGCCAGTGTGAAGAATCCTTTGCTCCTTAGTTCCATGAAAGATTCTTTTGTCCCCTGCAGCCACATGTTTCACCAAAGCAGAGGAAGGATTCTCATCATCCAAGCTCATATAGGCTGCATTCCAAGGTCTTTTCAAGGTTGTGGAGGGTGCAAGGTGTGGATGCTTTTTCCAACAAGTATCTAACTTGTGTCCCTTCTTACCACAAAATGAGCAAAACCAAGTTGACTTATCAACTTTGCCTCCCTTGCCATTGGAAACACCTGAATAAGATCCTTGGATAGCTCCATTAGAAGAGGAGCCATTGCCATTGTAATTCCTTGGGAAAGAAGCAACATTGTTAAAGCCATTGCTTCCTGAGTTATATCCTCCACCACCTCTTGTATTGATGAAGTTCCTTTGAGAGTATAAGGCTATGGCCTCCCCTAAATCCCCTATAGAACCAGAGATAGCATGTTGACTTTCCTCTTGTAGCAACACAGAAAAAGCCACACATGAAGGCAATGGTTGCCTCATTAGGAGACTACTTCTAATATGAGCAAATGATTCATTCAAGCCTAAGAGAAAAGCAATCAGTTTCTGTTTCTCCTTATGCTCATTGATCAACTTGCTATCAGCTGAACATTCAAGCCTTAGGTCATCAATGGAACCCAAAGCATCCCAAAGCTGTTTCATCCTCCCAAAGTATTCAGTGATAGATTGAGCACCTTGTGAATATTGATAAATTTCTCTTGTGAGCTGAAAGATTTGTGTTCCATCAATCTTCTCAAACATTTCTTTGAGATCAAGCCAAATAGACAATGCGGTGGTGTTGTAAACCAAACTATTCACCAACTCCTTAGCAACTGTGTTCCTTAACCAAGCTTTAACCAAAGCATTGGCTCTGTCCCATCTCACATGTTGAGCCACAGGCACACTCAAACGCGAGCATGTACCATCTATAAATCCAATCTTGTTCTTTACAAGCAGTCCCTCCTTGATTGCTGTGCTCCATGCATGATAATTGCTTGATCCTTGAAGCTGAAAAGGAATCAGTAACAATCCAGTGGTGTCCGAGGGATGCAAGGATAGTGGATCTTCAATCGAGTAATTAGCCATGTTCCAATGACCAAATCTCCAGAATCTCAACTGATTTTGACGTAAAGAACAAGAAACTTCAACAATCTATCAACCACAACAGCAGAAACCCAACGGAATTCCCAGAAATTGATGAATCTTCGACACCAAGTAATACTAGCAAGAACACCAGGTATGTGTAACAGAAACAAGATCACACAATGATCCAGAATGAATCTATGCATCAATCCAATCCAGAAATAGTCGCAAATGGATCAAGATCATGAAATCAATGATCGTAATCAAGAAAGCCAGTTAATCAATCACCTAATCAATCGAAGCTTGGAGACGAAGCAAACGACGAAGAACTTCGCTTGGAAAGCAAGAACTGATCAATCTAGGCTGATATGATCCAAATGCAGATTCAAATGAGCTGAAACACAACTCAATTGATGATGTATAAGACTTACAAAGAGTCGAAATCCAACGTAGTGATGATTGAAGCCACGAAATCAAGCTGAAATCCTGGAAATGAAGCTCAAAGTTCACCGGAAATGGAAGTTGCTTGACTAGCAAGAAAATGCCGTTGGCTGTGATACCATATGAATAGAGAGGATCTTGGATGAATATCAAATGTATTAACAACCAAAATCAGTTTGTACAATTGGTAGAACAAGGTATATATAGGAGAAGAGAGCATCTAACTAACTAACTAACTTAGAGTAAGTAAGCTAGTATGCATAAATGTGTCAAGTATGGAATGTATGGAATATACATTCCTATAGAACTGTCGACTTGACTGAGTCAAGCTAGCTGAATATTGCATGTTGGGGGGCAAAACCCTGGTTAAATATATGGTATGCGCACTAGGATAGACATGTTGTGATGGTTGAAATTGCCTAAGATTCATGTATAGAATGATGCGTAATTGAATATAAGCATGAATTGCAAATCGGCCCTTAATATTTAAAATATTTTAAAATCGAAAACCAGTTGCCAAATATGTATGATTGATGTGGAAGTTTCATGTTTAACACATATGCTAGAATGTTGAGGATGTAACCGCATTTAATAATTTACTTGGAAGTGGAATTATGTATGCAAGCATGAGTTCCTCGGAACATTAGACGCATGACGCGTAAGCATGAGTGTGGTTTGTGTGATGAATGTTACTTGCATATGATGATTTACATGGATGGTAGAATTATATATGCATGAGTAAATTCATCGGAATATTTTTCAAAATAATAAAAAGAGCCTTGGGAAAGCCAATATCGGGTATGCTTGTTTTAAAATTCCCGTTCCGGTAATTTGGGATTAAAAATGTTTTAAAAGACTGATCTATTGGATTGAAGACGACAGTAATGTGAACTCTTTCACTGCCATCTTCCATTTGTTTACTGGTGGTCGGTTGGTTTAGATGACTGAGGAATCGTTATTTGTCGTATTCCATCTTAATAGATATCTGATGTATGCAATTTTTTTCTCAAAATGTTATTGTCTCCCTAATTGTGCATATTCATCAAATGTGTGAGTTGGTTGAATTAGTGCGATTCGATATTCCGCGCAATCTTGATGGTATGAATTATGATGAATAAAAGGAGTATTTGTTGAACTCTCTACTCCGAAAAGTAGAGAGGACAATTGTGGATGAATATAGTAATCTGTATGATTCTGACAATGAGAAATGAATGTGATAATTTGTTTCCCCAAGCACGGGAGTAGGTTCTTTGATGATATGTGTTAGGTTATGAGATCTAGGTCAACGGGTGGTCGGCTTCGATCTCGCTCCTCACTGGGGATGTGTGTGATCCGGTATTCCTGAGTTGCCCTGTCTTAGCCTATGTCCTTCCTTCCTTCCTTCCTTCCTTCCTTCCTTTGCTTCTTCTCTCCTTCTACCCTGCAGAAGGGGCAGTACCAGACACGGAGGGGGGGTGGTGCCTGGTGAACCCTCTCCGATGCCTAAGTCAGTATTCTTCTTAGAGAGATAAAGCTAGAGAGATGTCAGAGCTAAATTATCCAAATGGCCAAGATGATCAAATGAGTTGTGAAGGTGGGGTATTTATAGGCAACGGTGTCATTAAGGTGGCTTAATGACATCGTTAACCTTTAAACACAATTAATTAACCTTTAAACGCATAATTAAGACCTTAGGATACGGAAGGTAGGCGGCGTGAACCGAGTGTGGGTGTCCGAAAATGGCGCAGGGGCCCTTGGGGGGAGGAGAAATCCGACCCTCAAGGGTAGGGGTTGGGTGAGGGCACCCAACCCCTCCTAGGGAGGATGGGGTTGGCCAACCCCATCCCTCCTAGGAGAGATCGGGTTGGCCGACCCGATCTCTCCTAGGGGAGGTCGGGTGTGGCCACCCAACCTCACCTAGGTGAGTTTGCCTCGGCTGGACGAGCGCTCCGGCCTCGTCCGAGCCGTTGATGTGTTCGCGAAGTGTTCGGGTTGAAGTTTCGATTTACAATCGTTAATGGGATGATAAAAATACAACGGTTTGGAAGTCAACGGGTTCAAATTGGGCGTATATCCATCACATGCCCCCGAGTCAACCAATGGCCTGACCCTTGATTGACTCTATTTCAGGATGGTATGATACGCGCAATTTGAAACCGGGGTTTTACCTTTCATCTGAGTGCTTGCTTACCCATGGATGCGTGTCTTCGACTCTGCCCCCTGCCTTATGAGATAGAGGAGTTGTAAACGTTAGAGTAGCGCGGACGTATGCCTAAGCACACGTCCGTCTGAGGTGGGAGCAATAAATCTATCTTTGCTACCGGCGTATACTTAAAAAATGCATACCCTTACAAGGATGCAATACGAATGCAACTAAGTGACTTATGCTTCAAATTCGTGCCGGGATTCTATTTAAGTGAGGAAAAATTTAATTTTGGCCAAAAATTTCCCTAAGTATGGAATACTCAAAAATAAACCTAACTTGATAGTTTTTCTAAGTATGGAGATATACTTAGCCATAGTTGAAAGGGATAAAAATGATGGTTTTTCCTTGGCCCTTAGATCTTATTTAAAGATAGATGGAGGGTGGTGATTAAAACCCTTTAAAAAACCCTATCATCCTTTCAAAATAGAGGAGAGTTAGAAAAATACCTTAAGGAGTCACCATAGCCACCATCTTCCCTCTTCACTCACCCTTGGAGAGCAAGAAAAATTGGAGAGCACCCCCAAGGTAAGGGTCGGCCGGAATTTCCAGCAAGGGACCGGAAATTCGACCAGCAGCTCAGCCGGTATCGTCGACGGGAGGGAGCTTGGCCGGAGGCGACGACGCAGCTCCAGGCGGGAAGCGGCCAGCGACGACGCGGAGGCGGCAGGGGGCTTAACTGACGACGACGACGCCGGGCTGACTGTCGACGAGGTACGGCGACGGCGACGGGACGGTGTGGACGATCGATTGAGGACGGCGACATTGGCCGGACATCACCGGCAAGCGACGGCGGAGGAGCGACTGGGCTTTGCTCCGGTGACGACGACGGCAGGCCATTCTCGGCGGGGAGCTGATTTCCGGCAACGCTCCAATTCGAATTCCGGACCCGTTTATCACATCGGGTCGGGTTTTCCGAAGGTCCGCTCTTTTCCTTTCCGTTACCGCGTAAAACGTTGATTTTTGAATCGTTGATATTTGATTGCCGATGCTTGATTGCCGATGTTTAATTGCCGAAATTTGATTGAATGTGGGTAACCGTTGATAGTTGTGGATTTGGGGAAAAATGTTTGCCGGTCGTCTGGATATAGTTTCTTGTCCGATTGGACCATCCCGGTCTTGAATTTGATGTCGTACCGCCGTTGGTGTGTTAATCTTTGTTGGAGGGTATAACGGTAATTTTTTCCAAAACTCGACCTTAGGCTCGGATAAATTATTCAACTTGGTTGTCGTGGTGTCCTTGGCTCATGTTGACTATCTTTGCTGGGTGTCTTTGGATCTTTGATTGTTGTCGTTGGTCGGGTGTCAGAGTATTTCCGGTTCTTCGGAAATTTTTCTTGTCTTGATATTTGTCGTGTCGTGGCAGGTACTATATTCTTGGTGGTGTCCGCGCACACAGACTCTTCAGAGGCGTCGTATCCTCCGAAGGATGAGTGAGTTCCTTTTCTTTTCCTTTTCGGTCGCATTACTTCCTTTCCTATTGCCAGCTTAGTACCGTGACCTTCATTGGGGTGTTAGTCGAAATTTGATTCGTACTTTGGGATTTCCTGCTACCTTTGCCTTAGGTCTTGCTACCCTGTCGGAGAACCATCTCACTAGGTCCGATTACAATGAACATGTTACCCTAGGAGATATCTGTCCCCTAGATGAGCCTCTGTATCCTTTTCTCCCCTCCTTGGGGAATACTCGCGAGACGGTGACGGCCTATAGGGAAGGTCGTCGTGTACCCCTCCCAGATCCGATTCGGGCTGAGGTTGCCTTACTGTGACGAGCTTATAGAGTTGAGCAGGTTCTTCAGGATTTCTCCTGTGAACCTTGCCCCCAGTGCCCTTCGTGTCTGGGTAGGCTTCCGGGTGCTGTGCCATTGGTACTCCTGGAAGTACTCCCTCGTGCTATTCCGATGTTTCTACCGGTTCCAATACCAGACGAAGGTGGGGTTTGCGAGTTTCGTAACTCGCCATCCGACCTTCAAGGATCCCCGATTTGCTGATTTCGGGTTGAGCGGGGTCGAGTGGGATACCTCTCTCCGCTTCGTGGCCCGGAGTGACAACTCAGCCAGTCACTGGGCTAAGCATTACTTCTTCATTACGGATCGATACGTCACTTGGTCGGTCTTGAATGAGGATCGGTCCGATGGTTGGCCTGCTTTCGGGGAGTTCTCTTCAGTTGATTTAGAGACTATGAAGATCATTCACGAGAGCAACAGGACTCGGTCATACTGCCCCGTGTCCTTAGTGACTGAGACAGATCTTTATGAGGCCGGGATCAGTTTGACTCCTGACTCCGGGGGTTCGGTATGTCACTTAGTCTTCCCATCTTTATTTACCTTCTGCTCTTCCTTTGTAGGTTGGTTTCATGGAAAAACCTATAACGTGCAGGAAGCCCCTGTTGATCTGAGCAAGAGGAAGGCTCCTTCTAGTTCCACTCTGAAGAAATCCCCCCTGCCTGGGAAGAAGGCTGGGGCCTCTGGTATGCTTTCTCCTATTTGCTTCTTTATGGTATAACTTGTGTTTTCCTTATCTTGCTTTTCTTACATTGCTAGGGCGCTCCCCCTTGGTGACTGAGAGGGTCGTCTCCGTTGGCAGAGATTCTGGACCTTCCAAGTCCAAGCCGCGGAGATCTGATTCTGAGGCCGGGGCCTCGGCTGCTAAGAGAAAGAAGGCTACGGATCCTGCTTCGCCTACTGCTCGTCCTCCGACCCTATCTCGTGATAAGGAGATGGTGGTTGAAGAGGTGCCTTCCCTGGCTGACAAAGGGAAGCGACCTGCTGGTGGTGGTTCCCCTGCCCCCCAGCCGAGGGCACGGTCCTCAGGTATGATCTCTACCTTGTTGCTGATCCTTCTATGTTTATATTTTCCTTTGACTTGCTTCTCTTGTGTAGGTGGGCCTCCGACTTTAAGTCGGAAGGATTTCGCGCGTCTTACTGATGAAGATGTTATTGGGTCTGAGTGGACTCCTTTCGCTGGTCTGAAGGAGTTCCACCTCGATAGCACCTCCTCTTTGCGGACTCCTGAGGTTGGCGTCCGCGTACTCCGCGACGCCATCCCCCCTGGCGACCGTGTTGCTCCGCCCAAGTCTCCTGGGGAGACTCGGCGCTTTGTTCAGGGGGTACTTTCTCGTTATGCACCTGTGAGTTGTTCCTTGCTTTCCTCTTATTACTTTCATAATGGCTGTCTTTCGGTTACTCATCCCTTGTTTGAATTGTTAGGGTATGTCTGACATGGTGAACATGTCCTCGCTCGTGCTCGAGTTATCTGACGAGAAGAAGACCCTTGAGGACAGCCAGGTCTCTCTCAAGGCGGAGGTCGCCACTGCTGCTGAGAAGGCGCGTTTATCTGATTTGAGGATGCAGGAGCTCCGGGACCAAGTGTCCTTGCTTGAGACTACTGTGGGCAGTTTACGCCGGGAAGCTGAGGTTGCAGCGTCGCTCCATTCTGAGGAATTGCGGAAGTTGGAGGCTAAGTGTCGGGCAGAGGAGAGGACTGTCGCGGTGTCTGAGTACAAGGCTTCCTCTGCCTTCACTGCCGATTATAGCGCGCGTCTCACTCAGGAGATGAACCAGTTTGGTGAGTATCTGGTTGATCACATTTTCCGCATTGATCCTCAGTTCCCAGTTGGTGACCTTGGTGACTTCGGGCCATATGCCACTGGTTACATGGCTGTTCTGAGGGGTCAGGCTGCTGTTGCAGACGAGCCTGCCCCTGCCCAGGTGGATGCTACACCAGTGGAGATTGGTACCTCAGATTCCTCCTCATCATCCATCTCTGCCGGTGGTTCAGCTTCAGGGGGTGAGGGTGACTCCCCCGAAGGTTCTAACTGATGTGTTTATCTCATGCTATCCTTGTATATATAACTATACTCCTTCTCCCCTTTAATGGGTTGAGTGTCTTTTGAGATTGTGGTGGTGTTTGTTGTTACTTTCCTTTGCCATGTTGTGTTGTTGACTACGTGGTTCGCTTGTCTTTACATTGGTGTTTCTCCTGCTTTTGTATATACCCCTTTGGTTATTGACTCTTCTCTTGGTGTTTTTCCTTTACTTGTCTTTCTTTCGTGCTTTCCTTCATGTCATACCTGCCATTTCATAAAGAAAAGAAACATTACTTGTTCTTCACATTACTTTACTTAGAAATTTCTTTCTCATGGTATCCTTCTGAGCATGGTGTGATGATCTCTTCTGATACCCCTTACACGGTATACGTTGTACTGTTAGACCAAAGATACGCTCTTGGTGGGCGTCGAAAACTGTTCACGAGACAGGCTCTCGGACGGCACTTAACGTTTCACAGGATAGGCTCCCGGAGGGCTCAGGTTAGACCAAAGATACGCTCCTGGTGGGCGTCGAACTGGTAGTTTGAAATCTACCTCAAGATACGCTCTTGGGGGCGTCGAACTGGTAGTGTTTTTTCTACCTCAAGATACGCTCTTGGGGGCGTCGAATCTGGTAGGTTGCAAATCTACCTCAAGATACGCTCCTGGGGGCGTCGAATTCGTAGTTTTTGGAAACCACTCTCAAGATACGCTCTTGGTGCGTCGAAGTTCGTAGTGTAATAACTACTCTCAAGATACGCTCTTGGGGGCGTCGAAGGTCGTAGTATGAACACTACTCTCAAGATACGCTCCTGGGGGCGTCGAAGTTCGTAGTTTTTGGAAACCACTCTCAAGATACGCTCTTGGTGCGTCGAATGTCGTAGTGTAATAACTACTCTCAAGATACGCTCTTGGGGGCGTCGAAGGTCGTAGTATGAACACTACTCTCAAGATACGCTCTTGGGGGCGTCGAATATCGTAGTATGAAAACTACTCTCAAGATACGCTCTTGGGGGCGTCGAATGTCGTAGTATGAAAACTACTCTCAAGATACGCTCTTGGGGGCGTCGAACCTGTCATTGACTTGAAGTCATATCTGTGTAAGGATAACTTCGTGATTATACCACTACATTCACTGGAAAATACTTTTGAGTAACTTCTACTCCTATAGGAGCATTCATGTTTTTGTACACGTGGGATGCCTTGGTGCACCAAGACATCCTTTGTAGGAATCAAAGATAGTTGTAGAGTTGGAGTAACTTCGTGAGTTCTCCTTCTCAGAAGTTGTTTTTTTGAAAAACTTATAAAGCTGAAAGATGTAAAATGCTAAATATGAAACTAAGGATATGGGGTGGTCACTGTGTCTGTTGCCACGTACTCCTTGAAGCCTCCATTGTGAATCATTTCCTCCACTTCTATCTTCAACACCATGCAGTTGTTGGTTTGATGCCCCCAGGTCCCATGGTACTCACACCAACCCTGTGCATCTCTTCCTAGGAAGGCCTTGCCTTCCTCCCTGCATGTTGGTAGCTCTTCCTTGAGGTGCTTGTGGAAAATTTCTTCTATGCTGATTGTGAGGGGTGTGAATGTGAAATTGACACCTCCTCCCAATTTGTCAGTTTCTCTTCCTCTCCCCGGAACTTCATCCAACTGTTCATCTTCCTGTGCAAATGCCCTATCCAGCTTTTCCTTGAGCTCTCTCATTGTGCTCGTCATGACCATCTCATAGAGCCCTCCATAGGCCCCGAATGAGTTTGGATGCATGTTTCTAATGAATGCTCTGACTGCTTCTCCCCTTGTGATGTCCATGTTGGCACCATACTTGAAGAATCTCTGGAAATAGCTTGATATAGACTCCCGCGGCATTTTCTTGATATCGTCGATGTAGCGGAAGCCTCTTAGGATGGAGTTCCTTGTTCTTTTCCCTATTATGGTGTCTGGCTGCCAAGGTATGGATGTCACCTTCACAGTCTTGCTCCTGTGTCTCCTCGTAGGCACTGTTTGAAAAAACTGCCTGCTCAAACGGAGTGTCACTCCACTCCTCATCCTTCCTTGCTTTTGTCTCCTCCCCTTCCTTCTTCTATCCTGGTTGGCTCCTACCATGACCACAGCCACTGTGTCTGTCCCGTGTGATCCACGTCTCATTGAGTTGACGTAGCACTGCCTTGCAGTGCGTTGATCACCTAGGACCTCTCCAACTCCGTTCTCCGTGATGTACTTCAGCTTCTGGTGAACGGTGGATGGCACTATTTCATATGGGTTTATGGTTGTCCTTCCTAGGATCCCATTGTAGGCTCCCAGGCTTTCAACCACCAAGAAATTGACATTTACCTTCAGCTGGGTCCATCCTTGGCCCATGGTCACTGGCAGGGTTATCATCCCCAGGGGGTAACTTGTTGCCCCTGAGAAGCCAACTAGAGGGAAGTTGACTGGTTTGATGTCTGCTTTGGTTTTCTCTATCTCCTCTAACACTCTCAGGCTTAGGAGGTCAGCTGAGCTGCCCCCATCCACCAAAATTATCTTTACATCAAAATTATCAATATCTATCGTAATAACTAGAGCATCGTCATGTGGAAAGACGATGTGGCTTTTGTCCTTCTCTGAGAACTCTATCTTTACTTCTTCTCCTTCTCTTGGCCTTTTCCTCCACCTTGGCACTGAGCTCAGCTTGGATAAATAGACCTCCCTTGCATTAGCAGTTGGGCCACCTGATGCTACACCTCCATGTATCATGTTTATGATTCCTTTCTTGTTGGGTGGGGGGTTGTAGTCTATTTTGCCTTTGCCCTTGTCTCTCTGTGATGGCCCTAGTTGCATACTGTTGCCCCCATGGTCTATGAATTGCTTCAGTTCTCCCCTCTGGACGATGTTGTTTATGCTTAGCTTTAGGCTAAAGCATTTGTTTGTGTCGTGACCATAAGCCTCGTGGTTGTCACACCATCTATCCTTGTGATTTCCCACCATTGGGGCTCTCCACCTTGCGGGGGGTGACCAAAGCTTTTGGTTCCGCATTTCTCTGAGTACGGTGGCTGGAGTGGCGTTCAATGGGATGAACTTAATGACGTTTATTTCTCTAGCCTTTAAGGGTTCACCCATTTGGTTTCTTTGCTGTGGCGGACGCCATTCCTGCTGCCTTGCATGCTGCGGTGCCTGGGGTTGCTTGCCTTTGTTTGGCCTTTGATTATCTTCCTTGGCTGCCTGAATTTTGGCCTTCTTGCTTGCCCTGTGCCTCTCAAGGTCAATGTGCGTTTTAACTCTTCCTGCAAGCTCCTCCAAGGTGCTTGCTGGCTTTTTGGCCATCTTTTCAGCCAATGTTGACCCAAAGCGACCTAAGTTTCTGATGAAGGCTCGTATTATCTCCCCTTCGGTGATGTCTCCCTGGATGTCTGCAATATTCTGGTTGAACCTAGTATAGTAGCTGGCCAGGGATTCATCGTATTCTTGTTTCACGTCATCAATGGAGCCTGTTCCCTTGAGGAGTTTCCTCTCCCCTAGGTATCTCTGCAGAAACTTTGCTTTTAACTGCTCCCATGAGTGGATGCTCTCAGAGGGCAAGCTGAAGAACCAATGTGAGGCCACCCCTGTTAAGGTGTTTGGAAACAAGAGCGCCTTGTATCTGTCATCAGTGGTCCTCCCAAATAGAGAGGCCTCGTGCTGTTGAATATGCTCTAGGGGGTCTCCCTTGCCACTGTACTTTGCAATTTGCACTGTGTGCAAAGAGTCTGGCACCCTGCTCATCTCCAATTCCCTTGTGAAGGGGTGGTTTGTTTTGTCACTTAGGCAATGCAAGCTGTGTTTCTTTGACTCATTCAATTTCCGGGTTATCATGGCTTCTATCTCCTCCGGGGTGATCATCACCTGCGCCGGAGTATAATCCCTCTGATATCCACTGTAGTTGTAGACTGGGCTTACTGGGTTCCCTTGTCCATGCTGGTGTGGACTGTAGGTGTACCCTTGGTATGCCTGCTGGGGTGCTTCATAGAAGTCTTGCCTCCTTGGAGGTCTTGCTTGTCTTTCCTCCCCAAGCGGGGTGTAAGCCCTGTTGCTCTGCTGTTGCCTAGGAGGCACGAATTGTTGCCTTCCCTCTGGGGGTGGCTCCTGGTAATATCTTCTTTGCTCCTCTCGCTGCCCTGCTCGAGGGTGCGAGTAGTGCTCTTCTGTTGGGATCTGCTCCTCTTCATGAGCTTCAGTGTAAGTCCCTTGGGTGTATGCCGGCCTTGCATATGCTGTGTGGGCGCGGTTGCCATCTCTTTGTGCCGGCATCCCATACGGGTACCTTTGGGGTTGCTCCTCATAATAATATCCCTCAGGGGGTGCCGTGTTGTGGGAAGGCACTCCCTGTTGTTCTCTTTCTCTCTGTGGCCTTCTTGCCCGGGGGGTGGAGGCTGTGGAGGACTCAGCCCCAGCTGGGCGTGAAGGTCCTCCCTCCTGGTTGTTCTGTTGAGGAGGCTGTGGTATTTCTTGTGGCTCTGGATGCATTGGCTGCTTCCCAGGGTTAGGCTGCCTCTCTGGGGGTATGGGCTCTCTCCTCCGCCCATTGCCCCCGGGTGGGCGTTGGTGCCTAGACACCCTACTGTTCGTCATTGCACGTGTAATAGCCAGGCTTTCTGTCCGAAGCCCGCAGAGGGCGCCAAGTGTTAGGTTATGAGATCTAGGTCAACGGGTGGTCGGCTTCGATCTCGCTCCTCACTGGGGATGTGTGTGATCCGGTATTCCTGAGTTGCCCTGTCTTAGCCTATGTCCTTCCTTCCTTCCTTCCTTCCTTCCTTCCTTTGCTTCTTCTCTCCTTCTACCCTGCAGAAGGGGCAGTACCAGACACGGAGGGGGGGGGGGGGGTGGTGCCTGGTGAACCCTCTCCGATGCCTAAGTCAGTATTCTTCTTAGAGAGATAAAGCTAGAGAGATGTCAGAGCTAAATTATCCAAATGGCCAAGATGATCAAATGAGTTGTGAAGGTGGGGTATTTATAGGCAACGGTGTCATTAAGGTGCCTTAATGACATCGTTAACCTTTAAACACAATTAATTAACCTTTAAACGCATAATTAAGACCTTAGGATACGGAGAAGGTAGGCGGCGTGAACCGAGTGTGGGTGTCCGAAAATGGCGCAGGGGCCCTTGGGGGGAGGAGAAATCCGACCCCCAAGGGTAGGGGTTGGGTGAGGGCACCCAACCCCTCCTAGGGAGGATGGGGTTGGCCAACCCCATCCCTCCTAGGAGAGATCGGGTTGGTCCACCCGATCTCCCCTAGGAGAGATCGGGTTGGCTGACCCGATCTCTCCTAGGGGAGGTCGGGTGTGGCCACCCAACCTCACCTAGGTGAGTTTGCCTCGGCCGGACGAGCGCTCCGGCCTCGTCCGAGCCGTTGATGTGTTCGCGAAGTGTTCGGGTTGAAGTTTCGATTTACAATCGTTAATGGGATGATAAAAATACAACGGTTTGGAAGTCAACGGGTTCAAATTGGGCGTATATCCATCAATATGAACGCGTATGTGGTGATACATTCAACCTTGGTAAAAAGGGGTTGAAGAAGACTTCAATTGCAATGAAACAATGTTACAGGTTGGTATCCCTTTGCATCCGCCTCGGTGGAAGCAACGATGCTAAAGCTAGAAATATTTCGGTTGAACATGATGGTCTTCTCTCTTTTCATCGATGTTGGCGTAAAACCAGCATCGGATCTTCAGAATGAAAGGTCAACATGGAAAAGATGTATATGGTTGTCTAATGTTGACATGACTCAATGACCTTGAGCCTAATCAAGTACAGTAACCACAGCAGTAAAAGGGAAACCTTCTCTGCTCACCATAATGGGTTCGAAAGAAGTCAACCATGATCCGCATATCTTAGAGATAACTGGACCATAAAAAGGTCTTATACGATAATCCGGTGGGTTAAACCATGTTGATAAAGTGCGTCTCAAGTACGCCTCGTAGGTCATGTGTATCAAGCTGTAAAATGTTTTATACAGACACAGATCATTTGATGTGATTCACTCGTGACTTTACTCAGATGTGATGTTCAACACTACTTAAAGTTATCGACAATCTATGCGACAATCATGGATCAAATACACGAACTTCAGATCAAGAACCCTACCATTGTCATTTATCGTTCGTTTGAGTTACAAATATTTTGGTTATTTCGAGATTCGTATTTATTGAATAAAGTAGTTTCCCTTCGATTTCAAATGTGATTTACTTGTCAAAATTAATCGACCCGGTTAACCGGGATCGATCCGAAACGAAATTTAGGCCAGGTAAAAGTTGTCGAATAAAACAAAACGATTCACGTACTCCGCCATCTCAGTCGGGACAACTGAACATAACATACACATCGATTGCATAGCCTTATCGAAAGATTTAGTATTTCTTAATTGTTAGTACTCCATTGAATGAAATAATAAGTAATGTAATCATGTGCGAAACCGATTGGATTAAATTGAATTAAATTCAGAAATGAAACGATTTAACCATGGGTTAAATTTGGTAAATAGCGCCATGCGCGTGGGGACCTCGAAAGACGGAACACATCGTTTCAAAATACGAGTTTAATGATGAATTTTTCTTTTTTTAATGATTAAGTGCTGAATTTTCGTTTTCATCCCTTTGGAAACAACTTATTGATAACGTTTACACCAGTAAGAAGTATGCTTCATAAGCTACCACGACCTTGTAAAAGTATCAACTGACGCATAAGGTGAAAACCCAAAATGCTCAGTTCGGAGATGGGATAAAATCTCTGAGATAAGTTTGCAAACGAAGAAGGATGAAGTCAGTTAAACGATTTTCCTTTTATACGACTTGAACGATAAGTTAGGCTAGGCATTCAAATCAAATGACACACTTCAAGAAGCACAGTTTATAAACATAATGTTAGAGTCAATCTATTAGACGTTCCCTATGGGATGAAGAGAGATGATTCACATATATGTAAAACCGTGTTCCAATAAAATCGTAAGACACGTCGCCATAAAAGTTAAAGAATGATAATGAGTTAAATCATATCATCACGCGACATTAATTTGCGCATTAAACACATATTTGGACCAAGAGTACGTTAACTGTCCTTAGAAAATACTTGTTTAAAGCTTTGGAAAATGGTGCCGCGGTCGAACATGAGACATTTTAGGACGAATTTCCAATGCATGGTCAGTTTCAAACAGATGTAGTCTTGATCGAACAGGAGCAGGATTACACTGATAATCAGGTCCCACTTACTTCGAGTGGGAGATTTGAACCGGTAACTCAAGTGAATGACATGGTAAATGATAATGGAAACATTTTCATAGTAAATCCAGTGGGAGGAATAAACCCTACCACACGAAATCACTGTTGCTGTAGAGACGAATCAAGTCGAACCATATAGTCATGTTGCTGAACCACTGGATGAAAATCCAATAATGCCACAACTACCTATACTACCCATTGTTCCCAGTGGGAGTGATCCGACCAACTTGGTTCCAGGTCCTAGTGATCAAGGAATTCATCTGGGAAGTAAAACCCTGAGACCGAGGGGTCGTCCGAGGAAAGTTGTAGGTCAAGGTTCAAGCACTGCTCTTGTTCGCAATGGGAGTGATGCTCCGACAAGAAGCATTATTCCGAGTGGGAGAAACGTTCAGACTCAAGATGGGATTAACAAGCCTAGACGAAAGTCAAAGGCATCGAACTTCTCCCAAGAAGTATCGCATCGAGAAGGGTGAAAACCTCACT
This sequence comes from Clarkia xantiana subsp. parviflora, assembly GCA_036873135.1. Lineage (NCBI taxonomy): Eukaryota > Viridiplantae > Streptophyta > Magnoliopsida > Myrtales > Onagraceae > Clarkia > Clarkia xantiana. The sequence goes on along the minus strand of JAPTYO010000015.1, from coordinate 22,439,932 downwards.
CTAACAACTGTTGACGAGCATTGGAAAGGCCTCAAGTGGAGAAATGGAGGAAAACAATAAAAGAGAGAGACCGCCTAAATGAAAACCATTATAGTCTACAGTTGATTTACCTGCTAACCACAGGGGTACAAGGATACGATGAGTCTTGAAAAGGAGACTCACCACTGATGCAAAAGGTCGGGCGGTACAAAATCCGACTTGTTGCGAAAGGACATACCCAACTTCACGGAGTGGAATTTGACGAAACATACTCACCGACTGTGCGTAAAACCATGGTTAGGGCCATTTATGGTCCTGGTCGCATGTCTCGATCTCGAGCTGCACCAAATGGATGTAAGATCGCATTCCTCCACGGAAACCTGGAGGAAGAGATCTATATGGAGTAGCCGAGGGTTTCATTACTCCTGGTAACGAACGTAAAGTTTGCAAACTCCAGAGATCCATTTACGGTCTTAAACAGTCGTCTCGACAATGGTACCGCAGATTCCACGAGCAAATCGTAAGAAACAGATTCGTTAATCTTCACGAGGATCCGTGCGTGTAATATAAGACCTTCGGGTCTAAGTTTGTCATCTTAACCTTACACATGGACGACATACTCATTGCCGCAAACAACGTGAGTTTTATGAATAAGTCAAAGTCCTGGTTGGTGTTAAGACGTGTTCCTCGGGTTGATGGTTCTCTGATCCGAGTGACACTTCTTTCGGGTATTTTGTTCTTCTTTCTGATCCGCTTAGCTTGTCGGGGTGATCCGTTCCTCTGCTCCTCACTAACCTGCACAATCGGTAGTACTGAGCATGGAGGGGGGGGTGGTACTCAGTGAACCCTCTCCGATGCTTAAATAAGTTCGGGCTCTTTAGAGAGAGAAAATCCTAGAGAGAAGGCAGAGCTAAAATGTGCAAAGATGTAAACCTGTCCAAATGAATAGAACTTGCGAAGTATATATAGGCTACGGGGTGATTAAGGTGGCTTAATGACACTGTTAATCCTTAAACATACTTTATTAACACATAATAGCAGGATTAAAACCTTTAAAGACACAGAAAGGTGGGTGAAAAAGTTTAAGTATGAGTCGGGTAAAATGGATATCGAGACCCTTGGGGTCAGACAAAAAATTCGACTCCTTAGGCCTAGGATCGGGTCAGCTTGCCCGACCTCTCTTGGGAGGGGCTGGGTCAGCTGACCCGATCCCTCCTAGGAGAGATCGGCCGGCTAGCCCGATCTCACCTAGGTGAGACCAACGGACCGGTCCGGACGAATATTTTGTCTCGTCCGGGCCGTTCGCGTTGCGAGTGAAGTGTTCGGGTTCAAGTTTCGATATATAATTGTGAATGGGGCGATTAAAATAAGAAAATCCAAAAGGAGACGGGTTTAAATTGGGCGTATATCCATCACGTGCCCCCGAGTCAACCAATGGCTTGACCCTTGATTGACTCTATTTTACGATGGGATGATACGCACAATTTGAAACCGTGCTGTTACCTCTTGACGAATCCTTTGCTTGTCTGTAGGTTCCTTTTCCGGGCCTTATCCTCAATTTCTCAAAACAAAGGAAGAATAAACGTTAGAGCAAAAGAAAAGGGGACGTGCCTAGACACGTGTCCGAAAAATGTGGATATGAAAATCCGATCTTCTCTTCAGGTTCCTTATAAATAGGATACTTGGCCACCCATTTCACAACTTGAGTGGGCTTGGGAGCTCTAACTTCTCACTAACTTTATCTCTCTAGAATTCTCATTTTAGCATCGGAGAGGGTTCATCGCGCACCCCCCTGTGGTGTCGATATTGCCCCTTGTGCAGGTATTAGGAGGAATACGCGCATACACCACAAGGTGCGCACACGCATACACCGCAAGGCGCCCACACACACACACACTGCAAGACGCGCACGCGCAGACATCGCAAGTCACGCGCGTGCAGATACTCCGGGACGTCAAAGTCTCGACATACAAACGACTATACATACAGACACTCAAACACTTAGCCATTTTAACGGTCGGTAAACCTCCGACACTCCGACTCTCAGACACCCCGACTATCAGACACCCCGACATCCGGACTATCTGACACCCATGAGCTCTAACAACCCGACGAAGATATCACACAACATTCTAAGGACCCGACGTCTCTCACGGGTCTGGTCCCAACAACGCCGGTTGTATATGGGTGTGCGATGTCAAAGTGTGATGCCCCAAAGAACCTGGAAAAGCGTGAACTAGATAAAAAGTGCAGAGTACCTTAGTATGGTATGAAGTCTAATGTACGCGATGCAATGCACTCGTCTTGATATCTATTACGTTGTGGGTTTATTAGCGTGTTTACAATCAGACACTGGTTAACAACATTTAAAAACAGTCAAACAAATTATGAGATATCTGAAAGGTACGGCAGACTACGGACTATGCTATGAGGGAAGTATGCTAGAATTGACAGAATATAGTGACGCCGACCACGGCGGTGATCTGGATGATCCTAATTCAACATCAGGAGGAGTGTTCTCATTGCTAATGATGTCATCTCATGATTGAGCAAGAAGCAATTATGTGTCGCGCTGTCCACTATGAAATCTGAATTCGTAGCTCTCTCTAAGATTGCACAGGAGGATTTCTGGCTAACGAGACAGATGGTTGCCCTGCTTGACATCGAGGACAGGAGTAATCCTTTTTGCAATTACTTTGACAGTCAAGCATCGATAGGGGCAGTCAAGAATCCTAAGTACCATAGTAGGACAAAACACATTGATATAAAATATAACTATGCGAAGAGTGTGGTAGAGGAAAAGCTGAGCACAACTGAATTCGTGCCTTCAGAGGATATGATTGCAAATCCATTAACTAAACCCTTGCACGAGGATGTTTTCGTAAAGCACGTAAAACTGCTTAAATTGCGTAAGATATAGAAGGCTTGAATTGTGACAGTAACATTTTTGAATTTGAAGTAATATTTGAATTAAATAATTTTTAATTGAGTTTATGATATTTACGACGTCATAATAAAATTATTACATCGGATGAATGGTCTATAAACTAGTCGTTGGAGCGTAAAACCTCCTAATAGAATATGTCGAATGTGAAACCTGCCATGTCACACGGGCACGGTCGTCTTGATGGAAAAGATTCTCGCCATATCAAGACCGGCTAAGAACCATGTTGTTTCGAAAGAGAAACCTGGTTATGCAAAACGATCATTGGTTTCGGGGTAACACGACATGATCAAAGTTTTACAGATCGTCGTGACGAACTTTCTTCATCTATTACCACATTATGGGCTAGATTATAAATCTACGATAGCATAAGACATTCCCATTCCTTACATAAAATAAGTTCAGGTTATGCGATCGACGCGCACTTCATACTGCGCGTGCCATGTTCGACGACAGGGTCAGGCTTGGTTGTGTTATACGGAATCTTCGAAGATTCTGAAGGACACAAACTTCTTCACCTTGAGTCTGTGACTTATCCCGGGTGCTGAATGAAGCAGCACTCGAAGTACCCTTATTACTCAGAATTCATATCCAAGGTTTGGCTCAATGTCGCTCTCAGGCGTACGAGCGTAGCGATGAACAAAAAGGCCAAGTGACCACGTTTTGGGCACCGGTTGAGCTTGACTAGGGATATGAACGATGGGGATGGTCATACACATCTGTCATTTTCCGAATCTTGTATTCACTAGGTGGCCACCAACCGGATATTAGTTGAAGTTTGTGAATACTTGTACGGATGCCTTGGAGAAGTATTAATTTTGGGGAAACTAGGCAATTGGAGAATAACAGTTGACCAGGGGTACAACGTGGCACAGAGAAGTAACAGGTTGATAACATATTAGGGAATCAACGTTCCGCGTATGGTACAATACTCTCGATGAGTAGCACGATGTCCGTTGTGTCAGTCGGTCGCACGGTGATTGATATACGCCCAATTTGAACCCGTTGACTTCCGAATCGTTTTATTTTTATCACCCCGTTAATGATTGTAAATCGAAACTTTGACCCGAACACCCCGCCGATACACCAACGGTTCGGACGAGGCGAAAATAGTTGTTTGGGCCACGCGTCGAACTCACCTAGGTGAGGTCGGGTGGCCACACCCGACCTCCCCTAGGGGAGATCGGGTCAGCCGACCGGATCTCTTCTAGGGGAGATCGGGTTGGCCAACCCATCTCCCCTGGGGAGGGGTTGGGTGGCCACACCCAACCCCTACCCTTGGGGGTCGGATTTTCTCGCCGCCCCCAAGAGCCCTGGCGCCGTTTCCCGACTCCCACACTTAGATGATTTCCGCCAACCTCTCTATGCTTTAAGGTTTTAATTATGTGATCAAGGACTAATTAATTGTGTTTAAAGGTTAACGATGTCGTTAAATCACCTTAATGACACCGTTGCCTATAAATACAACCCTTCCACCATTCATTTGATCACCTTGGCTATTTATGCAACTTTAGCTCTAGTTTCTCTCTAGACTTTAGACTTTATCTCTCTAAAAAGGGACGTACTGACTTAGGCATCAGAGAGGGTTCATCAAGCACCACCCCCCCCCCTCCGTGCTTGATACTGCCCCTCTTGCAGGGTCGCGTGGAGAAGAAGGAAAGGAACCGAAGGACTTGCATCAGAACGACTAGCCCCGAGAGTACTGAATCTGTCAGTTCACCAGTGAGGAATAAGCCTTAGATCGACGACCCGTTGACCGAGGGCTTAGAACCTAACACTTGGCGCCGTCCGTGGGTTTCGAATAGAAAGCCTAATCATCACCAGCCAGATGGCAAGCGTATACATCATTCATGGGGGTTATGGAGCTGGAGGAGAGTCATCGAATGCCAGAGAGGCATACATGGCACAACTAGAAGATCATAAACCGAAAGAAAAGCAAGTAGGAGAAAAAAGAGAAGATATAATACAATTTTCAAGAAAGGACATGGAACATGTGTTACCTGACAACAGGGATGCCCTAGTCATAACAATGAAGATCACAGATATGGACATTGGAAGAATCCTGGTAGACAGTGGAAGCTCACCTAACATCATTAGCAAGAAATTCATCGACATGCTGGGTGTAAGGCCGAGTAGCATAAAACAGGTTCACTCTCCCTTGGTTGGATTTTCCGGAGAGCCAACCTACCCACTGGGGGCAGTCACACTACCCGTGACATTGGAGATAGGCCAGAGGCAGTTAAAGATCGATGTCCCTTTCTTCATCACAGAAGAAATGAAGGAATACAATGGAGTCCTGGGTACCACTACAATCAACAAGTGGGGTATGGTGCCATCAACACCACATCAGAAAATGAAATTCCCCACAAGCCAAGGAATAGGAGAAGTAAAGGGTAACCAGAAGGCAGCAAGGAAATGTGCAAGGATCGCACTAAGCAAGAAGAAGAAGACAACCAAAGAGGTCCTACTAATAGATGAGGACCCAAGAGAGGATCATGGGAGACCCGCCCCCATGGAGGAATTAAAAGAAATACTCATAGAAGAGCCCGACAGGAAAGCAAAAATCGGGACCGCCTTATCTCAGGAAGAGGAAAAGCACTTAGTAGCTTTACTAAGGGAATACAAAGATCTGTTCGCCTGGTCACCAAGCGATATGCCAGGAATATCAGAAGAAGTAATTTCACACAAGCTCAATATAGATGCGGCAACGCGACCAATAACACAAAAGGTAAGGCCAATGGGAGGAATCAAAAGGATAGCTATTCAGGAAGAAGTGGAAAAGCTATTGAAAGCAAATTTCATCAAGGAGATCAGATTCCAAACATGGGTGGCAAACCCAGTACTGGTAAAGATGGCGGAGGAAGTTGGAGAATGTGCATCGATTATCGCGACCTAAACAAAGCATGTCCTAAGGACTCATACCCACTCCCAAGAATAGATCAGTTAGTGGATGCAACATCAGGTCACCAACTAATGAGCTTCATGGATGCATACTCGGGATATAACCAAATAAAAATGGCCCCTGAAGACGCCCCTCACACGGCATTCTACGCTGATAGTGAGATATACCATTACACGGTGATGCCCTTCGTACTCATAAATGCTGGAGCAACATATCAAAGAATGGTCAACAAAATCTTCGGAGACATGATAGGGAAGACAATGGAGGCATACGTGGACGACATGATCGTCACCAAGAAGAAGAAAGACCATGTTGAAAACCTTCGCTCAACGTTTGAGAGAATGAGACAATACCAAGTCCACCTAAACCCGAAATAATGTGCATTTGGGGTACAATCAGGGAAGTTTTTAGGCTTCATGGTCAGTCAGCGAGGCATAGAGGTAAACCCCGAGAAACTGCAAGCAATTGAAGAAAAATGCAGTCACCTACGAAACACAAAGAGGTTCAACGACTGAATGGGAGGTTGGCAGCTCTTAACAGATTCCTGTCCAAGATAGGAGACAAAGCACTACCTTTCTTTGAGGTGCTAAGGGCAAACAAGAAGTTCGAGTGGACACCAAGATGTGAAGAAGCCTTCCAACAACTCAAACAACATCTAAAGACACTACCACCCCTAGCAAAGCCTACACCAGGGGAGCCCCTCTACCTCTACATCTCCGTGAGCAACGTGGGAGTAAGCTCGGTGCTAATAAAAGAAGAAAACGCTGCACAATTGCCAGTATACTTCGTAAGTAAAACATTGGCAAAGTATGAGATCAACTACTTGGCAATAGAAAAGTACCTCTATGCACTGATCATATCTGCAAGGAAGTTGAGACCATATTTTCATGGGCATGAAGTAACAGTCCTCACAGACCAACCATTGAAACACCTCCTCCAAAGACCAGATACATCGGGAAGATTGACCAAATGGGCAATTGAGCTAAGTGAGTTTCGTATTCACTTCGCCCCTAGAACAGCTATTAAAGGGCAAGCTCTAGCAGATTTTACTGCCGAATTCACCGGAATTAATCCCGATGAGGAATTGGGAGAAATCACAACCACAAGTGAGGCGAGTAGTAGTCAGGAGAAACAACCAGAAGAGTTATGGGAGATGCACACCGATGGGTCATCCAACGGGGGAGGTTCAGGTGCAGGCCTCCTATTATACCCACCAAGTAGGGATACACCTCTGCGCTATGCCATGGCACTTACCTTCAAGGCAACGAACAATGAGGCTGAATATGAAGCACTGATAACAAGCTTGAGGATAGCCAAAGGAGTAGGTGCAAAGCACCTAAGAGTTAAGTGCGATTCTAAATTAGTTGTCAATCAAGTGAAAGGAATTGACACTGCAAAGTCTGAAAACATGCATAAATACCTACATCAAGCCAGGGACCTAATAAAAATCTTCCAAAGCTTCGACATTGAGTCAGTCCCAAGAGAACAAACCAGGAGGCGGACGCCTTAAGCAAACTAGCCCTAGGAGCAGAAGCAGGCAAAGAGGTTCACTTTGTAGAGCAAAGAACGCAATCAGTGATAGAACGAATGGAGACTCTAGTAATAGATGAAGGAGAAGCCTGGATGACCCCAATGCGTCAGTACATCACGGAAGGAAAACTCCCAGAGGATAAAGTGGAGGCAGTCAAGATTGAAAGGATGGCTAGAAATTATGCAATGATGGATAATGAACTCTACAAAAAAGGGTACTCCACACCCTTCCTCAAATGCATAACATATCCAGAAACAGAGAGAGTACTTGCAAATCGTTAACTTCATTCAATCTCACATTGTCTCGAGATAATGGTCCACAATTCAAAAGCAAGAAACTGCAATGGTACTGTGAAAGGCTGAATATAGAGCAACGCTTCGCATCAGTAAAGCACCCCCAGACAAACGGGCAAGTAGAGTCGGCAAATAAAATAGTGCTAGACGGTTTAAAGAAACGACTTCATGCTACCAAGGGAAGTTGGGTAGATGAGTTGGAAAATGTCATGTGGGCAGTGCGAACAACACCAAAGATAGCCACAGGAGAAACACCATTTGGCCTAGTATACGGGAACGAAGCGGTGGCACCAGCAGAAATGGCTGTATCATCACTAAGGACCACATACTTTGAAGAGCACGAGAACAACAAAGCAAGGCTCTTAGACTTAGACCTTGTGGATGATAAAAGATGGAACTCAGAGAAAGCACAGGCATGAATGCGCCTTGTATCTGCAAGGTATTACAACCGCCAAGTCAAGGAGAGGCAATTCCACATAGGAGAACTAGTGCTCAGAAAGAACGAGTTCTCACACTTAGACCAAGTCAGAAAATTATCTCCAAAGTGGGAAGGGCCATATAAGATAGCATCAGTTCCATACGCAAATGCTTACCGCCTAGAGGATGGGGATGGGTATATCTCCACAAACACCTTCAGTGGAGAACATCTAAAGAAGTTCTATGTCTAAGAAGGCAACACAAATAAAAGACCATATCCTTAGTTTAATATTCATCACTTTGCATGTTCAAGCATTTTAAGTTTTCCAAAAACAACTTTTGGGAAGGAGAACTCAAGAAGTTACTCCGACTCTACAACTATCTTTGATTTCCACCAAAGGGTGTCTTGATCCATCCAAGGAACCCCAAATGTACATAAAGCATGAATGCTCCTAATGAAGTAGAAGTTACTCAAAAGTATCTTTCAAAGAAGATGGTGATATAATCATTATGTTATCCTTACACAGATATGACTTCCAAGTCAACAACACCCTCAACGCCCCCAAGAGCGTATCTTGAGAGTAGTTTTCATACTACGACCTTCAACGCCCCCAAGAGCGCATCTTGAGAGTAGTTTTCATACTACGACCTTCAACGCCCCCAAGAGCGCATCTTGAGAGTAGTTTTCATACTACGACCTTCAACGCCTCCAAGAGCGTATCTTGAGAGTGGTTTCCAAAAACTACGAACTTCGACGCCCCCAAGAGCGTATCTTGAGAGTGGTTTCCAAAAACTATGAACTTCGACGCCCCCAAGAGCGTATCTTGAGAGTGGTTTCTAAAAACTACGAACTTCGACGCCCCCAAGAGCGTATCTTGAGAGTGGTTTCTAAAATCTACGACCTTCGACGCCCCCAAGAGCGTATCTTGAGAGTGGTTTCTAAAAACTACGACCTTCGACGCCCCCAAGAGCGTATCTTCAGGTAGATTTCAAACTACCAGATTCGACGCCCCCAAGAGCGATCTTGAGGTAGATTTCAAACTACCAGATTCGACGCCCCCAAGACCGTATCTTGAGGTAGATTTCAAACTACCAGATTCGACGCCCACCAGGAGCGTATCTTTGGTCTAACTTGTGCCCTCCGGGAGCCTATCCTGTGAAACGTTAAGTGCCCTCCGAGAGCAAGTCTCGTGAACAGTTTTCGACGCCCACCAGGAGCGTATCTTTGGTCTAACTTGCGCCCTCCGGGAGCCTATCCTGTGAAACGTTAAGTGCCCTCCGAGAGCCTGTCTCGTGAACAGATTCGACGCCCACCAAGAGCGTATCTTTGGTCTAACAGTACCATGTATACCATTTAAAGGGTATCAGAAGAGATCATTGCACCATACTAAGAAGAATTCCATGAGAAAATAATTGCAAAGCAAAGTTGTATGAAGAACACATAATGTTTTTTCTTGATGAGATAGCAGGTATGATGATGAAGGAAAATACAAAAGAAATGCAAAGTAAAGGAAACACCAGAAAAGGAAGGGTCCATAACCAAAGAACTACACACTGAGGCACAGGGAGTTATCATGAAAAGGGGAGATAATCACCCTGCCATGCATACCATAAGCAAAGACAAGTGTATCAAACAAAGATGGCAAAACTAAGAGATGTGGAGTTTCAAACTCTAAAGATAAGTGCAACCCACCAACAGGAAGAGTAGTAAGAAGACACCACAAGAAGGAACCCTTGATAAATTAAATAAAGAAAGATGAGTACAAGTTCAAGACTACCTCATAGGTACTTCAGCCAAACAACATGAATGAGAAGCAAAGTAACAACACAACCAATAAAAACAAGCCACTTAGCAACCCTACAATCTATGAGAAGATTCTGAGATCCAATCCCAAAACAGACCAACATAAAGAGGCTAGAAGGCAAGAGGGAGAAGTACGACCTAAATTAAGAGAAACCTCAAGCCACAAACTCGCAAAACCACCACAAGAGATAGGTGTACTACTTCCTCATCTTGGCAATATGCCTAACAGCAAAGTCAGACAAATCACCAAGCTGAGAAAATGGAAAGTCTGGAGCAATCATATATATACGCTCAAGAACCGCCTTTAAAGAAATACGCTTAGCCACAGAGCAGCGAACATCGATAGCAGCCTGATAAGAGGAAGAACCCTTATACTCAGCAATAGCACACCCTTTCTCCTCCATACAAAGCATTTCCTCAAGGGACACCAACTCAGCAGCCCGAAGTACCTCATCGCGATAAGACTTCTGTCTTAAAGCCTCAATCTCTTCTTTAATAAGGGCAATACGACTCTCCAAATCCTGGCACTGCAAATCCGTGATACGACTATGCTCCAAACAACTAACAAGCTTAGAACTAAGGGAGACACAAGTGTCCTCGTGCACCTTCTTCTCCTCAGCAAGATCAATAACAAGGGTGGACAAATTAACAATGTCGGCAATACCCTGGGACAAAAACAAAGGGTGAGATGGACAAAGCATGAAAGAGAAACGTCCTAAAGGATAACAAGGTTAAGAAAAAGTTACAGAAACATAGCGAGACAACACATCATGAGCCAATCCATAAACTGCCTCTGACCCCTTAGGAGGAGGCACACGATCAGCAGGAGGAATAGCAAACTGCAAAACATGAACTCCAACCTCAGGAGTTTGCAAAGAAGATTGATTGTCAAAACGAGCCTCACGCCCGTAATAAGGCGCCCACTCAGACCCAACAATTCCATCAACAGGAGGACGAGATAGCTCCTTTCGACTCAGAAGCGGAAGACGAAGTCTACCTACAAGAAGACACAGAGTAAACACCAATACACGCTAAGGAGACTCAGACATTCCAAGACTTACCAAACAAGGAAGAAGCAAAAAACGGCTCCCGGACCCTCAATTGGGGGGCATCAATATAGAAAGAAGGTGGTACCCTAACACCAACACCGCCCTTACCTCCAACAGGGGGACACCTCCTTACACCACAAAAAACCGATCTTTTTGCAATCGAGGGTCCGGTCCCGGAGCTAACTACTCCCACCCGTACTGGCATCTTACTCCTCATCAAACACCGGGGAGATCTGCTGATCGAAAACACGCGAACTTAGCCCAAGTAAAACAGGAAAAGGATCGTAGAGACGAGATGAAACTCATTTTCCTAAAACGACGAATACAAAGTCAAAAGGTAAGAATAGAAAGATGATATAAGAAGACCCCAGAGGCCAATGAGTAGAGGCAGGGGGCAAGGGGAGATAGTTATAACCCCGTTATAGAGAGACCCCACGGGCCAATGAGCAGAGGCAGGGGGTAAAGAGAGATAGTCATAACCCCATTATTAAAAGACCCCACATGCTAGTAAGCAGAGACACGGGGACAAGATGATGAACCAAACAGGACCATATCACCATGAAGACCCACAAATCAAGAAACAAGACAAGAAAAGAAACAATCAAGGGGGAAGCAGGATCACGTCCCCCAAAAGCAACGATTACACAAAGGAAAATGCACGTACCTCAATGCGACGCGCGTCCCGAGGAGTGAATCCAACTGAGAATCCTACCGCCAAAAGGAAAAAAGAGAAAAGGACAACGAGAATGAGGTAATCACTTATCCCTTTTTATAGTAAAATGGAGTAGGGTTTTTTCCAAAGCCGCTAAATCATCACCGTTAATCTCTGGAAAGGAAAAATTTAAATGTCAGATTTAAAAACTGATACCCCTAGTTCCCATTAATCAACGTTAAACTCACACCCACCATAATTAGCATCTTATGAGCATGTTTTCTGGTATCCCATACTTAGAAAGATTTTTGGACCAAAATCGAAATTATTCCCCACATAGGCTTACCCCGTCATGAAATTGAAGCATGGACTCACTTAGCCATATTCATGTTGCATCCCCACACATGCGTATATTTTCCGAGTATAAGCTCGTGACGGTATTGGATTTATTATTTCCATCTTAGACGGACATGTGCTTGGACACGTGTCCGTGCTATTCTGACGTTTGCAATTCCTCTATCTTATAAGACAGGGGGCAGAGTCAGAGACACACACCCATGGGTAAGTAAAGATTCCGACAAAAGGTAAAATCCCGGCTTCAAATTGCGCGTGTCATACCATCCTAAAATAGAGTCAATCAAAGGTCAGGCCATTGGTTGACTCGGGGGCATGTGATGGATATACGCCCAATTTGAACCCGTTGACTTCCGAATCGTTTTATTTTTATCACCCCGTTAATGATTGTAAATCGAAACTTTGACCCGAACACCCCGCCGAAACACCAACGGTTCGGACACCGTCCGGGCCACGCGTCGAACTCACCTAGGTGAAGTCGGGTGGCCACACCCGACCTCCCCTAGGGGAGATCGGGTTGGCCAACCCATCTCCCCTGGGGAGGGGTTGGGTGGCCACACCCAACCCCTACCCTTGGGGGTCGGATTTCCTCGCCGCCCCCAAGGGCCCTGGCGCCGTTTCCCGACTCCCACACTTAGATGATTTCCGCCAACCTCTCCATGCTTTAAGGTTTTAATTATGTGATCAAGGACTAATTAATTGTGTTTAAAGGTTAACGATGTCATTAAATCACCTTAATGACACTGTTGCCTATAAATACAACCCTTCCACCATTCATTTGATCACCTTGGCTATTTATGCAACTTTAGCTCTAGTTTCTCTCTAGACTTTAGACTTTATCTCTCTAAAAAGGGACGTACTGACTTAGGCATCGGAGAGGGTTCATCAAGCACCACCCCCCCCCCCTCCGTGCTTTATACTGCCCCTCTTGCAGGGTCGCGTGGAGAAGAAGGAAAGGAACCGAAGGACTTGCATCAGAACGACTAGCCCCGAGAGTACTGAATCCGTCAGTTCATCAATGAGGAATAAGCCTTAGATCGACGACCCGTTGACCGAGGGCTTAGAACCTAACACACGGCAAACCTCGTATGAACAATATGGGAACCTGATTGGATCATTGAATGGGTATTGATGTGTTGATCGACAACATATTAATAGGCACCCTCCCATTCTATTGAGTGGGAGCTGTTGGAATTTGATGTATATAGGCCGCCGTAATTGGGAGCCCATTAATATAAGCCCAACAAAATAAGCAGAATTGGGGTTAGGCACATAAGAGACTTTGGGTCAAGCCAAAATCTCTATGAGCCATAATTGACCAAAAATAGGTCTTTGCTCACCTCCTCTTATAAATATGAGGTGATAGAGAATTTCTTAGGGTTAATCACTTTCTCCCTTTTAGTTGACTAGGCAAGAAATCCTTCTCCCTATTTCCTAATAGGTTCGGCTGAACGTCTGACGGCACAAGGAGGTGCCGAAATTTTTTCAACAATTTACCCCAGAGATCCATCCCGTTACCGTGTTGAATAGTCTTTGTTTTGGAGACCATTGCCTATGGATTTCTCTTCAACAAGGGCTCCCACAGAACACCGTCCGGCAGATCGCGGACTCCATCGTGACGTTCCTGGGCTACGGAAAGCTAAACTGCTATGTACTCCTTATTCCACTGCGTAATTAGTTTACCTGGCATGTACACTTGTTTTATTCCGTAGTTATATCCTCTAAATCCAACAAATAGGTGGCTGCCGCCCCTAGAAGCAGCCATTCACAGAAAAGGAGCAGCCACTAAAAGTCGGTAAACCATACTATAAATACCAACGTGTTTACAATATTACACATATTATTATCACTCTTATATTTCATATACTGAATTAAGCTTCTAAGTGGAATCATGGACAAATCTCCACCCCATTTTTAGGTTCTCACCAAGTTCAAGCCCGAAAAGGAAACTAAGTACCCGTTCGCGGTCACAAAAGACGCCTAGAGCAACCAAGGCGAGATCCTAGAAATTCACTCCCGAAGCCAGGTCAGACATACTTGATCCAACATGGTGTATGTTTTTTGTGATTCTGTTACATATCCGTTAAATTTAACTATTAAGTGGTCACATGTCGTGCACGTGACCCCTTAAAATAAAAAACAAAAATGAATTAGATAATGACTGAATTACTTATTTTAATTTATGCAATTATATTATTTTTGTTTTTTTTATACAGACAACACATCCGTAGGAAGCAATGCGCATATGGACCTCTACTTAGCCCTTACGGACTTACCCCGGTGCGAGTGGGGATTAGCGTAGATGTGCAGCGAGTATGATACATTAAAAAAAACACAAAATTAGTCTACGGGTGCCGCCCTCCTAATATGGCACCACCTAGGTCCACCTCGCGGGAAAAAAAAGTGAATTAGAATCTCTACTACTCTGAGTTTGTTCTAGCACACCCTAAAAAATTGAACAAGTTATTTTTTAGGGTTAATAACCTATGAAAGGTCTGAACTATCACCCATGTTAACCGGAGATGTCTGAAATTTCAGTTTTGTTGATATTTGGTTTTTCGTCCAAATTTTCTGTTAAATTTAACAGAACCACGTGAAATGACTGAATTACCCCTTTACAATATTTTAGACAATTTAACAGTTTAATTAATGAAACTTGAAATGAAAAAATACCCCTAACCACTAATTTTAAACATATAACATATAAAAGGAAGGAAGGAAGCCGACGGAAAAAAAAGATTGAAGAAACGTAGGAAAGAAGAGAAAGAAAGAAAGAAGATTGAGGAAAAATTAGGGTTCCTGAACCCGACTGAATCACCGCTCGACCAGGAAGTCGCCTGCCCAGTCTGCCGGACGCCGCCCGACCAGAAGGTCGCCTGCCTGAGTTGCTGCTGCCGGAGTTGATGAAGGAGATTGGGTCGTCGTTAGAATCGAGCCGGCGGAGCCGCACCAATTCGCGCTGGAATACAAGTTGTTCACCAGATAGGGCGGTTGAGTGTCACTGCGGCGTGACAACAGTGGTCAGAAGTTCTGGAACAACTGGAAATTTTTGCCGGAGATTCTACGGGTGTCCGTTTTACACTGTAAGTACCCTAATCGGGGCTGGGTATAGTTAGGTATTGCAATTATGGCCAATTACGATGAATTGAACCTCAATTGACTGTAAATTTCTTCATTTTGAGTTAAACCCTAACCCTAAAACCTCATTTGACTGTAAATTTATTCATTTTCAGTTAAATTTGGATAATTTGGTGTTTAATAGAACCCTAGCCCTATTTTCAGTTACAATACATCGTATGTTAATGCAATTTTGATGAATTGAGTTTGAATGTTGTATAAAATTGAAGTCATTGGTGTTGAACAGTGTTGTTTAATTTGACTGTTCTTTGGTTTCTTCTTGTTGTAGGGGAGGAAGGGCGACGATAGTGGATTTTTCGAGTGGATTCAAGAAGGAATGTGTTCCCACTCAAGTAGGGTGGCTGTTATGGCGAAGAGAAAGCTTTCTGAAGCTAAAGCATAACTAAACCGACTTGAGAGGATGTATCATATTGTAATCGTTTGCTTATGTTTGTCAGTGATAGGTGCTCTATTTGTAGGAAAATTTTATCTCTAAGTGAAACAACAGTTTTATTGTGTTGACCATTTGTAAGCTTTTGAATGGTTGATTTTGAAGAACATGGCTATGTATAAAGTACAATGTTTGGAAGTTTTAGTATTGTTGTTTTGTAGAGATTACTAGACTCTTTATAACTGATGAAGGGATAGGTCTGAAAGTTCAACTCTGTGTCACACGTAATATTGATAAAGAAGATCTGAAAGTTCTAGTGTTGTCAATTTTAGGTGTCTGAAAAATGTAAATTGTATTATACAAAGGTCTGAAAGTTCTAGTGTTGTAAATTTGAGGTGTCTGAAAGTTTAAAATTGTATTATACAAAGGTCTGGAAGTTCTAGTGTTGTCAATTTAGGTGTCTGAAAGATGCCTATTGTATTATACAAAGGCCTAAAAGTTCTAGTGTTGTAAATTTGAGGTTTCTCACAGTATAAAATTGTATTATACAAAGGTCCGAAAAGTTCTAAAGTTGTAAATTTTAGGGGTCTGAAAGTTTAAAATTGTATTATACAAAAGGTCTGAAAGTTCTAGTGTTGTAAAGTTTAGGTGTCTGAAAGGTCTCATCTTTGAGATGTTGCCGGGAGGGGGGGGTTAAGGTATGGAGTTTCTTTACGTTCTGAAAACTAAGCTCAACCAACACACATAGTCAAACACAGTATTTAACATAAGAAAGCTGGTAATATTATACCCATTCTCAAAATAGTTTGTGATGATACTCCTTGTTAACATGTGACAATAAGGAGTATCACACAAAACCAGATAGTTATGATAGGACAAAGTCTAGACAAACAAATAATCTCAAGGAGTTCAGACATCTCCAAAATAGATACATTCAAAATAACTAGTTCCAACAACCTACTTCCCTGCTTCATTATCATCATCGCGGATTGTGATCACCGCCTTCTTACCCGACTAGGAGGAACAATCTGCGGCTTCTGAAGTCTTGTACTTCTCCTCAACTTCGTACATGATCTTCTCACCTGAATCTTTGCTCGATAATCAGTCCTCCTTGGAGGCGATGGAGGGAGTTTCACACTCAGTGGAGTCGCATCCTCAACAACCAGTCCATCAATCACCATTCCTGGTATAAGCGCTTCCTCCGGATGCCCTTCCTCAGGACGCTCCACCTCAACATGGTCGTACAGCACATCCTCATCATCATGGTCCACCTCCTGATGTTCCTCCTCATCATGGTCCACCACCTGATGTTCCTCCTCATGGTCGGATGTCGTTTCACCTTTTTTCCTATGGACTGCATAGGAAAACATAAAGGATGAGCATTATTAAACCCTAAATTGTCTTCTAAATAACCAAAAAACCAAGGAGGAATTGATACATACCGACATGTACCCAGCTAAGGTTTCTTCATCGCCAGCCATATAAACCTCTTGTACTTCATCATCCTCATGAATTGCATCCTCATGATTCTCCTCCATCTCAACTCCTTCGTCTTAATGATCTACGGGGTGGTACTCCACATGATTCTCCTCCATCTCGATTCCTTCGTCCTCTACTCCTTCGTCTTGATGATCTACGGAGTGGTACGCCTCATGATTCTGCTCCATCTCGACTTCTTCTTCCTCAACACGGACTGGTTCCTCGTCTTACTCCTCATGAACTAGTTCCTCATGAATTGCATTCTCATGGCATCTTCTGGGGACTACGGACTACAAAACACATAAATCATCAGCTTAAGGTTCAGCTTGGCTAACCCTAAATAACCATAAATACTATTAGGACATATACCGAAATGTATTCAGCTAAGATTTCTTCATCGTTCGCTAGATATACATCATCCTTCCCCACATATACATCACGTCCTTTTCTTTTCACCATTCTCTTCGACTGCCATGTTCATAGACCAAATATCAAAGTTAACCCACACATCAAATATCCACAAAGTTCCAAGAACCACACCCCTAAATATATAACATTCTGCACAGGACAGACATCAAATATCAACAATTCAGTTAAAACAGACATCTAATATCAACAATTCTGCACAGACAGACATCAAATATCAACAATTCATTTAACACAGACATCTAATATCAACAATTCTGCCAAGACAGACATCAAATATCACCAATTCAGTTAACACAGACATCTAATATCAACAAAGGTCTTAGAAACAGACCCTTAATATCAACAATTCTGCCAAGACAGACATCAAGTATCAACAAAACTGGAACAGCTGAAGAACAATACATACTGAAGTGCGCTTGGTGGATTTCTTTTTACTAGATGGGGGGCAGCTCGATTATCCACATCGTCCCAAGGTGATGCCAGCCAATCAGAGTCACCCTGAAATACCAACAGTCTCAGTTTTTTCTGTTGCAACAAAAAAAATATAATCTACCAAAGGAAACTACCTCATCGACAACAACATTCGTCCTCTCCCCAGCAGTAGTTGCCCCCTCCACAGCAGCAGAGGCCCCCTCCACAGCAGCAGTTGCCCCCTCCACAGCATATCTGAACTCCTCATTAGTCACCACCTTTTGACCCTTCAATGAAATATTTGGAATAAATACAATTTAAGAAATCGTTGTATCTAAAGTATATGAACGAATACAATTCCAGAATCATTAACAGACCTGTCGTCTCGCAGGATTTGAAGGGCATCCTCTTCTGTTGTGCTCTGCACTTCGGCAAATTGAGCAAGTCATCCTGAATGTCCTACTAAGTTTTGAAGGCCCAGCCTCGTTGCTAGCCCTTTTCTGAATCTTTCGGGGTCTCCCAGCTTGTCTTCTAAACTTTGGAGGCAATACTAGCAGGTTGTGTTGGGGTTCCCAGAACTCCTCACTCGGAACTGGATACACAACCAGCTCATATGACCTCAACATTGCCTCCTTGGTCAAACTTGGGTGCACAAATGCGGATATTGGCATGGAATCTTGACGCGTGCATCTCAATCTGTGGCCACATGGAAGACCAGTAATCTGATACTGCCGGCAGGTGCAGACTTACTCATCTATATTCACGGTGTAGACCCTTCCAGCATATTCAACTTCATAGTGATGGTCACCTAAATAAGTGACATTGCCTCGGAAGACCCTCGGTTGATCTTCTTCAAGATTTTTGGGCCCAACCTCCCTCTCCATTTACTGGTTTCCTCCATCTTAGATTTGACCTGCTTCATCAATTTCCGCCTTATGTATTCAAAGGCTGAGATAATCGGTTTGTTCCTCGCCTCATCTATAGCGTGGTTCCAACACTCATTGAGGTTGTTCATGATGTTATCAACCTTAGACCAATCAAGGAAGTAACACTTTTCCCATTGTTCACAGGGAATTTGGTTGAGGTAGTTAAGCTTCCTCCTTAATTCTCCTCAAATCTTGCATGTGCTCTTGATGTTTAAGCAAGAGGCAAGCAGAAGCGGCTCCGAAGACATGCTCCTTTATGGCAACTCCCTTCCATCCCTCAGCCTTCATATTCTCATGAATATGATGTTAAGAATTTGGGAAAGTTACCGCAACAACATTAACTAGGCCCTACGACAAACCACCATTCAGACATCAGAAATCAACAAACCTAAACTTGCAGATGCTAGATTTATACATATCTGAAACTTCCAGACATCAAGAATCAACAAACCTAAACTTGCAGACACAGTTTTTAAACCAGAACTGAATTTTCAGACTTAAGAAATCAACAAACCTAAACTTGCAGATACTATATTTAAACATATCTCAAACTTCCAGACATCAGAAATCAACAAACCTAAACCTGCAGACACCAATTTTAAACTAGAAATCTTACCTTTTGTCTGACATTATAACCCAGGTTCTTCCTTCTGGACCTGTGCCAATGTCATTTTTGAGGAGCTGAAGGAACCACGCCCAAGAGTCATAGGTCTCCGCCTCTAACCAAGCAACATCAATTGGGAAAAGCCCCTGATTTGCGTCTTGACCCACGGCGGATAGTATTTGTCCAGTGTCAGCACCTCTGAGGTGACACCCGTCCAGACCAAAGAAAGGCCTGCACCCACGGATGAACCCAGTCTTACAAGCATGTAGGTACATGTAAAAGAGGTGAAACCTCTCATTGTTCAGAGTAACCCCTACTGTACTCTGTGGGTTGGCTGTCGAGACCGCATGGGCGAACTCCCAAATCATGCAAAATTCCTTCTCCCTCTCTCCTTCTATGATTTCGTCCATCCTCTTGCAAGCATTGCGTACAATGAACCGACTGACATCGAAATGTCTGTCTATAGCCAGCTCATTCACAATGTACCCGGTGTTAAGCTTCTGCTGTTTGTACTTCTCCATATATTTTTTTCACTATCCACTTCTTGTTTATCTGCCTTGTCCTAAGCACAAGGCAGTGTTTTTTGTGCTTATTGTTGAAAGTTTTCACCTGAAATTGAATCACAAAAACAAACAAGTAAAAACCAAAATACTTATACTTAAAAACCAACAACTAGCATCTCGATAAGGTTAAGCATAGTTTTGTACCTGCAGACTTTCCTCATTCGTGACCTTGGAAGCATAGATCCTCCAGCCACATTTCTTCTTGCAGATAGAGTCCACCTTACCCTGGTTGTTGTTCTGAAATTTGTCGCGTATCTGTGAGCTATACTATGCTCAGCTAGTGCCTGTCTGAATGCTTCAGCATTCGGGACATAAAAGCCCCACATTCAAGTCTGGTGGGGGGCATTGGATTGTAAACTCTCCTTGTACTCGGGAAAACAGCCATGACTACCAACTTCAGCACCACCACAGTGAGCATAAGAACCGAGGCTCATGCTGTCGTGGAGCAAATCCTCAGGAGCATCATCACTATGCTGTCCATCCATCTCATCCAATAGTATCAACTCATCAACCTCTTCATCCTCAAAAACATGTGATGGGTTGGCTGTGGAGGAAAAAACATTATAATTAGAGGGAATGGGTAATTAATTAAACTGATATATTAATTTTAACAATTTTGAAACCTCAGACCTCTTATATTAACAAAATTTAAACTGCATACATCTTTCGTCTCTTCTCCTTACATCAGAAACCTTTCTCTTCCCGGCAGCCACGACCTTCCTTCTTTCTACCTCATTCGTCTTCTCCACCCGTGCTGTCTCTCTGGCAACTCTATGCCATACGTCAGTATCAGCATCTTCAGAGGAACTCTCACTTGTGCTGTGTAAGTCATCCCCATCTCTGGGCTGCCAATTCTCATCGGAGACACTACAATCGGAGGAAAGAAGACGGCCATCTTCCTCTTCTTCTTCAACTTCTTCAACTCCAGTGTCACCTTCAGCTCCAGTTTCACCTTCCTCCTCATCTGTGTATGGGGATGAATCAACATGGATGGGAGCTTCAAACTCCTCAAGATCTCTTTCTGCTGCCTCCTCTCCAACTCTGTCTGTTGCAGCCTGTGCCAAGTCATGAACCAGCTCCTCCATACAAGCCCTATATTGGGTTGTAGTCAGCTCATCCTATAGTCTTCTCCCACTCCCCTAAATGCCGCACGACCGCAAAGTTGATAAACCAGCTACATCGTCCCTCACCAAATACAGCTGCATTAGTGATCCTCTAGGATGCATCTCTAGCACTTCACCCCAATCAGTCCTACCCATGACCAACTTTAAAACGATACAATCAGGAACATACTTCCTATATTGTATCCATCCCCACTCCGGATACCCAAATTTTAACCTCAACTCCTTCAAAAGCTGATTGAAATGGAAGTAATTTGAAATCTCTATGATGTCAACTTCGCCAACATACTTGGTTATGGTACCGTTGTCTTCAATTATGAAAGCACCGTGGTGGTTTATCTCCACCATGATAGGATATTCCTCTGGGGTATAAGGCATTGACATTGATCGTAAATCTGCAACAAACAAATTAATGAAGGATTAGACAGGGCCTAATCAAATTCAGTTTAAATTCAGTAGGTCTGAAGGACGCATTCATGTTGGTTTTAGCTGTCAGACATTTCTACTTTGTCAATAAAGAAAGTCTGAAATGTTGTTCTTGTTTAATTTATGACTCTTATTATCGTATCATAATCTGGTTTGGTAAAATCAATGAAGTTCCTGAGTAACAATGTTGGTTATACTTTTCAAATGTTCATATTTGACACAACACACATGTACACCCATAGTTGTTCAAAATATGCAAGAAACTTGACACAACCTAACTACTGATGGGTTCCGATGTAATCGTTAGCCCTGTTAACAGCCACTGGACGGCGAGTAAGTCCAGTGGGCCTTGTGAAAACCCTGGAAGGCTCAGAGGCCCAGTACGAAGGGTCCCGACTTCGGCAGTCCCGATCCATGAGCTGAATGCTTCCGACAAGAAGCCTCTAAGTAGGCCCCGATATGCCTTAGTAAAGGTCCCGATAATAAAGCCCCGCAGAGGCTGGACCTGTCCCGTAGAGACTGAAGGTCCTGGGTGGTGATCTAGAATGAGACAACTCTGGAGTCCCCGACAGGAGTCGAGACTTGTAATCAGAGGATAAAACCGAGAAACCCGCCTACTAGATGAGAGTAGTGGGAAGACGGTTGAGATATAGATAATCTCCCCCGAGATACGCAGGGCGTGCCCGAGATACGCGGAGGTACGGGTAAGATACGCGGAGCGTGGGGCGAGAAGTACGGAATCCCAGCCGAGATATACGGAATCGTGGCGAGATACACGGAATCATGGGTACAACTGCCAAGCGCAGTAACAGGTAACTGAGTAACTCCTCCTTCTATATAAAGGAGGAGGTTACCTCAGAAAGACTAGCTACGTATATATGAACTTATACTCTTGCTTACCATCCATTGATTACCGTACTCATTTAAGCATCGGAGAGGGATTCTGGGTCACCACCCAGGTCATCCCCTTTTGCAGGACCACGCGGAGCCCAGGAGTCCAAGCATTCCGTCAAGGACGTAACGGAGCTTCGTCCGTGATCCAACATTGGCGCCGTCTGTGGGAAACTTACAAAAAGTCAAGATAGTTTCTACCAGATCAATGGCCGGTGGTGGCAAGAAGAAGCAAGTTCAGGCTGGCAGTTCTCGTCCCGCAGGAACTGTGAACTCCCCGTTGCCGGAACGTGTTGCTGAACAAGGTGAGAACCCTGCTCTTTCCCAGACAGGGGGGCAAGGTGATGGCTATGAGGTCTCAGTCCGAGACGCTGAGAGGAACAGGCAGGATGTCCCGCGTAGGGAGGAAGATGAGGCTCCACCCAACCCGGTGGGCCATGGAAAAGAAGGAGTCCCGCAAAGGGAAGAAGGGTCGTCTTCGAACTCGGAGTTGGCCAAGGCAGTAGCGGAGGCTATGCCCATGTTCTTGGCCGCCATGGAGGCCTTGCTGGATAAAAGAGAGGCCGCCAGGAGAGCGGAGGAGTTGCCTCCGCGAGAAGAATTACCACCACCCCCGCCGAGGGTGGACCCGGAGGAACAGGAGGTTCCGCTCAGGAATAAGGGCAAGGAGCCAGCACACCTGGAGAAGTTCGTGGTTGACGGCCCCGGACCAGTGCAGAACAGGACCATTCCCCTGAATGGCCCCATCACCCCCGATCAGGTGGTGAAGATCGTGAGCATCTGCATGGGAGATCAGAAGCAGATGACATCGGAGCTGAGGGATCGGTCCAGCCATCCTTTTGTGCCACGGCTGATCGATACCGTAGCCCCGCCTGGGCTAGGCATCCCGACAATCAAGGAATACGATGGTGAAGGAGACCCAGTTCGCCATGTGCATAGGCATGTCCAGGACTGTATGGGACGAACATCGAACGATGATCTCATATGCTCATTGTTCCCGATCACCCTAGGAGAAAGGGCCATGACA
Organism: Clarkia xantiana subsp. parviflora; assembly: GCA_036873135.1. NCBI lineage: Eukaryota > Viridiplantae > Streptophyta > Magnoliopsida > Myrtales > Onagraceae > Clarkia > Clarkia xantiana. The sequence continues at coordinate 22,416,622 of JAPTYO010000015.1, read as the reverse complement.
TGGTTCTTCAGCCTCCCGCCAGGAAGCATCACCTGCTGGGCCGATATGCACGACCGCTTCATCAAGCAATATCAAGGTCGAAGGCGTCTTCTGAAGAGTGTGAGGACTTTAACCCAGGTTGTGCAGAGGTCCGATGAATCGTTGGCATACTATTACCAACGGTTCACTGCTAGTGCTGCGGAAATTGATGAAGAAATCTCGGAGGGAGAGATGATTCGTACTTTCCTGAGGAACTTGAGCGCTCCGTACGGTTTCGACCTGATGCATAGCGTAGCCGCGAAGGCTGTGTGGAGCATGGAGGCCCTGCAGGCGAGGGTGAAACAGCAAATCGATGTCCAGGAGTCGAAGATTGCTGCAGGGGAGCTCGACCCCCCGAAGTCAGGGAGAGGAAAGGCATCATCCAATCTGTCGGATGATCGCAAGGGGAGCGACAAGACGGAAGGAAGTAGGAACCGTGGTCGCCCCGAAAAGAGGGAGGACAGGCGTCCTCCGAAGAAGGATAACCGCGAAGGTCGAAATGTCCCCATCAACAGCTCGATGACCTCCGTGCTAGCTGTGGTGGATCGGCAAGGTCTAGCCCGATATCCCCAGAGGAAAGAAGGCGAATTCTTAGGAGGCCGCCCTGATCGTTACTGTCGTTACCATCGAGCCAATGGTCACGACACTGAGAATTGTCGGGAGCTAAAGAAGGAGATTGAAAAGCTGATCCAGAAGGGAAAGCTGAAAGAGTTCGTCGGGAAGGGACGGTGCCGATCCCGTTCCAGAAGTCGGTCTCGTTCCCGTTCCAAGTCCCGCGACCGATCCCAGAAGAAGAAGAAGGTTGAGCATGAGGCTTCGGGATCAGGTGCTCGCAAGGAGAGGCGGGGGACTATCAACGTCATCCACGGAGGAATGGCAGCGGGAGGTGATACCTCCGCTTCCAGAGAGAACTATGCTTCGCGCATATCCGCCGCGGTGGTGTTAGGAAAAAGGTCACGGTCGTGGACCCTGAAGGAGGAGATGGTGATCTCTTTTTCAGCGGAGGATCTAGTTGGCGTTGAGAGCCCTCACGACGACGCCTTGGTCGTGACCTTGGATGTGGATGGATTCGAGATGAAGCGGATCCTGATAGACGGAGGGAGCTCCTCCGATATTCTTTTCATGGATGCTCTGGAAGCCATGGGAAAGACAAAGAAGGATCTGACGCAGGTGGACTTCCCGATGGTGGGATTCTCTGGCTCCACTTCCTACCCATTGGGAATGATTACCTTACCAGTAGAGTTTGGTAGTGGCTGGAAGATGGAGAGGCGGAACGTGGATTTTGTTGTAGTGGAGTCTGCGGGGGCGTACAACGCGATCATCGGGAGGACCACAATCAACCCTCTTATGGCAGTCGCCTCGACGGTCCACCAGAAGATGAAGTTCCCGACTGATAACGGAGTCGGAGAGGTCAAGGGTGACCAGGTGGCATCGCGAAAATGCTACGTTAATGCCACCCGACGAAGAAGGAGGGGGACCATGACGGTCCTTCAGACGGATGCTGATCCTCGAGAGGAGTATGGGCGTCCCGCCCCCATGGAGGATTTAAAGGAGGTGGAGATCGATGGGCCTCAGAGGAAGGTGAAGATCGGCTCTGCTTTGTCGGAGGAAAGAGCCCGAGAGTTGGTCGAGCTCTTGAAGGAGTTTAAGGAGCTATTTGCCTGGTCCCCAAGTGATATGCCAGGAATCAGCCCCGACGTAATAGTGCACGAGCTGAAGATAGACCCCGCGATCAAGCCTATCGCGCAGAGAAGGCGTCCGATGGGCGCGGACAAGAGGATCGCGATCCAGCAGGAGGTGGGCAGACTGCTCGATGCTGGATTCATCAAGGAGCTCCGATTCCAGACTTGGGTGGCTAACCCAGTGCTGGTGCGAAAGAGTAACGGAAAGTGGCGGATGTGTGTCGACTTCCGCGACTTAAATAAGGCCTGCCCGAAGGACTGCTACCCGCTTCCGAGGATTGACCAGCTGGTGGATGCCACATCGGGACATGAGCTGTTGAGCTTCATGGACGCTTATTCCGGATACAACCAGATCAAGATGGCGAAGGAGGATGCCCCCCACACAGCTTTTTACGCTGACAGTGACGTCTACCATTACGACGTGATGCTCTTCGGATTGATCAATGCCGGAGCAACTTACCAACGGATGGTGACCAAATTGTTCGGGGACATGCTGGGGAAGACCATGGAGGCATATGTGGACGACATGCTGGTGAAGTCCCGACAGGCAGGAGACCATGTCCAGAACTTGGCGGCGGCATTTGAGCGGATGAAGTTCCATCAGGTTCGGCTGAACCCCGACAAATGTGCTTTCGGGGTGAACTCGGGGAAGTTCCTAGGGTTCATGGTGAGCCAGAGAGGAATCGAGGTGAACCCTGAGAAGCTGCGAGCAATCGAAGAAATGCAGTCCCCGAGGACTCATCGGGAGGTCCAGGTGCTGAATGGCCGGTTGGCCGCGATGAATCGCTTCCTATCCAAGGCGAGTGATCGAGCCATGCCCTTTTTTGATGTATTGAGGGCCAACAAGAAGTTCGAATGGACCGACAAGTGCGAGGAGGCATTCCAGGCACTCAAACAGCATCTCCGTACCCTTCCGCCGTTGGGCAAACCAGTTCCAGGCGAGCCGCTCTATCTCTATTTGGCTGTTTCCGATGTGGCTGTTAGTTCTGTCTTAATTAAGATTGTTAAGGGCAACCAAGTGCCTATCTATTATGTAAGCAAGGCATTTGCCAAGTCTGAAATAAACTATCCCGCTATTGAGAAGTATCTCTTCGCGTTGATTATTGCCGCTCGAAAACTGCGACCTTACTTCCATGCCCATGAAGTGACGGTATTGACTAATCAGCCCTTGAAACACTTTTTGAACCGACCGGAGGCGTCCGGGAGATTGGTGAAATGGGCCATCGAGCTGACGGAATTCCGCATTCATTTCGCTCCGAGAACCGCTATCAAGGGCCAGGCGTTGGCAGATTTTATAGCTGAGTCTACGGCACCCGATCTGGAAGTAACGGGTCCCGCAGAGGGCGCAACCATGGAGGAAGTCCCGACAAAAGAACAGCAGCCAGAACAGCCAAATGAGGAGAACACTTGGGAGATGTACACTGATGGTTCATCGAGTGCAGAAGGCTCGGGGGCAGGATTCGTATTGATACCGCCCGGTGGAGGCGAGCCCTTACGATATGCCTTGGCGTTGACGTTCAAAGCCACCAACAACGAAGCAGAATATGAGGCCCTCATCACAGGCCTCAAGATCGCCAAGGGTACGGGGGTCGACCATTTAAAAGTGAAGTGCGATGCTAGCTTGGTTGTAAATCAAGTCCAGGGGAACTATGAGGCTAAGAACCCGACTATGAAGAAATATTTGCACGAGGTGCAGACTTTGAAGGGAAGATTCAAAAGCTTTGATATCGAGGCGATCCCGAGGGAAGAGAACACGGAGGCAGATGCCTTGAGCAAATTCGCTCTAGGAATGGCCCCTGAGGAGAATCGGAAGGTGCATTTCCTAGAGAAGGTAATTATCTCAAACATTGACTCGGCGGAAGAGGAAGAAGCCTACTTGGATGACCCCGATGATCACGTACCTGACTACTGGGGTACTCCCCGATGACAAAGTGGCAGCTGTCAGATTGCGGCGGATTGCGGACAACTATGCAATGGTGGACAACCAGTTGTACAAAAAAGGGTACGTAAAGCCTTTTCTAAAATGCGTAGCAGAGCCCGATACAAATCGGATCCTGAGGGAGCTACACGAAGGAGTCGCGGCCTGCATGAGGGAGCCCGATCTCTGGTGAGGAAGGCATTGAATCTGGGTTACTATTGGCCCTCGATGAACAAAGAAGCGACCGCGATGGTCCGATCCTGTGATGCATGCCAGAGGTATGCCCCAAATATTGTGGCTCCCGCCGCGGACTTAATGCCCATCAGGAGTGCATGGCCCTTCGCGCAATGGGGAATTGACTTGGTGGGACCACTTCCCCAAGCGAGAGGTCAGTGCAAGTACTTACTCGTGGCTATCGACTACTTCTCAAAGTGGATAGAGGCCAAAGCATTGGCTAGAACGACCGGGCAGCAGATCCTCAAGTTCCTTCAGACTCAAATCATATCCCGGTACGGGGTCCCGCGAGTGTTGATCAGCGACAACGGCCCTCCGTTCAATGGGGCTCAGTTGAAGGAGTACCTGGAAGAATTAAACATTAGCATCGGACCGCTTCAGTCCGCCACGCCCAGACCAATGGCCAGGTAGAGTCAGCCAACAAGATCGTGATGGATGGCTTGAAGAAGAGAGTCTATGCCTTGCAGGGCCATTGGCTGGATGAGCTCGAGAATGTGCTATGGGCTGTGAGAACAACACCCAAGCAATCAACAGGAGAAACTCCGTTTGGCCTAGTTTATGGCACGGAGGCAGTCGCTCCCGTGGAGATAGCGGTGGCGTCCCACCGCGCGAAATATTACGAGCCTCTGACAAATGAGGAAATGAGACGTCTGGACTTAGACCTACTCGAGGAGAAGAGGTGGAAGGCTGATGAAGTCCAGGCCCGAATGCGTTTGGCAACAGCCCGATACTATAATCAGCGTGTCAAGTCCCGACAATTCTTCGTGGGAGAACTTGTCTGGCGGAGGAATGAGTTTGTTCATCAAGACCAGATCAACAAGCTGTCACCAAAATGGGAAGGACCCTACAAGATCGTGGGGATGCCAGTGCCCAATGCATACAAGTTAGAGGATCTCGAAGGCAAGACGTTGAAGCATTCCTTCAGTGGTGAACACTTGAAGAAGTATCATGTTTGATATGGAGCCGCCATGAATGGCGCAAATTGTCTATCAATAAAATCCGATGTAAGCCTACTTTGAATTATTAGTGAATAAAATAAGTTGCCTTCCGATCAAATTGCTTTCAAATTTATTCTAACTGTTAATAAGACGTCCTGAGTGACGCGACAAAAGCCTTCCGAGGTACGATGAAAGCCCCGCGGGGAACGCGTAAGTCGTCTATATGGCGCGGCCAAAAGCCTTAACAGGTATGGACAAAAGCCCTACGGGGTACACGTAAGTCGTCTATATGATGCAACCAAAAGCCTAGGTATGAAAAGACCCCGATGGGTCCGCATAAGTCGTCTATATGACGCAGCCAAAAGCCTTAACGGGTATGAAAAAGCCTTAACAGGTCCGTGTAAGTCGTCTATAGGATGCAACAAAAAGCCTTAACGGGTACGACTAAGCCGTCCAGTAGAGACGCAATAAAAGCCTTAAAGGGTATGAAAATGGCCTTGAAAAACAGACGAGAAACCTTAAGTGGTGAAGTCCCAATTTTGGACGAGAAACCTTAAGTGGTGAAGTCCCGAATTTTATGTGAAAAATCTTAAGTGGTGAAATCCTGATTTTTGGACGAGAAGCCTTAAGTGGTAAAGTCCCGACTTGATCGGAACGTTCTGAGTAACGAATTTAAAGCCGCTTTAGATAAAGTGCAAACGAGTATCGGTGCCAAAACAGATGGAAAGAAAACTACTCATATAAAGGCCAGAAGGCCAAAGAGGTTCGTTACAAAAAGACAAAAGAGAAAAACAACAAGGACTAAAGAGGTAAGCATTAAACTTGGTCCTTGTTGGAAGATGGGTCCTCAGCAGCATCGGAGGGAGCAAGGTTCGGAGGGGCCTGGGCGGAAGGCTCCGCGGCTGGCGGAGTCAGGTCCACGGTAGCGGTCTCTTCACTCTCCGCGGGGAGGTTGAAATATTTCTCCGCGAAGGGGGCGAGGGTCTCGGACTTCTTGAAGTCGATGGAATCCGCATAGGCTGTGTAGAGTTCTTCGACAGCGTTGAATAAAGCGTCCTCTACCTCGGACTTGCAGAACTCCACAGCAGCCAGCTTGAATTCTTCAGAGTCCCGATACTCCCTGTAGCCTTGAAGACGACCCTCCTCGCGGCCCTCCTCAAGACCTTGAGCCTTTGCCTCAGCCAGTTTGGCAGAGAACTCTGCCCTTTCCGCTTCAAGCTTGGCTTTGGCCTCCGCCTCCGCCAGAAGATCCGCGAAGACGTTCTTCTCGCGAACGAGTTGCTGCTTCTCCCCCTCGTTCCGCTGCTGCTCCACCTGGGCCATCTTCCGCTCTCGACGCATGACAGCCTCATGGTCGTGGACCTTCTTGAGCAGGCTTGTGGACATGTCATCGAGGAGAGTCTTCTCCTTGGCCATCTTATTTTTGGCCGCCACCGCCTCGTCACGTTCCATCTGAAGCTTGGCTAAGGCCTCAGGATTCGACTTGGCTTCAGCCTCCTCCAAAGCGCTCTTCAGAGCCAAGGCGATGGCGAAGCTACGCTGCTGGTCCGCAGTTTCCTAAGGTGGAAGAGAAAAAGATAAAAATTCAGTGATTGAAGGTAGAAATAAAGAAGAGAATAAGGCGGTAGGATATTACCTCCATCCGACGGACGGCCATGGAACGGAACTCCTCTTCGATATCCTCCCGCGACAGATAAAGTGGCCTCCTCAGAGCAGGAGGAATTGACCCTGACAGCAAGTGTAGGGCCAAGTCGGGCTCAAGATTGTCCCGACGGATCGAAAACCCGGCGAGGGATTCGATCGGACGCCAAGGCATCGCTGCCTGGTCGGAGGTGTAAATTTTGTACACCTCGTCCATCGGAAGACGAGGGATAGGCTCGGCCCCCGGGGTGCCAGGAACTACCTCTATAGGAGGCTCGGGAGTTGGAGTGCGGAGAATAGGAGGAGGACTCTTGGACACGTCCCTAGCAGCGGGCCGTGCGCTCCTGGACCTCGACCTGCCGCGGGGAACCAGGCCTCCCTCTTCAGGCTCTTCAACAGACGGAGAAGCCTCCAAATCAGTCACTGGGCGGAACCGAGCTTCCGCCAGAATGTCCTCCAACAGCAACTCTCGCGGAGCTGCAGTCTCCGCTGGAATAACAGCCTCCGTCGGGGCGGGAGTCTCCAAGGGACCTGCGGTAGCGGGACGAACAAAGTCAGGAAGAGTACCTTCAGGACACCATATGATTTGACGATCGAAATGTCTGTTCTTTCCTAGGACGTTGTAATATCCCGCCTCAATAATGTGGGGAATTTCTCCTTGAAGGATGAACTTAATCTCTTGAACCCGTGTTTTCCGATCAGCGGGGATGAACTCCTTGGGGATTAATTTTTTATATTGTTTAATGGCACGACGAACGCGCTTACCTTCCTCGACGGTGGTGGCCCCGAAGGCCTGATCTATCTCCTCCCGTCTGGCCTTCTTGGCTCCGACTTGCCCTTCAGTCGGAGGAGCAGCAGATAAGGGAGTGGAGGAGGAAGCACCCTTCTTCACCAGCTTGCGCTTCCGCTTGGAACTGCTCTGGACGGCATCAGTCTCGCCCTGCTTCATAATGAGATGAGTCAACAGAGAAGCCTTCTTGGTTGCAAAGGTAAAAATAAGATGGTTAGAAATATTACCCAGACGACTAAATCTGCAGAAACAGAATCAAGGAGCCGAACTCCGATGGCAATCAGATGCCGCTCCTGGAGCCTGTTGGCATCGATGGGTATGAAGTTGTCCCCCCAGCGATAGAGCTGAACCATCTGGAGGGTGTTGAGGTCATCCTCGGAGTAATCTTGGAGCTTAGGAGCAGGGTCCGCCATAACCTCCCATCGAGGCCAGGGGACGGAGCTATGCTGGATAAAGAAGTAGTACTTCTTCCAGCCACTGTTGTCGGAGTGCGAGTCGCGGATCAGAATCCGATCCTTGTGAAACTTCCAAGTCTCGCTGTCCCAGCCGAAACGTGAGAGTTGCTCCTTTGTCCACTTGGGGAGTCGGGGAGAGAAGGAGCAGACACCGGATTTGTTGCACTTCATACCAAAAAAGTGCGGAACAACAGAAGACTGTATGTCCACTGCTGGCGATGGCATAAGAGCTGGAAGGCATTCCACACGCGGATGGCGTGTGGAGAGAAAGTACAGGGGTGCGTTTTGTAAAAATTGCACATTTCCACCATGTTTCCACAGAAGGGGAACCGAATCCCCGCACTTATTTGTCCAGCGGAAACAAACACCTCCCCTACCCGAGGAGGCGTGATAATGTGCTTCCTTCTACCAGCAGTTTGGGACTCGTAAGGGAAGCGAGGCTCCCAATCCGAGGTGATACACCCCTCTCTAAGGGCAGCCTCATACGAACCCTCGGATATTTCGTTGACAGCAAACTCAAAGGCGAAGGGAGCCCTAACCTCAGAACTAGCTTCGTCTAAAACGATTGCAGACAAGAAGAATTGAGAAAAGAGGAGTAAACAGTAATCAAAGTGCGAAAACGTGGAAAAGAAGTCCTTACCAGACATGATCGGTGGTCAAAAAGTGAGGAAAAGGAAGATCGGAGAAGTCGAAGTGGCCTTGATCACTTGAAGCACCAGGAGAAGCTGGGAGAGAACTTCGGATGCAAGGAGGGCTGAAAGCGAGAGAGTGCAGAAGAAGTGAATGGGACCAGGGTCTTTCCTTTTATAGGCCAAAGGGCAACTGAAGGGACATAATCGTGACCGTTGAAGACGAAACGATTTGATCACGACCGTTGAACTAGGGAGACGGTACGGAGGAGACAGCTGGATGGGCTGGATCTGCACCGTTGAAGAGGAAACGACACAATCTTAATCGACGAGATTATAGGCACGGAAGGGACGTGTATGACGTCACAGTTGCTTTTTCAGAAAACAGCAGTCACGCTAATGTAAACGGCGTTTCTCTATCCCTAGGCATTTAATGCTACAGTAGCCGAGGAGTCTCCTTGGATTTGGCAACTGCCCATGGGGCCTGGTGGGCCCAAAGCAATCATAAGAAAGAGACTCTGATGTATAATGATCACACACAAAGATCAAAGCCCCCGACGGTGGTATCGGAAGGTATGAAGACAAAAGCCTTTGACTGAGGTATCAAGAATTGCAAGCCTCCGACGGCGGTATCGGAAGGCATGAAAGCGAAAACCTTCGACAAGAGAGGTCAAAAGATTTGGACTGGAAGACATGACGAACTAAAAGTCCCCCCATGTCTTGGGGGCAAATGATGGGTTCCGATGTAATCGTTAGCCCTGTTAACAGCCACTGGACGGCGAGTAAGTCCAGTGGGCCTTGTGAAAAGCCTGGAAGGCTCAGAGGCCCAGTACGAAGGGTCCCGACTTCGGCAGTCCCGATCCATGAGCTGAATGCTTCCGACAAGAAGCCTCTGAGTAGGCCCCGATATGCCTTAGTAAAGGTCCCGATAATAAAGTCCCGCAGAGGCTGGACCTGTCCCGTAGAGACTGAAGGTCCTGGGTGGTGATCTAGAATGAGACAACTCTGGAGTCCCCGGCAGGAGTCGAGACTTGTAATTAGAGGATAAAACCGAGAAACCCGCCTACTAGATGAGAGTAGTGGGAAGACGGTTGAGATATAGATAATCTCCCCCGAGATACGCAGGGCGTGCCCGAGATACGCGGAGGTACGGGTAAGATACGCGGAGCGTGGGGCGAGAAGTACGGAATCCCAGCCGAGATATACGGAATCGTGGCGAGATACACGGAATCATGGGTACAACTGCCAAGCGCAGTAACAGGTAACTGAGTAACTCCTCCTTCTATATAAAGGAGGAGGTTACCTCAGAAAGACTAGCTACGTATATACGAACTTATACTCTTGCTTACCATCCATTGATTACCGTACTCATTTAAGCATCGGAGAGGGATTCTGGGTCACCACCCAGGTCATCCCCTTTTGCAGGACCACGCGGAGCCCAGGAGTCCAAGCATTCCGTCAAGGACGTAACGTAGCTTCGTCCGTGATCCAACAACTACAAACAACAAAATTTTGTTAAAGAACCAAAATATACAAAACATAGAACAATCATACAGTTCACATTTAAAAACCCTTAAATTACTTCTTCAAATTATAATTTTTTAAGAAACCCTAACCCAGATTCAATTTAACCAGTGAAACTGAGGTTTAAGGCTTCAAGTTTCGATCTTTCCACCTCTAAACAGCCAACATACCCAACTTCACCGTCGCAAATGTTAAAATATCAACTTCTTCAAGTTTCGGTTTGAAGTTTAACTTCTTCAAGTTTCAGTTTTTCTTCTTACATTGTCTCTGAAATCTCCTAATTAGTACTTGTACAACAATTATTCACAAAGTTTTAACAGATCCTCCATGCAAAATCTTAACTTTATGCAAAATTAAGTTCAATTTCCAGAAAATGTACAAACCCACAACCGATACAGATAAATAATCTCATATTCGGGTGTAAATCACTTACCAAGAGACAAAGGCATCTTGCTCAACCCGAAAATTGAGCCTAGGTTGGGTTCTTCAGTTTTTTTGAGAGAAATTAGAAATAGAGAGAAAGGGAGAGTCTTTTGGATTTTGATCGGGAGTGACAGAATGGAGAAGAAGAGGAAGAGACGCCTTTTTAGTTTTGCCGCCCAGAGGGGTATTTCCGACTTATCAGCTCGGCACGTGACAGGCAGACCGGTGATGAATGGGCAATTCCTGGATTACATTTTTAAGTGAGGCACATTTTTGGCACATGACCAAATTCCGTCAAATTTAATGGATGAAATTGACGTAGACCTCTGTTGTCAACAAAACTGAAATTTCAGACCTCTTAAATTAACTTTTGAAATTTCAGACCTCTCCGATTAACATAGGTGATAGATTAGACATTTCATAGGTTGTTAACCCTATTTTTTAATGTTCTATTGATTTAAGGGAAAATTTCATTTTTAGTACATTAATTATCGATATTAGATTATTAGTAGTTCAATTTTTTCCTTACTTTTTCGGTATTTTAGTTATTTGAAGTATTGATTATTTAATAACGGAAGACTTAGTTTACTTAATTAAAGGTTTACACTGGCTTGGTCATGCTAGATCTCATCATTTAGTATAAGAGACCATGTATAACACGAGTCTGGACTAAGTCGAGTCCACTAGCTCAATTTGACAGATGAAAACTCTATGTCGGTCATGCTTAATTGACCGTCCTAGAGAGCTCACATTGACCCGAACTCGTGCTATAGACGATCATATAGTAAGTGATCAGGTCTAATATGACCATGGTAAAGATGAATTGAGTCGTACATCATTAAATAATCACCATTCTCATAACATAAACAATTATTAATTAATTAAAAGAAAAGGTTAAAATATTAAAAAGTTTAAAAGTAAAGAAAAAAAATAAAGTAAAAGAAAAGAAAAATATTTCATTTATGTATTTCTTTGCTGTGCAATTCAATATAAAGAGAAAGAGAAAAAGGAAAAGGAAAAAAAGGATGAATTTGAAATTTGGATTATGAATCACGAATCCAGATTGTTTCAGTGTTTTAGAAGATGTCGAGGATCTCGAGGATGGCGCGGTTGCAGAGGGGGCAGGACCCTCGGTTGAGCCACAGCTCCCTAGAACACACCCTACAGTAGGTGTGGCCGCAGGGGATGAAGGCCGCTCCTTTCTTCCTCCCCATGCATACGCAGCACATCCACTCTCCTCCTAATTTCACCTCCTCCTCTTCCCCGCCGTCCGCCTGCTCCAGCAGCTTCATCAGCGAAACCCTCCCGGTCACCGTCGCACCCTCCGCCTCTTGCAACGCTCTATACTGCCGCTCCGCTGCGAGAGCAGCTGCCAGATTCATTCCCGCAGACGATTCATCTTCCGACCCACATACAGTACTAGTACTACCGTTGGGCTGGTGATCCGAGGCCGGCGGCTCATCCTCCTCCTCCTGGCCGGGCACGGCGGCTCCTTGTTCAACTTCTAGGACTGGCATGGTAGTGGGGCCGAAGATGAGACCGCCGCAGCAGCCCATCTTATTGAATCCTATCCGTTCCTTGAGGCTCCTCTTCCTCCTGATTCCCAAATCCACGCCCTCCATTTCCTCTCTCAGTAGTCTCAGGATCGTTAAGGCCGTCGTAGCACCGGAGTCCCTCTCCTGCAACAGAACACCCAGTTGACTCATTTTTCACCAACACAAATAATAAGAACATTACACAGTCGATTCGATTCAGCAGACTGTTATGTAGATAGATAGATATAAAGCCATAGTCACTTGAACGCCGTGAGAGCAATTACAGAGAGAGAGAGACAGACAGATATCACGGGGTTTAAAATCCTGCGTAAGAATCCCGTGACTCAGCTTCTCCAACCACAATCAACATAAACGCACCTTTAATTCATTCACTCTTCCGCCACAAGCCAACTCAAATCAACTGGAGCCAGGAGGGGAGGCGAAGAGCGTCCGTCGTTGAAAACCGGAATGAATGAATGAAGGAGCTAGAACATACATACAAACTTACAAAACACAAGAACCGCAAAAGGCTACTCAATATCAATAACAAGGCTCTCTCTGTACAGCGGTTTGTTCCTGTAATATTTGTCTCCTATTGTGAAAGAACTATAAATCTTCTAGGGGCCCTCTCCTTTTATCAACTTGCAATCTAGTCCTATAATTAAACTGAATAATCACGAAAATTATACAACTGAAATTGTTTTAGTAATATAATGTTAACTGAATTACACAAAATATTAGGATTTTTCAGATATTCTTTTTGAATTTAACCATCAATGTATATATAAAGGTTTTATTTTAAAGAAGAAAAATTAGGGCAAAAATGAAAATAAAAAACAAAGTATATATACTTTCAAAGTTTTGTAGCAAACTTATATCTATTATTTAATATATTATATTAAGAATACACTTGAAAAAGTATCCAACTTATCCTTCAGGCATGCCATCGTCTTGGTTGTACGCCATCCATATATTCTTCCAAATAGCAAAAACATTGGCGCATTCATATTTAAGTAAAACGCAGTGATGACTTCTTTTTTGGTTGTCCTTAGTGCGGTTGCATTTTGGGCGAACCTCCTGAAGTAAGCTGTAATGGACTCTTCTTGTCCTTGTCTGACATCTAGGACGCTTTGTCTTATTGGGCAAAGCATCCTGTCGAGTCCAGCTCTTGGTGTTAACTCATTCTTTTTTCCTTCATCATCATCACTTGAAGCGAACAACTTTCTTTTCACACCAACTTCTATCATGGAAATGGACACTTGCTTCATCTTCCTTAGAGCGTTGATGTAGGACTTTCGTGCGGCTGTTTGGTCGCCTAGCACATCGCCGATCCCATGAGGAGTTAGGAACTTCATCTTTTGGTGAGCGGTGGACGGCACGATGTCGTGCGGGTTGACTGTCGTTCTTCCTAGGATGCCGTTGTATGCTCCTAGGTTGCTCACCACTACAAATGTGACATTGATATAAAGCGCCTTCCAACCTTCTCCCAGGATGACTGACAGTGTGATCATACCCAACGGGTAAGTTGCAGCTCCTGCGAAGCTGACTAGCGGGAATGTGCTTGGCGAAAGATCAGCTTCCGTTTTTCCCAATTTCTTGAAAACTTCTACATGCAGTAAGTCTGTGGCACTTCCATCATCCACCAATATCATTCGCACATCGTATCTGTTGACATCCATTGTAATGACAAGAGCATCATCGTGGGGGTAGACTATGTGCTTCTTGTCAGTATTTGAGAATGGGATGACCACGTCTTCCTTCTCTGGTTGGCGTCTTTTTCCATACTTGGGAAAAACTTGTAGTTGCGCAGCATAGACATCACGAGCATTAGAAACGCTTCCTCCTGCAGCTGGCCCTCCATGAATCACATTGATGACGCCACGCTACGCAGGTGCCAGATTGTTATTCATTTTCTCCTTTCCCTTGTTCATCTTTCCGGATGGTTCAGCATGGTTCTTCTTTTGGCGCTTGTCGCCTTGATCTACGTATTTCTTAAGTTCTCTTTTGAGGATGAAGTTGTTTACACAGAATCTCAGGCTGACACAGCTGTCCGTCTCGTGGCCATATACTTCATGGTTCTCGCACCATTTGTCTTTTTGCTTTCCAAGTGGTCCTTTTCGGAAGTTTGTCGGCTCCCTCCACATGTTGTCTTCCTTCATCTTTTTCAGGATCACGGAGAGTGGTGCATTCAAGGGAACGCAGTCTGCCAAGTTCACTTCCTTCGGTCTTTGGAATTCCGGCTGAAACGGCCTCTTTTGCGGCTGGAATTGCCTTACTTGTTGAGAACCTTGTTGAGGTCTTGCCTGCTTCTCTTTAGCGCGGGCTGCGCTGACTTTCGCTTTATGCTGGTCTCTGAATCTTTCTAGATCCACGAACTCTTTGACTCTTGATTCCAATTCTTCAAGTATCTCCGCGGGGCGCTTGGACATCTTCTCTGCTAGGGAATACCCTTTTCGACCTAAGTTCCCAATGAAAGCACGCACAATCTCTCCTTCAGTGAGGTTTCCCTGAATGTCTGCGACATTTTGGTTGAAACGGATGTATTAATTCGCTAACGACTCATCATTTTGTTGTACCACCTCGTTCAATGCGTTTGGTCCCTTTAGGAGTGTGCGCTCTCCCATGTATCTTTGAATGAACTTCGCCTTCAGGTATGCCCACGATGTAACACTTCCGCATGGTAGTGAAAAGAACCAGTGTGCGGCAGTTCCCACAAGGGTGTTGGGGAATGTCATGGCGACATGATGTGGATTGTTAGTTCGTCCCAGCAAGGAGGCTTCATGTTGTTGAACATGTTTGATCGGATCTCCTTTTCCTCTGTACTTCTCTCCTCCAATTCGGTAGAGAGCGTCTGGGACACGGCTGTACACTAGCTCGTCGGAGAACGGATGTGACGCGTTCTCTTCAAGGGCATGCATTCCCTTCATCTTTGACTGCTTCATCTTCTTCTCGATCATCGCTTCCAAGGCCTTAGCCGTAAGTCCCGTGACTGGGATGTCACTGTTGCATGCGGGCTTCCTCCACCCTTCATTGTATGTATGAGCACGGCTTGCCTCCTTGAAGTTGCCTTCCTTGTGCATGTTGGCATGGCTTGCTGACTTGAAGTTGCCTTCCTTTTGTGGCCGCTGTGAGTTGCTCAGAGGGGGTTGCTTCCATCTTACTCCTTGTTGTTGGTGCTTCACACCAACACTTGGAGTGTATGAATGTGTTGCTTTCTTCCTTGCCTGCCGGTACTGGTAGGTATCTTCAGAATATCCTTCGCCTTCTGGATGCTGCAGTTCTTGATGGTTGACATCAAGCGACATCTCCTTCGTAGGTGCAGCATGCTCGCTAGCTGGCGGAGGTGGTGGCGGGGGTGCCATGTATCCGTGGTTCTTTAGAGTCTCCCGGAATGCGAGGAGCTCTTCCAGTGCGGCCATCATGGTAGGTGTGACTGGTGGCAGGTTGCTTGCGCCTCTTGCTTGCTGCTGCACTCCGTCAGCGGGCATCCCGTGTGAGAACTCTTCGTTCCTTTCCGTCCTATGTTCAAACTCGTGCACTGGTACCTCGGTCTGGACGTCGGGACCATGCTGAGCGGAAGGCGCATTTTGCGGTTGGCATGGAGGAGGCAGTAGACTCTGCATCTGGAATGTGAGAAGGCCCTTGTTGTCTTCTCGTCGGCTTGGGCTTGTTCGCACCCGCCTTCTTCGTACGTCTGCCTGTCATAGCTTGCGGTATGGAACGGCTTCTTGCTCGAATCACGCTGACGTCGCCAAGTGTTGAGGTCGTTTCCACCTGGGACACCTTGGGTTGCTTTTCGCGAACAGGTTGAATGTGCACGCAGGTACGGTCTCCTGTCAGCACGTCACGATCCACGATCCGCGAACCTTGTTCCTCGTTCCTACACGTCGGGTCCTGCAAAACGTCGGGTCTTGCAAAACGGGCAATAACCAGCATGGAGGGGGGGGGGGTGGCGCTGGTTGAGCCCTCTCCGATGCTTAAGTCACAATCTAGAGAGAGAAAGTATGTAGAGAGATGTCAGAGCACAAATAGCCAATTTGAGAGAGTTTCCAGTTAAGTTATTAAATGGGAGGTCTAGGTCCCTATTTATAGGAAATCCGAGAACCGTACCCGGTTTTATGCGGTTCAATGCCGGTTTAAAGGTAAACGCTGACCGACATCGAGGTTGGCTATGTGCGCACCAACTTCTCATACTTAGTAAAAATAATAGGGGTAAGCACATGGTGCCAGTCGACAATCCGGACCATGTTGGATGTCCGACATGGTCCGGATTGCCGGGTGAACCGGACCAATCCGGACTGCTGAGGCAATCCGGAAGTCCCGGTCCGGGTGCTGCGCGCATCCGGACCGTTTTGGACTCGGGGTGTCCGCGGTAAAATCCGTTTATGGGTTTCTTCGTGTTTGCGAGGTCCGAAACGTAAATACGAACCCGAATTGGACAGATATCCATCAGGGGTTGCCAAGCATTTCAGCATACCGATGAATCTTTCATCGAATGCCTCGGGCTCTTTTGGAAATTTTCCTTTTTCTCATCTATTTCGAATAGGTCTATCGTCGTCTTGATCGATTTGATCAAACGTGTTAGGCCTTTCTCGTTAATAAACCATGAAAGATGAAACATTCTCATTACCTTCTGAGCCCGAGTCCATACGTCCAACTCATCAGCGGGATCATGATAGCCTATTATGCCGTCATCACTGCATAGAACACTAAAGTATTCTGCCATTAACGCTCTAGCTTCGGCGGCCTTACCCTTACAGAAGCGAAGGTATATGGCACACCAAAGATGCAATGCGCTGGGTTGCGTAAACTCTTCTTCAACTTCAGTTGAAAGCCGCGAGAGGATCAACTCTCGTGCATTTCGATCCTTCCTCAACATTTTCTTGATGTTGCTTTCATGTGGGTTTTTGTATTCGTCCAAGCTCAGCCTATCCGCCGTCGGATTGACCTGATTGTCAAGTTCCGCAGCGATCAGAATATCCATAATATTATCTCTCCATGCATCGTAATCTATGCCGTCCAGATTGCATGGCTCGTAGAACTGTACTGGGTCAGCCATGAAAGCTAACACATCGATGGTTATGCAAAAATTAGGTAGACAATAACATTTTGAGAAAAAATTGCATACATCAGATATCTATTAAGATTGAATCCGACAAATAATGATTCCTTAGTCATCTAAACCAACCGACCACCAGTAAAACAATGGAAGATGGTTGTGAAAGAGTTCACATTATCGCCGTTTTCAATCCAATAGATCAGTCTTTTAAAAACGGTTTTAATCGCAAATTACCGGAACGGAAATTTTAAAACAAGCATACCCGATCTTGGTTTTCTCAAGGCCCTTTTGTATTTTGGAAAATATTCCGATGAATTTACTGATGCATATATAATTCTACTAACCACGTAAATTATCATACACAAGTAACATTCGTCAAACAAATCACATTCATGCTTACGCGTCATGCGTCTAATGTTCCGAGGAACTCATGCTTGCATACATAATTCTACTTACAAGTAAATTATCAAATGCAACTACATCCTCAACATTCTAGCATACGTGTCAAACATGAAAATTCCACAACAATCATACATATTTGGCGACTGGTTTTTCGTTTTTAAAATAATTTTAAACATTAGGGGCTGATTTGCAATTCATGCTTATATTCAAATATGCATTATTCTAGACATGAATCCTAGGCATTTACAACCATCACAACATGTCTTTCCTAGTGCGCATTACATATATTTAATCAGGGCTCCGCCCACAACATGCAATGTCTAGCTAGCTTGACAATGTCAAGACAACATTTCTAATCATGCATTAATATATATTGAATAATAAACAATTGAAATTCAGCCCTCTAATTAATCCAGTCCCAAAAACATGTATCTCCAAGATCCATCCCCATAATCGAAACAAGGCATTAAGGTTAGCAACCCAATGAGCACTGTGTAGTCCATTTAGAGGTTCAAAAACGTTTGGATTTTAAAACTTGACCACCCTATTTTATTTAATTGACGTGAATTCGGTTTTGAAAATCATTTTGGTTCAGTCAATTTCGGTTCGGTTTGGTCCGGTTCGGTCCGGTCCGGTTCAGAAAATCCAATTCAGCCCGGTCAGGAAAATCCGGTTCGGTTTTAAATTTTAAAATTTGGTTTGGTCCGAACGGTCCAATAAAATAGGGTTTGGTTCGGTTTAGCACTCAAAACCGGTTCGGTTAGATCCACTTAATTACCCCGGTTCGACCCAACCCGATTAGGTCGAACCGATTGAGAAAACCCGGTTCGATTTAAATCCGTCATGGTTAAATATATTGGACCGTCCCAATAATTTAAAGTTTAAAGGTTGGACCGAAATGTTTACTTGATGCCCAAGTAGGGTTTTAAAGTCCAAAAAAATAATTAACTTAACCACCAAGTAACATTAATTATATAAAATAATTTCCAATATTAAATATATATATATATATTTATATTTCGGCCCATATAAAAACATATATATATACATATATATATATATATTTATTGCTAAGATTCTATCTATAAGATTAAATCAATCAACAATATATATATATATATATATATATATATGTAAAAATCGGCTACTATATATATAATATATATATATTTATTTATTGTCAATATCTTTAATAGGGTTACAAATATACTGACAATATATTTTCTCAATCTTTTAGGCAATAAAATCTATCAATAATATCTTTAACCCTATTAAATATTTAGATATATTGATAGTGATATATATTTCTACATATTTTTGTGAATCTATCTTAATGTTCCCAATTATAGATATATTGTTACCCAAATTAAAAATTAAAATATGGTAAACAATATAATTTTAAAATAGTGGCCGAAAGTTCTTTCCCTTGGTGCTTAAAAACTTAAAATTTGACCTTGTAATTTACCTAGGGTTTTCGGCCAAAACACTAAAATTGGGAACACGTGGTCAAATTTCAAGATCAAATTTTAATAAGATCTACAATCTAATGTTCGATTTTGATAAATATTACAATTTTCTTGAAGATCATGAACATCAATTTTACCAAGAACATCATGAAAATTTCGGTTTCACCAATAACCCTAAAAATCGAAAATTTAAAATTTCCTTTTTAAAATTTTCGGTTTTAAATCTTAAATTTCAAGAACATCAATTTATCAAAATCATGAACTCCTAACACAGGCTCTGATACCACTGTTAGATTACGTGGAATAATCACTACGGATACTAAAACAAGGTACATGCTAGTAATCGGAATTACGCAGCGGAGGTTTCACACATACCTTTAAGGTGATCCGTAGACCCAAGATCTTCTCAAGAGGGAGTTCACGATCCTCCGGTCGGGACCCGTAGAGGTTCTTGTTAGAGAAGCCCTACGTGGTGCAAGCTCCACAGTAAAGCCTCTGATCGGTTCTTGGCACGGGGACAGATCTCTGGAGAGTTTGCTCGAAGACAATTTGGCACACCCTTGGTGGATATAGTTCGGCCGAAACTAGGTGTTATAAATGTGGGAGGGTTTTTCTCTCTAAAACACTCTGATGAGGGAATTGTGATTAACCCTAAAAATCCCCTAACACCTCTTATTTATAGGAGGAGTAAAGTAGACAAAAGTCCACTTTACCCCACCTAGGGTTTCGGCCGGCCTATGTAATTGAGGAGGCCCAATTTTGGGCCTCCCATGTCAATTGGGATTTGGGTCTAGCCCAATTACTCTAATGTGACATTTAACCAAGTTCATTAGGTAAAGTATACATATTATGGACTACCAATTACGGCGCCCATTACAATATGCTTACAGTAGCACCCGAAGTACCCTTACCACTTGGAGCTCATGTCCAAGGTTGGGCTTAATGTTCGCTCCAGGCGTACAAGCTTAGTGCCCGAAAAAAAAGGCCAAGTGACCATGTTTTGGGAACCGGTTGAGTTTGAATTATGATATGAGCAATGGGGATGATCATGTACATATGTAATTCTCCAGCTCTTGTATTCATTAGGTGGCTACCAGCCGGATATTAGTTGAATGTTGTAAATACTTGTAGAGATGCCTTGGAGAAGTATTCATTAAGGGAAACTAGGCAATAAGAGAATAACAGTTGACTAGGTGTACAATGCGGCACATAGAAGTAACATGTTGGGAATGAAAGTTACGCAGATGCTACAACACTCTTAACCGATGAGTAGCGCAAAGTCCGTTATGACTGCCGGTCGCACGACAAACCTCATATGAAAAATAAGGGAATTGGATTTGATCAAATAATAAATATTAATGTGTTGGGAAACAACATATTAATAGGCACCCTCACATTTCGGCGAGTGAGAGTTGTTGACATTTAGAGTAAATGGGTCGCCGTAATAGGAGCCCATTAATATAAGCCAAACATACTAAGTACAATTGGGGTATGGCATATAGGAGATTTAGGGTTAGGTTGAAATCCCCATGGGCCTTACGCAGGCCATGTGGGCCGGCCCAATTTAGCAACGGCGCGGCCGAACTAAGCAAGAAACCACCAAGGGTTTTGCTCACCTCCTCTTATAGATAGGAGGTGTTTTCTTGGGGTTGGTCATTTCTCTCCCTTTTAGTAGTGATAAAGAAATCCCCTCTCCCTAGACACTAGGAGTTTCGTCCGAACCCACATACACCAAGAGTAGGTACCGAATTACTTCAAGTAATTCACCCCGGAGATCCATCCAGCAACCGGATTAAAAGAGGCTTTGCTTTAGAGACCATTGCCCACAGATTTCCTCCTTAACAAGAGTCACCGAAGGACACCGTCCGACATTAAGTGAACTCCCATTGACATCTTGGGCTACAGATTGCGATATAGGTATGTGCACCTTTTCTGTTGTGTATTAGTTACTTGGCATGTATCTATTTTTGATTTGTATTAATTATACCTAAAAACCAACAGAGCCCTCATTTTCGTGTAGAGCGAGATTGAGGTACCCCGATCGGTGAACCGCAATACAACCTCGTTGAAGATTCTTGGGATAGACGGACTCGAATATCTAAGTGTTAGGTTCCAAGTCTAGGGTCAACGGGCGGTCGACCTAAGTCTCGTTCCTCACTGGAGATGTTGCGGATTCGGTGTTCTCGGGTTGTGTCGTCCTAGCTTGTGTCTTTCCGTCCTGCGCTTCGCTTCTCTTCTCGCCCTGCAAGAGGGGCAATACCAGGCACAGAGGGGGGGGGGGGGGTGGTGCCTGATGAACCCTCTCCGTTGCCTAAGTCAGTACGGTTTTTGTAGAGAGATAAAGCTAGAGAGATGTCAGAGCAAAATTATGCAACTTGCTAAGATGATCAAATGAATAGTGGAGGTGGGGTATTTATAGGCAACGGTGTCATTAAGGTGGCTTAATGACATCGTTAACCCTTAAACACAGTTAATTAACCTTTAAACATATAATTAAGACCTTAGGATACAGAGAAGGTAGGCGGAATAAACCGAGTATGGGAGTCCAAAAATGGTGCCGGGGCCCTTGGGGGGGAGGAAAATCTGACCCCCAAGGGTAGGGGTTGGGTGAGGCCACCCAACCCCTCCTAGGGGGGATAGGGTTGGCCAACCCTATCCCCCCTAGGGGAGGTCGGGTGTGGCCACCCAACCTCACCTAGGTGAGTTTGACTCGGCCGGACGAGCGCTTCGGCCTCGTCTGGGCCGTTGGTGTTCTCGCGAAGTGTTCGGGTTGAAGTTTCGATTTACAATCATTAATGGGATGATAAAAATAAAACGATTCGGAAGTCAACGGGTTCAAATTGGGCGTATATCCATCACATGCCCCCGAGTCAACCAATGGCCTAACCCTTGATTGACTCTATTTTAGGATGGTATGACACGCGCAATTTGAAACCGGGGTTTTACCTTTCGTCTGAATGCTTACTTACCCATGGATGCGTGCCTCTGACTCTGCCCCCTGCCTTATGAGATAGAGGAATTGTAAACGTCAGAGTAGCACGGACGTGTGCCTAAGCACGCGTCCGTCTGAGGTGGGAGTAATAAACCTATCTTTGCTACAGGCGTATACTCAAAAAAATACATGCTCGCACAGGGATACAATACGAATATGGCTAAGTGACTCATGCTTCAATTTCGTGCCGGGATTTTGCCTAAGTGAAGGAAAATTTAATTTTGGCCTAATTTTTTTTTCTAAGTATGGGATGATCAAGAATGAGCCTAACTTGATGGTTTTTCTAAGTATGGAGATATACTTAGCCATAGTTAAAGGGGATAAAAGTGATGGTTTTTCTTTAGCCCTTAGATCTCACTTAAAAATAAATGGAGGGTGGTGATTAGAACTCTTTAAAAAACCCTATCATCTTTCAAATATATAGGAGAGTTAAGAAAATACCTTAGTTACTCACCATAGCCACCCTTTTCCCTCTTTTCTCACCCTTGGAGAGCAAGAAAGAATTAGGAGCACACCCAAGGAGGAGGCCGGCCGAAATTTCCGGTGAGGGACCAGAAATCCGACCAGCAGCTCAGTCGGGACGATCGACAGGAGAGGGCCCGGCCGGGGACGACGGCGTGACCAGAGGCGGCGGCGGAGCAGACCTCGGACTACGTCGGAGCCGGGCGAAGTCGTGGAGGAGCAGCAGGACGACGACCAAGCTGCTGTTGGCGGAGGCGGCGCCTGGTCCGGCACGGGCGATCGACGACGAGGGAGGAAGGCTCCGGCGCGGCGTGAGGTGCCTTCCGGCGACGGTGGGGCGGCTGAAATCAACTCCGGCGACGACAGGGTCTGACCTCCGGCGAGGGACTGAATTCCGGCGGTCTCCAAATTCGAAATCCGGACCCTTTTATCTCATCGGGTCGGGTTTTCCGAAGGTCCACTCTTTTCCTTTCCGTTACCGCGTAAAATGTTGATTTTTGAATTGTCGATACTTGATTGCCGATACTTGATTGCCGGTACTTGATTGCCGATGCTTGATTGCCGAAATTTGATTGAATGTGGGATTGCCGTGGATAGCCGTAGATAGTTGTGGATTTGGGAAAAAATGTTGCCGGTCGTCCGGAGATAGTTTCTTGTCCGATTAAACTATCCCCGTTTTGAATTTGATGTTGTGTCGCCGTTTGTGTGTTGATTTCCGTTGGAGGGCGTAACGGTAATTTTGCCCGAAAACCGACTTTAGATTCGGATAAAATTATTCGATTTGGTTGTCGTGGTGTCCTTGGCTCATGTTTGTTATCTTTGTTGGGTGTCTTCGAATCTTTGGTTGTTGTCGTTGGTCGAGTGTCGGAGTACTCCCGGTTTTTCGGAAATTTTCTTGTCTTGATATTTGTCATGTCGTGGCAGGTATTGTATTCCTGGTGGTGTCCCCGCACACAGACTCTACAGAGGCGTTACATCCTCCGAAGGATGAGTGAGTTCCTTTGCTCTTCTTTTTGCCGCATTTCTTCATTTCCTATCATTAGCTTAGTGTTGCGATCTAAGCTGGGGTGTTAGTCGAAACTTGATTCAAACTTTGGGATTTCCTGCTACCTTTGCCTTAGGTCTCGCTGCTCTATCGGAGAACCACCTAACTAGGTCTGATTACAATGAGCACGTTACCTTAGGAGATATCCGTCCCTTAGATGAGCCTCTATATCCTTTCCTCCCTTCCTTGGGGAATACCCGCGAGACGGTGACGGAGCCTCCTAGGGGGAAGGTCGTCGTTTACCCCTCCCAGATTCGATTTGGGTTGAGGTTGCCTTACTGCGATGACCTCGTAGAGTTGAGCAGGTTCTTCAGGATTTCTCCTGTGAACTTTTCCCCCAGTGCCCTCCGTGTCTGGGTGGGCTTCCGGGTGTTGTGCCACTGGTACTCCTGGAAGTACTCCCTAGTTCTGTTCCGATGCTTCTACCAGTTCCAATACCAGAAGAAGGTGGGCTTTGCGAGTTTTGTAACTCGCCATCCGACCTTCAAGGATTCCCGATTTGCTGACTTCGGGTTGAGTCGGGTCGAGTGGGATACCTCCCTTCGCTTCGTGGCCCAGAGTGACAACTCGGCAAGTCACCGGGCCAAGCATTATTTCTTCATCACGGATCGATACGTCACTTGGTCGGTCTTGAATGAGGATCGGTCGGATGGTTGGCCTGCTTTCGGGGAGTTCTCTTCTATTGATTTAGAGACTATGAAGATCATTCATGAGAGCAACAGGACTCGATCATACTGCCCCGTGTCCTTAGTGACTGAGACGGATATTTACGAGGCCGGGATCAGTTTGACTCCTGACTCCGGGGGTTCGGTATGTTACTTAGTCTTCTCATCTTTATTTACTTTCTGCTTTTCCTTTGTAGGTTGGTTACACGGAAAAACCTATAACGTGCAGGGAGCACCGGTTGACCTGAGCAAGAGGAAGGCTCCTTCTAGCTCCACTCTGAAAAAATCCCCCATGCTTGGGAAGAAGGCTGGGTCCTCTGGTATACTTCCCCCTGTTTGCTTCTTTATGGTATAGTTGTGTTTTCCTTATCTTGTTTTTCTTACATTGCTAGGGCGCTCCCCCTTGGTGACCGAGAGGGTTGTCTCCGTAGGCAAAAACTCTGGACCTTCCAAGTCCAAGTCGCGGAGATCTGACTCTGAGGCCGGGGCCTCGGCTGTCAAGAGGAAGAAAGCTGCGGATCCTCCTTCGCCTGTTGCTCATCCCCCGACCCTATCTCGCGATAAAGAGATGGTGGTCGAAGAGGCGCCTTCCCACACTGATAAAGGGAAGCGACCTGTTGGTGGTGGTTCCCCTGCCCCCCAGCCGAGGGCACGGTCATCAGGTTCGATCTCTACCTTATCACTGATGCTTCTATTTTTATATTTTCCTTTGACTTGCTTCGCTTGTATAGGTGGGCCTCCGACTTTGAGTCGGAAGGATTTCGCACGTCTTACTGATGAAGATGTCGTTGGGTCTGAGTGGAATCCTTTCGCTGGTTTGAAGGAGTTCCACCTTGATATCGGCTCCTCTTTGCGGACTCCTGAGGTTGGCATCCGCGTACTTCGCGGTGCCATCCCCCCTGGCGATCGTGTTGCCCAGCCTAGGTCTCCTGGGGAGACTCGACGTTTTGTTCAGTGTGTACTCTCTCGTTATGCACCTGTGAGTTGTTCCTTGCTTTCTTCTTTATACTTTTATGTGGTTGGCTTTTGGTTACTCATCCCTTGTTTAAATTATCAGGGTATGTCTGACAAGGTGAACATGTCATCACTCGTGCTCGAGCTATCTGACGCGAAGAAGACCCTTGAGGACAGCCAGGTCTCCCTGAAGGCGGAGCTCGCCACTGCTGCTGAGAAGGCGCGCTTATCTGATCTGAAGATGCAGGAGCTCAGGGACCAAGTGTCCTTACTTGAGGCTACCGTAGGTAGCTTGCGCCGGGAGGCTGAGGTTGCATCTTCACTCCATTCTGAGGAGCTGCGGAAGTTGGAGGCTAGGTGCCGGGCGGAGGAGAGGACTGTCGCAGTGTCTGAATACAAGGCTTCTTCTGCCTTCACTGCTGACTATAGCGTGCGGCTCACTCAGGAGATGAACCAGTTTGGTGAGTATCTGGTTGATCATATTTTCCGCATTGATCCTCAGTTTCCAGTTGGCGATCTTGGTGATTTCGGGCCATACGCTACTGGCTACATGGCTGTCCTTAGGGGTCAGGCTGCTGTTGCAGACGAGCCTGCCCCTACACAGGTGGATGCTACGCCTGTGGATATCGATACGTCAGACTCCTCCTCTTCCTCCATCTCTGCCGGTGGTTCAGCCTCAGGGGGTCAGGGTGACTCTCCCGAAGGCTCTGATTGATGTGTCTACATCTTGCTACCTTTGTATATATAACCATACTCCTTCTCCCCTTTGATGGGTTGAGTATCTTTTGGGATTGTTGTGGGGTTTTGTGTTGCTTTCCTTTGTCGTATTGTGTTGTTGACTATGTGGTTCGCTTGGCTTTACATTGGTACTTCGTATGCTTTTGTATATACTCCTTTGATTATGGACTCTTGCCTTGGTGTGTTTCCTTTACTTATCCTTCTATTGTGTTTTCCTTCATGCCATACCTGCTATTTCATCAAGCAAAACATCATGTGTTCTTTATATCACTTTACTTTGAAATTGCTTTCTCATGGGATCCTTCTTAGTGATGGTTTAATACTCTCTTCTGATACCCTTTGAATGGTATGTATGGTACTGTTAGACCAAAGATACGCTCTTGGTGGGCGTCAAAAACTGTTCACGAGACAGGCACTCGGAGGGCACTTAACGTTTCACAGGATAGGCTCCCGGAGGGCACAGGTTAGACCGAAGATACGCTCCTGGTTGGCGTCGAAATCTGTTTACGAGACTGGCTCTCGGAGGGCACTTAACGTTTCACAGGATAGGCTCCCGGAGGGCACAAGTTAGACCAAAGATACGCTCCTGGTTGGCGTCGAAGCTGGTAGTTTGAAATCTACCTCAAGATACGCTCTTGGGGGCGTCGAATCTGGTAGTGTTTTTTCTACCTCAAGATACGCTCTTGGTGGCGTCGAATCTGGTAGGTTGCAAATCTACCTCAAGATACGCTCCTGGGGGCGTCGAAATTCGTAGTTTTTGGAAACCACTCTCAAGATATGCTCTTGGTGCGTCGAAGGTCGTAGTATGAACACTACTCTCAAGATACGCTCCTGGGGGCGTCGATGTTCGTAGTTTTTGGAAACCATTCTCAAGATACGCTCTTGGTGCGTCGAAGGGCGTAGTATTGAAACTACTCTCAAGATACGCTCTTGGGGGCGTCGAAAGTCGTAGTATGAACACTACTCTCAAGATACGCTCTTGGGGGCGTCGAAGGTCGTAGTTTAAAAACTATTCTCAAGATACGCTCTTGGGGGCGTCGAAGGTCGTAGTTTAAGAACTACTCTCAAGATACGCTCTTGGGGGCGTCGAAGGTCGTAGTTTAAGAACTACTCTCAAGATACGCTCTTGGGGGCGTCGAAGGTCGTAGTATAAGAACTACTCTCAAGATACGCTCTTGGGGGCGTCGAACCTGTTGTTGACTTGAAGTCATATCTGTGTAAGGATAACTTCATGATTATATCACCATATTCATTGGAAAATACTTTTTGAGTAACTTTTACTCCCTAAGGAGCATTCATGTTTTTGTACATATGGGATGTCTTGGGTGTATCAAGACATCCTTTGGAGGAAATCAAAGGTAGTGCAGAGTTGGAGTAACTTCTTGAGTTCTCCTTCTCAAAAGTTGTTTTTGAAAAACTTAGAAAGCTTGAACATGCGAAGTGCTAAATATGAAACTAAGGATATGGGGTGGTCAATTCGTCTGTTGCCACGTACTCCTTTAGGCTTCAACTGTGAATCATTTCCTCCACTTCTATCTTCAGCACCATGCAGTGGTTGGTCTGATGCCCCCAGGTCCCATGGTATTCACACCATCCCTGTGCATCTCTTCCTAGGAAGGCCTTGCCCTCCTCCCTGCATGTGGGTAGCTCCTCCTTGAGTTACTTCTGAAAAATTTATTCTATGCTCACTGTAAGGGGTGTGAATGTGAAGTTTACACCTCCTCCCAGTGTGTCAGTCTCTCTTTCTTTCTCCGGGACTTCATCCAGTTGCTCCATCTCCTTTGCAAACGCCTTGTCTAGCTTTTCCATGAGCTCTCTCATCGTGCTCGTCATGATTATCTCATAAAGCCCTCCATAGGCCTCAAATGAGTTTGGGTGCATGTTTTGAATGAATGCTTTGACGGCTTCTCTTCTTGTGATGTCCATATTGGCACCATAACTGGAGAATCTCTGGAAATAGCTTGATATTGGCTCCCGCGGCATTTGCTTGATATCATCGATGTAACAGAAGCCTCTTATGATGGAGTCTCTTGTTCTTTTCCCTTCTATGGTCTCTGGCTGCCAAGGTATGGCTGTCACCTTTACAGCCTTGCTCATGTGTCTTTTCTTAGGCATTATTTGAAAAAACTGCCTGCTCAAACGGAGTACAACTCCCTTCTTCATCTTTCCTTGCCTTTGTCTCCTTCCCTTCTTCTTGCTGTCTTGGTTGGCTCCTATCATGACCATTGCCACTGTGTCCGTCCCGTGTGATCCACGTCTCATGGAGTTGACGTAGCACTGCCTTGCAGTGCGTTGATCACCCAGGACTTCTCCGACTCCATTCTCAGTGATGTACGTCAACTTCTGGTGTACGGTGGATGGCACGATTTCGTATGGGTTTATGGTTGTCCTTCCTAGGATCCCATTGTAGGCTCCTAGGCTTTCAACCACCAAGAAGTTAACATTCACCTTCAGCTGTGTCCATCCTTGGCCCATGGTCACCGACAGGGTTATCATTCCCAGGGGGTAGCTTGTTGCCCCTGAGAAGCCAACTAGAGGGAAGTTGACTGGTTTGATGTCTGCCTTTGTCTTCCCTATTTCTTCTAGGACCCTTAGGCTCAGGAGGTCTGCTGAGCTGCCCCCATCTACAAGTATTCTCTTTACATCAAAATTGTCAATGTCTATCGTAATGACTAACGCATCGTCATGTGGGAAGACAATGTGGCTCTTGTCCTTCTCTGAGAATTCAATCTTCATCTCCTCTTCTTCTCGTGGCCTTTTCCTCCACCTTGGCACTGAACTCAGTTTTGATGCGTAAACCTCCCTTGCATTAGCAGTTGGGCCACCTGACGCTACTCCCCCATGTATCATATTTATGGTTCCTCTCTTGTTGGGTGGAGGATTGTAGTCTACTTTGCTTTTGCCCTTGTCTCTGTGTGATGGCCCTAACTGTATGCTGTTGCCCCCATGATCCACGAACTGCTTTAGTTCTTCCCTTTGGATGACATTGTTGATGCTTAGCTTTAGGCTGAAGCATTCGTTCGTGTCATGCCCATATGCTTCATGGTTATCACACCATCTATCCTTGTGTGTCCCCACCATTGGGGCTCTCCACCTTGCAGGGGGTGACCAGAGTTTCTGATTTCGCATCTCTCTGAGGACAGTAGCTGGAGTGGCGTTCAATGGGATGAACTTGATGACATTTATTTCCCTAGCCTTTAGTGGTTCGCCCATGTGGTTTCTTTGCTGGGGCGGACGCCATTCCTGCTGCCTTGTGTGCTGAGGTGCCTTGGGTGGCTTTCCTTTGTTTGGCTTTGCATTATCTTCCTTGGCTGCTTGAATCTTGGCTTTCTTACTTGCCCTGTGCCTCTCCAGGTCTATATGAGTTTTTACTCTTCCTGCAAGCTCCTCTAAGGTGCTCGCTGGTTTCTTGGCCATCTTTTCTGCCAGCGTTGACCCGAAGCGGCCTAGGTTTCTGATGAAGGCTCGTATTATCTCACCCTCAGTGATGTCGCCCTGGATGTCTGCTATGTTTTGGTTGAACCTAGTGTAGTAACTGGCCAAAGATTCATCATTTTCTTGCTTCACATCATCAATGGAGCCTGTTCCTTTCAGGAGCTTCCTTTCTCCTAGATACCTCTGAAGGAACTTCGCCTTTAGCTGCTCCCATGAGTGGATGCTCTCAGAGGGTAGGCTGAAGAACCAGTGTGAGGCCACCCCTGATAGGGTGTTTGGAAATAGGAGAGCCTTGTATCTTTCATCAGTGGTTCTTCCAAATAGGGAGGCTTCATGCTCCTGAATATGCTCCAAAGGGTCTCCCTTGCCATTTTATTTTGCAATCTGGACTGTATGCAGGGAGTCCGGCACCTTGCTCATCTCCAATTCCCTTGTGAAAGGGTGGTTCGTTTTGTCACTTAGACAATGCAAGCTATGTTTCTTTGACTCGTTCATTTTCCTTGTTATCATTGCCTCTATTTCTTCTAGAGTGATCAATATCGGTGTCGGAGTGTAATTTCTCTGATAGCCTCCGTAGTTATAGATGGGGCTTACTGGAACCCTTGTCCGTATTGATACGGACTGTAGGTGTATCCTTGGTGTCCCTGCTGGGGTGCTTCATAGAATTCTTGCCTCCTTGGAGGTCTTGCTTGTCTGTCCTCCCCCAGTGGGGTGTAAGCCCTGGCGTTCTGCTGTTGCCTAGGAGGCACGAATTGTTGCCTTCCCTCTGGGGGTGGCTCCTGGTAATTTCTTCTTTGCTCCTCTCGCTGCCCTGCTCGGGGGTGCGAGTGGTGCTCTTCCGTTGGGATCTGTTCCTCTTCATGAGCTTCTGTATTTGTCCCCTGGGTGTATACCGGCCTTGTGTATGTTGTGTAGGCGCGGTTGTCATTCCTTTGGGCCGGCCTCCCGTACGGGTACCCTTGGGGTTGCGCCTCGTAGTAATATCCCTCAGGGGGTGCCGTGTGTTGGGATGGCACTCCCTGTTGCTCCCTCTCCCTCTGTGGCCTCCTTGCCAAGGGGGATGAGGCTGTGGAGGACTCAGCCCCAGCTGGGCGTGAGGGTCCTCCCTCCTGGTTGTTGTGTTGGGGAGGCTGTGGGGTTCCTTGTGGTTCTGGTTGCACTGGCTACTTTCCCGGGTTAAGCTGCCTTCCTGGGGGTATAGGCTCTCTCCTTCGCCCATTGCCCCCTGGTGGGCGGTGGTGCCTAGACACCCTGCTGTTCTTCATTGCTCTTGTTATAGCCAGGCTTTCTGTCCGAAGCCCACTGACGGCGCCAAGTGTTAGGTTCCAAGTCTAGGGTCAACGGGTGGTCGACCTAAGTCTCGTTCCTCACTGGAGATGTTGCGGATTCGGTGTTCTCGGGTTGTGTCGTCCTAGCTTGTGTCTTTCCGTCCTTCGCTTCGCTTCTCGCCCTGCAAGAGGGGCAATACCAGGCACAGAGGGGGGGGGGGGGTGGTGCCTGATGAACCCTCTCTGATGCCTAAGTCAGTACGGTTTTTGTAGAGAGATAAAGCTAGAGAGATGTCAGAGAAAAATTATGCAACTTGCCAAGATGATCAAATGAATAGTGGAGGTGGGGTATTTATAGGCAACGGTGTCATTAAGGTGGCTTAATGACATCGTTAACCCTTAAACACAGTTAATTAACCTTTAAACATATAATTAAGACCTTAGGATACGGAGAAGGTAGGCGGAATAAACCGAGTATGGGAGTCCAAAAATGGTGCCGGGGCCCTTTGGGGGGAGGAAAATCCGACCCCCAAGGGTAGGGGTTGGGTGAGGCCACCCAACCCCTCCTAGGGGGGATAGGGTTGGCCAACCCTATCCCCCCTAGGGGAGATCGGGTAGGCCGACCCGATCTCTCCTAGGAGAGATCGGGTTGGGGGACCCGATCTCTCATAGGAGAGATCGGGTTGGTCCACCCGATCTCCCCTAGGGGAGATCGGGTCGGGTGTGGCCACCCAACCTCACCTAGGTGAGTTTGACTCGGCCGGATGAGCGCTTCGGCCTCGTCCGGGCCGTTGGTGTTCTCGCGAAGTGTTCGGGTTGAAGTTTCGATTTACAATCGTTAATGGGATGATAAAAATAAAACGATTCGGAAGTCAACGGGTTCAAATTGGACGTATATCCATCACTAAGCGTAGAGTTAACTATGCGGGTGGTGTTGGATTACGGGACGTAATACTACAGAATGCTAAACGTGTACATGCAAGTAAACTAATTACGCAGTGGAATAATGTACACATACCTCAATAGCTTTCCTGCCCAAGAACGATATGGAGGGAGTTCTGATCCTCTGGTCAGAACCCGTACAAGTTCTTCGTGAGAAGAAGTCCTACCCGGTATAAGCTCCACAGCAAATCCTCTGATCGATTCTTCAACGGGAACAGAACCTCAGACTGATTATGGTGTGCCGAAATCTCTACTAAGGGGGTGAGAGGGTTTCTCTCAAATTCCTCAATGGAGGGACTTATGAATTACTTGATGTGTAAAACCCCTTAGGAGACTCCCCTATATATAGGATTGGTGGAGTGGACAAAAGTTCACTCCAACCAATGTGGTATAGGATTCGGCCAAACCTATTAAAGGAGGGAGGCCTAATTTTGGACCTTCCATGTCAATTAGGAATTGGGTCGAGCCCAATTAACCTAATGTGACATTTACCCAATTGTCTTAGGTAATATCCTTAATATTAACCGGCTACCATTTACGGCGCTACGTCACCATATGCTAACAGCTCCCACTCGCCGGAATGGGAGGGTGTCTGTTAATGTATTGTCATCCAATAGCATCAACATTTCAGTCTTCAATTATCGTCTCCGTCTCCGAATAGTTCATACGAGGTTTACCGTGCGACTAGCGGATACGACGGGCATTGTGCTACTCATCTGTTAGGAGTATTGTAGCGCCCGCAGAACGTTGATTCCCTGTCGTAAATCAATCCTGTTAAAAACAAAATATGTAACGCATTGTATCCTTGGTCAATTGATAATTCTCCAATTGCCAGTTTTCCACATAGGAATACTTCTCCAAGGAATCCGTACAAGTGTTCACAACCTTCAACTAATATCCGGTTGGTGGCCACCTAGTGAACACAAGAGTCGGTGAATTATAGGTGAACATGACCATCCACATCCCTCATAACCTTAGTCAAACTCAATCAGTTTCCAAATAAGTGGTCACTTGGCCTTTTTCTTCAGCACTACGCTCGTACGTCGGGAAGCGAACATTGAGCCTGGCCTTAGGTATGAGTTATGAGTCTGAGCGGATACTTTGGGCACCTCTTCATAAGGCACCCGGGATCAATCACACGTTGAAGGTGAAGAAGTATGCACCCTTTGAATCACAAGGATTCTAGCTAGCACAACCGAGCATGATCCTGTGGTCGAACATGGCACGCGCAGTATGAAGCACGCGTCGATAGCACACTTGGACAAGCCAGGAATGGGATATGTCAGTCATGCTATCTTAGAATCTTTCATCTGGCCTTGAATGTGATTTTAATGATGGACATAGTCCAACACGGCGATTTTACAAAACGAAGATCAAGTCATGCTTTTAGGCATGACAAAGTTATCGTTTCGTTTAACCAGGTTTATCCACCTGGTTCTTAGCCAATCTTGTTTTGGTAGAGGTCCCCCTCTCCTACAAGGTGACTGTGCCTGTGTGACGAGAAATGGTTCACATTCGACATAATTTTTGTGGAAGAATTTTACCTATTCCTAC
This sequence comes from Clarkia xantiana subsp. parviflora, assembly GCA_036873135.1. NCBI lineage: Eukaryota > Viridiplantae > Streptophyta > Magnoliopsida > Myrtales > Onagraceae > Clarkia > Clarkia xantiana. The sequence goes on along the minus strand of JAPTYO010000015.1, from coordinate 22,383,853 downwards.
GACTTAGTTTATAGATCGTAAAATCCGATGTTATTTATCATTATGACGTCAATGGATCATATAGTCAATTTGCAATTCTTTTATTCAATCAAAATATTATTTCAAAAGTCAAAAGGCTATCACTTATACAAGCCATTTATTAAGCCCTACGTAATCCAAGCAGTTTTACGTGCTTTTCGAAAATCTCTCTACGTAATGGCTTAATCAATGGGTCAGCGACCATTTTGTCCGTGGACAAGTATTCTAAATAAATTATATTGTCTTCCACAACTAATTTAGCATAATTATATTTCATATCAATGTGCTTGGTCATACTATGATACTTTGGATTCTTAACTGCTGCAATGGCTGCCTGACTGTCGGAGTATACCGTCACAGGTTTGCTCTTCTTGTCAGTGCCAATTAATGCAGTAAGAAGCCTTTTCAGCCAGACTGCTTATTGTGCATTTTTGGAAAGGGCAACAAATTCCGATTCCATAGTGGAAAGCGCGACACATGATTGCTTCTTGCTTACCCATGACATGGAAGCATTAGCAAGGAGGAAAACTCCTTCTGTGGTGGACTTACGATCATCCGGATCACCACCGTGGTCGGCGTCACTATAACCTGTCAATTCTATTTGCCTTCCCTTATGGCACAGAACATAGTCGGCAGCACCTTTCAGATATCTTATAATTCGTTTCACGGCCTTTAAATGTTGATAACTAGGATCTGATTGGAATCTTGCTACTAGGCCCATAGCGTAACAGATATCCGGCCGAGTACATAGCATGACATACATGAGACTTCCTACCATGCTTAGATACTCTGCATCCTTCATCTGTTCACGCTCTTGCTGGTTCTTCGGGCCATCACGCTTTGACAGCGTGCACCCGAACACAACTGACGTATCCATTGGTTCGGCATCGAGCATTCTGAATCTTTTCAAAAGTTTGTTGATGTAAGATTCTTGAGACATACACAATATCTGGGCGGCACGATCTCGGACAATTTTAATGCCTAAGATGTACGTGGCCTCTCCCATGTCTTTCATCTCATCTCTCATGCCTCTCACATCGTTTGCAGCAATGAGTTTGTCATCTATGTATAAGGTTATGATGACATACTTAGACCCGGAGGTCTTGGTGTAAACGCTGGGATCCTCGTGAAGGTTCAAAAATCCATTTCCAACGATTTCCTCGTGGAATCTGCGATACCATTGCCGAGACGATTGTTTAAGATCGTAAATAGATCTTTGGAGTTTGCAGACTTAACGTTCTTTGCCAGGAGTAATAAACCCTCTGGTTGCTCCATATAGATCTCTTCATCCAGGTTTTCGTGGAGGAATGCGGTCTTAACATCCATTTGGTGCAGCTCTAGATCGAGGCATGCAACAAGGGTAAGGATGGCCCTGACTGTGGTATAACGCACAGTTGGTGAGTATGTTTCATCAAAGTCTACTCCATGAATTTGGGTATATCCTTTCGCAACCAATCGAGCTTTGTATCGCTCGACTTCTCCATCAGCAGTGAGTTTAAGTTTCAAAACCCACTTTGCTCCTATAGCTCTGCGGTTAGGAGGTAAATCAACTAAATACCATACCGAATAAGCTTTCATTGAGGCGGTTTCAGCCTCCATTTCTTTTCTCCATTCTTTTGCTTGAGGTCCTTCCATCGCTTTTTTAACCGTTACCGATTCATCAACAGACGTGAGAGTGAAAATCTCTCCTCTCTCAATGGGATTCTTCTTGGGAGAAGTTCGTTGCCTTTGACTGCGTCTAGGCTCATTTGTCCCATTTTGAGTCTGATCCATACTCCCACTTGGAATAATGCTTCTTGTCGGAGCATTACTCCCACTGGGAATGAAGGCGGTACTAGAACTTTGAACAACAACTTTCCTCGAACGACCTCTTCTTCTCGGGATTTCATCTCCGAGATTAGTTCTTTGATCGCTAGGACCTGGAACCGAAGTGATAAATCCACTCCCACTTGGAACAATGGGAACAATAGGTAGTTGTAAAATATGATTATCAGTTTCTACTTCATTCGCATTCGCAGCAATAGTGATTTGTGTTTGGGAGGGAGTGAGCCCTCCCACTGGATTTATTATGGGTATTTCATCCTCATTAACCGAATCACTTGTTGTTTTGTCAAATCTCCTACTCGAAGAAAGTGGGACTTGAGAATCATCGTCATTGTTGGATATGGTTCGAGGCAGCCTAGTACGAGTCGACAGAGTAAAAGTCGAGTTCTCAAAAGAACGTATGATCGACCATTCAAGTCTGGAATAAGGAGACAAAGATGAATGGTTGACTACCCTACAAACAGAAGTCGACCTACCAGACAACAAAGGACAAGGGGAGAAACTCATTCAAGGCTCCCATTTTTTGAAGTATAAGTCAATTCGAGGATTAAAGCTTCCTTACTAAAGTACGAGTCAAGTCGAGTCGACCATTAGATACTTGGAGGAAACCTTCCCTCTTAAGAAAGGACAGGTGGAGACCTGCTCGCCGCCTCTGGGAAGACTTCCCTCCGAAGGAAGGGGCACCAGCTGGCGACCTGCTTGCCGCCCTCTATGCCACGAAAACCTTCCTATGAAGAAAGTGCACCAGCTGGCGACCTGCTCGTCACCTACTGATTTCGCACCATCTTTCTCAACCAATCAAGTAAAGGCAGCCACCGCCATTAAACAGCCAATCAAGGCATAGTAGCCGCCTCCTTGAGAAAGTCGGTAAATATCTCCCTATAAATAGGGGTTCACTTTAATTATCTAAAAAGGATCTATCATATACTTTACAATGTTCTCTCGATATCTATTACTGATCTAAGCTTCGAAGTGGAATCAGGGTCCTTCCCTACCCCTTTTCAGGTCCTCGCCCAGCACAAAGCCACCAAAGGAAACTAAATACTCACGAGTCAAGAAAGATACCTGAGTGAGCTAGCTCCCGGCGAGATCTCGAAGTCCGTTACCCGAAGTTCTGTGGGAAGAGTGATCAAAAAAAGTCATGGCCCCACCAATGAATCGAGCAAGAAAAAATCAAGCACGGATAGCCGAGGGTGTATTCCAAGGACCAAATGAAACCTTGGAAAACTACTTTAGGCGATTTCAAGGAGGATATACCGGGGTTGAAATCTCGGAGAGAGATGCCATCCGGGTATTCTTCATAGGATTGGGGCCTCAATCCCGATCCTTAGCCATCACTCAATACACGGAACCTGTAGGAAGTTTAGAAGAAATGATGCAACGGGCGACTTTCCATGTAGAGGTGGAGCAAGCCCGAATGAATCGCCACCATCGACAAGGGCCGCTAGTCTACAAGGTCAAGGCGAGAGTTCGTCCAGGCGAGAAACCTCGTCAAGAGAATTCCGACAAACTCAGCAAAGGTTAGAAAGACTTCACCTAGGTGAAGAAGGTCGGCGTTCTACCCCTTGTTGTGAATGTTAGGTTCCGAGATCTGGGTCAACGGATGATCGGCTCAAATCTCGTTCCTCACTGGAGGGGTGGGTGATCCGGTACTCTCGAGTTGCACTGTCTTAGCTTACGTCCTTCCTTCCGTAACTTCTCTTCTCCTTGCGCCCTGCAGAAGGGGCAGTACCAGACACAGAGAGGGGGGGGGGGTGGTGCCTGGTGAACCCTCTCCGATGCCTAAGTCAGTATCGTTTTTAGAGAGATAAAGCTAGAGAGATGTCAGAGCAAAATAATCCAAATTGCCAAGATGTCCAAATGAATTGTGGAGGTGGGGTATTTATAGGCAACGGTGTCATTAAGGTGGCTTAATGACATCGTTAACCTTTAAACACAGTTAATTAGCCTTTAAACGCATAATTAAGACCTTAGGATACGGAGAAGGTAGGCGGAGTAAGCCGAGTATGGGAGTCCAAAAAATGGTGCCGGGGCCCTTGGGGGGAAGAGAAATCCGACCCCCAAGGGTAGGGGTTGGGTGAGGGCACCCAACCCCTCCTAGGGAGGATGGGGTTGGCCAACCCCATCCCTCCTAGGAGAGATCGGGTTGGTCCACCCGATCTCCCCTAGGGGAGGTCGGGTGTGGCCACCCAACCTCACCTAGGTGAGTTTGCCTCGGCCGGACGAGCGCTTCGGCCTCGTCCGAGCCGTTGATGTTCTCGCGAAGTGTTCGGGTTGAAGTTTCGATTTACAATCGTTAATGGGATGATAAAAATACAACGGTTCGGAAGTCAACGGGTTCAAATTGGGCGTATATCCATCACATGCCCCCGAGTCAACCAATGGCCTAACCCTTGATTGACTCTATTTCAGGATGGTATGATACGCGCAATTTGAAACCGGGGTTTTACCTTTCATCTGAGTGCTAGCTTACCCATGGATGCGTGTCTTCGACTCTGCCACCTGCCTTATGAGATAGAGGAGTTGTAAACGTTAGAGTAGCGCGGACGTGTGTCTAAGCACGCGTCCGTCTGAGGTGGGAGCAATAAATCTATCTTTGCTACCGGCGTATACTTAAAAAATTCACACTCGCATAGGGGTGCAAATACAAATGCAACTAAGTAACTTACGCTTCAAATTCTTGCCGGGATTCTATTTAAGTGAGGAAAAATTTAATTTTGGCCAAATTTTTTTCCTAAGTATGGAATGCTCAAGAATAAGCCTAACTTGATAGTTTTTCTAAGTATGGAGATATACTTAGCCATAGTTAAAAGGGATAAAAGTGATGGTTTTTCCCTTGGCCCTTGGATCTCATTTAAAGATAAATGGAGGGTGGTGATTAAAACTCTTTAAAAAACCCTATCATCTTTTCAATATAGAGGAGAGTTAGAAAAATACCTTAGTGAGTCACCATAGCCACCATCTTCCCTCTTTACTCACCCTTGGAGAACAAGAAAAAATTGAGAGCACCCCCAAGGTAAGGGCCGGCCAAAATTCCGGCGAGAGACCCGAAATTCCGGCCAGCAGCTCCGGCGGGAGGTGACCACCAGCACGGGACGGAGACGGCTAGTGGATTGGCGGCTCGAGACGGCGGCGTGGAGGCGGGACGGACCAGCAGACCAGGACGACGCCAAGGCTGCCGCTGACGGAGGCCACGTCTGGTCCGGCGAAGGCGATCGACGGCGAGGTGGGACGACTCCGGTGCGACGGGCGGTGTTTTCCGGTGACGGTGGGGCGGCCAAAACTAGCTCCGGCGACGACGGGACTTGACCTCCGGCGAGGGACTGATTTCCGGCTGTCTCCAAATTCGAAATCCGGACCCGTTTATCACATCGGGTCGGGTTTTCCGAAGGTCCACTCTTTTCCTTTCCGTTACCGCGTAAAACGTTGATTTTTGAATCATTGATACTTGATTGCCGATGCTTGATTGCCGATGTTTGATTGCCGATGTTTGATTGAATGTGGGATTGCCGTGGATGACCGTCGATAGTTGTGGATTTGGGAAAATTTTTTTGCCGGTCGTCCAGATATAGTTTATTGTCCGATTAAACTATCCCGGTTTTGAATTTGATGTCGTACCGTCGTTGGTGTGTTAATCTTCGTTGGAGGGCGTAACGGTAATTTTTCCCAAAACCCGACTTTAGGCTCGGATAAAATTATTCGACTTGGTTGTCGTGGTGTCCTTGGCTCATGTTGGCTATCTTTGCTGGGTGTCTTCGGATCTTTGGTTGTTGTCGTTGGTCGAGTGCCGGAGTATTTCCGGTTCTTCGGAAATTTTCCTTGTCTTGTTGTTTGTCGTGTCGTGGCAGGTACTGTATTCCTGGTGGTGTCCGCGCACACAGACTCTACAGAGGCGTTACATCCTCCGAAGGATGAGTGAGTTCCTTTTCTCTTCTTTTTTGTCGCATTACTTCCTTTTCTATTATTAGCTTAGTGTCGCGATCTAAGCTGGGGAATTAATCGAAACTTGATTCGAACTTTGGGATTTCCTGCTACCTTTGCCTTAGGTCTCGCTGCCCTGTCGGAGAACCATCTTACTAGGTCCGATTACAATGAGCACGTTACCTTAGGAGATATTTGTCCCTTAGATGAGCCTCTGTATCCTTTTCTGCCTTCCTTGGGGAATACTTGCGAGACAGTGACGGAGCCTCCTATAGGGAAGGTCGCCGTGTACCCCTCCCAGATTCGATTTGGGTTGAGGTTGCCTTACTGCGATGACCTCATAGAGTTGAGCAGGTTCTTCAGGATTTCTCCTGTGAACCTTGCCCCCAGTGCCCTTCGTGTCTGGGTGGGCTTCCGGGTGTTGTGCCACTGGTACTCCTGGAAGTACTCCCTCGTTCTGTTTCGATGTTTCTGATGGGTCCGACTGTAGCCGTCAGGCCCTTTAACGGCGAAGAAACGGCAAACAGGCCCACCAGGCCCAAAGTAAGGGTCAAGATGACCTAGGAGAAGGGTCCCGATGAAGGGAGTCCCGACGAAGCAGGGTCCCGACAGAGTCGGCCCCGACAGTGGAGCTAGAAGCTCCCGACGAGAAGCCTTTAAATAGGCCCCGATGATGAATCCCTGAGAACGATTGGCCCTGTCACGATGACGAGGGGCCAAGAGCGGTGACACAACAAGATAACTCTGGAGTCCCTGATGGGAGTCGGGACTTGTTACCAGAGGATAAAGCCAAGATATGCGGGGCGTGACCGAGATATACGGAACGTGGTTAAGATACACGGATCGTGGCCGAGATACGCGGGGCATGGCTAAAGATACGCGAGATCGTGTACGAGATAAGCGGGATACGGGCTAACCACCCCTAACGGTTCACCAGGTACCTGAGGCACCTCCTTGCCTATAAAAGGGCAGGAGGTCACCTCAGATCACTTACGTTGAAATTGAATACTTTTGATATCTGTTGCTTGCCAGTCAGACGAGGTACTCATTTAAGCATCGGAGAGGGATTCTGGGTCACCGCCCGGTCTATCCCCTTTTGCAGGATTGCGTGGAGCAAAGGAGCTAGGATTGCCGTCAAGATCCGTACTGGAGTTCCACCGTGATCCAACATTGGCGCCGTCTGTGGGAATCTAACAAAAAGCTGATATGCCTTCTACTCGCTCGATGGTGGCTGGCAAGAACAAAAGGGGACAATCTGGTGGTTCCCGTCACCCTGCTGCAACAAACCTGAATTCAGTACCAGAACAAGGGGAAAACTAGAACCAACCCCCGGCTGAACTCTCCCAGACAGGGGGGCACAATGGATCGCATCCCGAAGAAGTTGCCCCTCGACACCAAGATAACAGGGGGCAGGAGGCCCCCCCGACTGCAGATTTGACAAGGGCCGTGGCGGAGGCCATGCCCATGTTCCTGGCGGCTGTAGAGGCTCTCTTGGACCGAAGGGAGGCTGCAAGGAGGCAGGAGGAGATGCCCCCGCTGGAAGAAGCAACCCTACCAACAGAGGGTCGGAACGTACAGGAAGCCCCACCCCAGGGCCAGGAAGAAGGTAAGATGACCGGTCAGCCGGAGAGGTTCGTGGTTGATGGGCCAGGACCAGTTCAGCACAGGACCATTCCCCTGAATGGCCCCATCACTCCCGACCAAGTGGTAAAGATCGTGAACATATGTATGGGAGAACAGAAGCCGCTGGTGTCGGAGTTGAGGGATCGATCCACTCATCCCTTCGTTCGCCGCCTAATAGACACCCTCGCCCCGCCAGGGCTGGGTATCCCCGAGATCAAAGAGTATGACGGAGAAGGAGATCCAGTCCGTCATGTCCAGAAGCATCTTATGGCGTGTCTGGGTAGAGCCCCGATAGAGGACATCGTGTGTACCCTGTTCCCTAATACACTGGGAGAAAGAGCCCTGACCTGGTTCTTTAGTCTGCCCCCAGGCTGCATCACCTGTTGGGCTGACATGCACGACCGTTTCATTCGACAGTACCAGGGTCGCCAACGTCTGCTGAAGAGTGTGAGGTCCCTCACCCTGGTGGTACAGAGGCCCGACGAATCACTGGCACATTACTACCAGCGGTACACGGCCAGTGTGGCGGAGATAGACGAGGAGATCTCGGAGGGCGAAACAATTCGTACCTTCATTCGGAACCTGACGGCCCCCTATGGTTCTGACCTGATGCACAGCGTGGCTGAGAAACCTGTGTGGAATATGGAAGCATTACAGAAGAGAGTGAAGTGCGACGCGGCGTTAATCGTGAACCAAGTTCAAGGGCGATACGAAGCAAGGAGCCCGATAATGAAGAAGTATCTGCGAGAGGTACAAACCCTGAGAGAGAGCTTCAAAAGCTTCGACATCGAGGCTATTCCGAGGGAGGAGAACGTAGAGGCAGACGCCTTGAGCAAATTTGCCCTGGGGGAACCCTTAGAAGAAAATCGGAAGGTGCACTTCCTGGAAAAGGTGATCTTGTCAAGCATCGACCCCACGCAAGTGTGCACCGTTGAAGCAAAATCGGAGGAGGAGCCCACTTGGATGACCCCGATAGTCACGTATCTGACTACGGGGGCAATCCCCGAGGATAAGGTAGCAGCAGACAGGATATGTAGGATTGCGTCTAATTATGTGATGCTGGATAATCAGCTGTACAAGAAGGGCTGGTTCTCGACTCCATACCTGAAGTGTGTAGTAGAACCCGACACCAACCGAATCCTGAAGGAAATGCATGAGGGGATCGCGGCTTGTCACGAAGGGGTCCGATCCATTTTGAGGAAGGTGTTGAACTTAGGCTACTATTGGCCCACGATGAACAAAGAAGCAACGGCGTTGGTCCGATCATGCGACGCGTGCCAGAGGTACGCCCCGAGTATCGTGGCCCCGGCTGCCAACCTGACATCCATCAAGAGCGCTTGGCCCTTCGCGCAGTGGGGCATCGACTTAGTAGGACTTCTCCCACAAGCACAAGGACAATGTAAGTATTTACTTGTAGCTATCGATTATTTTTCGAAATGGATCGAGGCGAAGGCATTGGCCAGAACAACGGGGAACCAGATCGTCAAGTTCCTCCAAACCCACATCGTGTCCAGATACGGGATTCCTAAGGTGGTGATCAGCGACAATGGCCCACCGTTTAACGGTTCTCAGGTGAAGGAATATCTGGAAGAACTGAACGTTGAGCATCGGACCGCCTCTGTACGCCATGCTCAGACTAATGGCCAGGTGGAGTCAGCCAACAAAATTGTGATGGATGGCCTGAAGAAGAGGGTCTATGCCTTGAAGGGCAAATGGCTGAACGAACTGGAAAACGTACTCTGGGCTGTTAGAACGACACCCAAACGATCAACAGGGGAAACTCCGTTTGGCCTCGTTTATGGCACGGAAGCTGTCGCTCCTGTGGAGGTAGCTGTGGCATCCCACCGGACAAGATATTATGAACCCCTGACGAACGAGGAAGTGAGACGCCTGGACTTGGACTTACTCGAAAATAAAAGGCGGGAAGCCGACGAAGTCCAAGCACGAATGCGCTTAGCGACGGCCAGGTACTATAATCGACGAGTGAAGTCCCGACAGTTCTTCGTCGGGGAGCTGGTGTGGCGTCGCAACGAATTCACCCTTTTGGATCAAATCAACAAGATGTCACCAAAATGGGAAGGACCTTATAAGGTCGTAGGGATGCCAGCTCCGAACGCATACAAGTTGGAAGACCTCGATGGCAGGACGTTAAAGCATTCTTTCAGTGGCGAACACTTGAAGAAACACCATGCTTGAAGAAAGTCGCCTTCAGTGGTGCACGATATTAAGTCGCCTTAAGTGGCGCAAGTTGAAAAGTCGCCTTAAGTGGTGCACGATGTAAAGTCGCCTTCAGTGGTGCACGATATTAAGTCGCCTTAAGTGGCGAAAGTTGAAAAGTCGCCTTAAGTGGTGCACGATGTAAAGTCGCCATTAGTGGTGCACGATATTAAGTCGCCTTAAGTGGCGCAAGTTGAAAAGTCGCCTTAAGTGGTGCACGATGTAAAGTCGCCTTCAGTGGTGCACGATATTAAGTCGCCTTAAGTGGCGCAAGTTGAAAAGTCGCCTTAAGTGGTGCACGATGTTAAGTCGCCTTCAGTGGTGCACGATATTAAGTCGCCTTAAGTGGCGCAAGTTGAAAAGTCGCCTTAAGTGGTGCACGATGTAAAGTCGCCTTAAGTGGTGCCCAATAAAGTCGCCTTAGGTGGTGCCCGATGTAAAATCGCCTTAAGTGGTGTATGCTATTTATCGATTCGATGTAAACCTATTTTATGCCAATAAATAAAGAGGTTGCTTCCAAACAAGAGTTGTCCTTAGATTTATGTTAAGTACAAAAGTCGCCTTCAGTGGTGCACGACAAAAGTCGCCTTCAGTGGTGCACGACAGAAGTCGCCTTCAGTGGTGCACGACAAAAGTCGCCTTCAGTGGTGCACGATGAAAGTCGCCTTCAGTGGTGCACGACAAAAGTCGCCTTCAGTGGTGCACGATGAAAGTCGCCTTCAGTGGTGCACGACGAAAGTCGCCTTTAGTGGTGCACGATGAAAGTCGCCTTCAGTGGTGCACGAGGAAAGTCACCTTCAGTTGTGCCCGATGAAAGTCGCCCTCAGTGGTGCACGACGGAAGTCGCCTTCAGTGGTGCACGATGAAAGTCGCCTTCAGTGGTGCACAACGAAAGTCGCCTTTAGTAGTGCACGGTGAAAGTCGCCTTCAGTGGTGCACGATGAAAGTCGCCTTCAGTGGTGCACGATGAAAGTCGCCTTCAGTGGTGCACGACGAAAGTCGCCTTCAGTGGTGCACAACGAAAGTCGTCTTCAGTGGTGCACGACGAAAGTCGCCTTCAGTGGTGCACGATGAAAGTCGCCTTCAGTGGTGCACAACGAAAGTCGCCTTCAGTGGTGCGCGATGAAAGTCGCCTTCAGTGGTGCACAACGAAAGTCGCCTTCAGTGGTGCGCGATGAAAGTCGCCTTCAGTGGTGCACGACGAAAGTAGCCTTCAGTGGTGCCCGATGAAAGTCGCCCTCAGTGGTGCACGACGGAAGTCGCCTTCAGTGGTGCACGATGAAAGTCGCCTTCAGTGGTGCACAACGAAAGTCGCCTTCAGTAGTGCACGGTGAAAGTCGCCTTCAGTGGTGCACGATGAAAGTCGCCTTTAGTGGTGCACGATTCTTAGATTTACTCTAAGTAATATAAAGTTGTCTTAAGTGATGCCCGAGAAAAGACGCCTTAAGTGGTACACAATACTTAGGTTTATTCTAAGTATCCGAAAGTCGCCTTCAAGGGTGCACAATATTAAGTCGCCTTAAGTGGTGCGTGATCTTTAGGTCTATCCTAAGTAACTATTAAAGTCGTCTTAAGTGATGCATTCGATGTTAAGTCGCCTTAAGTGGTGCAAGTTATTAAATCGTCGGGAAGGACGTACGAGAATGTCTTAAATGTCGAGGTCTCGACAGCTAGAAATTAAGTCGTCATAAGTGATGCACTCGATGTTAAGTCGCCTTAAGTGGTGCAAGTTATTAAATCGCCGGGAAGGACGTACAAGAATGTCTTAAGTGTTGAGGTTTCGACCTAAGCGCGTATAGTAAAGTCACTCGGAGAAGTACAACGACCGGAGCTAAAGAAGTCTGATATTGATAAGGGCTCGAGGGCCCAACGAGGACAAAAGAGAAGAGGATACAAGGACTTTAAAAAGTAAACATTCAAACTTGGTCCTGGTCGGCAGTGTTGGCGGCAGCTGGGTCCACGGAGTTAGTGGCAGAAGGCCCCACAGGATCAGCCGTTGGAGGATTGGCTATCGGGGTCATGGGATCGAGGAGTTTCCGATGAAGAAGTAGCTCCTCTTCACTCTGAACTTGTGGTATGCATTTCCGGCCTTGAGCATCGGCTTCTTTGGTGGAAATGATACATCCTTCCCGGAGAGCTGCATCATAAGCAGTGCTGGAAATTTCATTCAGAACATGGTCGAAGTTGAAAGGCTTCCTTCCCTCGAAACCAGACCCCCTATCTGAAAGCAGCCATTGAAAGGCACGTTAGGTTTCTCCGGGAAATAACAATCAAACTAAGCAAAGATGAAGACGAACAATATAGAAGAAATCCTTACCCGACATGATAATGGGAGGTTGGAAGAATGAATCTGACATTGCCGGAAAGATGGCCGAAGAAACGCTAAGGACTCAAGAGTTGCAGAAAGCTTCCGAAAATTTATAAATGGTAAAGTGAAACTGTGCCCATGGTTAGGATTTTATAGACAAAGAGGACAGTTGAAGGGACGGTTTAATCTGAACCATTGAAATGAAAACGTTCTGATCCGGACCATTGAGATGAAACGTACGGAACTGCAGCAGACGCAATGATGAAATATCCTGAAAAGCACTTTTCAGAGAAAGCAGACACAGAGAGTCAGGCACGGGTACTGATGACGTCACTCCATTATCTACTGCATTCAATGCACTAGAGAACCGAAGAGACCTTTGGATATAGCAGTTATCCACAAAACCCTGAGGAAACGTGGAGGAGAAGACTGACAAATTATAACAACTGAACCAAGGAACAGATCCCCGACTCTAGTATTGTAAAATCGGGAGTTGGAAGACACGACGAACCAAAAGTCCCTCATGTCTTGGTGGCAAATGATGGGTCCGATTGTAGCCGTCAGGCCCTTTAACGGCGAAGAAACGGCAAACAGGCCCACCAGGCCCAAAGTAAGGGTCAAGATGACCTAGGAGAAGGGTCCCGATGAAGGGAGTCCCGACGAAGCAGGGTCCCGACAGAGTCGGCCCCGACATTGGAGCTAGAAGCTCCCGACGAGAAGCCTTTAAATAGGCCCCGATGATGAATCCCTGAGAACGATTGGCCCTGTCACGATGACGAGGGGCCCCGAGCGGTGACACAACAAGATAACTCTGGAGTCCCCGATGGGAGTCGGGACTTGTTACCAGAGGATAAAGCCAAGATATGCGGGGCGTGGCCGAGATATACGGAACGTGGTTAAGATACACGGATCGTGGCCAAGATACGCGGGGCATGGCTAAAGATACGCGAGATCGTGTACGAGATAAGCGGGATACGGGCTAACCACCCCTAACGGTTCACCAGGTACCTGAGGCACCTCCTTGCCTATAAAAGGGCAGGAGGTCACCTCAGATCACTTACGTTGAAATTGAATACTTTTGATATCTGTTGCTTGCCAGTCAGACGAGGTACTCATTTAAGCATCGGAGAGGGATTCTGGGTCACCGCCCGGTCTATCCCCTTTTGCAGGATTGCGTGGAGCAAAGGAGCTAGGATTGCCGTCAAGATCCGTACCGGAGTTCCACCGTGATCCAACAGTTTCTACCGGTTTCAATACCAGACGAAGGTGGGGTTTGCGAGTTTCGTAACTCGCCATCCGACCTTCAAGGATCCCCGATTTTCTGATTTCGGGTTGAGTGGGGTCGAGTGGGATACCTCTCTTCGCTTCGTGGCCCGGAGTGACAACTCGGCCAGTCACTGGGCTAAGCATTACTTCTTCATTACGGATCGATACGTCACTTGGTCGGTCTTGAATGAGGATCGGTCCGATGGTTGGCCCGCTTTCGGGGAGTTCTCTTCAGTTAATTTAGAGACTATGAAGATCATTCATGAGAGCAACAGGACTCGGTCATACTGCCCTGTGTCCTTGGTGACTGAGACGGATCTTTACGAGGCCGGGATCAGTTTGACTCCTGACTCCGGGGGTTCGGTATGTCACTTGGTCTTCTCATCTTTATTTACCTTCTGCTCTTCCTTTGTAGGTTGGTTTCATGGAAAAACCTATAACGTGCAGGGAGCTCCTGTTGACCTGAGCAAGAGGAAGGCTCCTTCTAGTTCCACTCTGAAGAAATCCCCCATGCCTGGGAAGAAGGCTGGGGCCTCTGGTATGCTTCCTCCTATTTGCTTCTTTATGGTATAGCTTGTGTTTTCCTTATCTTGTTTTTCTTACATTGCTAGGGCGCTCCCCCTTGGTGACCGAGAGGGTCGTCTCCGTAGGCAGAGACTCTGGACCTTCCAAGTCCAAGCCGCGGAGATCTGATTCTGAGGCCGGAGCCTCGGCTGCTAAGAGGAAGAAAGCTGCGGATCCTGCTTCGCCTATTGCTCGTCCTCCGACCCTATCTCGTGATAAGGAGATGGTGGTCGAAGAGGTGCCTTCCCTGGCTGACAAAGGGAAGCGACCTGTTGGTTGTTCCCCTGCCCCCCAGCCGAGGGCACGGTCCTCAGGTATGATCTCTACCTTGTTACTGATCCTTCTATGTTTATATATTCCTTTGACTTGCTTCGCTTGTACAGGTGGGCCTCCGACTTTAAGTCGGAAGGATTTCGCGCGTCTTACTGATGAAGATGTTATTGGGTCTGAGTGGACTCCTTTCGCTGGTTTGAAGGAGTTCCACCTTGATAGCAGCTCCTCTTTGCGGACTCCTGAGGTTGGCATCCGCGTACTCCGCGGTGCCATTCCCCCTGGCGATCGTGTTGCTCAGCCCAAGTCTCCTAGAGAGACTCGGCGCTTTGATCAGGGTGTACTCTCTCGTTATGCGCCTGTGAGTTGTTCCTTGCTTTCTTCTTTATATTTTCATATTGGTTGTCTTTCGGTTACTCACCCCTTGTTTGAATTGTTAGGGTATGTCTGACATGGTGAACATGTCATCACTCGTGCTTGAGTTATCTGACGAGAAGAAGACCCTTGAGGACAGCCAGGTCTCTCTGAAGGCGGAGCTCGCCACTGCTGCTGAGAAGGCACGCTTATCTGATTTAAGGATGCAGGAGCTCAGGGACCAAGTGTCCTTGCTTGAGACTACCGTAGGTAGTTTACGCCGGGAGGCTGAGGTTGCATCTTCACTCCACTCTGAGGAGTTGCGGAAGTTGGAGGCTAGGTGCCGGGCAGAGGAGAGGACTGTCGCAGTGTCTGAGTACAAGGCTTCCTCTGCCTTCACTGCTGATTATAGCGCGCGTCTCACTCAGGAGATGAACCAGTTTGGTGAGTATCTGGTTGATCATATTTTCCGCATTGATCCTCAGTTTCCAGTTGGTGACCTTGGTGACTTCGGGCCATACGCCACTGGCTACATGGCTGTTCTGAGGGGTCAGGCTGCTGTTGCAGACGAGCCTGCCCCTACACAGGTGGATGCTACACCTGTGGAGATCGGTACTTCAGACTCCTCCTCTTCATCCATCTCTGCCGGTGGTTCAGCTTCAGGGGGTGAGGGTGACTCTCCCGAAGGTTCTGATTGATGTGTTTACATCATGCTATCTTTGTATATATAGCTATACTCCTTCTCCCCTTTAATGGGTTGAGTGTCTTTTGAGATTGTGGTGGGGTTTGATGTTGCTTTCCTTTGCCGTATTGTGTTGTTGACTACGTGGTTCGCTTGCCTTTACATTAGTGCTTCTCATGCTTTTGTATATACCCCTTTGATTATGGACTCTTCTCTTTGTGTGTTTCCTTTACTTATCCTTCTTTCGTGTTTTCCTTCATGCCATACCTGCTATTTCATCAAGAAAAAACATTATGTGTTCTTCATATCACTTTATTTTGAGATTACTTTCTTATTGGATCCTTCTGAGCATGGTGCGATGATCTCTTCTGATACCCTTTAAATGGTATACATAGTACTGTTAGACCAAAGATACGCTCTTGGTGGGCGTCGAATCTGATCACGAGACAGGCTCTCGGAGGGCACTTAACGTTTCGCAGGATAGGCTCCCGGAGGGCACAGGTTAAACCAAAGATACGCTCTTGGTTGGCGTCGAAAACTGTTCACGAGACAGGCTCTCGGAGGGCACTTAACGTTTCGCAGGATAGGCTCCTGGAGGGCACAGGTTAAACCAAAGATACGCTCCTGGTTGGCGTCGAAAACTATTCACGAGACAGGCTCTCGAAGGGCGCTTAACGTTTCACAGGATAGGCTCCCGGAGGGCACAGGTTAGACCAAAGATACGCTCCTGGTTGGCGTCGAAAACTATTCACGAGACAGGCTCTCAGAGGGCACTTAACGTTTCACAGGATAGGCTCCCGGAGGGCTCAGGTTAGACCAAAGATACGCTCCTGGTGGGCGTCGAAGCTGGTAGTTTGAAATCTACCTCAAGATACGCTCTTGGGGGCGTCGAATCTGGTAGTGTTTTTTCTACCTCAAGATACGTTCTTGGTGGCGTCGAATCTGGTAGGTTGCAAGTCTACCTCAAGATACGCTCCTGGGGGCGTCGAAATTCGTAGTTTTTGGAAACCACTCTCAAGATACGCTCCTGGTGCGTCGAAAGTCGTAGTGTAATAACTACTCTCAAGATACGCTCTTGGCGGCGTCGAAGGTCGTAGTATGAACACTACTCTCAAGATACGCTCCTGGGGGCGTCGAAGTTCGTAGTTTTTGGAAACCACTCTCAAGATACGCTCTTGGTGCGTCGAAGGTCGTAGTATTGAAACTACTCTCAAGATACGCTCTTGGGGGCGTCGAAGGTCGTAGTATTGAAACTACTCTCAAGATACGCTCTTGGGGGCGTCGAAGGTCGTAGTATGAATACTACTCTCAAGATACGCTCTTGGGGGCGTCGAATGTCGTAGTATGAAACCTACTCTCAAGATACGCTCTTGGGGGCGTTGAACCTGTCGTTGACTTGAAGTCATATCTGTGTAAGGATAACATCATGATTATATGACCACATTCATTGGAAAATGCCTTTGAAGGAAATCCTACTCCCTTAAGAGCATTCATGTTTTTTGTACACATGGGGTGCCTTGGATGGGTCAAGGAACCCTTTGGAGGAAAATAAAGATAGTTGTAGAGTTGGAGGAACTTCGTGAGTTCTCCTTCTCAAAAGTTGTTTTAAAAACTTGAAAAGCTTGAACATGTAGAGTGCTAGATATGAAACTAAGGATATGGGGTGGTCACTTTGTCTGTTGCCACGTACTCCTTCAGGCCTCCGTTGTGAATCATTTCCTCCACTTCTATCTTCAGCACCATGCAGTTGTTGGTTTGATGCCCACAGGTCCCATGGTACTCACACCATCCCTGTGCATCCCTTCCTAGGAAGGCCTTGCCCTCCTCCCTGCATGTGGGTAGCTCCTGCTTGAGGTGCTTGTGGAAAATTTCTTCTATGCTCACTGTAAGGGGTGTGAATGTGAAGTTTACACCTCCTCCCAGTGTGTCAGTCTTTCTTCCTTTCTCCAGAACTTCATCCAGCTGTTCCACTTCCTTTGCAAACGCTTTGTCTAGCTTATCCTTGAGCTCCCTCATCGTGCTCGTCATGACCATCTCATAGAGTCCTCCATAGGCCTCGAATGAGTTTGGATGCATGTTTCTAATAAATGCTCTGACGGTTTCTCCTCTTGTGATATCCATGTTGGCACCATAATTGGAGAATCTCTGGAAATAACTTGATATTGACTCCCGCGGCATTTGCTTGATATCATCGATGGAGTTACTTGTTCTTTTCCCCTCTTTGGTGTCTGGCTGCCAAGGTATGGCTGTCACTTTCACAGCCTTGCTCCTGTGTCTCCTCTTAGGCGCTGTTTGAAAAAACTGCCTGCTCAAACGGAGTACCACTCCATTCTTCATCTTTCCCTGCCTTTGCCTCCTTCTCCTCTTCTTTCTATCTTGGTTGGCTCCTACCATGACCACAGCCACTGTGTCTGTCCCGTGTGATCCACGCCTCATGGAGTTGACGTAGCACTGCCTTGCGGTGCGTTGATCACCCAGGACTTCTCCGACTCCATTTTCAGTGATGTACTTCAGCTTCTGGTGTACAGTGGATGGCACGATTTCATATGGGTTTATGGTTGTCCTTCCTAGGATCCCATTGTAGGCTCCCAGGCTTTCAACCACCAAGAAGTTAACATTCACCTTCAGCTGTGTCCATCCTTGGCCCATGGTCACCGGCAGGGTAATCATTCCCAGGGGGTAACTTGTTGCCCCTGAGAAGCCAACTAAAGGGAAGTTGACTGGTTTGATGTCTGCCTTGGTTTTCCCTATTTCTTCTAGGACTCTCAAGCTTAGGAGGTCAGCTGAGCTGCCCCCATCCACCGAAATTCTCTTTACATCAAAATTATCAATGTCTATTGTGATAACTAGAGCATCGTCATGTGGGAAGACGATGTGGCTCTTGTCCTTCTCTGAGAATTCGATCTTCATTTCTTCTCCTTCTCTTGGCCTTTTCCTCCACCTCGGCACTGAACCCAGTTTTGATGCGTAAACCTCCCTTGCATTAGCAGTTGGGCCACCTGACGCTACTCCCCCGTGTATCATGTTTATGGTCCCTCTCTTGTTGGGTGGAGGGTTGTAGTCTACTTTGCCTTTGCCCTTGTCTCTTTGTGATGGCCCTAGCTGCATGCTGTTGCCCCCATGATCTACGAACTGCTTTAGGTCTCCTCTTTGGATGGCATTGTTGATGCTAAGCTTTAGGCTGAAGCATTCGTTCTTGTCGTGCCCGTAAGCTTCATGGTTGTCGCACCATCTATCCTTGTGATTCCCCACCATTGGGGCTCTCCACCTTGCAGGGGGTGACCAGAGCTTCTGGTTCCGCATCTCTCTGAGGACAGTAGCTGGAGTGGCGTTCAATGGGACGAACTTGATGACATTTATTTCTCTGGGCTTTAGTGGTTCGCCCATTTGGTTTCTTTGCTGGGGCGGACGCCATTCCTGCTGCCTTGTGTGCTGAGGTGCCTGGGGTGGTTTGCCTTTGTTCGGCTTTGCATTGTCTTCCTTGGCTGCTTGAATCTTGGCTTTCTTACTTGCCCTGTGCCTCTCCAGGTCTATATGAGTTTTGACTCTTCCTGCAAGCTCCTCTAAGGTGCTTGCTGGCTTCTTGGCCATCTTTTTTGCCAGTGTGGACCCGAAGCGGCCTAGGTTTCTGATAAAGGCTCGTATTATCTCACCCTCAGTGATGTCGCCCTGGATGTCTGCGATATTTTGATTGAACCTAGTATAGTAACTGGCCAGAGATTCATCATATTCTTGTTTCACATCATCGATGGAGCCTGTACCCTTGAGGAGTTTCCTCTCCCCTAGATATCTCTGCAGAAACTTCGCCTTTAGCTGCTCCCATGAGTGGATGCTTTCAGAGGGTAGACTGAAGAACCAGTGTGAGGCCACCCCTGATAGGGTGTTTGGGAACAGGAGTGCCTTGTATCTTTCATCAGTGGTCCTCCCAAATAGGGAGGCCTCATGCTGTTGGATATGCTCTAGGGGGTCTCCCTTCCCATTGTACTTTGCAATTTGCACTGTGTGCAGGGAGTCTGGCACCCTGTTCATCTCCAGTTCCCTTGTGAAAGGGTGGTTCGTTTTATCACTTAGACAATGCAAGTTGGTTTTCCTTGACTCATTCATCTTCCGGGTTATCATTGCCTCTATTTCTTCCGGAGTGATCAATATCGGTGTTGGAGTGTAATTCCTCTGATAGCCTCCGTTGTTGTAGATAGGACTCGCCGAGAACCCTTGTCCGTATTGATACGGACTGTAGGTGTATCCTTGGTGTTCTTGCTGGGGTGCTTCATAGAATTCTTGCCTCCTTGGAGGTCTTGCTTGTCTGTCCTCCCCCAGTGGGGTGTAAGCCCTTGCGTTCTGCTGTTGCCTAGGAGGCACGAATTGTTGCCTTCCCTCTTGTGGTGGCTCCTGGTAACATCTTCTTTGCTCCCCATGCTGCCCTGCTCGAGGGTGCGAGTGGTGCCCTTCTGTTGGGATCTGTTCCTCTTCATGAGCTTCAGTGTGTGTCCCCTGGGTGTATGCCGGCCTTGCATATGTTGTGTGGGCGCGGTTTCCATCCCTTTGGGCCGGCATCCCGTACGGGTACCCTTGGGGTTGCGCCTCATAATAATACCCCTCAGGGGGTGCCGTGTGCTGGGACGGCACTCCCTGTTGTTCTCTTTCTCTCTGTGGCCTTCTTGCCCGAGGTGTGGAGGCTGTGGAGGACTCAGCCCCAGCTGGGCGTGAGGGTCCTCCCTCCTGGTTGTTCTGTTGAGGAGGCTGTGGTATTTGTTGTGGTTCTGGTTGCATTGGCTGCTTCCCAGGGTTAGGCTGCCTTCCTGGGGGTATAGGCTCTCTCCTTCTCCCATTGCCCCCTGGTGGGCGGTGGTGCCTACACACCCTGCTGTTCGTCATTGCTCGTGTTATAGCCAGGCTTTCTGTCGGAAGCCCACTGACGGCGCCAAGTGTTAGGTTCCGAGATCTGGGTCAACGGATGATCGGCTCAAATCTCGTTCCTCACTGGAGGGGTGGGTGATCCGGTACTCTCGGGTTGCACTGTCTTAGCTTACGTCCTTCCTTCCGTAACTTCTCTTCTCCTTGCGCCCTGCAGAAGGGGCAGTACCAGACACAGAGAGGGGGGGGGGGTGGTGCCTGGTGAACCCTCTCCGATGCCTAAGTCAGTATCGTTTTTAGAGAGATAAAGCTAGAGAGATGTCAGAGCAAAATAATCCAAATTGCCAAGATGTCCAAATGAATTGTGGAGGTGGGGTATTTATAGGCAACGGTGTCATTAAGGTGGCTTAATGACATCGTTAACCTTTAAACACAGTTAATTAGCCTTTAAACGCATAATTAAGACCTTAGGATACGGAGAAGGTAGGCGGAGTAAGCCGAGTATGGGAGTCCAAAAAATGGTGCCGGGGCCCTTAGGGGGAAGAGAAATCCGACCCCCAAGGGTAGGGGTTGGGTGAGGGCACCCAACCCCTCCTAGGGAGGATGGGGTTGGCCAACCCCATCCCTCCTAGGAGAGATCGGGTTGGCCGACCCGATCTCTCCTAGGAGAGATCGGGTTGGTCCACCCGATCTCCCCTAGGGGAGATCGGGTTGGCTGACCCGATCTCCCCTAGGGGAGGTCGGGTGTGGCCACCCAACCTCACCTAGGTGAGTTTGCCTCGGCCGGACGAGCGCTTCGGCCTCGTCCGAGCCGTTGATGTTCTCGCGAAGTGTTCGGGTTGAAGTTTCGATTTACAATCGTTAATGGGATGATAAAAATACAACGGTTCGGAAGTCAACGGGTTCAAATTGGGCGTATATCCATCAGTGAATATCACCAGCAGGAAGGTCATAACGTCGAAGACTGTCTCTTTGAAAGAAGAGAGTTTGAATTTATGCAAGAAGAGGTACAACGTCTTCATCGCCATCGTTCTCACGAACAAATAGATGGAGGACATCCCCGGACAATGGCATTAATGTCCTGTCGGGAGGATTCGCAGCCGGAGGAGAGTCGAGCTCGGCTCGAGAAGCTTATACTGCTCATGAAATCGCCTCAATCAGTACCACAAAAGACCAAGGGCGATGGAACCTATAACAATCGCCTTCTCAGCAGAAGATCTTTCTGAAGCTTCTCAACCTCATGAAGACGCCTTGGTATTCACAGCTCAAATCAACGACTTTGAAATACGAAAGGTGCTCGTAGATGGAGGAAGCTCCACTGATGTGATCGCTTTAAAGGTCATCGCTGCAATGAGATACAAAAGGAAAGATCTGCAAGAAATGACCTCCCCATTGGTAGGATTCGTTTGAAGAATAACCTACCCCCTGGGGGCAATTCAGCTTCCAATGGTTCTGGGTCAAGGTTGGAAGACCCTACACTTAACAACCCGTTTTGTGGTGGTCGACCATATCAATGCCTATAGTGCGATATTGGGAAGAACCACCCTCAACCCTGATGGGTTCGATTACACCCGTCAGGCCCTTTAACGGGGAGGAAACGGCAAACAGGCCCACCAGGCCCAAAATGAAGGTCAAGATGACCTAGGAGAAGGGTCCCGACGAAGGGAGTCCCGATGATAAAAGGTCCCGACAGAGTCGGTCCTGACAGCTGAGCTGGAAGCTCCCGATGAGAAGCCTTTAAGTAGGCCCCGACGATGAATCCCTGAGAATGATTGGCCCTGTCACGATGACGAGGGGCCCCAAGCGGTGACACAACGAGATAACTCTGGAGTCCCCGACGGGAGTCGGGACTCGGTACCAGAGGATAAGGCCAAGATATGCGGGGCGTGGCCGAGATACGCGGAACGTGGTTAAGATACACGGAGCGTGGCCGAGATACGCGGGGCATGGCTAAGATATGCAAGATAATGGTCTAGATAGACGGGATCACACCCGAGATACACGGGATACGGGCTAACCACCCCTAACGGTTCACCAGGTGCCTGAGGCATCTCTTCGCCTATAAATGGGCAAGAGGTCCTCTTAGAATTTTTACGTTGAATTCGATAGACTCTGAGATTATTGCTTGCCAGTCATACGAGATACTCATTTAAGCATCGGAGAGGGATTCTGGGTCACCGCCCGGTCTATCCCCTCTTGCAGGATTGCGTGGAGCAAAGGAGCCAGGATTGCCGTCAAAGTCCGTTCGGAGTTCCACCGTGATCCAATATTGGCGCCGTCTGTGGGAATCAAACAAAAAGCTGATATGCCTTATACTCGATCGATGGCGGCTGGCAAGAACAGAAGACAAGGACAATCTGGTGGTTCCCATCACCCCGCTGCAACGAATCTGGATTCAGTACCATCCCCCGGCTGAGCTCTCCCAGACAGGGGGGCATAATGGATCGCATCCCGAAAACATTGCTCCTCAACACCAGGGCAACAGGGGGCAGGAGGCTCCCTCAGCTGCAGACTTGACAAGGGCCGTGGCAGAAGCCATGCCCATGTTTCTGGCGGCCGTAGAAGCTCTCTTGGATCGGAGAGAGGTTGCGAGGAGGCAGGAGGAGATGCCCCCGTTGGAGGAAGTGGCCTCGCCAACAGAGGATCGGAACGCACAGGAAGTCCCGCCCCGAGGCCAGGACGGGAATAGGACAACCGGTCAGCCGGAGAGGTTCGTGGTTGATGGGGCAGGACCAGTACAGCACAGGACCATTCCCCTGAATGGTCCCATCATTCCCGAACAGGTGGTAAAGATCGTGAACATCTGTATGGGAGAACAGAAGCCATTGGTGTCGGAGCTAAGGGACCGATCCACTCATCCCTTCGTCCCCCAACTGATAGACACCCTCGCCCCGCCAGGGCTAGGTATCCCCGAGATTAAGGAGTATGACGGGGAGGGAGATCCAGTTCGTCATGTCCAGAAGCATCTTATGGCGTGTCTGGGTAGAGCTCCGAATGAAAACATAGTGTGTATACTGTTCCCAAACACGCTTGGAGAAAGAGCCTTGACCTGGTTCTTTAGTATGCCCCCAGGCTGCATTACCTGTTGGGCGGACATGCACGATCGTTTCATCCGACAATACCAGGGTCGCAGACGTTTGTTGAAGAGTGTGAGGTCCCTGACCCAAGTGGTACAAAGACCCGATGAGTCACTGGCACACTACTACCAGCGATACACAGCCAGCGTAGCAGAGATAGACGAGGAAATCTCGGAGGGAGAAACCATCCGTACCTTCATTCGGAACCTGACAGCCCCCTATGGCTCCGACCTGATGCACAGCGTGGCTGAGAAAGCTGTGTGGAATAAGGAGGCACTACAGAAGAGGGTGAAACGACAAATCGACGTCCAGGAGTCAAAGATAGCCGCAGGAGAGTTGGAGCCCCCGAAGTCAAACAAGGGGAAGCAGTCGGTTAAACCTTCTGACGATCACAAGTCGAAGGGTAAACCCAACAGTAGCAGGAATCGAGGCCGCCTGGATCGAAGGGACGATAGGCGTTCTTCAAGGAAGGATAAGCGGGAGGATCTCGACATTCCTCTCAACTGCTCCATGGTGGAAGTGCTGACGGTCATGGAACGACAAGGTATTTCCAAATACCCCCCAAAGAAGGACGGAGAATACCTGGAATCTCGCACGGATCGCTACTGCCGATTTCACCGCGCAAATGGTCACGATACCAACCACTGTCGGGAACTGAAGAAGGAGATCGAAAAGCTGATCCAGAAGGGAAAGCTCAAGGAATTCGTCGGGGATAAGCAGTGTCGATCCCGCTCTCGATCCCGATCGCGGTCCCGCTCCCGATCCCGCGACCGGTCCCCAAAAAGGAAGAGAACCGATCCAGAGTCATCCGGTGCCCGCAAGGATAGACGGGGCACTATCAATGTGATCCATGGAGGATTTGCTGCTGGAGGTGATACTTAATCCGCCCGAGAGGTCTATGCCTCTAGAATCCCTACGGCGGTGGTGCTGGGTAAGAGGTCCCGATCCTGGACCTTGAAAGAAGAGATGGTAATCTCCTTCTCGTCGGAAGACCTCATAGGCGTGGAGACTCCGCATGATGATGCCTTGGTGGTAACCTTGGATGTAGACGGGTTCGAAATGAAGAGAATTCTAATCGACGGAGGGAGTTCCTCCGACATCCTATTCATGGACGCGCTGGAGGCTATGGGAAAGACAAAGAAAGATCTAAAGGAGGCAAACTTCCCGATGGTCGGGTTCTCTGGCTCAACCTCCTATCCACTAGGAGTAATCACCTTACCAGTAGAGTTTGGTAGCGGGTGGAAATCAGAAAGGAGGAACGTGGAATTTGTTGTGGTTGATTCCACGGGAACCTACAACGCAATCATCGGAAGAACCACCATTAACCCCCTGATGGCGGTTGCCTCGACAGTGCATCAGAAGATGAAGTTCCCGACCGACCACGGAGTCGGAGAGGTCAAGGGCGACCAAGTGGCTTCCCGAAAATGCTACGTTAATGCCACCCGGAGAAGGAGGTGAGAGGCCATGACTGTCCTCCAGACAGACACAGATCCTAGAGAAGAGTTTGGGCGTCCCGCCCACGTAGAAGATCTAAAAGAAGTCGAGATCGACGGACCCCAGAGGAAGGTGAAGATCGGGTCTGCTCTGAATGAGGAGACAGCCCAAAAATTGATAGAGCTGTTGAAGGAGTTCAAGGAGCTGTTTGCCTGGTCTCCGAGCGATATGCCAGGAATCAGCCCCGATGTGATCGTACACGAGCTGAAGATAGACCCCGTGATCAAGCCTATCACGCAGAAAAGGCGTCCGATGGGCACAGACAAGAAGATCGCGATCCAGCAGGAGGTGGGCAGGTTGCTCGATGCTGGGTTTATTAAGGAGCTCCGATTCCAGACTTGGGTTGCTAACCCAGTGCTGGTGAAGAAAACTAACGGGAAATGGCGAATGTGTGTGGACTTCCGCGACTTGAACAAGGCCTGCCCAAAGGACTGTTACCCACTCCCGAGGATCGACCAGCTGGTGGATGCCACGTCGGGACACGAGCTATTGAGTTTCATGGATGCGTATTCAGGTTACAACCAAATCAAGATGGCTAAGGAAGACGCGCCCCACACAGCGTTTTACGCAGACAGTGACATCTATCACTACGATGTCATGCCTTTCGGGTTGATCAATGCTGGGGCAACCTACCAACGGATGGTGAACAAACTGTTTGGAGATATGCTGGGAGAAACCATGGAGGCTTACGTGGATGATATGCTGGTGAAGTCCCGACAAGCCGAGGATCATGTGCACAATCAACCATGGCATTTGAGCGGATGAGGCTACATCAAGTTCGCCTGAACCCGACGAAGTGCGCCTTCGGAGTCCACTCAGTGAAGTTTTTGGGCTTCATGGTGAGCCAGAGAGGAATCGAGGTGAATCCTGAGAAGCTGAGGGCAATCGAGGAGATGCAGTCTCCGATTAACCATCGAGAGGTACAAGTGCTGAATGGCCAACTAGCTGCAATGAATCGCTTCTTGTCCAAAGCCAGCGACCGATCAATGCCGTTTTTTGAAGTCCTGAGGGCCAACAAGAAATTTGAATGGACCGCCAAATGTGAAGAGGCGTTCCAAGCACTCAAGCAACACCTGCGCACCCTCCCGCCGTTAGCGAAACCGGTTCCAGGCGAGCCGCTCTACCTTTATTTGGCTGTTTCTGAATTTGCCATTATCTCTATGTTAGTAAAAATTGTTGAGGGTAATCAAGTCCCCGTCTATTATGTAAGCCATGCGTTTGCTAAATATGAATTGAACTATCCCGTCGTTGAGAAGTACCTCTTTGCGTTGATTATTACTGCTCGGAAGCTAAGGCCGTACTTCCACGCACATGAGATTACTGTGCTGACGAACCAGCCTTTGAAGCATTTTTTGAACCGACCGGATGCGTCGGGAAGACTTGTGAAATGGGCAGTAGAGCTTAGTGAATTTCGAATACACTTCGCTCCAAGAACGGCTATCAAGGGCCAGGCATTGGCGGATTTTATAGCAGAATCTACAGCCCCCGATCTGGAAGAAGCGGGCTCTGTAGAGGGGGCACCCATGGAGGTCCCGATAGAAGAACAACCAGAGAGGGCAGAGCAATCAGAACAGCCAAACGAAGAAAATACCTGGGAAATGTACACGGATGGCTCCTCGAGTTCAGACGGATCAGGAGCGGGCTTTTTGCTGATACCACCAGGTGAAGGTGAACCACTCCGATACGCCTTAGCTCTAACATTCAAGGCCACAAATAACGAGGCAGAGTATGAGGCTCTTATCACGGGTCTGAAAATTGCTAGAGGCACGGGAGTCGATCACTTGAGAGTAAAGTGTGATGCAGCTTTGATCGTAAACCAGGTTCAAGGGCGATACGAAGCAAGGAGCCCGATAATGAAGAAGTATCTGCGAGAGGTACAAACCTTAAAGGAGAGCTTTAAAAGCTTCGACATCGAGGTAATTCCGAGGGAGGAAAATGTAGAGGCAGATGCCTTGAGCAAATTTGCCCTGGGGGCACCCCTGGAGGAAAATCGGAAGGTGCACTTCTTGGAGAAGGTGATCTTGTCGACCACCGACCCGACACAAGTGTGTGCTATTGAAGCAGGATCGAAGGAGGAGCCCACTTGGATGACCCCGATAGTCGCGTACTTGACTACGGGGGCAGTCCCCGATGATAAAGTGGCAGCGGACAGGACACGTCGGATCGCGGCCAATTATGTGATGCTAGACAATCAACTATACAAGAAAGGTTGGTTCTCGACTCCGTACTTAAAATGTGTGGCGAACCCGACACCAATCGGATCCTGAAGGAGGTGCACGAAGGGGTCGCGGCTTGTCATGAAGGGGCCCGATCCATCATGAGGAAAGTGCTAAACTTGGGCTATTATTGGCCCACGATGAGCAAAGAAGCAACGGCGTTAGTCCGATCCTGCGACGCGTGCCAGAGGTACGCCCCGAGTATCGTGGCTCCGGCTGCTAATCTGACATCCATCAAGAGCACGTGGCCCTTCGCGCAGTGGGGCATCGACTTGGTGGGACCTCTTCCACAAGCACAAGGTCAATGTAAGTATTTTCTTGTAGCTATCGATTATTTTTCGAAATGGATAGAGGCAAAGGCGTTGGCCAGAACGACGGGGAACCAGATCGTCAAGTTCCTCCAGACCCATATCGTGTCCAGATACGGGATTCCTAAGGTGGTGATCAGCGACAATGGTCCACCGTTTAACGGCTCTCAGGTGAGGGAGTATTTGGAGGATTTGAACATCGAGCATCGGACAGCTTCTGTGCGCCATGCTCAGACTAATGGCCAGGTAGAATCAGCCAACAAAATCGTGATGGACGGCTTCAAGAAGAGGGTCTATGCCTTGAAGGGCAAATGGCTGAACGAACTGGAAAATGTGCTTTGGGCAGTTAGAACGACACCCAAACGATCAACAGGGGAGACTCCGTTTGGCCTCGTTTATGGCACGGAGGCTGTCGCCCCCGTAGAGGTAGCTGTGGCGTCCCATCGGATGAGATATTACGAACCTTTGACGAATGATGAAGTGAGACGTCTGGACTTGGACTTACTCGAAGAGAAGAGGCGGGAAGCCGATGAAGTCCAAGCTCGAATGCGATTGGCGACGGCCAGGTACTACAATCGGCGAGTGAAGTCCCGACAATTCTTCGTCGGGGAGCTGGTTTGGCGTCGCAACGAGTTCACCCTTTTGGATCGAATCAACAAGATGTCACCAAAATGGGAAGGACCTTATAAGGTCGTGGGGATGCCAGCTCCAAATGCATACAAGTTGGAAGACCTCGATGGCAGAACGTTAAAACATTCTTTTAGTGGCGAACACTTGAAGAAACACCATGCTTGAAGAAAGCCGCCTTAAGTGGTGCCCGATAAAGTCGCCTTAAGTGGTGCCCGATAAAGTCGCCTTAAGTGGTGCCCGATGTAAAATCGCCTTAAGTGGTGTATGCTGTTAATCGTTTAATTCGATGTAAGCCAATTTTATGCCGTCAATGAATAAAGAGGTTGCTTCCAATAAAAGTTGTCCTTATATTTATTCTAAGTGTCAAAGTCGCCTTCAGTGGTGCACGAGAAAAGTCGCCTTCAGTGGTGCACGAGAAAAGTCGCCTTTCGCGGTGCACGAGAAAAGTCGTCTTAAGTGATGCACAATTCTTAGAGTTGTTCTAAGTATCAAAAAGTCGCCTTGAGTGGTGCACGATATTAAGTCGTCTTAAGTGATGCACAATTCTTAGAGTTGTTCTAAGTATCAAAAAGTTGCCTTGAGTGGTGCACGATATTAAGTCGTCTTAAGTGATGCACAATTCTTAGATTTATTCTAAGTATCAAAAAGTCGCCTTGAGTGGTGCACAGTATTAAGTCGTCTTAAGTGATGCGTGGTTCTTAGATTTACTCTAAGTAATATTAAGTCGCCTTAAGTGGTGCAAATTAATAAGTCGCCTTAAGTGGTGCAAATTAATAAGTCGCCTTAAGTGGTGCAGGTTATTTAATCGTCGAGAAGGAGGTACCCGGAACTAAGTCGCCTTAAGTGGTGCAAGTTATTAAATCGTCAGGAAGAACGTACGAAAATGTCGCCTCAAGTGGTACAGGATATAAAGTCGACTTGAGTGGTGCCCGATATTAAGTCGTCTTTGCACGATATAAAGTCGCCTTGAGTGGTGCCCGATATTAAGTCGTCTTTGCACGATATAAAGTCACCTTGAGTGGTGCACAGTATTAAGTCGCCTTAAGTGGTGCAAATTAATAAGTCGCCTTAAGTGGTGCAAATTAATAAGTCGCCTTAAGTGGTGCAAATTAATAAGTCGCCTTAAGTGTCGAGGTTTCGACTTAAGAAAGCGTAGTAAAGCCACTAGGAGAAGTGCAATAAAAGAATCGGAACTAAGAAAATCCTGATGATTACAAAAGGAGGAGAACACAAAAGATTCTGGCAATAAGCAGTTAGGCCTAATACTTGTTAGCGGCATCAACAGGAACAGGGTCCGCAAGGTCTATGGCAGAAGGCTCCACAGGGTCAGCCGTTGGAGGATTGGCTATCGGGGTCATGGGATCGGGGAGTTTTCGATGAAGAAGTAGCTACTCTGAACTTGTGGTATGCATTTCCGGCCTTGAGCATCGGCTTCTTTGGTGGAAATGATACATCCTTCCCGGAGAGCTGCATCATAAGCAGTGCTGGAAATTTCGTTCAGAACATAGTCAAAGTTGAAAGGCTTCCTTCCCTCGAAACCAGACCCACTATCTGAAAGCAGCCATTGAAAGGCACGTTAGGTTTTTCCGGGAAATTACAATTAAACTAAGCAAAGATGAAGGTGAAGGATGGAGAAGAAATCCTTACCTGACATTGCCGGAAAGATGGCCGAAGAAACGCTAAAGTCTCAAGAGTTGCAGAAAAATTTCGAAAATTTGTAGATGATAAAGCGAAGCTGTGCCCACGGTTGGGATTTTATAGGCGAATAGGACAGTTGAAGGGATGCTTTAATCTGAACCGTCGAAATTGAAACGTTCTGATCTGGGCCGTTGAAATGAAACGTGTGTTATAGCAGCAGGCGCAATGATGAAATAGCCTGAAAAAGCACTTTTCAGAAAAAGTAGACACAGAGAGTCAGGCACGGGTACTGATGACGTCACTTCACTATCTATTGCATTTAATTAACCGAGGAGACCTCTAGGACTTAACCGTCATCTGCAAAACACTGAGGAAACGTGAAGGAGAAGACTAAAAGTCCCTCATGTCTTGGGGGCAAATGATGGGTTCGATTACACCCGTCAGGCCCTTTAACGGGGAGGAAACGGCAAACAGGCCCACCAGGCCCAAAATGAAGGTTAAGATGACCTAGGAGAAGGGTCCCGACGAAGGGAGTCCCGATGATAAAAGGTCCCGACAGAGTCGGTCCTGACAGCTGAGCTGGAAGCTCCCGATGAGAAGCCTTTAAGTAGGCCCCGACGATGAATCCCTGAGAATGATTGGCCCTGTCACGATGACGAGGGGCCCCGAGCGGTGACACAACGAGATAACTCTGGAGTCCCCGACGGGAGTCGGGACTCGGTACCAGAGGATAAGGCCAAGATATGCGGGGCGTGGCCGAGATACGCGGAACGTGGTTAAGATACACGGAGCGTGGCCGAGATACGCGGGGCATGGCTAAGATATGCAAGATCATGGTCTAGATAGACGGGATCACATCCGAGATACACGGGATACGGGCTAACCACCCCTAACGGTTCACCAGGTACCTGAGGCATCTCTTCGCCTATAAAAGGGCAAGTGGTCACCTCAGAATTTTTATGTTGAATTCGATAGACTCTGAGATTATTGCTTGTCAGTCATACGAGATACTCATTTAAGCATCGGAGAGGGATTCTGGGTCACCGCCCGGTCTATTCCCTCTTGCAGGATTGCGTGGAGCAAAGGAGCCAGGATTGCCGTCAAAGTCCGTCCCGGAGTTCCACCGTGATCCAACAAACCCCAATTACATCATTCCCTCCACCATTCACCAAGTCATGCGATTTCC
This sequence comes from Clarkia xantiana subsp. parviflora, assembly GCA_036873135.1. Taxonomy (NCBI): domain Eukaryota; kingdom Viridiplantae; phylum Streptophyta; class Magnoliopsida; order Myrtales; family Onagraceae; genus Clarkia; species Clarkia xantiana. The sequence goes on along the minus strand of JAPTYO010000015.1, from coordinate 22,353,403 downwards.
TACTCATCATGGAATAGGAGAAGTATGGGGCGACCAAAAGGCATCTCGCCAATGTTATGCTAACTTCCTCCGGAGAAATAACTAGAAGGAAACCCTCTGTATCATCACATATGAGGATCCTCGAGAAGAAGGAGGACAACCCGCCCCTATGGAAGAATTGATAGAAGTCTCCTTGGAAGGAGAGGAAATAAAGGTCAAGATTGGAGCTGCTCTCCCCCCAGAATTAGCCAAGAGGATAATCGCCTTCTTAAGGGAATACAAGGAATTATTTGCTTGGGAACCCAGCGACATGCCAGGAATAAGTCCGGAAATCATCTCCCACGAATTGAGAATAGATCCCACCATAAAGCCAATAGCTCAGAAAAAAAGATTTATGGGGGCAGAGAAGAAGGCAGTAATTCGCCTGGAGGTGGGAAAACTAGTCGAAGCTGGTTTTGTTAAGAAAATACGATTCCAGACCTGGGTCGCCAATCCAGTCTTGGTAAGAAAATCTAATAAGAGATGGAGAATGTGCGTAGAATTTTGAGATCTCAACAAGGCGTGTCCGAAAGATTTCTATCCTCTTCCAAGAATTGATCAATTGGTCGACGCTACCTCAGGACATGAACTCCTAAGTTTCATGGACGCATATTCAGGGTACAACCAAATATGAATGCACCCCAAGGACAAGGCCCATACCGCTTTCTACGCCGACAGTGATATTTATCACTATAAGGTTATGCCCTTTGGCTTGATAAACGCGGGAGCTACTTACCAACGTATGGTGAACAAGCTCTTCAAACACATGATAGGAAGGAATATGGAGGCATACGTGGACGGCATGCTGGTTAAGACTAAGAGGGGGCAGGACCACGTCTGTTGGATCACAATTGGAACTCCGGTACGGTCTTGACGGAAATCCGAAATCCTTCGCTCCACGTAATCCTGCGAGAGGGGAATAGACCGGGCGGTGACCCAGAATCCCTCTCCGATGCTTAAATGAGAATCTCGTGGCAGGCAAAGCAAGTGAAAGTATTCGTCTTTTTGAGTGTATGATCTGAGGTAACTTCCTCCTTTATATAGGAGAGGAGTTACCCCAGTTACCTGGTGAACTGCCAGGGCAGTTAGCCCACGCTCCGCTTATCTCGGCCAGTTCCGCTTATCTCGACCACGTTCCGCTTATCTCGGGCCACTTCCCCACTACTCTGATAGTGGGCGTGTTTCTCGGCCTCAACCTCTGATAGCAAGTCCCGACCAATATCGGGGACTCCAGAGTTATCTCATTAGGTCACCGCTCGGGGCCCCTCGTCATCGTGACAGGGCCAACATCCTCAGGGATTCAACATCGGGGCCTACTTAAAGGCATATCATCGGGAGCATCCAGCTCGCCTATCAGGACCGACCTTGTCGGGACCCTTCACCATCGGGACTCTTCTTGTCGAGACCCTTCGCATTGGTCTTCTTGACCTCTTTTAGGGCCCAGTGGGCCTATTTCACCGTTTACCCGTCGTTAAAGGGCCTAACGGCTATAGCGAAACCCATCATTTTCCCCCAAGACATGAGGGACATACAGTTCGTCGTGTCTTTCAACTCCCGACCTCCCGATATCGGTATCGAAGGCTTTTCCCTTGACAAAATTTATTGGCACGGATCTTCTCGTCCACGATTCCTCGATACCTCGAGGATAGTCACCAAATCCGAGAAGACTCCTCGGTTACTCGGCCATTAAATGCAGTAGGTGACGAAACGACGGTTTTGGCACCCGTGCCTGATTTTTCTGAAAAAGCAATTTTCAGGTTGTTTCATCATTAACGTCTCTTTCCATTCTGCCCCCTTTTATCTCAACGGCTCGGATTGAAACGTTTCACCTTCAACGGTCCAGATTAGAATGTCCTTTCGACTATCCCTTCTCCTATAAAACCCTAATTCTGGGCAATGTTCTTCTTTCTCTTTAACCGTTTCTGCGATTTTAAAAGCTCTGCAACTTCGAAAGCACAAGTTCTTCTTTGGCTTCCTGTTTTCCGATCAGTCTTCCGGCGACCGTTAAGATCATCCCTTTCGCTCTGATTCATCATGTCTGGTAAGAATTCCTTCTCTGATGTTAGCGTAGCCTTTCCCTTATCTTTGATCAGTTTGCTTGCATTTTTCCCGAAAACCCACTACGCCTTTTCTTTGCCATGGCTAATTTTCAGACAGCGGATCTAGTTCTGAGGGGAGAAAACCCTTCAACTTCGATTACGCTCCCAACGAAATCTCGGTGACTGCCTATGATGCAGCTCTCCGAGAAGGATGCATTACCTTAACCTGGGAGCCTCGCCTTCCTTACTCTCGCCACCGTGCCTCGGGTGACCCTGTGGTCACTCGTCCCGAGGAAGGGGAGATATTTGTCTCCACCGGACAAATATCGGCAGGGATCCGATTCCCCTTTTGCGGGAATTTGGTTGAGATGTGCGCCTATTACAAGATGCATCCAACTACCTTCTCTCCACACGCCATCCGCGTGTGGAACGCTTTTCAAGTCCTCTTCTTCCGACAAAAGTGGGTCTACAGCCTCCAACTCTTCCGGACCTTCTACGGAATGAAGTGCAACTAGGCTGGGGTTTGCGCTTTCTATCCTCGGATGCCAAAATGGAATAAGCAACAGCTCGCGCGGTGTAGTTGGACCAGTGACACCTGGAAGGTTGTCAAGGGTCGGGGGCTCCTCGTTGACACAGGGTCCGACAACAGCGGGTGGAAGAGGAGCTACTTCTTCATTAAGAACAGTTCTATCACATGGCCCCGATGGGAGGTTGAAGCGGACTCTCCTCCCACTTATCACACCTATTCCGATGAAGATTTCCAAATCCTTCACTGCATCCAGCTTTACCGGTTGGGGGAGTCTTACACTCCCTTCGACGCAAACTCCCTCACGGAGTGGGACCTGGTGAATGCCGGGATCCGCCTCCTCGATACAATCTCTGGGGGTCAACTCCACGACGGCCCCTCCAATATGGTTCCTTGGGTAATATTTCTGATCACGTCTCTGTTTTCCATTGTTTGCAGCTAAGAAGTTATCACTGCTGACCAATCTCCTCCTTAAGCAGGGAGAGACCGACGCTGTCCAGCGCCCCGCGCGGAAGAGGAAGTCGGCAAAGAAGGCAACCGCTTCGTCGGGATCTCCCTCCGCGGAGAGGACTAAGCGGACCCGAGTAGAGGACATGGACAGGCTCTTCAATGTCCAGAATGCCGAAGAACGTAAACAGCTCCGCCTAGCTATTAAATCGTACAGGAGGCAAGTTCCTAAGGAGTTAATCCCCTCTAGAAAGGAGGCCCGAATCAGAGAGATCAAACGCATCCTCCGAGGGGAAACTCCCCGCATCCTCAAGGCGAGTTACTACAACTACCACGGGAAAGACCAATACCTCTCTCGGCGCGTCATTTGGTGTAAGGACCCTGACCAACTTTCTGACTATCTTTCTAAAGCATCTCATCCTCTAGGTGCAGGTCAATCGGGAACTCACTCGGGGGCTGGAGTTTCAGCAGGGGCACCACTTTCAGCAGGGGCACCACTTTCCGGTGCTCAAGTTGGAGAGGGTCTCCCTCAACTTCCTGCCCCGATGGGATCGAGGGCTGGAGAATCCCCGACAGGCGATCAATTTCGTCGGGTGGAAGATCTGGACTCCTCCGAGGAGACAGACGAGGGCCTCGCCTTAATTCGTCGTCGCGGGACGAGGCAGTCCCCACTGAAGCCAACCTCCAGGGGGCTGCCCCCCTCACCTCCTTCACAGCAGCATTCGCCCATTCACAGCTTGACTCCCTCTGGGTCCCAGGGCGACACGGAGATGCGCACCTCCACGACTCCAGTCGGTCCTCCTCCTCTCCCCTTGGACGGGAGCTTCTACAAGGTGTACGACCCCAACCAAGAGGCGGCTCCCTGGACCCCGATCCAGACGCTGCAAGGGGTCCAGCTCCGACAGGGTGATACATACCCGGAGCTGGGTCTGCATTTGGTGTCAGGCTCGGTTCTGCCGTCTCTGAGGCTTCCGCTCTCCCTGGATCGGGAGGACATCCGCGCGGATATCCGTGGAATGGCTATTCGTCGGGTGGAGGTAAGGTTCCCATTTTCTCCCTTTAATCGATAAGGCAATATATTCATGTGCTAACCATTTCCTCTTTTCATCGCAGGAGATGGCAGACATAAACCGCTGCTTCGGGTACATCTTGGCCCTCGAGGAGGCTCTGGAGCAGGAGCGGGCCAAGGGGGCTCCCGCAGTTGTGGCCAAGCTTGAGCCGCCTCAGAGTCTTCGAGAGGAAAATTGGCTAAGGAGCAGGCTCTCCTCAATCGAAAGACTCGGGACCTCCAAAAGCAGGTTCATGACTTCGAGGGGCTGCTGAAGCGGGAGCAGCAAGAGCGGCACAAGGACGCGGAGGCTCGGGACAGACTCGTCCTCGAGAAGAAGGCTCTGTAAAGCGCCAAGGCGGGGCAGTAACGGGAAATTGCTGAGGTCCCTGCCAAGCTGGCCGCGGCTGAGACCAAGGGTCGGGAAGATTATCGGGGCTCTGAGGACTTCCAAGCTGATGCGGTGAAATTCTGCACCGCGGAGGTGGAGAACACCCTCTTCAACGCGGTCGAGGAGCTCCATCTGGAGTATGGCGACACCATCAACTTCGATAAGTCTGCGACTCTCGCTCCCTTTGCGAAGAGGTATTTCGACCTCTCGGAGGAGAGTGATGAGGGCAACACCCCCGTAGGTGTTGAAGACGTGGCAGAGCTTCCAAGTGCCGATCACCCGACAGTTCATCCCCCGATAATCGACCCTCCAGCAGCTGAACCTGTGGAGCCTTCTGCCACAGATCTCGTGGATCCTGCTTCCGCCGATGCTGACAAGGACCAAGCTTAATGCTCTATCTTTATAGTCCTTGTAATTTCCTCTCTTTGTAATGCATCCTCGGGCCTTTGACCCCTCCAAATATCAAACTATTTTAGTTCTGATTTATCGTTGCACTTCTCAAAGCGACTTAACTATGCCACTTAAGGCGATTTAACCGTATCACTTAAGACGATTTAGCCCACACCACTTAAGGCGATTTAATCGTACCAACTAAGGCAATTCACCTCGCACCACCTAAGGCGACTCAATAATACTTAGAATAAATCTAAGAACAATCTGATCGGAAGCAACCTCTTTATTCATTGATGGCTCAAAATCTGCTTACATCGAATCAAACGATAGATAACTTGCACCACTTAAGGCGACTTAATAACATCGTGCACCACTGAAGGCGACTTAATAACATTGTGCACCACTGAAGGCGACTTAATATCAAACATGACATTTCATCAAGTGTTCACCACTGAAATAATGCTTCAATACTCTGCCATCGAGGTCTTCCAACTTATACGCATTTGGAGCTGGCATCCCCACAACCTTATAAGGTCCTTCCCTTTTTGGCGACATCTTGTTGATCCGATCCAAAAGGGTGAACTCGTTCCGACGCCAAACCAGTTCTCCGACAAAGAACTGTCGGGACTTAACTCGCCGATTATAATATCTGGCCGTCGCCAAACGCATTCGAGCCTGGACTTCATCGGCATCCCGCCTCTTTTCCTAGAGCAAGTCCAATTCCAGACGTCTCATTTCATCATGCGTCAAAGGCTCGTAGTACCTCATCCGATGGGACGCCACAGCTATTTCCACGGGAGCAACTGCCTCCATGCCATAAACAAGGCCAAACGGAGTCTCCCCAGTTGATCGTTTGGGTGTCGTTCTAACAGCCCAAAGCACATTTTCCAGCTCGTTCAGCCATTTTCCCTTCAAGGCATAGACCCTTTTCTTCAGGCCATACATCACGATTTTGTTGGCTGACTCCACCTGTCCATTAGTTTGAGCATGATGGACAGAGGCTGTCCGATGCTCGATATTCAGTTCCTCCAGATACTCCTTCACTTGAGCCCCGTTAAACGGAGGACCATTATCGCTGATCAACACCTTAGGAATCCCGTATCTGGATATAATATGGGTCCGGAGAAACTTGACGATTTGGTTCCCCGTTGTCTTGGCCAATGCCTTAGCTTCTATCCATTTCGAGAAATAATCAATGGCTACAAGCAAATATTTACACTGACCTTGTGCTTGTGGGAGGGGTCCCACCAAGTCGATACCCCACTGCGCGAAGGGCCAAGCACTCTTGATGGACATCAGATTAGCAGCCGGAGCCACGATATTCGGGGCATACCTCTGGCACGCGTCACAAGATCGGACTAACATCGTCGCCTCCTTGCTCATCGAAGGCCAGTAATAGCCCAAATTCAGCACTTTCCTCATAATGGATCGGGCCCCTTCGTGACAAGCCGCGACCCCTTCGTGCACCTCACTAAGGATCCGATTTGCGTCGGGCTCAGCCACGCATTTCAAGTAAGGAGTTGAGAACCACCCCTTTTTGTATAGCTGATTGTCCACCACCACGTAATTAACCGCGATCCGGCGTATCCTGTCAGCTACTACTCCATCATCGGGGACTGCCCCCGTGGTCAGGTACGCGACTATCGGGGTCATCCAAGTGGGCTCCTCCTCCGATCCTGCTTCAATGGCACACACCTCTGATGGATCGGTGGCGACAAGATCACCTTCTCCAAGAAGTGCACCTTCCGATTTTCCTCGAGGGGTGCCCCCAAGGCAAATTTTCTCAAGGCATCCGCTTCCGCATTTTCCTCCCTCGGGATTGCTTCAATATCAAAACTTTTGAAACTCTCCTTCAAGACTTGCACCTCGCGAAGGTACTTTCTCATCATCGGGCTCTTTGCCTCATATCGTCCTTGGACTTGATTCACAATCAGGCCAGCTTCACATTTCACCCTTAAGTGACCAACTCCAGTAACTTGGCAATTTTGAGGCCTGTGATAAGAGCCTCATACTCAACTTCATTGTTGGTGGCCCTAAACGTTAAGGCCAAAGCATATCGAAGGGGCTCGCCTCCGCCTGGTGGTATCAATATGAACCCTGCTCCTGATCCGTCTGAACTCGAAGAGCCATCAGTGTACATTTCCCAAGTATTTTCCTCGTTTGGCTGTTCTGATTGCTCTGCCATTTCTGTTTGCTCTGTTATCGGGACCTCCATGGTTTCCCCCTCTACAGGACCCGCTTCTTTCAGATCAGGGGTTGTAAACTCTGCTATGAAATCTGCCAACGCCTGACCTTTAATAGCCGTTCTTGGAGCAAAGTGAATGCGGAACTCACTAAGCTCGACTGCCCATTTTACTAATCTTCCCAACGCATCAGGTCGGTTCAAAAAATGCTTCAAAGGTTGATTCGTCAACACAGTAATCTCATGCGCATGGAAGTAAGGCCTCAGCTTCCGAGCAGTAATGATTAACGCAAAAAGATACTTCTCAACGGCGGGATAATTCATTTCAGATTTGGCAAACGCCTTGCTTACATAATAAACGGGGACTTGGTTACCCTCGACAATCTTCACTAACACAGAGCTAATAGCAAACTCAGAAACAGCCAAATATAGATAGAGCGGCTCGCCTGGGATCGGTTTCGCCAATGGTGGGAGGGTGCGGAGATGCTGCTTGAGTGCCTGGAATGCCTCTTCACACTCGGCAGTCCACTCGTACTTCTTATTGTCCCTTAACACTTCAAAAAATGGCATGGATCGGTCACTTGCCTTGGACAGGAAGCGATTCATTGCAGCTAGTCGGCCATTCAGCACTTGCACCTCCCGATGATTTGTCGGAGACTGCATCTCCTCGATTGCCCTCAGCTTCTCGGGGTTCACCTCAATTCCCCTTTGGCTTACCATAAAGCCCAAAAACTTCCCTGAGTGCACTCCGAAGGCACAGTTGGTCGGGTTCAAGCGAACTTGATGAAGCCTCATCCGCTCAAACGCCGTGGCTAAGTTGTGAACATGATCATCGGCTTTTCGGGACTTCACCAGCATATCATCTACGTAAGCCTCCATGGTTTTCCCCAGCATGTCCCCAAACAGCTTGTTCACCATCCTTTGATAAGTTTCCCCGGCATTAATCAATCCAAAGGGCATGACATCGTAGTGATAGATGTCACTATCAGCATAAAAGGCAGTGTGGGGGGCATCCTCCTTAGCCATCTTGATCTGATTATAGCCAGAGTAAGCATCCATGAAGCTCAACAATTCATGTCCCGATGTAGCATCCACCAACTAGTCGATTCTCGGAAGCGGGTAACAATCCTTCGGGCAAGCCTTATTCAAGTCGCGGAAATCAACAAACATCCGCCATTTCCCATTGCTCTTCTTCACCAGAACCGGGTTGGCGACCCAAGTCTGGAATGGGAGCTCCTTGATAAATCCAGCGTCGAGAAACCTACCCATCTCCTATTGGATCGCGATCCTCTTGTCTGCGCCCGTCGGACGCCTTTTCTGTGCGATAGGCTTGATCGCGGGATCAATCTTCAACTCATGCACTATCACATCGGGGCCGATTCCTAGCATGTCACTAGGGGACCAGGCAAACAGCTCCTTGAACTCCTTCAGCAGCTCAATCAATTCTCGGGCCCTCTCGTCGGACAGAGCGGACCCAATTTTCACCTTCCTCTGAGGTTCGTCAATCTCGACCTCCTTCAAATCCTCAATAGGGGCGGGACGCCCAAACTCCTCTCTGGGATCAGCATCGGTCTGGAGGATAGTCATAGCCTCCCGTCTTCTCCTTCGGGTGGCATTAACATAGCACTTCCTGGAAGCCACCTGGTCGCCCTTGACCTCCCCGACTCCCTGGTCAGTCGGGAACTTCATCTTCTGGTGAACAGTCGAGGCAACTGCCATCAGCGGGTTGATGGTAGTTCTCCCGATAATCGCATTATAGGCCCCCGCGGACTCAACCACCACGAACTCCACATTCATTCTCTCTGCTTTCCACCCACTACCAAACTTCACTGGTAAGGTGATCATTCCCAGCGGATAGGAGGTAAAACCAGAGAATCCAACCATCGGTAAGTTCACCTGCTTCAGGTCCTTCGTTTTCCCCATGGCCTCTAGCGCATCCATAAACAGAATATCGGAGGAGCTCCCTCAGTCGATCAAAATTCGCTTCATCTCGTACCCATCCACGTCCAGGGTCACGACCAAAGCATCATCGTGCGGAGTCTCGACACCTACCAGGTCCTCCGCTGAAAAGGAAATCACCATCTCTTCCTTCGCGGTCCAGGATCGGGACCTCTTGCCTAGCACCACAGCAGCGGAAATTCTAGAGGCATAGACCTCCCGAGAGGCTGTAGTATCACCTCCTGCAGCCAATCCTCCATGAATCACATTAATGGTGCCCCGCTTCTCCTTACGGGCACCCGAAGACTCCGGCTCGGACTTCTTCTTTTTTGGGGACCAATCGCGGTATCAGGAACGGGACCGCGATCGAGATCGGGAGCGGGATAGACACCGCCTCTCAGCCACAAACTCCTTAATCTTCCCCTTCTGGATCAGCTTATCGATCTCCTTCTTCAACTCCCGACAATGGTTAGTGTCGTGACCGCTGGCGCGGTGGAACCGATAGTAACGATCGGTGCGAGCTCCCAAAAATTCTCCTTCCTTCCTCGGGGGGTACCTGGAGATACCCTGTCGATCCATCACCGCCAACACGGAAGCCATAGAACTATTGAGAGGAATGTGATGATCCTCCCGCTTGTCCTTCCTCGGGGGACGCATGTCCTCTCTTCGATCAGAGCAGCCTCGACTCCGACTGCCCTCGGATCTATCCTTCCCCTTATGGCCGTCCAATGGTTTGAACGACTGCTTCCCCTTATTTGACTTCGGAGGATCAAGCTCTCCGGCAGATATTTTTGACTCCTGCACGTCGATTTGCTGCTTCACTCTCTTCTGCAGCGCCTCCATGTTCCACACAGCCTTCTCAACCACGCTGTGCATCAGATCGGAACCATAGGGGGCTGTCAGGTTCCGAAGGAAGGTGCGGATGGTCTCTCCTTCCGATATCTCCTCATCGATCTCGGCCACACTAGCCGTGTACCGCTGGTAATAATGCGCCAGCGATTCGTCGGGCCTCTGCACCACCTGGGCTAGGGACCTCACGCTCTTCAAGAGGCGCCGACGACCACGGTACTGCTGAATAAAACGGTCGTGCATATCAGCCCAGCTGGAGATGCATCCTGGGGGCAGGCTGAAGAACCACGTCAGGGCCCTCTCACCAAGTGTACCTGGGAATAAAACGCACACTATGTCGTCGTTTGGGGCTCTGCCTAGACAAGCCATGAGATGCTTCTGAACATGATGAACTGGATCTCCCTCGCCATCATACTCCTTAATTGTGGGGATACCCAGCCCTGGCGAGGCGAGGGTGTCTATCAATCGGGGAACAAAGGGATGGGTGGACCGATCCCTCAGTTCCGACATCATCGGCTTCTGGTCCACCATGCAGATGTTCACAATCTTTACCACCTGGTCTGGGGTGATGGGACCATTAAGGGGAATGGTCCTATGCTGTACTGGTCCTGGCCCATCGATCACAAATCGCTCCGGCTGAGCGGGCTCCTTGCCCTTGTCCTTGTTTCTGGGTTGGGCCTCTTGTACATTCTGAACCTCCCTCGGCGGAGGCACCTCCTCCTGCTTCTTGGCAGCCTCTCTCCGCTCTAGGAGAGCCTCCATGGCCTCCAAGAACATTGGCATGGCATCCGCCACAGCCTTCGCCATGTCCGCGTTTGGAGGAGCATCCTCCTCCCTATTCTCTTGGTTTCAAGCAGTATCCTCAGGAACTTCATTGTGCCCCCGTGTTCGGGAAACCTCAGCAAGGAGATTTTGGTCCACAACACGCTCCGGCGGCCCTGAATTCAGAGTCCCAGCAGGGTGACGAGAACCATCAGATTGTCCTTGCTTTTTCTGCTTGCCAGCCGCCATTGAACGAGTAGAAGTCATTTTAGCTTTTCGTTACGTTTCCCACAGACGGCGCCAATGTTGGATCACGATTGGAACTCCGGTACGGTCTTGACGGAAATTCGAAATCGTTCTCTCCACGTAATCCTGCAAGAGGGGAATAGACCGGGCGGTGACCCAGAATCCCTCTCCGATGCTTAAATGAGAATCTCGTGGCAGGCAAAGCAAGTGAAAGTATTCGTCTTTTTGAGTGTATGATCTGAGGTAACTTCCTCCTTTATATAGGAGAGGAGTTACCCCAGTTACCTGATGAACTGCCAGGGTAGTTAGCCCACGCTCCGCTTATCTCGGCCACGTTCCGCTTATCTCGGCCAGTTCCGCTTATCTCGACCACGTTCCGCTTATCTCGGGCCACTTCCCCAGTACTCTGATAGTGGGCGTGTTTCTCGGCCTCAACCTCTGATAGCAAGTCCCGACCAATATCGGGGACTCCAGAGTTATCTCATTAGGTCACCGCTCGGGGCCCCTCGTCATCGTGACAGGGCCAACATCCTCAGGGATTCAACATCGGGGCCTACTTAAAGGCATATCATCGGGAGCATCCAGCTCGCCTATCGGGACCGACCTTGTCGGGACCCTTCACCATCGGGACTCTTCTTGTCGAGACCCTTCGCATTGGTCTTCTTGACCTCTTTTAGGGACCAGTGGGCCTATTTCACGAGAAGAAACCCATCAACGTCCAAGATTTGGAAGAGGATTTCGTTTGCATGAGGCTTCACCAAGTAGGATTGTATCCCACTAAGTGTGCTTTTGGGGTTCAGTCGGGAAAGTTTCTGGGTTTTATGGTTAGTCAAAGAGGGACCGAAGCTAACCCCGAGAAAGTGACTGCCATAGAAGAAATGTCCTCGCCTACCTGCCATAGAGAGGTACAAAGTCTCAATGGAAGACTAGCCTCGTTGGGAAGATTCTTGGCAAGATTAGGTGACAAATCTCTTCCTTTCTTCAAGATTCTAAGGGCCAATAAAAAAATTTGAATGGACGCCTGAGTGTGAAGAAGCTTTCCAACAATTGAAGAGACATCTCCACTCGCTCCCCGCCTTGGCAAAACCACTACCAGAGGATCCTTTATTCCTCTATTATTTGAGTGTCAGCTCGGCGGCGGTACGCTCGGTCCTCATTAAAGAGACTTGCAACATTCAAATTCTGGTATATTATGTTAGCAAGCTCTTTGGCGTTGCTGAAGCTAATTATATGGAGATCGAGAAGTACCTATATGCTCTGTTAATAGCAGCCAGGAAACTTCGACCTTACTTCCACGCTCATGAAATCACGGTACTCACCAACCAACCTTTGAAGCAGCTACTACAAAAGCAGGAAGAATGGTTAAGTGGGCAATAGAGCTGAGTGAATTATGAGTGTAAAATTACTTCATTGATTACTAGGGTTTACAAAGTACTAAGTACAATATATATAGGCATCTAATCTAGGGACTACCAACTAGGTACATGTTGGATCACGGTTGGAACTCTGGTACGTTCTTGACGGAAATCCGAACTCTTTCGCTCTAAGTAATCCTGCAAGAAGGGGATAGACCGGGCGGTGACCCAGAATCCCTCTCCGATGCTTAAATGAGTATCTCGGTATAGACTGGCAAAACAAGTATGAGTCAGTGAATATGTAAAAACGTAACCATCTTGAGGTCTACTTAAAGGCATATCATCGGGGCCTACTTAAAGGCGTATCATCGGGAGCGTTCAGCTCGTATGTCGGGACCGACCTTATCGGGACCTCTCGTATTGGTCTTCTGAGCCTCTTTTGGGGCCCAGTGGGCCCACTTCGCCGTTTAGTCACCGTTACTGGGCCTGACGGCTATATCGAGACCCATCATTTGCCCCCAAGACCCGAGGGACTTAAAGTTCGTCGTGTCTTCCAACTTCGGACCTTTCGATATTCCGAGGATAACCACCGAATCTGAAAAGATTTCTCGATTACTCACCTATTAAATGCGATGAGTGATGAAGTGACGGCTTGAGTGCCCGTGCATGCTTTTCTGAAAAAGCGCTTTATAGCCAGTTTGTCCCTAGTGTTTCGACGATTCAGGTTGTGGCGCTTCATCTTCAACGGTTCAGATCGCAACGTCTCTTTGCCTATCCTCTCTCCTATAAAAGCCCATATCTTGGCACTATTCAGTTCTTCTCTACCGTTTCATTCTCTGTGTTTTCAAAAGCTCAAGCTTTCCTTTCTAGTCTCTGATCTGCACTCCGGCGACCAGGACCTCCGACCATCAAGCTCATCCTTTCCTCTCCGATTCGACATGTCTGGTAAGATTTCCTCTTTCGATTCTGAAGAAACTTGTTAGCATAGTTTTTCCTTTCATCTTCATCAACTTACCCAAACTTTTGCGGAAATTATCTGTGCCTTTTCTTGCCATGATTACTTTCCAGACGGTGAGTCCAGTTCTAGGGGGAGGAAATCCTTCAAGTTCGACTATGCTTGTAATGAGATTTCAGACAATGCCTATGATGCAGCTCTCCGAGAGGGGTGCATTACTTCCACCTGGGAGCCTCGCTTCCCTTATCCTTGGCCTCGCGTCCCGGGTGACTTTGCCGTCACTCGTCCCCGGGAAGGGGAGGTATTTGTCTCTACCGGGCAAATATCGGCGGGGATCCGCTTCCCCTTCTGCGGTGACATGGTCGAGATGTGTAAATATTACAAAACACATCCGACTACTTTCTCCCCCATGCCATCCGCGTGTGGAATGCCTTCCGCGTGCTTTGCGTCCGCCGACAATGGCCGTATAGCCTCCGACTCTTCCGGACCTTCTATGGGCTAAAGTGTAATGACGTCGGGGTCTGTGCCTTCTATCCGCGGATGCCTAAGTGGAGCAAGGCGCAACTCTGTCGGTATAGCTGAAATGGCGACACCTGGAAGGTCGCCAAGGGTCGGGGGCTCATCACTGATTCGGGGCCCGACAACAGTGGCTGGAAGAGGAGTTATTTCTTCATCCGAAACAGCTCCATCCCATGGCCCCGATGGGAGGTTGAGGCGGATCCTGCCCCCGCTTTCCACACTTACTCCGAGGAGGATTTCCTGATTCTCCACTGCATCCAGCTTTATCGTTGGGGGGACTCTTTCGCTCCCCTCGACGCCAACTCCATCGGGGAGCGGGACCTGGTTCTGACCGGGATCCGACTCCTTGATATCGTCTCCGGGGGTCAACTCTTCGACGGCCCTTCTAACCTCGTCCCTTGGGTAATATTCTAACTGTTCTTTTGTTTTCATCCTTGCAACTAAGAAGGTATCACTGTTGACCAATCTCGTGCTTAAGCAGGCGGAGACTGATGCTGTCCCACGCCCCGCGAGGAAGAGAAAGTCTTCGAAGAGGGCCACCTCCTCATCGGCGCCTCCCACCTCGGAGCAAATCAAGCGGGCCCGGGTGGAGAAGATGGAGCAAATCTTCAACACCAAGACTCCCGAGGAAGGTAAACAACTCAGCTCTGCAATTCGATTATACAGGAGGCGTATTCCCGGATAATCCCCTCCGATAAGGTAGCCCGGATCGAAGGGATCAAACGCATCCTGCAAGGGGAAACTCCCCACATTCTCAAAGCGGGTTACTACAATTATTACGGGAAGGACCAGTACCTATCCCGTCGCGTCATCTGGTGTAAGGATTCCGATCAACTTCCTGACTTTCTTTCTGAAGCTTCTCGTCATCCAGCTGCAGATTGATCGGGAGTTGGAGCTTCCGCAGGAACGCCACCCTCCGACGCCCAGATCGGGGAACCCCTCCTGTCGCTTCCTGCCCCGACAAGATCGGGGGCCGAAGACGCCCCGACGGACGACCAATTCCGTCGGGTGGTTGATCTGGACGTCTCCCATTCTTCTAAGGAGGCAAACGAAGACCAGCCCCTGGTTCGTCGTCGAGGGGCGAGGCAGACCCCGCTGGAGCCAACTTTCGAAGGGCTGCCTCCATCTTCTCCGGCGCAGCAGCTTTCGCCGGGTTCTCATTGCGGCTCGGAGGCACGTACCTCCGACGCTCAGGCCGTTCCTCCTCCTCTCCCCTTAGACGGGAGCTTCTATCGGCTTTATGCCCCCGACAAGGCGGCAGCTCCCTGGACCCCGATCAAGTCACTACAGGGGGTTCCGCTACGTCGGGACAATTTGTCACCGGAACTGGGTCTGCACCTACTGGAAGGTTCAGTTCCGCCGTCTATGAAGCTTCCACTTTCCTTGGCCCCCGAGGACATCAATGCGGACATTCGCGCTATGGTCGTTCGCCGTGTGGAGGTAAGTCTTCATGTTTTCACACTTAGTATATAATGTAAAATACTCTCATGTACTAACCTCCCTTCTTTTCTACAGGAAATGGCGGACCAGCACCGCTGCTTCGTGTATATGCTGGCCTTGGAGGAGTCCCTGAAGGAGGAGCGAGCCAAGGCGCCCCCGAGATCTTGGCCAAGCTCGAGGAGGATCTGGCTGCCTCCGAGTCGTCAAAGGAGAAGTTGGTTAAGGAGCAGGCCCTCCTTAACCAGAAGACTCGGGACCTCTTGAGGCAGGTCCACGATTTCGAGAGGTTGCTGAAGCAGGAGCGCCAAAGGCTCCAGGAAGAGCAGCAGGGGCGTGCGGAGGATCGGGACAGGCATGTCCTCGAGAAGAAGGCTCTGGAGGATGCCCAGGAGGGGCTGGAAGCTGAGAAAGTCCTCCTTGCCAACCGGTCCCGACAGCTGGAGCGGGAGGTTGCTGAGTTCCCTGCCAAGCTGGCTGAAGCTGAAGCCAAAGGTAGGGAGGATTATCGGGGCTCCGAAGCTTTTCAAGCGGACGCGGTGAAGTTCTGTACGGCGGAGGTGGAAAACACCCTGCTTAACGCTGTCGAGGAGCTCCATCTGGAGTATGGTGGTGCCATCGACTTCACCAAGTCTCAGACCCTCGCCCCCTTCGCGGAGAGGTATTTCAACCTTTCTGAGGAGAGTGACGGGGGCAAAACCACCGAGGGGACTGTGGGTGCTGAAGGCAAGGTGGAGCCTCCAAGTGCAGACATCCCGACGACAGAACCCCCGATGATCGACCCTCCCGCGGCTAATCCTTCAGAGTCCGATCCTCCCGCGGCCAATCCTTCATAGTCCGATCCTCCGGCCGCGGAGCTTTCTGCCGCAGATCTCGTGAACCCTGCTCCCCTCGACGCTGCCAAGGATCGAGCTTAATTGCTTTATTTTTCGAATCCTTGTAATTTCCTTCTTTGTTACGAACCTCCCAGGTCTTTATAATATCAATCTTTTTCGGTTCCGATCATCATTTGCACCACTTAAGGTGACCTAACTACGCCACCTAAGGAAATTCGATCATATCACTTAAGAGTAATTTCGACGCGTCACTTAAGACATTTTACCCACACCGCTTAAGGCAATTTAATCGTGCCCCTTAAGGCAACTTACTCACGCCACTTAAGGCGATTTAATTGTGCCACTTTAGGCAACTTAGCTACACCACTTAAGGCGATTTAAGCATACTTAAGATAATAAGTCTTAGAATAGACTTGTCGGAAGCAACCTCTTTATTCATTGATGACTAAACTTGCACCACTGAAGGCGACTTAATAAACAACTTGCACCACTGAAGGCGACTTAATAAATAACTTGCACCACTGAAGGCGGCTTAACATCAAACATGACATTTCTTCAAGTGTTCGCCACTAAAAGAATGTTTCAACATATTTCCATCGAGGTCCTCCAACTTGTACGCATTCCGAGCTGGCATCCCCACGACCTTATAAGGCCCTTCCCATTTTGGTGACATCTTGTTGATCCGATCCAAAAGGGTAAATTCATTCTGACGCCAGACCAGTTCCCCGACAAAGAACTGTCGAGACTTGACTCATCGATTATAATATATGGCTGTTGCCAAGCGCATCCGAGCCTGGGCCTCCTCGGCACTCCGCCTCTTTTCTTCGACCAAGTCCAAGTCCAGACGCCTCATTTCATCATTCGATAGAGGTTCATAATACCTCGTCCGATGGGATGCCACAGCTATCTCGACGGGAGCAACTGCTTCCGTGCCATAAACAAGGCCAAACGGAGTCTCCCGAGTTGATCGTTTGGGTGTTGTTCTAACAGCCCAAAGCACATATTCCAGCTCATCTAGCCATTTGCCCTTCAAGGCATGGACCCTCTTCTTCAGGACATCCATTACGATCTTGTTGGCTGATTCCACCTGTCCGTTGGTTTGAGCATGACGGACAGAAGCTGTCCGATTCTCAATTTTCAGTTCCTCCAAGTACTCCTTCCACTGGGCCCCGTTAAACGGAGGGTCATTATCGCTGATCACCACCTTGGGGATCCCGTATCGGGATATGATATGGGTTTGGAGGAATTTGAGGATATGGTTCCCCGTTGTCTTGGCCAATGCCTTAGCTTCTACCCATTTCGAAAAATAATCAATAGCCACGACTAAATATCGACACTGACCTTTTGCCACTGGAAGGGGACCCACCAAGTCGATTCCCCACTGCGCGAAGGGCCAAGCACTCTTGATGGACGTCAAATCGGCAGCTGGAGCCACGATATTCGGGGCGTACTTCTAGCAAGCGTCACAGGATCAGACCAGCATCGTTGCCTCCTTGTTCATCGAGGGCCAGTAATAGCCCAGGTTTAGCACTTTCCTCACGATGAATCGGCCCCTTCATGACAAGTCAAGTATCCTTCGTGCACCTCCCTAAGGATCCGAGCTGTGTCGGGCTCGGCCACGCATTTCAGATAAGGAGTTAAATACCCCTTTTTGTAAAGCTGATTGTCCACCATCACATAATTGGGCGCGATTCGGCGTATTTTGCCAGCTGCTACTTCATCATCGGGGGACTGCCCCCGTAGTCAGATACGCGGCTATCGGGGTCATCCAAGTGGGCCCTTCTGATCCGACCTCAATGGCACATACATCCGACTGATCGGTGGTTGACAGGATCACCTTCTCTAAGAAATGCACCTTCCGACTTTCGTCGAGGGGTGCCCCCAAGGCAAACTTGCTTAAGGCGTATGCTTCCACTTTATCCTCCCTCGGGATTGCCTCAATATCGAAGCTCTTGAAACTCTCCTTCAGTGTTTGCACCTCCCGAAGGTATTTCTTCATCATTGGGCTCTTTGCTTCGTATCGCCCCTGGACTTAGTTCACGATCAGGCTAGCATCGCACTTCACCTTTAAATGACCAACTCCCGTCCTTTAGCAATCTTGAGGCCAGTGATGAGAGCTTCATATTCAGCTTCATTGTTGGTGTCCCTAAATGTCAAAGCCAAGGCATAACGGAGGGGTTCGCCTCCGCCTGGTGGTATCTGATGGATATACGCCCAATTTGAACCCGTTGACTTCCGAATCGTTTTATTTTTATCATCCCATTAATGATTGTAAATCGAAACTTCAACCCGAACACTTCGCGAGAACACCAACGGCCCGGACGAGGCCGAAGCGCTCGTACGGCCGAGTTAAACTCACCTAGGTGAGGTTGGGTGGCCACACCCGACCTCCCCTAGGGGAGATCGGGTCAGCCAACCCTATCTCCCCTAGGAGGGGTTGGGTGGCCTCACCCAACCCCTACCCTTGGGGGTCGGATTTTCCTCCTCCCCAAGGGCCCCGGCACCATTCTTGGACTCCCATACTCGGTTTATTCCGCCAACCTTCTCCGTACCCTAAGGTCTTAATTACGCGTTTAAAGGTTAATTAACTGTGTTTAAAGGTTAACGATGTCATTAAGCCACCTTAATGACACAGTTGCCTATAAATACCACACTTCCACTATTCATTTGATCATCTTGGCAAGTTGCACAATTTTGCTCTGACATCTCTCTAGCATTATTTCTCTAAAACCGTACTGACTTAGGCATCGGAGAGGGTTCATCAGGCACCACCCCACCCCCCTCTGTGCCTGGTATTGCCCCTCTTGCAGGGCGGAAGGAGAAGGGAAGCTAAGGACGGAAGGACACGAGCTAGGACAGTACAACCCGAGAGCATCAGATCCGCAACATCTCCAGTGAGGGACGAGACTTGAGTCGACCGCCCGTTGACCCTAGACTCGGAAGCTAACACTTGGCGCCGTCAGTGGGCTTCGGACAGAAAGCCTGGCAATAACAAGAGCAATGACGAACAGCAGGGTGTCTAGGCACCACCGCCCACCTGGGGGCAATAGGCGAAGGAGAGTGCCTATACCCCAGGGACGACAGCCTAACCCAGGGAAACTGCCAGTGCAACCAGAACCACAAGGAACCCCACAGCCTCCTCAACACAATAACCAGGAGGGAGGACCCTCACGCCCAGCTGGGGCTGAGTCCTCCACAGCCTCAACCCGCTTGGCAAGGAGGCCACAGAGAGAGAGGGAGCAACAGGGAGTGCCATCCCAACACACGGCACCCCCTGAGGGATATAACTATGAGGCGCAACCCCAGGGGTACCCGTATGGGATGCCGGCCCAAAGGAATGACAACCGCGCCTATACAACATACACAAGGCCGGTATACACCCAGGGGACAAACACAGAAGCTCATGAAGAGGAACAGCTCCCAACGGAAGAGCACCACTCGCACCCCCGAGCTGGGCAGCGAGAGGAGCAAAGAAGAAATTACCAGGAGCCACCCCCAGAGGGAAGGCAACAATTCGTGCCCCCTAGGCAACAGCAGAACGCCAGGGCTTACACCCCACTGGGAGAGGACAGACAAGCAAGACCTCCAAGGAGGCAAGAATTCTATGAAGCACCCCAGCAGTGACACCAAGGATACACCTACAGTCCGTATCAATACGGACAAGGGATCCCGGCAAGCCCTATCTATAACTACGGAGGCTATCAGAGAAATTACATTCCGACACCGATATTGATCACTCCGGAAGAAATAGAGGCAATGATAACAAGGAAAATGAATGAGTCAAAGAAATACAGCTTGCATTGTCTAAGTGACAAAACGAACCACCCCCTTCATGAGGGAATTGGAGATGAGCAAGGTGCCGGACTCCCTGCATACAGTCCAGATTGCAAAATACAATGGCAAGGGAGACCCTTTGGAGCATATTCAACAGCATGAAGCCTCCCTATTTGGAAGAACTACTGATGAAAGATACAAGGCACTCCTGTTCCCAAACACCCTATCAGGGGTGGCCTCACACTGGTTCTTCAGCTTACCCTCTGAGAGCATCCACTCATGGGAGCAGCTAAAGGCGAAGTTCCTTCAGAGATATCTAGGAGAAAGGAAGCTCCTCAAAGGAACAGGCTCCATCGATGATGTGAAGCAAGAAAATGATGAATCCTTGGCCAGTTACTACACTAGGTTCAACCAAAACATAGCAGACATCCAGGGCGACATCACTGAGGGTGAGATAATACGAGCCTTCATCAGAAACCTAGGACGCTTCGGGTCCACACTGGCGGAAAAGATGGCCAAGAAACCAGCGAGCACCTTAGAGGAGCTTGCAGGAAGAGTAAAAACTCATATAGACCTGGAGAGGCACAAGGCAAATAAGAAAGCCAAGATTCAAGCAACCAAGGAAGACAATGCAAAGCCGAACAAAGGAAAACCACCCCAGGCACCTCAGCACCCAAGGCAGCAGGAATGGCGTCCGCCCCAGCAAAGAAACCAAATGGGCGAACCACTAAAGGCTAGGGAAATCAACGTCATCAAGTTCATCCCATTGAACGCCACTCCAGCTACTGTCCTCAGAGAGATGCGGAATCAGAAACTCTGGTCACCCCCTGCAAGGTGGAGAGCCCCGATGGTAGGGACACACAAGGATAGATGGTGTGATAACCATGAAGCATACGGGCATGACACGAACGAATGCTTCAGCCTAAAGCTAAGCATCAACAATGTCATCCAAAGGGGAGAACTAAAGCAGTTCGTGGATCATGGGGGCAACAGCATACAGTTAGGGCCATCACACAGGGACAAAGGCAAGAGCAAGGTAGACTACAATCCTCCACCCAACAAGAGAGGAACCATAAACATGATATACGGAGGAGTGGCATCAGGTGGCCCAACGTCTAATGCAAGGGAGGTTTACGCATCAAAACTGAGTTCAGTGCCAAGGTGGAGGAAAAGGCCACGAGAAGGAGAGGAGATGAAGATTGAATTCTCGGAGAAGGACAAGAGCCACATTGTCTTCACACATGACGATGCGTTAGTCATCACGATAAACATTGACAATTTTGATGTAAAACGAATATTGGTGGATGGGGGCTGCTCGGCTGACCTCCTAAGCCTGAGAGTCCTAGAAGAAATAGGGAAAAAAAAGGCAGACATCAAACCAGTCAACTTCCCTCTAGTTGGCTTCTCAGGGGCAACAAGCTATCCCCTGGGAATGATAACCCTGCCAGTGACCATGGGCCAAGGATGGACACAGCTGAAGGTGAATGTTAACTTCTTGGTGGTTGAAAGCCTGGGAGCCTACAATGGGATTCTATGAAGAACAACCATAAACCCATACGAAATCGTGCCATCCACCGTACACCAGAAGTTGAAGTACATCACTGAGAATGGAGTCGGAGAAGTCCTGGGTGATGAACGCACTGCAAGGCAGTTCTACGTCAACTCCATGAGACGTGGATCACACGGGACGGACACAGTGGCAATGGTCATGATAGGAGCCAACCAAGACAGCAAGAAGAAGGGAAGGAGACAAAGCCAAGGAAAGGTAAAGAAGGGAGTTGTACTCTGTTTGAGCTGGCATTTTTTTCAAACAACACCTAAGAAGAGACACATGAACAAGGCTGTGAAGGTGACAGCCATACCTTGGCAGCCAGAAACCATAGAAGGGAAAAGAACAAGGGACTCCATCATAAGAGGCTTCCGACACATTGATGACATCAAGCAAATGCAGCAGGAGCCAATATCAAGCTACTTCTAGAGATTCTCCAGCTATGGTGCCAACATGGACATCACAAGAGGAGAAGTCGTCAAAGCATTCATTCGAAACATGCACCCAAACTCATTTGAGACCTATGGAGGGCTTTATGAGATGATCATGACGAGCACGATGAGAGAGCTCAAGGAAAAGCTAGACAAGGCGTTTGCAAAGGAGATGGAGCAACTGGATGAAGTCCCGGAGAAAGAAAGAGAGACTGACACACTGGGAGGAGGTGTAAACTCCACATTCACACCCCTTACAGTGAGCATAGAAGAAATTTTTCAGAAGTACCTCAAGGAGGAGCTACCCACATGCAGAGAGGAGGGCAAGGCCTTCCTAGGAAGAAATGCACAGGGATGGTGTGAGTACCATGGGACCTGGGGGCATCAGACCAACCACTGCATGTTGCTGAAGATAGAAGTGGAGGAAATTATTCACAATGGAGGCCTAAAAAAGTACGTGGCAACAGACGAATTGACCACCCCATATCCTTAGTTTCATATTTAGCACTTCGCATGTTCAAGCTTTCTAAGTTTTTCAAAAACAACTTTTGAGAAGGAGAACTCAAGAAGTTACTCCAACTCTGCACTACCTTTGATTTCCTCCAAAGGATGTCTTGATACACCCAAGGCATCCCATCTGTACAAAAACATGAATGCTCTTAAGGGAGTAGAAGTTACTCAAAAAGTATTTTCCAATGAATGTGGTGATATAATCATGAAGTTATCCTTACACAGATATGACATCAAGTCAACAACAGGTTCGACGCCCCAAGAGCATATCTTGAGAGTAGTTCTTATACTACGACCTTCGACGCCCCCAAGAGCGTATCTTGAGAGTAGTTCTTATATTACGACCTTCGACGCCCCCAAGAGCGTATCTTGAGAGTAGTTTATATACTACGACCTTCGACGCCCCCAAGAGTGTATCTTGAGAGCAGTCTTCATACTACGACCTTCGACGCCCCCAAGAGCGTATCTTGAGAGTAGTTTCAATACTACGACCTTCAACGCACCAAGAGCGTATCTTGAGAGTGGTTTCCAAAAACTACGACCTTCAACGCACCAAGAGCGTATCTTGAGAGTGGTTTCCAAAACTACGAATTTCGACGCCCCCAGGAGCGTATCTTGAGAGTAGTGTTTATACTACGACATTCGACGCACCAAGAGCGTATCTTGAGAGTGGTTTCGAAAAACTACGAATTTCGACGCCCCCAGGAGCGTATCTTGAGGTAGATTTGCAACCTACCAGATTCGACGCCACCAATAGCGTATCTTGAGGTAGAAAAAACACTACCAGATTCGACGCCCCTAAGAGCGTATCTTGAGGTAGATTTCAAACTACCAGCTTCGACGCCAACCAGGAGCGTATCTTTGGTCTAACTTGTGCCCTCCGGGGGCCTATCTTGTGAAACGTTAAGTGCCCTCCGAGAGCCAGTCTCGTGAGCAGACTTCGACGCCAACCAGGAGCGTATCTTTGGTCTAACCTGTGCCCTCCGGGAGCCTATCCTGTGAAACGTTAAGTGCCGTCCGAGAGCCAGTCTCGTGAACAGACTTCGACGCCAACCAGGAGAGTATCTTTGGTCTAACCTGTGCCCTCCGGGAGCCTATCCTGTGAAACGTTAAGTGCCCTCCGAGAGCCTGTCTCGCGAACAGTTTTCGACGCCCACCAAGAGCGTATCTTCGGTCTAACAGTACCATACATACCATTCAAAGGGTATCGGAAGAGAGCATTACACCATCATTAAGAAGGATCCCATGAGAAAGTAATTTCAAAGTAAAGTGATATGAAGAACACATAATGTTTTTTCTTGATGAAATGGCAGGTATGGTATGAAGGAAAACACAATAGAAGGATAAGTAAAGGAAACACACCAAGGAAAGAGTCCATAATCAAAGGAGTACATACAAAAGCATACGAAGTACCAATGTAAAGCCAAGCGAACCACATAGTCAACAACACAATACGACAAAGGAAAGCAACACAAAACCCCACAACAATCCCAAAAGATACTCAACCCATCAAAGGGGAGAAGGAGTATGGTTATATATACAAAGATAGCAAGATGTAGACACATCAATCAGAGCCTTCGGGAGAGTCACCCTGACCCCCTGAGGCTGAACCACCGGCAGAGATGGAGGAAGAGGAGGAGTCTGACGTATCGATATCTACAGGCGTAGCATCCACCTGTGTAGGGGCAGGATCGTCTGCAACAGCAGCCTGACCCCTAAGGACAGCCATGTAGCCAGTAGCGTATGGCCCGAAATCACCAAGATCGCCAACTGGAAACTGAGGATCAATGCGGAAAATATGATCAACCAGATACTCACCAAACTGGTTCATCTCCTGAGTGAGCCGCACGCTATAGTCAGCAGTGAAGGCAGAAGAAGCCTTGTATTCAGACACTGCGACAGTCCTCTCCTCCGCCCGGCACCTAGCCTCCAACTTCCGCAGCTCCTCAGAATGGAGTGAAGATGCAACCTCAGCCTCCCGGCGTAAGCTACCTACGGTAGCCTCAAGTAAGGACACTTGGTCCCTGAGCTCCTGCATCTTCAGATCAGATAAGCGCGCCTTCTCAGCAGCAGTGGCGAGCTCCGCCTTCAGGGAGACCTGGCTGTCCTCAAGGGTCTTCTTCTCGTCAGATAGCTCGAGCACGAGTGATGACATGTTCACCATGTCAGACATACCCTGATAATTTAAACAAGGGATGAGTAACCAAAAAGCCAACCACATAAAAGTATAAAGAAGAAAGCAAGGAAGAACTCACAGGTGCATAACGAGAGAGTACACCCTGAACGAAGCGCCGAGTCTCCCCAGGAGACTTAGGCTGAGCAGAACGATCGCCAGGAGGGATGGCACCGCGAAGTACACGGATGCCAACCTCAGGAGTCCGCAAAGAGGAGCCGCTATCAAGGTGGAACTCCTTCAAAACAGCGAAGGGAGTCCACTCGGACCCAACGACATCCTCGTCAGTAAGACGTGCGAAGTCCTTCCGACTCAAAGCCAGAGGCCCACCTATACAAACGAAGCAAGTCAAAGGAAAATATAAACATAAAAGCATCAGTAATAAGGTAGAGATCGAACCTGATGACCGTGCCCTCGGCTGGGGGGCAGGGGAACCACCACCAACAGGTCGCTTCCCTTTATCAGTGTGGGAAGGCGCCTCTTCGACCACCATCTCTTTATCGCGAGACAGGGTCGGGGGACGAGCAACAGGCGAAGGAGGATACGCAGCTTTCTTCCTCTTGACAGCCGAGGCCCCGGCCTCAGAGTCAGATCTCCGCGACTTGGACTTGGAAGGTCCAGAGTCTTTGCCTACGGAGACAACCCTCTCGGTCACCAAGGGAGAGCGCCCTAGCAATGTAGGAAAAACAAGATAAGGAAAACACAAGTGTACCATAAAGAAGCAAACAGGAGGAAGTATACCAGAGGCCCCAGCCTTCTTCCCAAGCATGGGGGATTTCTTCAGAGTGGAGCTAGAAGGAGCCTTCCTCTTGCTCAGGTCAACCGGTGCTCCCTGCACGTTATAGGTTTTTCCGTGAAACCAACCTACAAAGGAAAAGCAGAAAGTAAATAAAGATGAGAAGACTAAGTAACATACCGAACCCCCGGAGTCAGGAGTCAAACTGATCCCTGCCTCAGAAAGATCCGTCTCAGTCACTAAGGACACGGGGCAGTATGATCGGGTCCTGTTGCTCTCATGAATGATCTTCATAGTCTCTAAATCAACAGGCGAAAACTCCCCGAAAGCAGGCCAACCATCCGACCGATCCTCATTCAAGACCGACCAAGTGACGTATCGATCCGTGATGAAGAAATAATGCTTGGCCCAGTGACTGGCCGAGTTGTCACTACGGGCCACGAAGCGAAGAGAGGTATCCCACTCGACCCCACTCAACCCGAAATCAGCAAATCGGGAATCCTTGAAGGACGGATGGCGAGTTACGAAACTCGCAAAGCCCACCTTCTTCTGATATTGGAACCGGTAGAAGCATCGGAACAGAACTAGGGAATACTTCCAGGAGTACCAGTGGCACAATACCTGGAAACCCACCCAGACGCGGAGGGCACTAGGAGCAAGGTTCACAGGAGAAATCCTGAAGAACCTACTCAACTCTACGAGGTCATCGCAGTAAGGCAACCTCAACCCAAATTGAATCTGGGAGGGGTAAACGACGACCTTCCCCCTAGGAGGCTCTGTCACCGTCTCACGGGTATTCCCCAAGGAAGGGAGGAAAGGATATAAAGGCTCATCTAGGGGACAGATATCTCCTAAGGTAACGTGCTCATTGTAATCAGACCTAGTAAGGTGGTTCTCCGACAGAGCAGCGAGACCTAAGTCAAAGGTAGCAGGAAATCCCAAAGTCCGAATCAAGTTTCGACTAACACCCCAGCTCAGATCGCAATACTAAGCTAGTGATAGGAAAGGAAGTAATGCGACGAAAAGAAGAGAAAAGGAACTCACTCATCCTTCGGAGGATGTAACGCCTCTGTAGAGTCTGTGTGCGGGGACACCACCAGGAATACAGTACCTGCCACGACATGACAAATATCAAGACAAGAAAATTTCCGAAAAACCGGGAGTACTCCGACACTCGACCAACGACAACAACCAAAGATTCGAAGACACCCAACAAAGATAACAAACATGAGCCAAGGACACCACGACAACCAAATCGAATAATTTTATCCGAACCTAAAGTCGGTTTTCGGGCAAAATTACCGTTACGCCCTCCAACGAAAATCAACACACAAATGGCGACTCAACATCAAATTCAAAACGGGGATAGTATAATCGGGCAAGAAACCATCTCCGGACGACCGGCCAAATTTTTCCCCAAATCCACAACCATCTACGGCTACCCACGGCGATCCCACATTCAATCAAGTATCGGCAATCAAGTATCGGCAATTCAAAAATCAACATTTTACGCGGTAACGGAAAGGAAAAGAATGGACCTTCGGAAAACCCGACCCGATGTGATAAACGGGTCCGGAAGTCGAATTTTGGAGTTGGCCGGAATCAACCCCTCGCCGGAGCCTCGATGTTACCGCCGCCGGAGTCGAATTACGTCTGTCCCCGCCTGTCCCGCCACCGTGGCCGCCCGTCGAAGCTGTGGAGCCCCTCGCCGTCGTGAATGGCGGCCCCTGTCGCCTTCGTCGTCGTCCCCGCCTTGGTCCACGCCGCCTCAAGCCATCGGACCGCCTCGCCTCTGCCGTGCTGCCGTCGACCTAGCTCCTTGCCGTGCCGGTGATTCCCTTTCTCCTGTGCCGGTCGGAATTTCTGGTCCACCACCAGAATTTTGGCCGGCTCTCCTCCTTGGGTGTGCTCCAAATTCTTTCTTGCTCTCCAAGGGTGAGAAAAGAGGGAAGAGGATGGCTATAGTGACTAACTAAGGTACTTTCTTAACTCTCCTATATATTTGAAAGATGGTAGGGTTTTTTAAAGAGTTCTAATCACCACCCTCCATTTATTTTTAAGTGAGATCTAAGGGTTAAAGAAAAACCATCACTTTTACCCCCTTTAACTATGGCTAAGTATATCTCCATACTTAGAAAAACCATCAAGTTAGGCTTATTCTTGAGCATCCCATACTTAGAAAAAAAATTTAGGCCAAAATTAAATTTTTCTCCACTTAGGCAAAATCCCGGCATGAAATTGAAGCATAAGTCACTTAGTTGCATTCCTATGCGAGCATGTATTTTTTGAGTATACTCCTGTAGCAAAGATAGATTTATTACTCCCACCTCAGACGGACGCGTGCTTAGGCACACGTCCGTGCTACTCTGACGTTTACAATTCCTCTATCTCATAAGACAGGGGGCAGAGTCAGAGGCACGCATCCATGGGTAAGTAAGCATTCAGACGAAAGGTAAAATCCCGGTTTCAAATTGCGCGTGTCATACCATCCTAAAATAGAGTCAATCAAGGGTTAGGCCATTGGTTGACTCGGGGGCATGTGATGGATATACGCCCAATTTGAACCCGTTGACTTCCGAATCGTTTTATTTTTATCTTCCCATTAATGATTGTAAATCGAAACTTCAACCCGAACACTTCGCGAGAACACCAACGGCCCGGACGAGGCCGAAGCGCTCGTCCGGCCGAGTTAAACTCACCAAGGTGAGGTTGGGTGGCCACACCCGACCTCCCCTAGGGGAGATCTGGTCAGCCAACCCGATCTTCCCTAGGGGAGATCGGGTGGACCAACCCGATCTCCCCTAGGGGAGATAGGGTTGGCCAACCCTATCTCCCCTAGGAGGGGTTGGGTGGCCTCACCCAAACCCTACCCTTGTGGGTCGGATTTTCCTCCCCCCTAAGGGCCCCGGCACCATTCTTGGACTCCCATACTCGGTTTATTCCGCCAACCTTCTCCGTACCCTAAGGTCTTAATTACGCGTTTAAAGGTTAATTAACTGTGTTTAAAGGTTAACGATGTCATTAAGCCACCTTAATGACACCGTTGCCTATAAATACCACACTTCCACTATTCATTTGATCATCTTGGCAAGTTGCACAATTATGCTCTGACATCTCTGTAGCTTTATCTCTCTAAAACCGTACTGACTTAGGCATCGGAGAGGGTTCATCAGGAACCACCCCCCCTCTGTGCCTGGTATTGCCCCTCTTGCGGGGCGGAAGGAGAAGGGAAGCTAAGGACGGAAGGACACGAGCTAGGACAGTACAATCTGAGAGCATCAGATCCGCGACATCTCCAGTGAGGGTCGAGACTTGATTCGACCGCTCGTTGACCCTAGACTCGGAACCTAACAGTATCAGTACGAAACCTGCTCCCGATCCTTCTGAATTTGAGGAGCCATCGGTGTACATCTTCCAAGTACTTTCGGCGTCGGGCTGTTCTGACTGCTCTGTTGTCGGGTCCTCCGTGGTTGCCCCCTTTACAGGGCCCGCTTCTTCTAGATCGGGGGCTGTAGACTCTACTATGAAATCCGCCAACGACTGGCCCTTAATAGTCGTTCTCGGAGCAAAGTGGATGCGAAATCACTAAGCTCGACTGCCCATTTCACTAATCTCCCCGACGCATCAGGTCGGTTCAAAAATGTTTCAAGGGTTGATTCGTCAAAACAGTAATTTCATGCGCATGGAAGTAAGGCCTCAGCTTCCGAGCAGTGACAATCAACGCATAGAGATACTTCTCAACGGCGGGATAATTCATTTCAGATTTGGCGAGTGCCTTGCTTACATAATAAACACGGACTTGGCTACCCTCTACAACTTTCACTAAGACAAAGCTAACAGCAAATTCAGAAATAGCCAAATACAGATTGATGGATATACGCCCAATTTGAACCCGTTGACTTCTGAATCGTTTTATTTTTATCACCCCGTTAATGATTGTAAATCGAAACTTCAACCCGAACACTTCGCGAGAACACCAATGGCCCGGACGAGGCCGAAGCGCTCGTCCGGCCGAGTCAAACTCACCTAGGTGAGGTTGGGTGGCCACACCCGACCCGATCTCCCCTAGGGGAGATCGGGTGGACCAACCCGATCTCTCCTAGGAGAGATCGGGTCCGCCAACCCGATCTCTCCTAGGAGAGATCGGGTCGGCCAACCCGATCTCCCCTAGGGGGTCGGATTTCCCTTCCCCCCAAGGGCCCCGACACCATTCTTGGACTCCCATACTCGGTTTATTCCGCCAACCTTCTCCGTATCCTAAGGTCTTAATTATGCGTTTAAAGGTTAATTAACTGTGTTTAAAGGTTAACGATGTCATTAAGCCACCTTAATGACACCGTTGCCTATAAATACCACACCTACACTATTCATTTGATCATCTTGGCAAATTGCATAATTTTGCTCTGACATCTCTCTAGCTTTATCTCTCTAAAACCGTACTGACTTAGGCATCGGAGAGGGTTCATCAGGCACCACCCCCCCCCCCCCCTCTGTGCCTGGTATTGCCCCTCTTGCAGGGCGAGAGGAGAAGAGAAGCTAAGGACGGAAGGACACAAGCTAGGACAGCACAACCCGAGAGCACCAAACCCGTAACATCTCCAGTGAGGAACGAGACTTGAGTCGACCGCCCGTTGACCCTAGACTCGGAACCTAACACTTGGCGCCGTGAGTGGGCTTCGGACAGAAAGCCTGGCTATAACAAGAGCAATGACGAACAGCAGGGTGTCTAGGCACCACCGCCCACCAGGGGGCAATGGGCGAAGGAGAGAGCCTATACCCCCAGGAAGGCAGCCTAACCCGGGAAAGCGGCCAGGGCAACCAGAACCACAAGGAATCCCACAGCCTCCTCAACAGAACAACCAGGAGGGAGGACCCTCACGCCCAGCAGGGGCTGAGTCCTCCACAGCCTCAACCCCCCTGGCAAGAAGGCCACAGAGAGAAAGGGAACAACAGGGAGTGCCATCCCAGCACACGGCACCCCCTGAGGGATATTACTACGAGGCGCAACCCCAAGGGTACCCGTATGGGATGCCTGATGGATATACGCCCAATTTGAACCCGTTGACTTCTGAATCGCATTATTTTGATTACCCCGTTAATGATTGTAAATCGAAACTTTTGGCCCAAGTATGTTACCCACAAAAAGAAACGGTCCGAACCAGAAAAAATGCGACAGCCCCAAACTTCCGAATTTTCCGACCCGTTCAAACCATGGTTTGACCGGGTGGGTGAACCCGGTCAAACCAAGGTTTGACCGGGTGGGAGACCCTCCCAATCTCTCGTAAGAGAGATTGGGAGGCCTCTCCCACCCGATCTCTCAGTTGAGAGATCGGGTCCTCCCACCCGATCTCTCTATTGAGAGATCGGGTGGAAGGGGAAAGGGAGGGGGGCTCCCAGTCAAACTTGGTTTGACTGGGAGACCCCCCTCACCCGTCAAACTTGTTTGACTGGGCCCATTCACCCGATCCCAAGTCCTCGGGGTCGAATCCTCGACCCGACCCCGAAGGTTCCGACACCCGGTCCCTGCCCTTAGGGGTCGGATTTTTCATCCGCCCCAAGGGCCCCGGCACCATTTTTGCGACTCCCATACTCGGTTTATTTCCGCCAACCTTCTCTGTACCCTGAGGTCTTAATTACGTGTTTAAAGGATAATTAATTGTGTTTAAAGGTTAACGATGTCATTAAGCTACCTTAATAACACCGTTGCCTATAAATACACCACCCCCCCCCTCTGTGCTGGTACTGCCCCTTCTGCAGGGCGAAAGGAGAAGAGAAGCTAAGGACGGAAGGACGCAAACTAGGACAACATAACCCGAGAGTACCGGATCCCCCACATCTCCAGTGAGGAACGAGATTTGAGTCGACCGCCTGTTGACCCTAATCTCGGAACCTAACACTTGGCGCCGTCCGTGGGCTTCGAACAGAAAGCCTGGCAATAACAAGAGCGACGACGAACAGCTTAGTATCTAGGTATCACCGCCCACCAGGGGGCAATAGGCGAGGGAGACATCCTATACCTCCAGCAAGGCAGCCTAACCCAGAGAAACAGCCTGCACACCAGAGCCTCAGGTAGCCCCACGGCCACCCCAGCCTAACAGGCAGGGAGGAGGCTTCCACAGCTCCAACTCCATTGACTAGGAAGCCACAGGGACAGGGGGGCAACATGGAGTGCCATCCCAATACACGGCACCTCCACAGGGGTACTACTATGAGGCACAACCTCAAGGGTATCCATATGGAATACTAACTCAAAGGAACGACAATCGTGCCCACACAACCAACATAAGGCCCGCATACTCGCAAGGAGCACAGACAGTGACTCCGAGGTTGATGAACGCATTGGATGAGCTGCTAGCCCATATAGAGACTCTGAGGAACAGGCAGAGAAGGTAACACCAGCATGAAGAAGAAGAAGTTCATGAGGAAGAACAAGACCCAGAAGAAGAACACCACTCGCACCCTCGAACAAGACAGCGAGAAGAACAAATGAGAGATAACCAAGGCCCACTCCCAGAGGGAAGGCAGCAATTTGGGCCTCCAAGGCAGCAACAGACACAGCAGGATGCCAGGGCATACACCCCCTGGGGGCAGATAGACAGGCAAGACCTCCAAGGAGGCAGGAGTTCAACCAAGTACCCCAACAAGGACATACACCGCACTAAGGGAAGACATACATGCAAGACCAACAAGGATATAGGAGTTCCAACATCCACCATGGCAATGTACACATACAGTCCGTATCACCACAGACATGCCTAAGGGACACACCAAGGAAGCTCAAAGGGAGGGACATAGTCCCAACAACACAATAAGGCAACCACCTACCCATGATACAGCACGACAGATCCAAACCCCTTGTGCATGACAACCCTTGGCACACATCCCCCTAGGACAGGGGAGGAGTTGAAAAGACAAGGATTTGAAGAGGGGACTCATAGAGTACCACACCACGTCAGCACATAGCTACTAAAATGGGAAGTCTCATGGAGAGACATAGTAGAGTGAGATCGCACATAGCATACATGAAGGATGCACCTCCACATAGTCCACCTTGCAAGGATGCGACCTTATATTCCTCAAGTGGAAGAAATACACACAGACTAACGGAGGAAACAGTTACATTACCAAGGAAGCAGGGATATCAACACCCCACACTCATATCCTTCCCATATCCTCTTATTTAATTTAACTGCATAACAAGTCAACTCCCTAAAAGGGGTAGATTTTGATACTTGATATCAACATGTTTTCCAAGAATGACCATACCGGACGCCTTCGGGCTCCGTGATATATATATATACACAGGTGGACCACTAGAAGAATCAAAAAAAGGCCGTCGCCAATCAAGAGATGCACAAGCAACAGATTCCTCAATCCCAAAGAACATCTATAAGGTCAAGTTTCTGGGAAAGATCACAAGATGGAAGGCTCACTTACAAAAATAAGTTGAGCACTCCCAACATCCTATAGAGGAACTACCATGAAGGTCACAAAGGATTACCCCCACTACAACCTTCTACTAAGCATCCTAGGGCCAAGCCCGTCAAAGGATCCCATCTGGCATTGGTATGCAAGGGGGGCACCAGTCACAACATGCCCTCCCCACAAACGCCCATTAGCACAAGAGGGGGTAGCCGCGAACACATCCCTCCAAAAATGGAGGAAACCATATCACATGGGTAACGCCCACCATCAGAGGCAAACACCTCCAGCGGATCTTTATGATTTCACAAAATAGCAAGGAGATACAACTACACTTAGAAAGCTCATCCCAGGTAATGGAATACACTTCCATCAAAAACCCTCAAGGACACCAAGCCTAGCAAAGGAAGAACGGTGACACCATCATCAAGCTTTTAAAAAGGGATATGGAAAACATAGTATTTCCACACAATGATATGTTAGTCATAAGAGAGGGAATCACCAACTTTGACATGAAGAGAACCATAGTACATGAAGGGAGTCCGTCAGACATCTCCCATGACCAACCATTGATGATACTAGAGAAGAGTCAGGCATACCTAATACCAAGGGACCCCCTACTAGTAAAGGTGGTCAGAACATCAACACACCCATTAGGGACACGGCACTGCAAATGAACCAGGAAAAGGATGGAACACATATCCTTACAAGTATCCTTACAAGTATCCTTGCATTTATCCTTGCAAAAATAAACTCCGTAGATAAAGAGGTCATCTAATAGATGACTATGTCTCTGTTCTCAAAATATGATCCTAACCCGGAGATCCTTGGACTCCGTATCATATATGCAATGAATAACATGTTCATCAAAGATAGGTACACGAAGATTCAAGACAGCGCCATAAAGATTAGGCGCATACCTCTACCAAGTACAACACATTTGAGTGTTCATAAACACTCCCTCGCCATCGCACAAGAAAGAAAGGCAGCCAAGGATACAAGTCCTAACAAAACAAACATCGGTAGAAAATCCGGTCATTGAAGTCATGCACCAAGAGAGAAACTCTAAAGATGCAAGATTAGCAAAAGAGATAGTGCAACAACTAGAGTATGAAAAAGGAGATACATCTCCTACCAAGAGCCTTAGGGCAGGATAATAGTTCTACAAGATCAACCAAAGAAGAGCTCTAAAGCTTGGGGAGTAAGGTTTCAAGATCGACCCTCACAATAGACGCACATCCCGATCAACCACCTTGTCTGCAAATGATAAGACATTTGACCCTGGCATCCCATCAAGAGGAGAAACCCGATAAAAGGGACACTAGAACAATATCCCGCCTTTAAGGCCATACGCCGAATACATGGTGAATGAAGGATATAACAAAATGAAAAAGGAGGGACTTGTCAGTTCAACACACCTCAAACACGTATACGTACGCAATACAAATGCAGTCTCTAATGAAGCTATCCAACAAGGAATAACCAATACGGGGGCATACCCATGGAAAATCATGGAGCTTCACTTGCAAACCTAAAGGAAAACATCCTTTTTAGGTTCAACTCCTAATTCAAAGGAAGTCTATAATCAAGATTCAAGGTGGGAGGAGCATGACCAATGTGACACTCCCTAAAGGCATTGAAGAATACTCCAATGTAAAGGAAAAGGCAAAGCACACTAAGTGCCACAACACTCCAAGATTATCACAGCCCGGTCAGACCCCCCCATGCACGAGCAAAGAGCATGGATCAGATTGACTAGTCTGAAACACACCTACGAGATTAACAACTCAAGACGCCATTCTATGAGAGAACTTTTCAACCTAAAACACAAGGAAGGGGGGGAAAGAATTTACAAGCACCCCTAGGATACAAACATTGCCACATCCTAGTTATCAAGAGAATGAAATCCACCCCCACCCACCCAAAGCAAAAGCTCTTCCACCCAACCTCCAAAGACACATCCGACAAAGGCATCATCCAAACCATGCCTATGACTGAAACAAGAAAGCATGAGAAAGAGTAAATCCTACAAGGGACACTCATCGCATTCAAACAAGCAGACAAGGGAGCCCCGAGCATAAGGGGTACCCAACCAAGAAAATGAACGAGGGGCCTTCAACGGCCAAATATGAAAGGCGGTATGACCACCAAGCAACTTGGGGGGCACCAAACGAATAAGTGCTTGGTAGTCCACCTAAGTGTAAAATAAGAGATTAGAGGCAGAAGATCACAAGAACATGCAATACCACTTCTCCTAGAAGAGGTCACATAAGAGGAAAACATCATCAACTCCCTATACGAACTCGTCCTAAGTTGGCAACACACAAACATCGCCCTTGAGAGGTGATCTCCCACATTGAAGGAAAAGCGTGGTAGCATGCAATATCATAAAAGGAAAAGTCAAGTAAAGACTCGAAAAGCATACCAAAGACGCACCCTACATGAGAAAGGACACAAGATAAGGTAATATTATGAGCCCTCCGGGAGCCAATCCCGCGAACACATTCGACGCCCCCAATAGCGTATCTTGAGAGTAGTTCTAAAACTACGAACCCTGTGCCCTCCGGGAGCCTATCCCGCGAACAGATTCGACGCCCCCAAGAGCGTATCTTGAGAGTAGTTTTTATACTACGACCTTCGACGCCCCCAAGAGCGTATCTTGAGAGTAGTGTTCATACTACGACCTTCGACGCCCCCAAGAGCGTATCTCGAGAGTAGTGTCAATACTACGACCTTCGACGCACCAAGAGCGTATCTTGAGAGTGGTTTCCAAAAACTACGAATTTCGACGCCCCCAGGAGCGTATCTTGAGAGTAGTGTTCATACTACGACCTTCGACGCCCCCAAGAGCGTATCTTGAGAGTAGTTTCTATACTACGACCTTCGACGCACCAAGAGCGTACCTTGAGAGTGGTTTCCAAAAACTACGAATTTCGACGCCCCCAGGAGCGTATCTTGAGGTAGATTTGAAACCTACCAGATTCGACGCCCCCAAGAGCGTATCTTGAGGTAGAAAAAACACTACCAGATTCGACGCCCCCAAGAGCGTATCTTGAGGTAGATTTCAAACTACCAGTTTCGACGCCCACCAGGAGCGTATCTTTGGTCTAACTTGTGCCCTCCGGGAGCCTATCCTGTGAAACGTTAAGTGCCCTCCGAGAGCCTGTCTCGTGAACAGTTTTCGACGCCAACCAGGAGAGTATCTTTGGTCTAACTTGTGCCCCTCGGGAGCCTATCCTGTGAAACGTTAAGTGCCCTCCGAGAGCCTGTCTCGTGAACAGTTTTCGACGCCAACCAGGAGCGTATCTTTGGTCTAACTTGTGCCCTCCGGGAGCCTATCCTGTGAAACGTTAAGTGCCCTCCGAGAGCCAGTCTCGTGAACATATTCGACGCCCACCAAGAGCGTATCTTTGGTCTAACAGTACCATATATACCATTTAAAGGGTATCAAAAGAGATCATCGCACCACACTGAGAAGGATTCCATGAGAAAATAATTACAAAGTAAAGTTGTATAAAGAACACATAATGTTTTTTCTTGATGAGATAGCAGGTATGATGTGAAGGAAAGCACAAAAGAAAGATAAGGAAAGGAAAGCATATACAAAGGAGAAGTCCATGACCAAAGGATCATATACATAAGCACAAGAGGTTATCATAAAAAGTAACGAGTTATCCTACCATCCATATCACAAGTCAAGAGAAATATCTCAAAGGAACCCAACACCACCAAGAATGATAGCAAAGACATGAAATCCAAAGTTCAAGGCTCTCAAAATAAGCTCGACCCATCAAGAAGAGAATTGGCTTACAAGCCACACAAATCAACCTCCGACAAATGTTATTGTCATGCATGTCGCCCTCGCGTGACCTATGCTCGTATCAGACTTGAAAATCGTCAAGCACAACTCATGAAGGAGACATCTAAAGAGCATAAAGGATACAACATCCGACAAGACGAGACATCGGGACCTAACCCAACAAACATAGCCTACACAAAAGGCAACTATAGCAATGAAGGCTCTCCAATGAGAAAGGAATACTAAAGCACAACTCCATACATCGTGATGTGGCTATCATGTCCACATACACTGAAGTTGCTATCATGTCCACATACCTTGAAGTGGCTATCATGTCCACATACCTTGAGGTGGCTATCATGTCCACATACCTTGAAGTGGCTATCATGTCCACATACCCTGAACTGGCTATCATGTTCACACACTACAGAAGGGCTATCACTCCGACACATCACGAAGTGGCTATCACGTCCACATACCCCGAAGTGATTATCATGGCAGCACATCATAAAACATATGTCAAAGACATGAATTGTAAAGACACCTTCCCGACCACGAACATCAAAAGGCTACGCCTAGCCCTAGGAGGAGGTTCAAGAAAAAGGGAAAAACAACACCCTTCGTACGCTCATCAAAGGTAGGCACTTATATTTCAACCCACTGGGTGATACTAGGAAGGAGACGTCCTCATTATGAAGACAACCTCCATATCTCACGAAATCAACCATGAAGCAAAGAATCACGACAAGCACTATTGAGGGTGATGGATATACGCCCAATTTGAACCCGTTAACTTCCGAATCGCATTATTTTAATTACCCCGTTAATGATTGTAAATCGAAAATTTTGGCCCAAGTATGTTACCCACAAAAAGAAACGGTCCGAACTAGAAAAAACGCGCCAGCCCCAAACTTCCGAATTTTCCGACCCGGTCAAACCATGGTTCTACCGGGTGGGTGAACCCGGTCAAACCATGGTTTGACCGGGTGGGTGAACCCGCTCAAACCATGGTTTGACCGGGTGGGTGAACCCGCTCAAACCATGGTTTGACCGGGTGGGTGAACCCGCTCAAACCAAGGTTTGACCGGGTGGAAGACCCTCCCAATCTCTCAGTTGAGAGATTTGGAGGAGGGAGAGTCTCCCAGTCAAAAGTTTGACTGGGTGGAGGCCTCTCCCACCCGATCTCTCAGTTGAGAGATCGGGTCCTCCCACCCGATCTCTCAACTGAGAGATCGGGTCCCCCCACCCGATCTCTCTATTGAGAGATCGGGTGGAAGGGGGAAGGGAGGGGGCTCCCAGTCAAACTTGGTTTGACTGGGAGACCCCCCTCACCCGGTCAAACTTGTTTGACCGGGCCCATTTACCCGATCCCAAGTCCTCGGGGTCGGATCCTCGACCCGACCCCGAAGGTTCCGACACCCGGTCCCTGCCCTTAGGGGTCGGATTTTTCATCCGCCCCAAGGGCCCCGACACCATTTTGCGACTCCCATACTCGGTTTATTTCCGCCAACCTTCTCCGTACCCTAAGGTCTTAATTACGTGTTTAAAGGATAATTAATTGTGTTTAAAGGTTAACGATGTCATTAAGCTACCTTAATAACACCGTTGCCTATAAATACAACTCCTCCACTATTCATTTGGGGATCTTGGCAAGTTGCATAATTTTGCTCTGACATCTCTCTAGCTTTATCTCTCTACAAAAACCGTACTAACTTAGGCATCGGAGAGGGTTCATCAGGCACCACCCCCCCTCTGTGCCTGGTATTGCCCCTCTTGCAGGGCGAGAGGAGAAGAGAAGCTAAGGACGCAAGCTAGGACAGCACAACCCGAGAGTACCAGACCCGCAACATCTCCAGTGAGGAACGAGACTTGAGTCGACCGCCCGTTGACCCTAGACTCGGAACCTAACACTTGGCGCCGTCCGTGGGCTTCGAACAGAAAGCCTGGCAATCACAAGAGCGATGACCAATAGCTTAGCATCTAGGCATAACCGCCCAACTGGGGGCAGTAGGCGAGGGAGACAGCCTATACCTCCAGCAAGGCAGCCTAACCCAGAGAAACAGCCTGCACACCCAGAGCCTGAGGTAGCCCCACAGGCACCCCAACCTAACAAGCAGGCAGGAGGACCTTCACGCCCAGCTGGCTAGGAGGCTTCCACAGCTTCAACTCCATTGACTAGGAAACCAGAGGGACATGGGGGCAATAAGGAGTGCCATCCCAATACACGGCACCTCCACAGGGGTACTACTATGAGGCACAACCTCAAGGGTGTCCATATGGAATACTGACTCAAAGGAACGACAATCGTGCCCACACAACCAACATAAGGCCCGCATACTCGCAAGGAGCACAGACAGTGACTCCGAGGTTGATGAACGCATTGGATGAGCTGCTAGCCTATAGAGATACCCTGAGGAACAGGCAGAGAAGGCAACACCAGCATGAAGAAGAACAAGTCCCAGAAGAAGAACACCACTTGCACCCTCGAACAGGGCAGTGAGAAGAACAAAGGAGAGACAACCAAAGGCCACCCCCAGAGGGAAGGCAGCAGTCTGTGCCTCCAAGGCAGCAACAGACACAGCAGGATGCCAGGGCATACACACCTCTGGGGCAGATAGACAGGCAAGACCTCCAAGGAGGCATGGATTCAACCAAGTACCCCAACAGGGACATACACCGCACTAAGGGAGGACATACATGCCAGACCAACAAGGATATAGGAGTTCCAACATCCACCCTGGCAATGTACACATACAGTCCGTATCACTACAGACATGACTAAGGGACACACCAAGGAAAGCTCAAAGGGAGGGACATAGTCCCAACAACACAATAAGGCAACCACCTACCCATGATACAGCACGACAGATCCAAACCCCTTGTGCATGACAACCCTTGGCACACATCCCCCTAGGACAGGGGAGGAGTTGAAAAGACAAGGATTTGAACAGGGGACTCATAAAGTACCACACCACGTCAGCACATAGCTACTGCAATGGGAAGTCTCATGGAGAGACATAGTAGAGTGAGATCGCACATAGCATACATGAAGGATACACCTCCACATAGTCCACCTTGCAAGGATGCGACCTTATATTCCTCAAGTGGAAGAAATACACACATACTAACGGAGGAAAACAGTTACATTACCAAGGAAGCTGGGGATATCAACACCTCACACCCATATCCTTCCCATATCCTCTTATTTAATTTAACTGCATAACAAGTCAACTCCCTAAAAGGGGTAGATTTTGATACTTGATATCAACATGTTTTCCAAGAATGACCATACCGGACGCCTTCGGGCTCCGTGATATATATATACACAGGTGGACCACTAGAAGAATCAGTAAAAGGCCGTCGCCAATCAAGAGATGCACAAGCAACAGATTCCTCAATCCCAAAGAACACCTATAAGGTCAAGTTTCTGGGAAAGATCACAAGATGGAAGGCTCACTTACAAAAATAAGTTGAGCACTCCCAACATCCTATAGAGGAACTACCATGAAGGTCACAAAGGATTACCCCTACTACAACCTTTCACTAAGCATCCTAGGGCCAAGCCCGTCAAAGGATCCCATCTGGCATTGGTATGCAAGGGGGGCACCAGTCACAACATGCCCTCCCCACAAACGCCCATTTGCACAAGAGGGGGTAGCCGCGAACACATCCCTCCAAAATGGAGGAAACCATATCACATGGGTAACGCCCACCATCAGAGGCAAACACCTCCAGCGGATCTTTATGATTTCACAAAATAGCCAGGAGATACAACTACACTTAGAAAGCTCATCCCAGGTAATGGAATACACTTCCATCAAAAACCCTCAAGGACACCAAGCCTAGCAAAGGAAGAACGGTGACACCATCATCAAGCTTTTAAAAAGGGATATGGAAAACATAGTATTTCCACACAATGATATGTTAGTCATAAGAGAGGGAATCACAAACTTTGACATGAAGAGAACCATAGTACATGAAGGGAGTTCGTCAGACATCTCCCATGACCAACCATTGATGATACTAGAGAAGAGTCAGGCATACCTAATACCAAGGGACCCCCTACTAGTAAAGGTGGTCAGAACATCAACACACCCATTAGGGACACGACACTGCAAATGAACCAGGAAAAGGATGGAACACATATCCTTACAAGTATCCTTACAAGTATCCTTGCATTTATCCTTGCAAAAATAAACTCCCTAGATAAAGAGGTCATCTAATAGATGACTATGTCTCTGTTCTCAAAATATGATCCTAACCCGGAGATCCTTGGACTCCGTATCATATATGCAATGAATAACATGTTCATCAAAGATAGGTACACGAAGATTCAAGACAGCGCCATAAAGATTAGGCGCATACCTCTACCAAGTACGACACATTTGAGTGTTCATAAACACTCCCTCGCCATCGCACAAGAAAGAAAGGCAGCCAAGGATACAAGTCCTAACAAAACAAACATCGGTAGAAAATCCGGTCATTGAAGTCATGCACCAAGAGAGAAACTCTAAAGATGCAAGATTAGCAAAAGAGATAGTGCAACAACTAGAGTATGAAAAAGGAGATACATCTCCAACCAAGAGCCTTAGGGCAGGATAATAGTTCTACAAGATCTACCAAAGAAGAGCTCTAAAGCTTGGGGAGTAAGGTTTCAAGATCGACCCTCACACTAGACGCACATCCCGATCAACCACCTTGTCTGCAAATGATAAGACATTTGACCCTGGCATCCCATCAAGAGGAGAACCCCGATAAAAGGGACACTAGAACAATATCCCGCCTTTAAAGCCATACGCCGAATACATGGTGAATGAAGGATATGACAAAATGAAAAAGAAGGGACTTTTCAGTTCAACACACCTCAAACACGTATACGTACGCAATACAAATGCAGTCTCTAATGAAGCTATCCAACAAGGAATAGCCAATACGGGGCAAACCCATGGAAAATCATGGAGCATCACTTGCAAACCTAAAGGAAAACATCCTTTTTAGGTTCAAGTCCTAATTCAAAGGAAGTCTATAATCAAGATTCAAGGTGGGAGGAGCATGACCAATGTGACACTCCCTAAAGGCATTGAAGAATACTCCAAGGTAAAGGAAAAGGCAAAGCACACTAAGTGCCACAACACTCCAAGATTATCACAGCCCGGTCAGACCCCCCCATGCACGAGCAAAGAGCATGGATCAGATTGACTAGTCTGAAACACACCTACGAGATTAACAACTCAAGACGCCATTCTATGAGAGAGCTTTTCAACCTAAAACACAAGGAAGGGGGGAAAGAATTTACAAGCACCCCTAGGATACAAACATTGCCACATCCTAGTTATCAAGAGAATGAAATCCACCCCACCCACCCAAAGCAAAAGCTCTTCCACCCAACCTCCAAAGACACATCCGACAAAGGCATCATCCAAACCATGCCTATGACTGAAAAAAACAAGCAGACAAGGGAGCCCCGAGCATAAGGGGTACCCAACCAAGAAAATGAACGAGGGGCCTTCAACGGCCAAATATGAAAGGCGGTGTGACCACCAAGCAACATGGGGGGCACCAAACGAATAAGTGCTTGGTAGTCCACCTAAGTGTAAAAGAAGAGATTAGAGGCAGAAGATCACAAGAACATGCAATACCACTTTTCCTAGAAGAGGTCACATAAGAGGAAAACATCATCAACTCCCTATACGAACTCGTCCTAAGTTGGCAACACACAAACATCGCCCTCGAGAGGTGATCTCCCACATTGAAGGAAAAGCGTGGTAGCATGCAATATCATAGAAGGAAAAGTCAAGTAAAGACTCGAAAAGCATACCAAAGACGCACCCTACATGAGAAAGGACACAAGATAAGGTAACATTATGATCCATCCGGGAGCCAATCCCGCGAACACATTCGACGCCCCCAAGAGCGTATCTTGAGAGTAGTTCTAAAACTACGAACTCTGTGCCCTCCGGGAGCCTATCCCGCGAACAGATTCGACGCCCCCAAGAGCGTATCTTGAGATTAGTTTTTGTACTACGACCTTCGACGGCCCCAAGAGCGTATCTTGAGAGTAGTGTCAATACTACGACCTTCGACGCACCAAGAGCGTATCTTGAGAGTGGTTTCCAAAAACTACGAATTTCGACGCCCCCAGGAGCGTATCTTGAGGTAGATTTGCAACCTACCAGATTCGACGCCCCCAAGAGCGTATCTTGAGGTAGAAAAAACACTACCAGATTCGACGCCCCCAAGAGCGTATCTTGAGGTAGATTTCAAACTACCAGTTTCGACGCCAACCAGGAGCGTATCTTTGGTCTAACTTGTGCCCTCCGGGAGCCTATCCTGTGAAACGTTAAGTGCCCTCCGAGAGCCAGTCTCGTGAACAGATTCGACGCCCACCAAGAGCGTATCTTTGGTCTAACAGTACCATATATACCATTTAAAGGGTATCAGAAGAGATCATCGCACCATACTGAGAAGGATTCCATGAGAAAATAATTGCAAAGTAAAGTTGTATAAAGAACACATAATGTTTTTTCTTGATGAGATAGCAGGTATAATGTGAAGGAAAGCACAAAAGAAAGATAAAGAAAGGAAATCATATACAAAGGAGAAGTCCATGACCAAAGGATTATATACAGAAGCACAAGAGGTTATCATGGAAAGTAACGAGTTATCCTACCACCCATATCACAAGTCAAGAGAAGTATCTCAAAGGAACCCAACACCACCAAGAAGGATAGCAAAGACATGAAATCCAAAGTTCAAGGCTCTCAAAATAAGCTCGACCCATCAAGAAGAGAATTGCCTTACAAGTCACACAAATCAACCTCCGACAAATGTTATTGTCATGCATGTCGCCCTCGCGTGACCTATGCTCGTATCAGACTTGAACATCGTCAAGCACAACTCATGAAGGAGACATCTAAAGAGCATAAAGGATACAACATCCGACAAGACGAGACATCGGAACCTATAGCAATGAAGGCAACTACAAACATAGCCTACACAAAAGGCAACTATAGCAATGAAGGCTCTCCAATGAGAAAAGAATACTAAAGCACAACTCCATACATCGTGATGTGGCTATCATGTCCACATACACTGAAGTGGCTATCATGTCCACATACCTTGAGGTGGCTATCATGTCCACATACCTTGAAGTGGCTATCATGTCCACATACCCTGAACTGGCTATCATGTCCACACACTACAGAAGGGCTATCACTCCGACACATCACGAAGTGGCTATCACGTCCACATACCCCGAAGTGATTATCATGGCAGCACATCATAAAACATCTGTCAAAGACATGAATTGTAAAGACACCATCCCGACCACGAACATCAAAAGGCTACGCCTAGCCCTAGGAGGAGGTTCATGAAAAAGGGAAAAACAACACTCTTCGTACGCTCATCAAAGGTAGGCACTTATATTTCAACCCACTGGGTGATACTAGGAAGGAGACGTCCTCATTATGAAGACAACCTCCATATCTCACGAAATCAACCATGAAGCAAAGAATCACGACAAGCACTATTGAGGGCATATAACAAAACGATCCCCACAATGATCACAACTACGATACTAGTAGAGGCTAACTCAAGAGCAGTCTCCACCAAACTCCAAAGCAACAATTCGTTATCTTAATCAGAGCCATGGCAAGAGAAGGGAACCTCAATGAAAGGTGATGATCACACCCATCACCAAAAGAAAAATCTTCAACGCAGGGGTTAATAACATAACCCATAGGAAAGACAAAAACACCTTCAAAAGTCGTCAAATCTACATGAAGATGAAATAAACTTGAGACTCGGCCCCTCGGCTGGGGGGCAGGAGATAGAGAAGAGACATCAAGACCTATGATCACCCCATCGCCAGCCACAGGTTGTTTCCTTTTGTCAAGCAAAGAGGGTGCCTCTTCAACCGCTACCTCCTTATCATGGGAGGGAGTCAGCAAAGGGGCACTTGAAGGAGAGCCTCTCGCGGTTTCCTTCTCCTTGGCAGCCGAGGGCCCGACCTCAGAGTCAGGTTTCCGCGCCTTGGATTTAGATTGACTTGAACTCTCACCCACCACAAGAACCATTCGG
This sequence comes from Clarkia xantiana subsp. parviflora, assembly GCA_036873135.1. Taxonomy (NCBI): domain Eukaryota; kingdom Viridiplantae; phylum Streptophyta; class Magnoliopsida; order Myrtales; family Onagraceae; genus Clarkia; species Clarkia xantiana. Next base: position 22,308,989 of record JAPTYO010000015.1, on the reverse strand, counting down.
TAACCAGGGAAGAACGCTCTAACAACAAGAAGGAAGCAGCATGAGAACAATCATAAGTATATCACAAAGAAAAAAGAAGGGAAAAAGAACATACTGGAAGCATTAGCAGCCACCATTGACTTAGAAAATTTCTTGGCCTGATAAGCAGAACTAGAGGGTTCTTCCCTCTCATCTGATTCAACGGTACGTTCGGAACGCACTGCCTACACCTTGTATGTTTCTCCATGAAATCAACCTACAAGGGGTCATACGAGTCCCTGCCTCATACAATTCCGCCTCGGACACACAAGACACAGGACGGTCAGATTTGGTCTGACTACCTTGGAAAATGATCTTCAAGGTCTCCCTGTCTGAAGAAGAAAGCTTCCCAAAAGTGAGTCATCTATACGAGCAACCAACGCAAAGATTGACCCTTACTCATGGAGGGGCGAGATACGCCTACTACGGGGGCAACCTTAACACCAAGGGAAGAGGGCGAACTTTTAGTTTCCCCAAATGGAGCAACGCTCCAGCACATCCGAAGGAAGGGTAAACCCTTAACACATGTCAATAGACCCCTTCGCTCGCGGCGGTAAGAAGAAAGCTTGTAAGCTTTTTCACCCTCACTTTTATGGGGAACAAATTGCAGGGTAAAGGTCAAGAGCTATACACACGCTCCAACGAATGAAGGAAAAATGTTACACATGCCGAAGGTCGAGATTAATGGACAATGCTCACGCTAGTACGAGGGAGGCGGAACGCTGTGTCCCATTGAGTGGCAGAGTTCCCACCCTCAAGTAAAGGAGAGGTCTATGCTCTCACCTTTGCACTTATGCTCATATTCATGATTAACATCTACATGTACATCAATGTCATCACTCATGCTTATACTCACAACCCATCCATACATACATACATGTTCATGCTTGCACTCATATGCATGCCCACATACACACTCCCATGTGTTCAAACATTTAGACGTCCATGCACATGGCCGCCATATATTCATGCATACATTCATGACTACAATCGCAGCATGTCTCCACTCACTCCCATCCCTATGTTCCTACTTGCATGTATGCTAGTACACATCCTCATGTTCATGATATGTCCATGTTCACTCCTAGTTAACATCCTATAGGCATATTTTCTAGTATCCCATACTTAGAAAAATTTCGGACTAAAATTGAAATTTTTCTTCACTTAGACTTATCCCGGCATGAAATTGAAACATGGACTTGTTTAGCTGTGTTCATGTTGCATCTCCACATGAGCATACATTTTCCGAGCACACACTCATGACGGTGTTACATTTATTATTTCCACCTCGGACGGACACGTGCTTGGACACGTGCCCGTGCTATTCTGACATTTGCAGTTCCTCTATCTTATAAGACAGGGGGCAGAGTCAGAGACACACATCCATGGGTAAGTAAGCACTCCGACAAGAGGTAAAACCCCGGCTTCAAATTGCGCGTGTCATACCATCCTAAAATAGAGTCAATCAAGGGTTAGGCCATTGGTTGACTCGGGGGCATGTGATGGATATACGCCCAATTTGAACCCGTTGACTTCCGAATCGCATTTTTTATTACCCCGTTAATGATTGTAAATCGAAACTTTTGGCCCAAGTATGTTACCCACAAAAAGAAACGGTCCGAACCAGAAAAAACGCGACAGCCCCAAACTTCCGAATTTTCCGACCCGGTCAAACCATAGTTTGACCGGGTGGGTAAACCCGGTCAAACCAAGGTTTGACCGGGTGGGAGAACCCAGTCAAACCTTGGTTTGACCGGGTGGGAGACCCTCCCAATCTCTCGTAAGAGAGATTGGGAGGTGGCCCCCTCCCAATCTCTCAGTTGACTGGGAGGAGGCCTCTCCCACCCGATCTCTCAGTTCAGAGATCGGGTCCCCCCACCCGATCTCTCAACTGAGAGATCGGGTCCCCCCACCCGATCTCTCTATTGAGAGATCGGGTGGAAGGGGAAAGGGAGGGGGGCTCCCAGTCAAACTTGGTTTGACTGGGAGACCCCCCTCACCCGGTCAAACTTGTTTGACCGGGCCCATTCACCCGATCCCAAGTCCTCGGGGTCGGATCCTCGACCCGACCCCGAAGGTTCCGACACCCGGTCCCTGCCCTTAGGGGTCAGATTTTTCATCCGCCCCAAGGGCCCCGGCACCATTTTCCGACTCCCATACTCGGTTTATTTCCGCCTACCTTCTCCGTACCCTAAGGTTTTAATTACGTGTTTAAAGGATAATTAATTGTGTTTAAAGGTTAACGATGTCATTAAGCTACCTTAATGACACCGTTGCCTATAAATACAACTCCTCCACTATTCATTTGATCATCTTGGCAAGTTGGATAATTTTGCTCTGACATCTCTCTAGCTTTATCTCTCTAAAAACCGTACTGACTTAGGCATCGAGAGGGTTCATCAGGCACCACCCCCCCCCCCCTCTGTGCCTGGTACTGCCCCTTCTGCAGGGCGAAAGGAGAAGAGAAGCTAAGGACGGAAGGACGCAGACTAGGACAGCATAACCCGAGAGTACCGGATCCCCCACATCTCCAGTGAGGAACGAGATTTGAGTCGACCGCCCGTTGACCCTAATCTCGGAACCTAACAATGCCAACCAAAAGGAATGACAACCGCGCCTACACAACATACACAAGGCCGGTATACACCCAGGGGACAAATACAGAAGCTCATGAAGAGGAACAGATCCCAACGGAAGAGCACCACTCGCACCCCCAAGCAGGGCAGCGAGAGGAGCAAAGAAGAAATTACCAGGAGCCACCCCCAGAGGGAAGGCAACAATTCGTGCCTCCTAGGCAACAGCAGAGCGCCAGGGCTTACACCCCACTGGGGGAGGAAAGACAAGCAAGACCTCCAAGGAGGCAAGAATTCTATGAAGCACCCCAGCAGGGACACCAAGGATACACCTACAGTCCGTATCAATACGGACAAGGGATCTCGGCAAGCCCTATCTATAACTACGGAGGCTATCAAAGAAATTACACTCCGACACCGATATTGATCACTCCGGAAGAAATAGAGGCAATGATAACAAGGAAAATGAACGAGTCAAAGAAACATAGCTTGCATTGTCTAAGTGACAAAACGAACCACCCTTTCACAAGGGAATTGGAGATGAGCAAGGTGCCGGACTCCCTGCATACAGTCCAGATTGCAAAATACAATGGCAAGGGAGACCCTTTGGAGCATATTCAGCAGCATGAAGCCTCCCTATTTGGAAGAACCACTGATGAAAGATACAAGGCTCTCCTATTTCCAAACACCCTGTCAGGGGTGGCCTCACACTGGTTCTTCAGCCTACCCTCTGAGAGCATCCACTCATGGGAGCAGCTAAAGGCGAAGTTCCTTCAGAGGTATCTAGGAGAAAGGAAGCTCCTCAAAGGAACGGGCTCCATTGATGATGTGAAGCAAGAAAATGATGAATCCTTGGCCAGTTACTACACTAGGTTCAACCAAAACATAGCAGACATCCAGGGCGACATCACTGAGGGTGAGATAATACGAGCCTTCATCAGAAACCTAGGCCGCTTCGGGTCAACGCTGGCAGAAAAGATGGCCAAGAAACCAGCGAGCACCTTAGAGGAGCTTGCAGGAAGAGTAAAAACTCATATAGACCTGGAGAGGCACAGGGCAAGTAAGAAAGCCAAGATTCAAGTAGCCAAGGAAGACAATGCAAAGCCGAACAAAGGAAAGCCACCCCAGGCACCTCAGCACACAAGGCAGCAGGAATGGCGTCCGCCCCAGCAAAGAAACCAAATGGGCGAACCACTAAAGGCTAGGGAAATAAATGTCATCAAGTTCATCCCATTGAACGCCACTCCAGCTACTGTCCTCAGAGAGATGCGAAATCAGAAACTCTGGTCACCCCCTGCAAGGTGGAGAGCCCCAATGGTGGGGACACACAAGGATAGATGGTGTGATAACCATGAAGCATATGGGCATGACACGAACGAATGCTTCAGCCTAAAGCTAAGCATCAACAATGTCATCCAAAGGGGAGAACTAAAGCAGTTCGTGGATCATGGGGGCAACAGCATACAGTTAGGGCCATCACACAGAGACAAGGGCAAAAGCAAAGTAGACTACAATCCTCCACCCAACAAGAGAGGAACCATAAATATGATACATGGGGGAGTCGCGTCAGGTGGCCCAACTGCTAATGCAAGGGAGGTTTACGCATCAAAACTGAGTTCAGTGCCAAGGTGGAGGAAAAGGCCACGAGAAGGAGAGGAGATGAAGATTGAATTCTCGGAGAAGGACAAGAGCCACATTGTCTTCCCACATGACGATGCGTTAGTCATTACGATCGACATTGACAATTTTGATGTAAAGAGAATACTAGTAGATGGGGGCAGCTCAGCAGACCTCCTGAGCCTAAGGGTCCTAGAAGAAATAGGGAAGACAAAGTCAGACATCAAACCAGTCAACTTCCCTCTAGTTGGCTTCTCAGGGGCAACAAGCTACCCCTTGGGAATGATAACCCTGCCGGTGTGGGCCAAGGATGGACACAGCTGAAGGTGAATGTTAACTTCTTGGTGGTTGAAAGCCTGGGAGCCTACAATGGGATCCTAGGAAGGACAACCATAAACCCATACGAAATCGTGCCATCCACCATACACCAGAAGTTGAAGTACATCACTGAGAATGGAGTCGGAGAAGTCCTGGGTGACCAACGCACTGCAAGGCAGTGCTACGTCAACTCCATGAGACGTGGATCACACGGGACGGACACAGTGGCAATGGTCATGATAGGAGCCAACCAAGACAGCAAGAAGAAGGGAAGGAGACAAAGGCAAGGAAAGATGAAGAAGGGAGTTGTACTCCGTTTGAGCAGGCAGTTCTTTCAAATAATGCCTAAGAAAAGACACATGAGCAAGGCTGTAAAGGTGACAGCCATACCTTGGCAGCCAGAGACCATAGAAGGGAAAAGAACAAGGGACTCCATCATAAGAGGCTTCCGTTACATCGATGATATCAAGCAAATGCCGCGGGAGCCAATATCAAGCTATTTCTAGAGATTCTCCAGTTATGGTGCCAATATGGACATCACAAGAGGAGAAGCCGTCAAAGCATTCATTCGAAACATGCACCCAAACTCATTTGAGGCCTATGGAGGGCTTTATGAGATGATCATGACGAGCACGATGAGAGAGCTCAAGGAAAAGCTAGACAAGGCGTTTGCAAGGGAGATGGAGCAACTTTTCAGAAGTACCTCAAGGAGGAGCTACCCACATGCAGAGAGGAAGGCAAGGCCTTCCTAGGAAGAAATGCACAGGGATGGTGTGACTACCATGGGACCTGGGGGCATCAGACCAACCACTGCATGGTGCTGAAGTTAGAAGTGGAGGAAATGATTCACAATGGAAGCCTAAAGGAGTACGTGGCAACAAACGAATTGGCCACCCCATATCCTTAGTTTCATATTTAGCACTTCGCATGTTCAAGCTTTCTAAGTTTTTCAAAAACAACTTTTGAGAAGGAGAACTCAAGAAGTTACTCCAACTCTGCACTACCTTTGATTTCCTCCAAAGGATGTCTTGATACACCCAAGGCATCCCATATGTACAAAAATATGAATTCTCCTTAGGGAGTAGAAGTTACTCAAAAAGTATTTTCCAACGAATGTGGTGATATAATCATGAAGTTATCCTTACACAGATATGACTTCAAGTCAACAACAGGTTCGACGCCCCCAAGAGCGTATCTTGAGAGTAGTTCTTATACTACGACCTTTGACGCCCCCAAGAGCGTATCTTGAGAGTAGTTTTTAAACTACGACCTTCGACGCCCTCAAGAGCGTATCTTGAGAGTAGTTTTTAAACTACAACCTTCGACGCCCCCAAGAGCGTATCTTGAGAGTGGTTTCCAAAAACTACGAACTTCGACGCCCCCAGGAGCGTATCTTGAGAGTAGTGTTCATACTACGACCTTCGACGCACCAAGAGCGTATCTTGAGAGTGGTTTCCAAAAACTACGAATTTCGACGCCCCCAGGAGCGTATCTTGAGGTAGATTTGCAACCTACCAGATTCGACGCCACCAAGAGCGTATCTTGAGGTAGAAAAAACACTACCAGATTCGACGCCCCCAAGAGCGTATCTTGAGGTAGATTTCAAACTACCAGCTTCGACGCCAACCAGGAGCGTATCTTTGGTCTAACTTGTGCCCTCCGGGAGCCTATCCTGTGAAACGTTAAGTGCCCTCTGAGAGCCTGTCTCGTGAACAGTTTTCGACGCCCACCAAGAGCGTATCTTTGGTCTAATAGTACCATACATACCATTCAAAGGGTATCAGAAGAGAGTATTACACCATCACTAAGAAGGATCCCATGAGAAAGCAATTTCAAAGTAAAGTGATATAAAGAACACATGATGTTTTTCTTGATGAAATAGCAGGTATGGCATGAAGGAAAACACGAAAGAAGGATAAGTAAAGGAAACACACCAAGGCAAGAGTCCATAATCAAAGGAGTATATACAAAATCATACGAAGTGTAAAGCCAAGTGAACCACATAGTCAACAACACAATAAGACAAAGGAAAGCAACACAAAACCCCACAACAATCCCAAAAGATACTCAACCCATCAAAGGGGAGAAGGAGTATGGTTATATATACAAAGATAGCAAGATGTAGACACATCAATCAGAGCCTTCGGGAGAGTCACCCTGACCCCCTGAGGCTGAACCACCGGCAGAGATGGAGGAAGAGGAGGAGTCTGATGTATCGATATCCACAGGCGTAGCATCCACCTGTGTAGGGGCAGGCTCGTCTGCAACAGCAGCCTGACCCCTAAGGACAGCCATGTAGCCTGTAGCGTATGGTCCAAAATCACCAAGATCGCCAACTGGAAACTGAGGATCAATGCGGAAAATATGATCAACCAGATACTCACCAAACGGGTTCATCTCCTGAGTGAGCCGCACGCTATAGTCAGCAGTGAAGGCAGAAGAAGCCTTGTATTCAGACACTGCGACAGTCCTCTCCTCCGCCCGGCACCTAGCCTCCAACTTCCGCAGCTCCTCAGAATGGAGTGAAGATGCAACCTCAGCCTCCCGGCATAAGCTACCTACGGTAGCCTCAAGTAAGGACACTTGGTCCCTGAGCTCCTGCATCTTCAGATCAGATAAGCGCGCAGGGATGTCAACGGGGTGGGTCGGGGCGGGTATCGCTTGCCCCGTACCCGCCCCGCGGGTCGAGATGGTCGATCCGTACCCGCCCCACACAGTTCATGGGCGGGGCGGGTCGATCCGCGGGTCACCTATTAGTGGTATATTATATATTATTAGCAATTTAAACCCTAAATTATATATTTACCATATACAAATTCAATTTAAAATTTAAATCACAAATAATAAATTTAACTTCAAATCTAAATACAAGTCACAAATCCTAATTATTTTAACTATGTATTATATTACCTATATAGTTTTATATAAATATGTGTAATATATATATATATATAAATTATCCATGTACGGGGCGGGGCGGATCAACGGGGCGGGGCGACCCCAAAACCGTACCCGCCCCACGGGTCACGGATCGCGGATCAACGGGTCAAAATCGGGGCGGGGCCCCGCGGGTCACGGATTACCCGTGACCCGTTGCCACCCCTAAGCGCGCTTTCTCAGCAGCAGTGGCGAGCTCCGCCTTCAGGGAGACATAGCTGTCCTCAAGGGTCTTCTTCTCGTCAGATAGCTCGAGCAGGAGTGATGACATGTTCACCATGTCAGACATACCCTGATAATTTAAACAAGGGATGAGTAACCAAAAAGCCAACCACATAAAAGTATAAAGAAGAAAGCAAGGAACAACTCACAGGTGCATAACGAGAGAGTACACCCTGAACAAAGCGCCAAGTCTCCCCAGGAGACTTAGGCTGAGCAGCACGATCGCCAGGAGGGATGGCACCGCGAAGTACACGGATGCCAACCTCAGGAGTCCGCAAAGAGGAACCGCTATCAAGGTGGAACTCCTTCAAACCAGCGAAGGGAGTCCACTCGGACCCAACGACATCCTCGTCAGTAAGACGTGCGAAGTCCTTCCGACTCAAAGCCGGAGGCCCACCTATACAAACGAAGCAAGTCAAAGGAAAATATAAACATAGAAGAATCAGTAACAAGATAGAGATCGAACCTGAGGACCATGCCCTCGGCTGGGGGCAGGGGAACCACCACCAACAGGTCGCTTCCCTTTGTTAGCCAGGGAAGGCACATCTTCGACCACCATCTCCTTATCGCGAGACAGGGTCGGGGGACGAACAACAGGTGAAGGAGAATCCGCAGCTTTCTTCCTCTTGACAGCCGAGGCCCCGGCCTCAGAGTCAGATCTCCGCGACTTGGACTTGGAAGGTCCAGAGTCTTTGCCTACGGAGACAACACTCTCGGTCACCAAGGGAGAGCGCCCTAGCAATGTAAGAAAAACAAGATAAGGAAAACACAAAGTATACCATAAAGAAGCAAACAGGAGGAAGCATACCAGAGGCCCCAGCCTTCTTCCCAAGCATGGTGGATTTCTTCAGAGTAGAGCTAGAAGGAGCCTTCCTCTTGCTCAGGTCGACCGGTGCTCCCTGCACGTTATAGGTTTTTCCGTGAAACCAACCTACAAAGGAAGAGCAGAAAGTAAATAAAGATAAGAAGACTAAGTAACATACCGAACCCCCGGAGTCAGGAGTCAAACTGATCCCTGCCTCGTAAAGATCTGTCTCAGTCACTAAGGACACGAGGCAGTATGACCGAGTCCTGTTGCTCTCATGAATGATCTTCATAGTCTCTAAATCAACAGGTGAAAACTCCCCGAAGGCAGGCCAACAATCCGACCGATCCTCATTCAAGACCGACCAAGTGACGTATCGATCAGTGATGAAGAAATAATGCTTGGCCCAGTGACTGGCCGAGTTGTCACTCCGGGCCACGAAGCGAAGAGAGGTATCCCACTCGACCCCACTCAACCCGAAGTCAGCAAATCGGGAGTCCTTGAAGGTTGGATGGCGAGTTACAAAACTCGCAAAGCCCACCTTCTTCTGGTATTGGGACCGGTAGAAGCATCGGAACAGAACTAGGGAGTACTTCCAGGAGTACCAGTGGCACAACACCCGGAAGCCCACCCAGACACGGAGGGCACTGGGAGCAAGGTTCACAGGAGAAATCTTGAAGAACCTGCTCAACTCTACGAGGTCATCGCAGTAAGGCAACCTCAACCCAAATCGAATCTGGGAGGGGTAAACGACGACCTTCCCCCTAGGAGGCTCCGTCACCGTCTCGCGGGTATTCCCCAAGGAAGGGAGGAAAGGATATAGAGGCTCATCTAAGGGACAGATATCTCCTAAGGTAACGTGTTCATTGTAATCAGACCTAGTTAGGTGGTTCTCCGACAGAGCAGCGAGACCTAAAGCAAAGGTAGCAGGAAATCCCAAAGTTCGAATCAAGTTTCGACTAACACCCCAGCTTAGATCGCAACACTAAGCTAATGATAGGAAAGGAAGTAATGCGACAAAAAGAATAGAAAAGGAACTCACTCATCCTTCGGATGATGTAACGCCTCTGTAGAGTCTGTGTGCGGGGACACCACCAGGAATACAGTACCTGCCACGACATGACAAATATCAAGACAAGAAAATTTCCGAAAAACCGGGAGTACTCCGACACTCGACCAACGACAACAACCAAAGATTCGAAGACACCCAAAAAAGATAACAAACATGAGCCAAGGACACCACGACAACCAAATCGAATAATTTTATCCGAACCTAAAGTCGGTTTCGGGCAAAATTACCATTACGCCCTCCAACGGAAATCAACGCATAAATGGCGACTCGACATCAAATTCAAAATGGAGATAGTTTAATCGGACAAGAAACTATCTCCGGACGACCGGCCAAATTTTTTCCCCAAAATCCACAACTATCTACGGCTATCCACGGCAATCCCACATTCAATCAAATATCGGTAATCAAGTATCGGCAATCAAGTATCGACAATTCAAAAATCAACATTTTGCACAATAACGAAAGGGAAAAGAGTGGACCTTAGGAAAACCCGACCCGATTTGATAAACGGGTCCGGAATTCGAACTTCGAAGTTGGCCGGAATCAGCCCCTCGCCGGAGCCCCAATTCTGTCGTCGCCGGAGTTGATCTCAGCCGTCCCTCCGTCGCCGGAAGCCGCCCTAGGTCACGCCGGAGCTGCTTCGCCTCGCTGTCGACAGCCCTTGCCGGACCTGGCGCTGTCGTCGTCGGGGACAGACTCGCCGTCGACTGCCGTCCCTGCCTTGGTCCACGCCGCCTCAAGCCGTCGGACCGCCCCTCCTCTGCCGTGCTGCCGGGAGCCGCTGTCGTCGACCTAGCTCCTGGCCGCACCGGTGGTTCCCCCTCTCCTGTGCCGGTCAGAATTTCTGGTCCACCACCAGAATTTTGGCCGGCCCTCCTCCTTGGCTGTGCTCCAAATCCTTTCTTGCTCTCCAAGGGTGAGAAAAGAGGGAAAAGGATGGCTATGGTGACTAACTAAGGTATTTTCTTAACTCTCCTATATATTTGAAAGATGGTAGGGTTTTTTAAAGAGTTTTAATCACCACCCTTCATTTATTTTTAAGTGAGATCTAAGGGTTAAAGAAAAACCATTACTTTTATCCCCTTTAACTATGGCTAAGTATATCTCAATATTTAGAAAAACCATCAAGTTAGGCTTATTATTGAGCATCCCATACTTAGAAAAAAAATTTAGGCCAAAATTAAATTTTTCTCCACTTAGGCAAAATCCCGGCACGAAATTAAAGCATGAGTCACTTAGCCATATTCGTATTGTATCCCTATACGAGCATGTATTTTTTGAGTATACGCCCGTAGCAAAGATAGATTTATTACTCCCACCTCAGACGGACGCGTGCTTAGGCACACGTCCGTGCTACTCTGACGTTTACAATTCCTCTATCTCATAAGGCAGGGGGCAAAGTCAGAAGCACGCATCCATGGGTAAGCAAGCATCCAGACGAAAGGTAAAACCACGGTTTCAAATTGCGCGTGTCATACCATCCTAAAATAGAGTCAATCAAGGGTTAGGCCATTGGTTGACTCGGGGGCATGTGATGGATATACGTCCAATTTGAACCCGTTGACTTCCGAATCGTTTTATTTTTATCACCCCGTTAATGATTGTAAATCGAAACTTCAACCCGAACACTTCGCGAGAACACCAACGGCCCGGACGAGGCCGAAGCGCTCGTCCGGCCGAGTCAAACTCACCTAGGTGAGGTTGGGTGGCCACACCCGACCTCCCCTAGGGGAGATCGGGTCAGCCGACCCGATCTCCCCTAGGGGGGATAGGGTTGGCCAACCCTATCCCCCCTAGGAGGGGTTGGGTAGCCTCACCCAACCCTTACCCTTGGGGGTCGGATTTCCCTTCCCCCCAAGGGCCCCGGCACCATTCTTGGACTCCCATACTCGGTTTATTCCGCCAACCTTCTCCGTATCCTAAGGTCTTAATTATGCGTTTAAAGGTTAATTAACTGTGTTTAATGGTTAACGATGTCATTAAGCCACCTTAATGACACCGTTGCCTATAAATACCACACCTCCACTATTCATTTGATCATCTTGGCAAATTGCATAATTTTGCTCTGACATCTCTCTAGCTTTATCTCTCTAAACCGTACTGACTTAGGCATCGGAGAGGGTTCATCAGGCACCACCCCCCCCCTCTGTGCCTGGTATTGCCCCTCTTGCAGGGCGAGAGGAGAAGAGAAGCTAAGGACGGAAGGACGCAAGCTACGACAGCACAACCCGAGAGCACCAAACACGTAACATCTCCAGTGAGGAACGAGACTTGAGTCGACCGCCCGTTGACCCTAGACTCGGAACCTAACACAGATAGAGTGGCTCGCCTGGGATGGGCTTCGCCAATGGCGGGAGGGTGCGAAGGTGCTGCTTGAGTGCCTGGAACGCCTCTTCACACTTGGCAGTCCACTCAAACTTCTTGTTGGCCCTCAATACTTCAAAAAATGGCATGGATCGGTCGCTTGCCTTGGACAGGAAACGATTCATCGCGGCCAGTCGGCCATTCAGCACCTGCACCTCCCGATGGTTAATCGGGGACTTCATCTCCTCGATCGCGTTCAGCTTCTCAGGGTTTACCTCGATTCCCCTCTGGCTCACCATAAAGCCCAGGAACTTCCCTGAGTGCACTCCGAAGGTACAATTGGTCGGGTTTAAGCGAACTTGATGAAGCCTCATCCGCTCGAACGACGTGGCCAAGTTGTGAACATGATCATCGGCCTGTCGGGACTTCACCAGCATGTCGTCCACATAGGCCTCCATTGTTTTTCCCAGCATGTCCCCGAACAGCTTGTTCACCATCCTCTGATAAGTTGCACCTGCATTGATCAGTCCAAAGGTTATAACATCATAATGATAGATGTCACTATCAGCATAGAAGGCGGTGTGGGGGGCATCCTCCTTGGACATCTTGATCTGATTGTAGCCAGAGTAAGCATCCATAAAGCTCAGGAGCTCATGTCCCGATGTGGCATCTACCAGCTGGTCGATCCTCGGGAGCGGGTAGCAATCCTTCGGGCATGCCTTGTTCAGGTCGCGAAAGTCAATGCACATCCGCCATTTGCCATTGCTCTTCTTCACCAGTACTGGGTTGGCGACCCAGGTCTGGAATCGGAGCTCCTTAATGAATCCAGCATCGAGCAACCTGCCCACCTCTTGCTGGATCGCAATCTTCTTGTCGGCACCCATCGGGCGCCTTCTCTGTGTAATCGGCTTGATCGCGGGATCAATCTTCAGCTCATGAGTAATCACATCGGGGCTGATTCCTGGCATGTCACTCGGGGACCAGGCGAACAGCTCCTTGAACTCCTTCAACAGATCAATCAATTCTCGGGCCGTCTCCTCAGTCAGAGCGGACCCGATTTTCACCTTCCTCTGAGGTCCATCAATCTCGACCTCCTTCAAATCTTCCATCGGGGCGGGACGCCCAAACTCCTCTCGAGGATCAGCGTCAGTCTGGAATACAGTCATAGCCTCCCGATTCCTCCTTCGGGTGGCGTTGACATAGCACCTCCTGGAAGCTATCTGATCGCCCTGGACCTCCCCGATTCCGTGGTCAGTCGGGAACTTCAGCTTCTGATGAACAGTCGAGGCAATTTCCCCCAGCAGGTTGATGGTAGTCCTCCCGATAATGGCATTGTAGGTCCCAGCAGACTCGACCACCACGAACTCTACGTTCCTCTTCTCCGACTTCCAACCACTCCCGAACTCGACCGGTAAGGTAATCACCTCGACCGGGTAAGAAGTAGAGCCAGAAAATCTGACCATCGGGAAGTCCGCAGGCTTCAAGTCCTTCTTGGTTTTCTCCATGGCTTGTAGTGCGTCCATGAACAGAATATCAGAGGAGCTCCCTCCGTCGATCAGGATCCGCTTCATCTCGTACCCATCCACGTTTAGGGTCACGACCAAGGCATCATCGTGCGGGGTCTCCACACCTATCAGGTCCTCCGCTGAGAAGGGAATCACCATTTCCTCTTTCGGAGTCCAATTTCGGGCCCTCTTGCCCAGCACCACAGCAATGGGAATCCGAGAAGCATAGACCTCCCGAGCTGCCGTAGTATCTCCTGCGGCAAGTCCTCCGTGAATCACATTAATAGTTCCCCGCTTCTCCTTGCGGGCATTGGAAGACTCGGGCTTATCCTTCTTCGGGGATCGACCACGGGATCGGGAACGGGACCGCGATCGGGACTGGGAACGGGATCGGCCCCGCTGTCCAGCCACAAATTCCTTGAGCTTCCCCTTCTGGATCAACTTCTCAATCTCTTTCTTCAACTCCCGACAATGGTTAGTATCGTGACCGTTGGCACGGTGAAAGCGACAATAACGATCTGTGCGGGCTCCCATGGACTCTCCATCTTTTTTCGGGGGGTATCTGGCGATACCCTATCGATCCATCACCGCCAATACCGCACCCATGGAACAAATAAGAGGGGTGTAGTGGTCCTCTCGCTTGTCCGACTTCGAGGAACGCTTGTCTTCCCTCCGATCGGGGCGGCCTCTACCCCGACTGCTCTCGGGTTTATCTTTCCTCCTGCAATCGTCCGAGGGTTTGAACGACTGCTTCCCCTTGTTCGATTTCGGAGGGTCACATCTTAGACTCCTGGATGACGATTTGCTGCTTTACCCTCTTCTGCAGCGCCTCCATGTTCCACACAGCCTTCTCAGCCACGCTGTGCATCAGGTCGGAACCATACGGTGCTGTTAGGTTCCGAATGAAAGTGCGGATGGTCTCTCCCTCCGACATTTCCTCATCAATCTCGGCCACGCTGGCAGTGTACCTCTGGTAGTAATGCGCCAGAGATTCGTCGGGCCTCTGTACTACCTCAGCCAGGGACCTCGCGCTTTTCAGGAGGCGCCGACGGCCCTGGTACTGCTGGATGAAGCGATCATGCATCTGGGTCCAGCTAGAGATGCACCCTGGGGGAAGGCTGAAGAACCACGTCAGGGCCCTCTCACCAAGTGTGCCTGGGAACAAAACGCACACTATGTCATCATTCGGGGCTCTGCCTAGACAAGCCATGACATTCTTCTGGACATGACGAACGAGATCTCCCTCGCCATCATACTCCTTAATTGTCGGGATGCCCAGCCCTGGCGGGGCAGTGGTGTTCACCAATCGGGGGACGAAGGGATGAGTGGATCGGTCCCTGAGCTCCGACATCATCTTCTTCTGGCCGCCCATGCAAATGTTCACGATCTTCACCACTTGATCAGGTGTGATAGGGCCATTGAGAGGAATGGTCCTATGCTGCACAGGCCCAGGCCCATCGACCACGAACTGCTCCGATAGGGCAGGTTCCTTGTTCTTGTCCTGGTGCTCGGGTTGGGCCTCCTGCCCGTCCCGATTCTCCATCGGCGGAGGTGGAGGCAACTCCTCCTTCTTCTTCTTGGCGGCCTCCCTTCGGTCCAAGAGAGCCTCCATAGCTTCCAAAAATACTGGCATGGCATCCATCACGGCCTTCGCCAAGTCCGGCTTTGCAGGAGCATCCTGGTCCCTCCTTGGGATGTCTTCCCGGCTCTCCGACGAGTTTCGGATGGAATCTTCGCGATCATCATGATGCCCCCTTGTTTGAGAAACAACAGGGGGTGGATCATTCCGATCAACAGTGCGCTCCGGCGGCCCTGAATTCAGACTCCCAGCAGGGTGGCGGGAACTGCCGGATTGTCCTTGTTTCTTCTTTTGCTTGCCGGCCATCGAACGGGTAGAGGTCATTTTTGCTTTTTGCTTCGTTCCCACAGACGGCGCCAATGTTGGATCACGGTTGGAACTCTGGTACGTTCTTGACGGAAATCCGAACTCCTTCGCTCTAAGTAATCCTGCAAGAAGGGGATAGACCGGACGGTGACCCAGTATCTCTCTCTGATGCTTAAATGAGTATCTCGGTATAGACTGGCAAAACAAGTATGAGTCTGTGAATATGTAAAAACGTAACCATCCTGAGGTAACACCTTCCTTTATATAGGGAAGGGGCCACCTCAGCTACCTGTGGAGATAACTGCCACGTTCCGTCTTTTTAGGCCACTTCCCCACTATGTTGATAGTGGGCGCGTTTCTCGGCCTCGTTCTCTGGTGGCAAGTCCCGACAGATGTCGGGGACTCCAGAGTTATCTCCTTTGGTCACCGCTCGGGGCCCCTCGTCATCGGGACAGGGCCAGCTTCTCAAGGATTCGATATCGGGGCCTACTCAAAGGCATATCATCGGGGCCTACTTAAAGGCATATCATCGGGGCCTACTTAAAGGCGTATCATCGGGAGCGTTCAGCTCGTATTTCGGGACCGACCATGTCGGGACCTCTCGTATTGGTCTTCTGAGCCTCTTTTGAGGCCCAGTGGGCCCACTTCGCCATTTAGTCGCCGTTACTAGGCCTGACGGCTATATCGAGACCCATCAATACATACAAGTGGGATTAAGATGGGTGCACCATATGGTGCATGCACCATGCATGTATAATGCTCATGGTGTACGTACATGGTGTATGCAGCATCAAATATATCAAGACGAAGTATAATGCATAATGTAAGGCAACATGGAAAGCACCATACTTCTATATTCTCCCATCCTTTTCTTCTTCTTCTCTTCTTTCTTGGAAGACATCTTTAATCCCATATAGCCTTAACAAGGCTAAGTGCTGCTTCTTCACCAAGGCCTTAGTCAACAAATCTGCAATTTGATCCTTGGAAGAAACATAGTGAACACCAATCATTCCTAAATCAATATGGTGTCTTGTGAAGAGGCAATCCAATTCAATGTGTTTGGTGCGTTCATGAAACATTGGATTCTTTGCAATCTTCACAGCTGCTTGGCTATCTGTATAAATTGGAATTGGAAAGCTTACTTGTATGCCAAGATTCTTTAGAATCCTACTCACCCAAAGTGATTCTTGAATTGCAACTCTTAGGCATCTATACTCAGCATCTGCACTTGATAGTGAAATGGTATCTTGTTTCTTGACCTTCCAACCAATCATGGCTGCCCCAAAAGCTTGACACAATAAGCACTCACTGATTTTCTACTAAATGGACAAGCAGCCCAATCAGAGTCACAATATAAGTTCATCTTGAGGTTGTTGTTGGAAGGATAGATCAAACATTGCCCTGGACTGCCCTTAATGTATCTGATCACTCTAATGGCAGCATCATAGTGTGATTTCTTGGGCTTGTCAACAAATTGACTTAGTCTTTGAACTGAGAAGTTAATATCTGGACGTGTCATTGTAAGGTATAGTAGCTTCCCAATCAATCTTCTATAGGAAGTTGCATCCTCCAAATGAACATCGTCAATGTTTGATTCGGTTGCCTCATCATACTCACAAGTAGTGAGCTTGACATTGAATTCCATTGGACTTTCAGTTGGCCTAGCTGCCCCTAGACCAGCATCTTCAATAATTTCCATTGCATACTTCTTTTGGTTGATCACAAGCCCCTGACTTGATCTTGCAATTTCCAGCCCCAAAAAGTATCTCAAGTTCTCTAAATCTTTCAATTTGAAGTATTTTTGTAGAGTACACTTCAATTGGTCAATCATTTTGTCATTGGAACCTGTGATAAGTAAGTCATCAACATAGATAAGCAAAAAGACTTTGTCCTCCCCTTGAATCTTGCTGAACAAGGAATGATCAGAGGCACATTTCTTGTATACATTCTTCATTAAAGTTTGAGTGAGTTTGATATTCCATTGTCTTGATGCTTGTTTGAGGCCATAAAGGGACTTGACAGTTTGCACACACGTTTAGGGGACCCATCAAGAGGCTTGTATGGATCAAAACCTTGGGGAATGTCCATGTACACTTCTTCAGTTAGATCTCCTTGAAGAAATGCATTATTCACATCCATGTGGTATACTCCCCAAAATTTGGCTGCAGCCATGGCTAGAACAATTCTCACAGTGTCCATCTTGACAACAGGTGAGAATGTCGCATTGAAATCAGTTCCTTCAACCTGAGTGAATCCCTTAGCAACCAACCTTGCTTTGTACTTTCAATGGATCCATCAGAGTTGTATTTGACTTTGAACACCCATTTGCAGCCAATTGTTGATTTGCCTTGTGGAAGTTCCACCAATTCCCATGTCTTGTTATCTTGAAGAGCTTGTATCTCCTCCTTCATTGCAACAATCCAATTGGGGTCTTTAATAGCTTGCTTGTAAGTATTTGGCTCCTTGATCTTGTCAATAGCAGCCAATAAACATTTGAATTGTGGACCCAAAGTATCATAAGAGACAAACTTCTCCATGCCAAAAGCAACATTGGAAGTTTCTCTATTTTGAAGTTGAGCAATCCTAGCACTCCTCCTCAGTATAGGTGGCTGTGGAGCATCATCAATAGGGGGTTGTGGTGGTGCATCCCCAGCAATGGGAGGAAGTTCTTGTGGTGGAACAGTAATTGGAGGAAGGACCTCCTCAAAAGTATTGGAATTCTCAGTTGAGAACTCATCAATTGATTGCTTGACTCCCAAGCAAGATGGAATCAAAGCCTTCAAATCCTCCTTGGACATGCTGAAAGGAAAGATATCCTCATGGAAAATAACATCACGACTTACATGGAAGGCTGAATTAGATATGTTCATTACAAGGTATCCTTTTTGAGAAGTGGAATACCCCATAAGAATAGCTGGTTCAGCCCTTGGACTGAATTTGTCATGGTTGTTCAGCCTTGTTGCAAAGCATAAACACCCAATAATCCTCAAGTGTTTGAGAGATGGCACCTCACCATATAACACCTCCATGGGTGACTTGAACTTCAAGATAGAAGATGGTAATCTATTGAGCAAGTAACAAGCATTAAGGATGCAATAACCCCAATGCCTTAGTGGCATACAAGCTTGAAATATGATGGCTCTTGCAATATTTAGAATTTCCCTATGCTTGCGTTCCACTCTACCATTTTGTTGAGGTGTATGCACACAACTTGTTTTTTGTTGTATGCCAAATTGATGAAGTAAATCCTTGCACACTGAGTTGATGAACTCGGTCTCATTATCACTTCTCAATGTCTTGACCATAGTTGCAAATTGATTCTTCACCATGATCAAGAAGTTCTTGATATGCAGGAATGTGTCACTTTTCTGCTTCATCAAATAGACCCAAGTTTCCCTTGAGAAATCATCAACAATTGTCAAGAAGTATTGATTATTCTTATATGTGGGCACCTTGTAAGGACCCCATAAGTCCATGTGAATCAAATCACTGAGAGGAAATGACAATCTAGTTTGCTTTGCAAGAGGGCAAATAGTGCATTGTTTGATACAATCAACAGATTTATTCAAACCCAAAACATCCAAATGATTCAAATAAGTTTCTGACACATGACCTAAATGTTTGTGCCATTTCCAAACATCTTCTTTATTCCCAATGCAAGGTGCAGCCACCATCCTTGATCTTGAGGGCACCACATCCTTCAAGGTGTAGAGTCCCCTATTCTATTCCCCAATCACCATAGACTTGCCACTCTGGCCCTGAAGTAAAACATGATCACAAGTAAAGATCACTTTACAATTCAATTGGCTAGGAAGCCTAGAAATTGAGATCAAGTTGAATTTGAAATCAGGGACCAAAAGGATATTGGTCAATGTGAATTCGCTTGAGAATGAACAAGAACCAATATGAGTCACTTTGCACTTGTGACCATTTGGTAAGTGGACAAATTGGTAATCAGAGTCACTCTTCCTCAAATCCTGTAGCCAATGCATTTGATGAGTAATGTGGTTAGTTGCACCTGAGTCAACTATCCAAACCATAGAATCACTAGATGTACCTGCCATATTAACATGAGCTTGATCAACATCCTCAAAGCTCAAAGGTAAATGATCAAAGTGGTCATCATGGGCAGCAAAATGTTGGATCCTCTTCTCAGCTGTGCCATGCACAATTCTCTCGTCACCAGCTGCCACATGCTCAACAACACTTGAATTAGCCCCATCATCAACAACATTAGCTGAGTTCCGATTCCTTTTAGAAGCTTGGACTCCCTGTGGACCACCATGCTTAGAATAGCAAGTATCAACCTTGTGGCCCCTCTTTCCACAAAAAGGAACAAATCCAATTGGACTTGTCAACATTGGAGTTCCAATTGCCAGCACCCCTATTTGAACCACCATTGCCTCTCTGATTGGCATTTGAACCCCTTTGAGCATAGGAGTTAGAATTCTGGTTCCTCCTTGAGTACAAAGCAGTTGCCTCACCAAGATCACCAATGGAACCTGTTAGGTTCCGAGTCTAGGGTCAACGGGCGGTCGACTCAAGTCTCGTTCCTCACTGGAGATGTTGCGGATTTGGTACTCTCGGGTTGTGTTGTCCTAGCTTGTGTCCTTCCGTCCTTAACTTCTCTTCTCTTCTTTCCCTGAAAGAGGGGCAATACCAGGCACAGAGGGGGGGGGGTGGTGCCTGATGAACCCTCTCTGATGCCTAAGTCAGTACGGTTTTAGAGAGATAAAGCTAGAGAGATGTTAGAGCAAAATTATGCAACTTTTCAAGATGATCAAATGAATAGTGGAAGAGTTGTATTTATAGGCAACGGTGTCATTAAGGTGGCTTAATGACATCGTTAACCTTTAAACACAATTAATTATCCTTTAAACACGTAATTAAGACCTTAGGGTACGGAAAGGGTTGGCGGAAATAAACCGAGTATGGGAGTCTAAAAACAGTGTCGGGGCCCTTGGGGGGGAGGAAAATCTGACCCCCAAAGGTAGGGGTTGGGTGTGGCCACCCAACCCCTCCTAGGGGAGATCGGGTTGGCTGACCCGATCTCCCCTAGGGGAGGTCGGGTGTGGCCACCCGACCTCTCCTAGGTGAGTCTAACTCGTCCGGGCGAGTATTCCGGCCTCGTCTGGACCGTTGGTGTTTTCGCGGGGTGTTCGGGTTGAAGTTTCGATTTACAATCATTAATGGGGTGATCCAAATAAAACGATTCTGAAGTCAACGGGTTCAAATTGGGCGTATATCCATCACATGCCCCCGAGTCAACCAATGGCCTGACCCTTGATTGACTCTATTTTAGGATGGTATGACACGCGCAATTTGAAACCGGGATTTTTACCTTTTTGTCTGAATGCTTACTTACCCATGGATGTATGCCTTTGACTCTGCCCCCTGCCTTATAAGATAGAGTAACTGTAAACGTCAGAATAGCACGGACGCGTCTCCAAGCACGCGTCCGTCCGAGGTGGGAATAATAAGTCTATCCTTGCTACAGGTGTATACTTGAAAAATACATGCTCGCATAGGGATATAATACGAATACAGCTAAGCGATTCAAACTTCAATTTCGTGCCGGGATTTACCTAAATGGAGAAAAACTTAATTTTGGTTTAAAATTTTTTCTAAGTATGGGATGCTCAAAAATAAACCTATGGGATGTTAACTTGAGTGGAGATATGCCCAACCCTAGTCTAAGGGAGGTAAAGATGATGGTTTTTCTTTAACCCTTAGATCTCATCTAATTTTAAATGGAGGGTTGTGATTATGTCACTTTAAAAAACCCTATACCTTTTCAAATATATAGGAGAGTTAAGAAAATACCTCACTTAGCCACCATTGTCATCCTTTCCCCTTTTTCCTCACACTTGGAGACCAAGGAGGCACTCTTGCACACCAAGGGAGGGGGCCGGCCGAAATTCTGGTGGTGGACCAGAAATTCCGACCAGCACGGACGGAGGGAAGTCACCGGCACCGGGCGAAGGCGGCAGCGAAGGCTTCCGGCTGAACGGCGGCGGCTGATTGGGACGACAATCT
The DNA here is from genome assembly GCA_036873135.1 of Clarkia xantiana subsp. parviflora. Taxonomy (NCBI): domain Eukaryota; kingdom Viridiplantae; phylum Streptophyta; class Magnoliopsida; order Myrtales; family Onagraceae; genus Clarkia; species Clarkia xantiana. The sequence continues at coordinate 22,287,697 of JAPTYO010000015.1, read as the reverse complement.
GGCTAGCGGCGGCACGGAGGGCGAGCTAGCAGACCTGGGCGACGGCGGCAGCGGGCTGAGGCGTGGCTGGCGATCGACGGGGCACGGCGGAGGCGAGGTTCGACGCGGGTGACTCCGACCAGCTCGCACCGGGACGTGGCTGAGGTGGGGCGACTGAATTCAACTCCGGCGACGGCGGTGGAGGGCAATTTCCGGCGAGGGGTTGAATTCCGGCGGTCTTCCGACTCGAAATCCGGACCCGTTTATTGAATTTCCCAAGGTCCACTCTTTTCCTTTCCGTTGTCGTGCAAAATGTTGATTTTTGAATTGCCGATATTTGATTGGAGATGCTTGATTGAGTATGTGATTGCCGTGGTTAGCCGTAGTTAGTTGTGGATTTGGGGAAAAAATTTTGGCCGGTCGTCCGGAGATAGTTTCTTGTCCGATTAAACTATTCCCGTTTTGAATTTGATGTCGGGGCGCCATTTTGTGTGTTGATTTCCGTTGAGGGGCGTATTTGTAATTTTGCCCGGGAACTGACTCTTGGTTCGGACAAAATTGTCCGATTTGGTTGTCGTGGTGTCTTGGGTGCATGTTTGTTACCTTTGTTGGATGTCTTCGAATCTTTGGTTGTTGTTGTTGGTCGAGTGCCGGTGTATTCCCGGTTTTTCGGAAATTTCCTTGTTTTGACATCTGTGTTGCCGTGGCAGGTACTGTATTCCTGGTGGTGTCCCCGCACACAGACTCTGCAGAGGCGTTACATCCTTCGAAGGATGAGTGAGTTTCTTTTCTCTTCTTTTCGTCGCATTACTTCCTTTTCTATCACTAGCTTAGTGTTGCGATCTGAGCCGGGGTGTTAGTCGAAACTTGATTCGAACTTTGGGATTTCCTGCTACCTTTGACTTAGGTCTCGCTGCTTTGTCGGAGAACCACCTGACTAGGTCTGAATATAACGAGCACGTTACCTTAGGTGATATCTGCCCCTTAGATGAGCCTCTATATCCCTTCCTCCCCTCCTTGGGGAATACCCGCCAGACAGTGACGGAGCCTCCCAGGGGGAAGGTCGTCGTTTACCCTTCTCAGATCCGATTTGGACTGCGGCTGCCTTACTGTGATGATCTTGTAGAGTTGAGTAGGTTCTTTAGGATCTCCCCTGTGAACCTTGCTCCTAGTGCTATCCGTGTCTGGGTGGGCTTCCGGGTGTTATGCCACTGGTACTCCTGGAAGTATTCACTGGTTTTGTTCCGATGCTTCTATCGATTCCAATATCAGAGGAAGGTAGGCTTTGCGAGTTTTGTAACTCGCCATCCGTCCCTCAAGGATTCCTGATTTGCTGATTTCGGGTTGAGTGGGGTCGAGTGGGATACCTCTCTTTGCTTCGTGGCCCGGAGTGACAACTCGGCGAGCCACTGGGCCAAACATTATTTCTTCATTACGGATCGATATGTCACTTGGTCGGTCTTGAATGAGGATCGGTCAGATGGCTGGCCCGCCTTCGGGGAGTTCTCTCCTGTGGATTTAGAAACTATGAAGACCATCCATGAGAGCAACAGGACCCGGTCGTACTGCCCCGTGTCCTTAGTGACCGAGACGGATCTTTATGAGGCAGGGATCAGTTTGACTCCTGACTCCGGGGGTTCAGTATGTTACTTAGTCTTTTCATCTTTATTTACTTTCTGCTTTTTCTTTGTAGGTTGGTTTCACGGAAAAACCTATAACGTGCAGGCAGCACCGGTCGATCTGAGCAAGAGGAAGGCTCCATCTAGCTCTACCCTGAAGAAGTCCCCCATGCTTGGGAAGAAGGCTGCGGTCTCTGGTATACTTCCTCCTGTTTGCTTCTTTATGGTATACTTGTGTTTTCCTTACTTTGTTTTTCTTGTACTGCTAGGGCACTCTCCTTTAGTGACCGAGAGGGTTGTCTCCGTAGGCAAAGGCTCTGGACCTTCTAAGTCCAAGTCGCGGAGGTCTGACTCTGAGGCTGGGGCCTCGGCTGTCAAGAGGAAGAAAGCTGCGGATCCTCCTCCGCCTGTTGTTTGTCCCCCGACTCTGTCTCGCGATAAAGAGATGGTGGTCGAAGAGGCGCCTTCTCGAGCTGATAAAGGGAAGCGACCTGTTGGTGATGGTTCCCCTGCCCCCCAGCCGAGGGCACGGTCATCAGGTTCGATCTCCACCTTGTTATTGATGCTTCTATGTTTATATTTTCCTTTGACTTGCCTTGTTTGTATAGGTGGGCCTCCAGCTTTGAGTCGGAAGGATTTCGCACGCCTTACTGACGAGGATATCGTTGGGTCTGAGTGGACTCCTTTCGCTGGTTTGAAGAAGTTCCACCTTGATAGCGGCTCTTCTTTGCGGACTCCTGAGGTTGGCATCCGTGTGCTTCGCGGTGCCATCCCTCCTGGTGATCGTGCTGCTCAGCCTAAGTCTCCTGGTGAGACCCGACGTTTCGTTCAGTGTGTACTATCTCGTTACGTGCCTGTGAGTTGTTCCTCGCTTTCTCCGTTTTACTTTCATGTGGTTGCTTTTCCAGTTACTCATCTCTTGTTTAAATTTTCAGGGTATGTCTGACATGGTGAACATGTCATCCCTTGTGCTCGAGCTATCCGACGAGAAGAAGGCTCTTGAGGACAGCCAGGTCTCCCTGAAGGCGGAGTTCGCCACTACTACTGAGAAGGCGCGCCTATCCGATCTGAAGATGCAGGAGCTCAGGGACCAAGTGTCCTTACTTGAGACTACCATAGGTAGCTTACGCCGGGAGGCTGAGGTCGCATCTTCACTCCATTCTGAGGAGTTGCGGAAATTGGAGGCAAGGTGCCGGGCAGAGGAGAGGACTGTCGCACTGTCTGAGTACAAGGCTTCCTCTGCCTTTACTGCTGACTACAGTGTGCGGCTCACTCAGGAGATGAACCAGTTTTGTGAGTATCTCGTTGATCATATTTTTCGCATTGATCCTCAGTGTCCGGTTGGCGATCTTGGTGATTTTGGACCGTACGCTACTGGTTACATGGCTGTCTTTAGGGGTCAAGCTGCTGTTGCAGACGAGCCTGCCCCTACACAGGTGGATGCTACGCCTGTGGATAATGACACTTCGGACTCTTCCTCCTCTTCCTCCATCTCTGCTGGTGGTTCGGCCTCAGGGGGTCAGGGTGACTCCCCAGAGGGCTCTGGTTGATGTATTGACATCTTTCTATCTTTGTATTTATGACCATACTCTTTCTCCCCTTTGATGGGTTGAGTATCTTTTGGGGCTGCTGTGGGATTTTGTGTTGCTTTCCTTTTTCGTATTGTGTTGTTGGCTGTGTGGTTCACTTGGCTTTACATGGGTACTTCGTATGCTTTTGTATGTACTCCTTTGATTATGGACTCTTCTCTTGGTGTGTTTCCTTTACTTATCCTTCTTTTGTGTTTTCCTTCATGCCATACCTGCTATTTCATCAAGAAAAAACATTATGTGTTCTTCATATCACTTTACTTTGAAATTACTTTCTCATGGGGTCCTTCTTAGTATGGTGTAATGCTCTCTTCTGATACCCTTTGAATGGTATGTATGGTATTGCTAGACCAAAGATACGCTCTTGGTGGGCGTCGAATCTGTTCACGAGACAGGCTCTCGGAGGGCACTTAACGTTTCACAGGATAGGCTCCCGGAGGGCACAGGTTAGACCAAAGATACGCTCCTGGTGGGCGTCGAAATCTGTTCACGAGACTGGCTCTCGGAGGGCACTTAACGTTTCACAGGATAGGCTCCTGGAGGGCACAGGTTAGACCAAAGATTCGCTCCTGGTGGGCGTCGAAATCTGTTCACGAGACTGGCTCTCGGAGGGCACTTAACGTTTCACAGGATAGGCTCCCGGAGGGCACAGGTTAGACCAAAGATACGCTCCTGGTGGGCGTCGAAACTGGTAGTTTGAAATCTACCTCAAGATACGCTCTTGGGGGCGTCGAATCTGGTAGTGTTTTTTCTACCTCAAGATACGCTCTTGGGGGCGTCGAATCTGGTAGGTTGCAAATCTACCTCAAGATACGCTCCTGGGGGCGTCGAAATTCGTAGTTTTTGGAAACCACTCTCAAGATACGCTCTTGGTGCGTCGAAGGTCGTAGTATAGAAACTACTCTCAAGATACGCTCTTGGGGGCATCGAAGGTCGTAGTATGAATACTACTCTCAAGATACGCTCTTGGAGGCGTCGAAGGTCGTAGTATAAAAACTACTCTCAAGATACGCTCTTGGGGGCGTCGAAGGTCGTAGTATAAAAACTACTCTCAAGATACGCTCTTGGGGGCGTTGAAAGTGTTTTTGACTTGACGTCATATCTGTGTAAGGATAACTCACCGATTATATCACCGCATTCATTCGAAAATACTTTTGAAAGAACTCCTACTCCCTTAAGAGCATTCATGTTTTTTGTACACATGGGGTGCCTTGGGGAGGTCAAGACACCCTTTGGAGGAAATTAAGGATAGTGTAGAGTTGGAGTAACTTCTTGAGTTCTCCTTCTCAAAAGTTGTTTTTGGAAAACTTAGAAAGCTTGAACATGCAAAAGTGCTAAATATGAAACTAAGGATATGGGGTGGTCAGCTTGTCTGTTGCCACGTACTCCTTTAGGCCTCCATTGTAAATCATTTCCTCCACTTCTATCTTTAGCACCATGCAGTTGTTGGTTTGATGCCCCCAGGTCCCATGGTACTCACACCATCCCTGTGCATCTTTTCCTAGGAAGGCCTTGCCCTCTTCTCTGCATGTGGGTAGCTCTTCCTTGAGGTACTTCTGAAAAAGTTCTTCTATGCTCACTGTAAGGGGTGTGAATTTGAAATTTACACCTCCTTCCAGTGTATCAGTCTTTCCTTCTTTCTCTGGGACTTCCTCCGGCTGCTCCATCTCCTTTGCAAATGCCTTGTCTAGCTTTTCTTTGAGCTCCCTCATCGTGCTTGTCATGACCATCTCATAAAGGCCTCCATATGCTTCAAATGAGTTTGGATGCATGTTTCTGGTGAAGGCTCTGACGGCTTCCCTTCTTGTGATGTCTATGTTGGCACCATAATTGGAGAACCTTTCGAAGTAGCTTGACATTGGCTCCCTCGGCATTTGCTTGATGTCATCAATGTGTCGGAAGCCTCTTATGATGGAGTCCCTTGTTCTTTTTCCTTGTGCGCTTTATGGTTGCCAAGGTATGCTTGTTACCTTTACAGCCTTGCTCATGTGTCTCTTCTTAGCCATTCTTTGAAAAAACTGTCTGCTCAGGCGGAGTGTCCGTTCTTCATTTTTGTTTCCCTTTGTTTCCTCCTTATCTTCTTCTTTGCTTGGTTGGTCCCTACCATGACCGTTGCCACTGTGTCTGTCCTGTGTGATCCACGTCTTATGGAGTTCACGTAGCACTGCCTTGCAGTGCGTTGATCGCCCAAGACTTCTCCAACTCCATTCTTAGTGATGTACTTCAATTTCTGGTGTACGGTAGATAGCACGATTTCATATGGATTTATGGTTGTTCTTCCTAGGATCCCGTTGTAGGCTCCCAAGCTTTCAACCACCAAGAAGTTAATGTTCACCTTCAGCTGTGTCCATCCTTGGCCCATGGTCACTGGCAGGGTTATCATTCCCAGGGGGTAACTTGTTGCCCCTGAGAAGCCAATTGACTGGTTTGATGTCTGCCTTTGTTTTCCCTATTTCCTCTAGGACCCTAAGGCTTAGGAGGTCTGCCGAGCTGCCCCCATCTACCAGTATTCTCTTTACATCAAAGTTATCAATGTCTATCGTGATGACTAGCGCATCGTCATGTGGGAAGACAATGTGGCTCTTGTCCTTCTCCGAGAATTCAATCTTCATCTCCTCTCCTTCTCGTGATCTTTTCCTCCACCTTGGCACTGAACTCAGTTTTGATGCGTAAACCTCCCTTGCATTAGCAGTTGCGCCACCTGATGCCACTCCTCTGTGTATCATGTTTATGGTCCCTCTCTTGTTGGGTGGAGGATTGTAGTCTACTTTGCTTTTGCCTTTGTCCCTATACGATGGCCCTAACTGTATGTTGTTGCCCCCATGATCCACGTACTGCTTTAGTTCTCCCCTTTGGATGACGTTGTTGATGCTTAGCTTTAGGCTGAACCATTCGTTCGTGTCATGCCCGTATGCTTCATGGTTGTCACACCATCTGTCTTTGTGCGTACCCACCATTGGGGCTCTCCATCTTGCAGGGGGTGACCAGAGTTTCTGATTCTACATCTCTCTGAGGACAGTAGCTGGAGTAGCGTTTAATGGGACGAACTTGATGACATTTATTTCCCTAGCTTTTAGTGGTTCGCCCATTTGATTTCTTTGCTGGGGCGGACGCCATTCCCGCTGCCTTGCGTGTTGAGGTGCTTGGGGTGGCTTTCCTCTACTCGGCTTTGCATTGTCTTCCTTAGCTGCTTGAATCTTGGCCTTCTTACTTGCTCTGTGCCTCTCCAGGTCTATATGGGTTTTTACTCTCCCTTCTAGCTCCTCTAAGGTGCTTGCTGGTTTCTTGGCCATCTTTTCTGCCAGCGTGGACCCGAAGCGGCCTAGGTTTCTAATGAAGGCTCGTATTATCTCACCCTCAGTGATGTCGCCCTGGATGTCTGCTATGTTTTGGTTAAACCTAGTGTAGTAATTGGCCAAAGATTCATCATTTTCTTGCTTCACGTCATCGATGGAGCCTGTTCCTTTGAGGAGCTTCCTTTCTCCTAGATATCTCTGAAGGAATTTCGCCTTTAGCTGCTCCCATGAGTGGATGCTCTCAGAGGGTAGGCTAAAGAACCAGTGTGAGGCCACCCCCGATAGGGTGTTTGGAAATAGGAGTGCCTTGTATCTTTCGTCAGTAGTTCTCCCAAATAGGGAGGCTTCATGCTGTTGAATATGCTCCAAAGGGTCTCCCTTGCCATTGTACTTTGCAATCTGGATTGTATGAAGGGAGTCCGGCACCTTGCTCATCTCCAATTCCCTCGTGAAGGGGTGGTTTGTTTTGTCACTTAGACAATGTAAGCCGTGTTTCTTTGACTCATTCATTTTCCTTGTTATCATTGCCTCTATTTCTTCGGGAGTGATCAATATCGGTGTCGGAGTGTAATCTCTCTGGTAGCCTCCGTAGTTATAGATTGGGCTTGCCGGGATCCCTTGTCCGTGTTGGTACGGACTGTAGGTGTATCCTTGGTGTCCCTGCTGGGGTACTTCATAGAATTCTTGCCTCCTTGGAGGTCTTGCTTCTCTGTCCATCCCCAGCGGGGTGTAAACCCTGGCGTTCTGCTGTTGCCTAGGAGGCACGAATTGCTGCCTTCCCTCTAGGGGTGGCTCTTGGTAATTTCTTCTTTGCTCCTCTCGCTGCCCTGGTCGAGGGTGCGAGTGGCGTTCTTCCGTTGGGATCTGTTCTTCTTCATGAGCCTCTGTATGTGCCCCCTGGGTGTATGCCGACCTTGTGTATGTTGTGTGGGCGCGGTTGTCATTCCTTTGGGCCGGCATCCCATACGGATATCCTTGGGGTTGCGCCTCATAGTAATATCCCTCAGGAGGTGCCGTGTGTTGGGATGGCACTCCCTGTTGCTCCCTCTCTCTCTGTGGCCTCCTTGCCAAAGGGGTTGAATCTGTGGAGGACTCAGCCCCAGCTGGGCGTGAGGGTCCTCCCTCTTGGTTGTTGTGTTGGGGAGCCTGTGGGGTTACTTGAGGTTCTGGTTGCACTGGCAGTTTCCCTGGGTTAGGCTGCCTTCCTGGGGGTATAGGCTCTCTCCCTCGCCTATTGCCCCCAGGTGGGCGGTGGTGCCTAGACACCATGTTGTTCGTCATTGCTCTTGTTATTGCCAGGCTTTCTGTCCGAAGCCCACTGACGGCGCCAAGTGTTAGGTTCCGAGTCTAGGGTCAACGGGCGGTCGACTCAAGTCTCGTTCCTCACTGGAGATGTTGCGGATTTGGTACTCTCGGGTTGTGTTGTCCTAGCTTGTGTCCTTCCGTCCTTAACTTCTCTTCTTGCCCTGCAAGAGGGGCAATACCAGGCACAGAGGGGGGGGGGGGGTGGTGCCTGATGAACCCTCTCCGATGCCTAAGTCAGTACGGTTTTAGAGAGATAAAGCTAGAGAGATGTTAGAGCAAAATTATGCAACTTGTCATGATGATCAAATGAATAGTGGAAGAGTTGTATTTATAGGCAACGGTGTCATTAAGGTGGCTTAATGACATCGTTAACCTTTAAACACAATTAATTATCCTTTAAACACGTAATTAAGACCTTAGGGTACGGAAAGGGTTGGCGGAAATAAACCGAGTATGGGAGTCTAAAAACAGTGTCGAGACCCTTGGGGGGGAGGAAAATCCGACCCCCAAGGGTAGGGGTTGGGTGTGGCCACCCAACCCCTCCTAGGGGAGATCGGGTTGGTCCACCCGATCTCCCCTAGGGGAGGTCGGGTGTGGCCACCCGACCTCACCTAGGTGAGTCTAACTCGTCCGGGCGAGTATTCCGGCCTCGTCCGGACCGTTGGTGTTTTCGCGGGGTGTTCGGGTTGAAGTTTCGATTTACAATCATTAATGGAGTGATCCAAATAAAACGATTCGGAAGTCAAAGGGTTCAAATTGGGCGTATATCCATCAGAACCAGAGATGGACCTCTGACTCTCTTCTTGAACCAAGACTGAAAAGGCAACACTCAAAGATGGAAGTGGTTGCCTCATCAACAAGCTACTCCTTATGTGTGCATAGGAGTCATTCAGACCCAATAGAAAATCCATCAACTTCTGCTTCTCCTTGTGCTCATTCACAATGTGAATGTCATTGACACATTCAAGGTGCAAATCATCAATAGAAGCAAGGGCATCCCATAGTTGCGTCATCTTGGGAAAGTACTCAGTAATGGAAAGCACACCTTGTGAAGTTTTATTAATCTCCCTTGTCAATTGAAAGATTTGAGTGCCATCCACATAATCAAACATCTCCTTCAAGTCATTCCAAATTGAAAGAGTAGTAGGGTTGTAGATCAAACCACCCACCAAATCCTTGGCCACAGTATTTCTGAGCCATGCTTTGACAATTGCATTGGCCCTATCCCTCTTGACCCTTTGATCAATGGGCACACTTATACGTGTGAAAGTTCCATCAATAAATCCCAACTTGTTTGTCACCAACAAGCCTTCCTTAATGGATGTGCTCCAAGCATGGTAATTAGAAGACCCTTGCAACTGAAAAGGGATGAGCAAATGGCCTGTGGTATCTGAGGGGTGTATGTAGAAAGGATTATCAACACCAATGTCTTGAGCCATCTTGAATCAACAAGGACACATAGTAACTTGCAATGCAAGAAACAAATAGAAATATAAAACGTTATAATCGAAGAGTGGTGGGAGAGAATGTAGAGAGCAATCATTTACTAATATGAAACATTGTAATAGAATTGCTTAGTGATTACATAGAGTGGAGGCTCCTTTATATAGGATACCTCTAGGACTAGTATGCCAAACCCTAGATACAATAGGGACTAATGTGCAAATACTAGAACTAACATAACTTAGCATAATTAGATAGTGACCCCATATGTATGATACCATATGTATGATATCCAATATTCCCCCATATTTTCCTTCTTCTTCCTTCTTCAATCCGAAGCACATCCCAATCTTTGACAATTCATGCTCAATCTTCAAAATGAATCTTCAAGGTCCACCGTGCTCTCAAAGGTGAACATCCACTTGTAGCCTTCATGGTCTCTCAGAGGTGTGATAATCCACGTGTAGCAACAATCTGTTGGTCTTCATCATGCTCTCAGCGGAGTGATGACAGTTGCCACCTATGACCTTGAAGTATTCATAAAACAAAATGGTTGAACGGAAGATGAAGTTCCAATGTCTCAGTCTTACTACGAAGCTGAGGTTCTTATGTTTCAATCTTCCAGAAGGTGAAGTTCCGATGTCTCAGTCTTTCTCTGAAGCTGAGGTTCCTATGTTCCACTCTTCTATAATGTTCAACCGAAGATGAAGCTCCACACTTCAATCTTCAACAAATTCAACCGAAAACAGTTGAAATCCAATAATCAAGCTATCTATAGCTCGAATCCATCATAATACCATCAAAACCACAACATATCCGTCACGGCACATTAAATTTCAGCAATTTCAGCTAAAAACAGCAATTTTCTGCACATTTCTGCAATTTCCAGCCGATTTCCAGCAATTTCAGCAATTTGCAGCAGAATTTCAGCATTTATAGCAGCAAATCCAGCAAAAACAGCATCTAAACCGCAGCAAAAAAACGATTCCAGCCATAATACTCAACCCGGGACAGCAGATTTCAGCAAGTTCAAACCAGTATGAACAGTAAATCAATGGAACAATAACATTGCTGAAATTATAAGATCCAGCCTAAACATCTCAGTAAAATCGAGATTTGAAATCACCTCAAAATGCGACAAAAAGTATCGCAATGGACTCAGCTCGTCGAGACGATTCCAAGGATGTCAAAACGGCGGCGATTGGACCACGGGAAGGTGGCGCGTGGCCTGCACGCGCCGGCGGGGCGCAGCTCACGCGGCCGCGCGTGAGAGCGCATGCGGTGGTTGCTGACGGCGCCGAAAACTGCAGAATGTTCGCCGGAGGTTGCTGGGTCGATTGGTGATGTCAATTTTGGAAGAAGAGGTGTAAATCAAATTGGTATTTTTCGGGGCTAGGGACTTGACCTACGGCAATTTCAGATTTTTCTGGTAAATTTCTGGAAAAATTGAAAAACGAAATTGAAATGAAAACACCAAGATCGAAACTAGCTCCGATACCATATAAAACGTTATAATCGAAGAGTGGTGGGAGAGAATGTAGAGAGCAATCCTTTACTAATATGAAACATTGTAATAGAATTGTTTAGTGATTACATAGAGTGGAGGCTTCTTTATATAGGAGACCTCTAGGACTAGTATGCCAAACCCTAGATACAATAGAGACTAATGTGCAAATACTAGAACTTACATAACTTAGCATAATTAGATAGTGACCCCATATGTATGATACCATATGTATGATATCCAATAAGAAATCTCCAAGGAATTTGTTCAACAAATCTCCAAACAATCTGAAAATTTCCAGCAAGAACAATGAGACAAAACTAGCACACAATCCAGCTAGTAATAAGACAAAAGGCCAGCTAGCAAATCCATGAATCAAATCTGCACAGCCACCAAGAACTAATCGTAGCAAGCCACCAATAAGAGAGAGTATGCAATCTCCAATGATTGTGGAATCAGAATTCCACAACCCCAATGCACAATCCTTCGAAATCCAAAAAAATCAAGGATAACCAAGCTCAAGAACAATGGATGAATACCAAGAACAGCTACGGCAAAACCCATAATTCCTCAAGCTCAACTCAACAATTCCAATAAAAAAGCCACGGAAACAACAATCCACAGCTTAAATCAACAAGAACCAAGCAATCCTACTCAGTTCTAGTAGAAAGGAACAATCTAGCCTCAACTCTGCTCCAGTCGAAGTAGATATGTAAATGGTACTTACTTCACAGCCATTCTCGAGCAAGAAATGGTAGGATCCAGATGAATGAGTAACCAAGAAGCAATCTCAAGTAAACCCAATCTGAATCAAGAAGAAATCCCAAGAGGAAATGAAAAATTTGAGGTTCTTCATACCCAAGCATGCGCCGCAAATCCCATGCTTTGATACCATATGAGTCTAAAATTACTTCATTGATTACTAGGGTTTACAATGTACTAAGTACAATATATATAGGCATCTAAACTAGGGACTAATGGGAGAATATAGAAGTATGGTGCTTTCCATGTTGCCTTACATTATGCATTATACTTAGTCTTGATATATTTGATGGTGCATACACCATGTACGTACACCACGAGCATTATACATTCATGGTGCATGCACCATATGGTGCACCCATCTTAATCCCACTTGTATGTACCTAGTTGGTAGTCCCTAGTTTAGATGCCTATATATATTGTACTTAGTACTTTGTAAACCCTAGTAATCAATGAAGTAATTTTACACTCATATGAATTTCGTATTCACTTTGAACCACGAAAGGCGATTAAGGGTCAAGCATTGGCCGACTTCATAGCCGAGAATATGGTGACACCAGATGCTAAACCCATTATTCTCCCACAAGAAGAGCATGTAAGGACTACGCCAGAAAGCATAGCAAATGACACCATGCTCTGGTCGCTGTATACTGATGGATCATCCTCTGCCTTAGGATGTGGGAGCAGGTTTAGTGCTAACGCCACCAGATGGAGAGCCACTCCGCTGTGCGTTGGCTTTAACCTTTCGAGCAACCAATAACGAGGCCGAATATGAAGCTCTACTCACAGGTCTCTGAATAGACAAAAGTATGGGAATCACTAACCAAAGGGTACGATGCGAATCCGAACTGATTGTTAATCAGACGAATCGAACCTATGTCGCCAAAGGGGAAAATATGAAAAAAAAAATATGCAGAAGAAGTACGAAGGCTTGTCCGATATGCCCCATTTTCGAATAGAAGCTATTCCTCGCGAGGAAAATCAAGAGGCGGACGCCTTCAGCAAATTCGTCTTGGGAAACTCCCCACCTGTGGCATTGCACTTCATTGAGAGTTCCCTCTACTCAGACGTGGAGGCAGGAGCTGAAATCCTCAACGTTCAAGCTCCCGACTCGTGGATCACTCCCATCCAGAATTATCTAGAGAAGGGAACTCTTCCAGAAGATCCTACGGAAGCAACCAAAATCCAAAGGGCGACAGGGCGTTTTGTAATCTTAGATGGATATCTCTATAAAAGAGGATACTCCACCCCTTATCTTCGGTTCATAGTCGCCCCTCATACTGAGAGGATAATGGAAGACCTGCACAGAGGAGATGCGGGATGTCATGAGGGAGACAAAACTTTGGTGTTAAGAGCCTTAAGATAAGGATTCTACTGGCCGACAATTCATAAAGAAGCCGCCACATTAGTACAAACCTGCCCCGCCTGTCAAATTTACGCCCCTAGAATCACAAAGCCACCGGCAGATATTACTCCTATGATTAGTGCTTGGCCTTATTCACAGTGGGGGATCGATCTTATTGGACCTTTACCACAATCCACAGGTTAGCGAACACATATTGTGGTCGCCATTGATTATTTCTCCAAGTGGATAGAAGCCAAAGCTCTAGCCTCAACGACTACTTTCCAAATGATTAAGTTCAAACGAGAACAAATCATATGTCGATATGATGTCCCTAAGATTCTCATTAGTGACAATGGTCCTCAATGATGAGCTTGCCGACTTTTGCGAAGAAATGTTAATCAACTTATGGATCAGAAGCAGTCTCGCCTATTGAGGTAGCCAATATCTCCAAAAGAGTCGCCGCATACCAAGTCGACCAAAACAACGAACAATGGAAGATCGATTTAGATCTAGCCGACGAAAGAAGATGGGCCTCTGAAGAAGTCCAGGGGAGAATGAAGCTCGCCACTGCTAGATATTTCAATCGAAAGGTAGGGCAGCGTAAGTTATTTCTAGGGGGAAAGTCCTACGAATAAATGAATTCATAACAGCTGATCAAACGGGAAAGATGGTTCCAAAGTGGGAAGGTCCCTACATAATCATTGGTATACCATGCCCCAACGCTTACAAGTTAGAGGATCCGCAGGGGCAACGCCTCAACAAAACTTTTAACACGGAGCACTTGAAGAAATTCTATGTTTAGAAAGATCCTTTTTTATGTATCTTGAATACAATGAAATAAATAAAGATATGATTTCTTTCCTCCTAATGTGCATGAAACATGACTCCCTCCCCTGACTTCCGATAGTCGCCTCTACACAGGAGATCAGTCATAATACTGACTCCTTCAACTTTCTACAAAGGTGCAGTCATAACTGACTACTCGACTTCCTACAGTCGGAGACAATCAAGAGATCAGTCATAACACTGACTCCCTCCCCCGACTTCCGAAAGTTGCTTCTACACAGGAGATCAGTCATAATACTGACTCCTTCAACTTTCTAAAAAGGAGCAGTCATAACTGACTCCTCGACTTCCTACAGTCGGCGGCGATCAAGAGATCAGTCATAACACTGACTCCCTCCCTCGACTTTCGAAAGTCTCCTCTACACAGGAGATCATTCATAATACTGACTCCTTCAACTTTCTACAAAGGAGAAATCATAACTGACTCCTCGACTTCCTACAGTCGGCGGCGATCAAGAGATGAGTCATAACACTGACTCCCTCCCCCGACTTCCGAAAGTTGCCTCTACACAGGAGATCAGTCATAATACTGACTCCAACTTTCTACAAAGAAGCAGTCATCATTGACTCCTCGACTTCCTACAGTCGGCGGCGACAAGGGATCAGTCATAACACTGACTCCCTTCCCCGACTTTTGAAAGTTGCCTCTATACAAAGAAGCAGTCATAACTGACTCCTCTACTTCCCATAATCAATGGTTATAATGGAGGTCTCAACTAACTTCTTGACTCCTCGAGGCCCTCTCAACAAAGGAGCTATCTTAATTAACTACTAAACATTGGAAGGTCATCTCGATGGAAGAGAGCAGTCCCTACTGACTGCTCGATTCTACCAACACCGAATGACAAAAAGGAACCTAAATGCTAAGAAAGCGGGGGGCAAAATCCTTTTCCCATCATAGAAGGTTTCGACATAACTCCTTCCCCTTTATTTTAAAGACTAATGACTTATGTCTCGGGGGCAAGTGTTGGATATGGTTCGAGGCAGCCTAGTACGAGCCGACAGAGTAAAAGTCGAGTTCTCAAAAGAACGTATAATCGACCATTCAAGTCTGGAATAAGGAGACAAAGATGAATGGTCGACTACCCTACAAACAGAACTTGACCTACCAGAAAAACAAAGGACAAGGCGAGAAACTCATTCAAGGCTCCATTTTTTTGAAGTATAAGTCAAGTCGAGGATTAATTCTTCCTTACTAAAGTACGAGTCAAGTCGAGTCGACCATCAGATACTAGGAGGAAACCTTCCCTCTTAAGAAAGGACAGGTGGAGACCTGCTCGCCGCCTCTGGAAAGACTTCCCTCCGAAGGAAGGGGCACCAGATGGCGACCTGCTTGCCGCCCTCTATGCCAGGAAAACCTTCCTCTGAAGAAAGTGGCACCATCTGGCGACCTGCTCGTCACCTACTGATTTCGCACCGTGTTTCTCAACCAATCAAGTAAAGGCAGCCACCACCATTAAACAGCCAATCAAGGCACAGTAGCCGCCTCCTTGAGAAAGTCGGTAAATATCTTCCTATAAATAGGGGTTCACTTTCATTATCTAAAAGGGATCTATCATATACTTTACAATATTCTCTCGATATCCATTACTGACTTAAGCTTCGGAGTGGAATCAGGGGCCTTCCCCACCCCTTTTCAGGTCCTTGCCCAGCACAAAGCCACCAAATGAAACTAAGTACCCACGAGGTCAAGAAAGATACCTGAGTGAGCTAGCTCCCGGCGAGATCTCGAAGTCCGTGACCCGAAGTTCTAGAGCCACGTCATTTTGATCCCAACACTCATCTTGTTCTAGTTCGATCAGGACTTCGTCTGTTTTCATTTCTCTTAGCGTTGGAAATTCGTTCTCAAGAAAAGTGACGTCTCTGGACTCATGTTCGTACACATTACCGTATTCGAGAGTTGACACAAATACATAACCTTTTGAGTTCT
The DNA here is from genome assembly GCA_036873135.1 of Clarkia xantiana subsp. parviflora. Lineage (NCBI taxonomy): Eukaryota > Viridiplantae > Streptophyta > Magnoliopsida > Myrtales > Onagraceae > Clarkia > Clarkia xantiana. The sequence goes on along the minus strand of JAPTYO010000015.1, from coordinate 22,272,079 downwards.
CAGAGTATCTTATAAAGATACTTTTAAGTCATCTGGGGCCTAACTTGCCAAAACGGCTGTCAGTTATATGTGTATAAGATGCGCACCCCCAAGGTCGCATTCTGGTAAGATTTAAATCTCTACCAGTCCACAGCTCATACAGTTTTGTGTTAACTGCTTTTGATGGGACAAGGTTTACTACATGAGTGGCAGCAAGCAACGCGTCTCCCCAATAAGAGATAGGCAATTGTGCTTGTTACATCATGGTTCTAACCATGTCAAGGAGAGTTCGATTACGACATTCAGCCACACCATTCTGCTGTGGTGTGTCGGGGATCGTCGTTTGACGGGCGATCCCACTTTCTTTGCACAACTTATCAAACTCATTAGAGAGATATGCTCCACCTCTGTCGGTGCGTATGGTTTTAACATTTCGCTCCTGTTGATTCTCTACGAGCTTAAGTAAACTTTTGAAGCAATCTATAGCTTCCGTTTACGAGTAATCAAATGAGTAAACCCGAATCGGGTGTAGTCGTCAATGAAAGTTACGAAGTATCATTTTCCATTTCTAGTAGTTACGTTCATTGGTCCACATACGTGTGAATGGATTATTTGCAATGGGAATTCTGCTCGTTTTGCTTCTTCGAATGGCTTGCGGGTGGATTTTTCGGCTAGACAGTCATGACAAGTGTGTTTTACCACACTGCTTGATCCGGGCAAGAGCCCTCGTTGTGCCAACGATTGAACTCTGTCATAGCCTATATGTCCAAGCTGTGAATGCCATCCGGTCGCGTCAGTTTCCGCTTCTTTGGAGGACATTGTATACATTCTACACGAATTTACATTACCATTCAAATCCATGATAAATAGGCCATTAGAGGAAAAGGCATGTCCAAATAAAGTATTCCATTTATTTATGCGAACCAAGGATCTCTCAAATTATATAAAAAAGTTCTTATTCATAAGAGCAGGAATAGAAACAACAGATTTACGGATTCTAGGAGCAAAAAGGACATTATCAAGAAGTAAGGATTTGCCATTGCCCATTGGCAATTTGCAATTCGCTACTCTTTTGACTTCAATTTGTGAGTTGTCGCCAATGTATATCCTTTTAGAATCCTTTGGCAACCGTCTAAACTTGGCAAATAGATCTTTTTCGTTGGCTATGTGGTCTGTTGCACCAGAATCAAGAATCTAATACGGATTTGAGTCAGTCAACATGACGGTTGAGGAAACTAAAGTTTCCTTTACATAACCAAAGTCGCGTACCTTTTCAGGGTGCGATTTGCTGGATCCTGCACCATCGCTTATTCGGCGTGGGCTGGAATTCCCGCATACTATCTCAGATTTTAATCTGGGACTGCCTTGTTTAGACGTAGTCAACGTTTTACTGTCGACTGCATGTTGTTTCTTTCCCTTGTTCCAATATTTCCTTTTCTTATGGCCAGCTTGTCCTTCCGTTTTCGGTTCTTTCGTTACTGAAGTTAATCAAGTTTCCTCCGCCTCGATTAGTTTCAGGACAGATGCAAGATCAAGCACAGAACTGCTAACAGTCAATATAGCCTTGGCTGCCCTCTAAGATTTCGGGAGAATCCCAATTATGGCCTGAATTTTATCCCATTCAGCCATTTGACTGTCATCTTCCAATGGTTTGAACAAGCGAAAGAAACCGTAAACTTTTTCAAGCACGCTCTTACTGTTGTTGTTCATACAGGTTTCTAATGTTGGTATAAGTGGGTGCAGTGTAACTACCATGCCACTTCCATATTTCAGAAAGAGGGCATCCCAGATGTCCTTCGATGTCGGATCATCCTTATACTTGTCATAGAAATCCTGTGACATTTCAGACAGTATCATCTCCTTTGCTTTCTTGTCATCTTGCTCCCATTGAAAATGAGCAAATGCTAGATCTTTAGTTAATCCGGCATTCAGGCAGTTCATGGTTATTTGAATGTGGTCAATTAGACCTTGTCCCTCCAATATGGTAACGACGCGTTTGCTCCACGAGTCATAATTCGTCTCAATTAATAGCTCAGATTCACGTGACAATGCCATCTATTCATTGGTAATAATTCAAGGTTGGGAAGACAATGATATTTTGACAGAATTGCAAACATCGAATTATCTATTAAGATGGAACACAACAAATAGTGATCCCTCAGTCATCTAGACCAAACCGACCGCCAGTAAACCGAGGGGAGGGGGTATGTGAAAGAGTTCACACTACCGTCGTGTTCAATCTAATAGACCAGTCTTTTGAAAACGGTTATTATATTGCAAATTACCGGAACAGGAATTTTCAAATAAGCATACCCGATCTTGGCTTTCCCAAGGCCCTTTTGATTTTTGAAAAAATTATTTGATAATGTACGGATGCATAATACTATATCACGTTATAAACATCGAACAAACCAAACAACATTCTAACGCGTCATGAGTCTAATGTTCCTAGCATACATAATTCTACGTAAAGTAAATTATCACATGTTTTCAGTCCTGAACATTCTAGCATACGTGTCAAAACATGCAACTTCCGCACACTTCATGCATAATTGGCGACTGGAATTTTCGGTTTTGAAAACATTTTGAAAATATTAGGGGTTGTTTTTCAATTCATGCTTACAATTAATCATGCGAAATTTCTAGACATGTATTCTAGGCACTTTCAATCAGCATAGCATGTCTATCCTATTGCGCAAACCATATATTTAAATCCCAGAGCTCAATGCTCGCAATATATTTTCCAACTAGCTTGATGAAGTCAAGACGACATTTCTAATATATGTTGCAGAAAGTAAACAATTGCAATTCAGCCCACTAATTTAATCCCCAAAAACATGCATATCCGAGATCCATCCCCATAATCGTAACAATGTATTAGGGTTTTAGCTGAAAACGTATTAAAACGCAAACCCTAAGAGCACTGTTTAGGCTAATATTAAAGTTCGAAAACGTTTTAAGATTTAAAATTTGACATCCTATTTTATTGAACATTTAAAAATTTCCAAAATTTTTAAGAGTTGGTTCGGTCCAAATAAAAATCCCGTTCAAGTCGGTCCGATTTTAAAAATCCGGTTTGGTCCGAAACGGTTCAATAAAATAAGATTATGGTTCGGTTCATCACTCGAAACAAGTTTGGTTAGGTTCTATTTAATAACTCCGGTTTGACCCGGCCCAAAAAGGTCCACCGATTAAGAAAACCCGGATTGGTTTAACCCACTCCGGTTTAGCAATTGGACCGGCCCATAAACCCTAGGGTTCGGCCGAATTATTTCTTGCAAGCTAAGTAGTGTTTTAAAATCCACTAAAAACTCAACTTAACCTCCAAGAAATAATAATTATGTAAAACAATTTCCAATATTGCTAATATACATATAAAATTCGGCACATATACAAATATATATATAACTATTGTCAAGATTCTATCTTTAAGATGTAAATCAATCAACAATAAATATATATATATATATATATATATATATAATATTCGGCCAATGTATATATAAATATATAATTTATTGTCAAATATATGTTTAGGGATAAAAAAATATATTGACAATATATTTTCTTAATCTTTTATAGCAACCAAATCTATCAGTATATATTAACCATATCTTCATCTATATATATTGATAGTTAATATATATTTCAATATTTTATTGTGAACCTATCCATATTTTCCAACTTATAGATATGTAGTTACCTTTAATTAAAATTAAAATATGGCAACCTATATCTATAATATTTTGGCCGAAATTTTAAGTTACTTGGTGCCCAAGAAAATTAATTTTTTACCTAATTTGCCACTAGGGTTTCGGCCAAAAACATGTAAAATTGGAAAAGTTGTCAAATTTTAAGATCAAACGCTATTATGATCATGAATCCAAAAACTGTTTTTGATAAAACTCATCGTGTTCTTGAAGATTATGAACATCAATCTAAAATATAAACCAAAATTTCGGTATTGATCCATAAAAACATGTAAAATCTGAAAATTTTAAGTTTTTAAAGATCAAAAACATGGTTTCATGTTTTAAATTTTCGAAAAAATTTCGGTGTTCATAAACAAAAATTTCAGATTTTTATAAAACTTCAAGAACATCAGTTTATCAAAAATTTAAGAACTCCTAACCTTGCTTTGATACCACTGTTGGATTACGGGGACGTAATACTACGGAATGTTAAACGTGTACATGCAAGTAAACTAATTACGCAACAGAATAATTTACACATACCTCAATAGCTTTCCTGCCCAAGAACGATGTGGAGGAAGTTCTGATCCTCCGGTCGGAACCCGTACAAGTTCTTCGTGAGAAGAAGTCCTACGCGGTATAAGCTCCACAGCAAATCCTCTGATCGATTCTTCAACGGGGACAGAACCTCGGACTGATTATGGTGTGCCGAAATCTCTATTAAGGGGGTGAGAGGGTTTCTCTCAAGTTCCTCAATGGAGGGACTTATGAATTACTTGATGTGTAAAGACTCTCCTATATAGGATTGGTGGAGTGGACAAAAGTCCACTCCAACCAATGTGGTATAGGATTCGGCCGAACCTATTAAAGGAGGAAGGCCCAATTTTGGGCCTTCCATGTCAATTAGGAATTGGGTCGAGCCCAATTAACCTAATGTGACATTTACCCAATTGTCTTAGGTAATATCCTTAATATTAACGAGCTACCATTTACGGCGTCACGTCACCATATGCTAACAGGTGGACCACTTCATTGGGATCAAGACATGTGAGGATAATCATTCCACTATTGGTTAGTATTTTTTATGTACTTATCGAATTGTTTGTGAATTTACATTATTTTCTACAAACCCGACTGAACCAATCACCCAAACAAATAGTATTTTAGAATAAAAAAAACATAAAACTTGTTAAACATTTAAATAAAATCTAAAAATTAAAAAAATTAAATGAAAAAATAATAATAAACAAAAAGGTACAGCTTTGCTGCGTGTAGCAGTTACAATGTGCCAATTGTGACGGAAATAATGTTTTCATAACAATTTGGGATTCAGATCTCCTGCCTCACTCTTCGTGTCCCCAGATCATGCCTCACTGTTAAGATTTTGACATGTGTTCTTAGATTTAATATTTAATATTTTCCTTTTAGGGTTCACTCTTCGTGCCTCAGTAGTGTTTTAGAAAAAGCTACAAAAGTAATTACACCCAGAACACGTGTCAAGATCTTATCGGTGATGCACAATCTGGAACAAAAAGAGTAGGGCCGGATATCTGTACCCAACAATTTGTGTCGGAAATACTATTTTCAAATTACGGTAGTTTCTAAATAGGAAAATACATTGGGGCATTTTTTGAATTGATTTTCATATAGGGGCAGTTTGACAAAAAATTATGCAGATGTTGTAGCTGGTCTTGACCCACAAATTAACTACTACTGACCCACAAATTAAATACTACGGGCTTTAGTGAGAATCTCAAAACATACATATACTTCATTCCCCAAACGAAACAACATTACAAAAGTCAATGAGGGTTAAAAAACCGGTCTAGTTAAAGTAAATGTAAAAGAGAGGACGGGGTAACATAACTCAATCAGAAGGACACGACCTATTTCCTTTGTTTCTTTCGCTCGAAAAGCGGCAAGGTCCCACTCGTGATTATCACCAATCAACTCAGCTACTTTACATGGTTGTAGTAATTGCCCACTCGTCGGTAATTGAAATCTTGGTAATCCTTGGATCCACGCATCACAGAACACATCAAAAGATTGCCCATTTCAATTTTCCACATCCCGTTATCCATCAAGACATCACGCCCAGCTAACAAACTCGTCTAATCCCACGATGATCTCACATTTAGTAGCCTCCCTAAAGTTGGTTCGTGTGTAGTAGAGGCCCTTAAGGACCCAAACCCAGAAAGCATTCGGGTTTTGGAAAAGTATCCAAGCCATCTTGGCGAGTAGAGCAATGTTGAAGGCTTGTAACTCCTTAAACCCGAGGCCACCACAAGGGCTTGGTAAGTATCGTCCATCTCTTCTAATGCAATTTGTGTTCCCCGTTTTTATGTCCCCACAAGAACCAATAAATAACGGAATTTATCTCGGAACACCATGTTTTTGGAAGCAAGAACAATCTCAATGTATATGTTGGCATCCGTCACAACCGACTTGATTAATACTCCATGACCCGATTTGTTTAGAAGGAACGATTTCCACCCTTGAAACTTTGAAGTAATACATTCCTTGAGAAATCCCAACGGTTCCTTGTTGAATCGCCCCCACATCGTAGGTAGACCAAGATGTTTCCCCGGATTACGGATCAATCACACCCCCAAAACCCTATCAATCTCAGTCCGCGTGTTCACACAAAGATTCGACCCAAAATATATGCTGGATTTTTCCATGTTGACCATTTGCCCGGCACGTCGTAGTATGTGTCAAGCAGCAATATTAGGGCTTCGACATTTTGGACCGTCGCCTTGATTAAAAAAAATTAATCATCCGCATATAATAATAGATGTAACATCGGGCAGCCACGCTTCCTACGAATACCCACCAAATTACCCGGTTCAATCTCCTTCATCACCATCCTAGCTAGAACATCCACCACTATTATGAACAAGTACAACGAGAGCGGATCTCCTTGTCATATGCCTCTTGTAGGGCGAAATGGGGAAGTGCGTTTACCATTCAGGACAAGTTGGTACGTAATAGATAAGACGCAAGCATGAATCCACGCAACCCACCTATCGCAAAAACCCATCCTCCGAAGAACCTAATTTAGAAGTCTCATTCTATGTGATCATAAACTTTTAGCATGTCCACCTTTAAAGCGCACTCCTCCGACTTTGCACTTCCTCTGTTTCGCAAGTAATGAAATGCTTCATGTGCCACTATAATATTATCTTGAATGAGGTTGCACGAGACGAAAGCGGTTTGGTATTGGGTTATCATCTCCATTAGGGGAGTTTTAAGCCAGTGTAACAACACTTGAAATAATCTTGTACACAAAGTTACATAAAGCTATCAGTCGAAATTGACTTGGCATGAACGAACTCAACACCTTTAATTAGGGCTATGTCAGTTAAGCCGAGTGAGGTGGGCATATGTGAAGTGTTGAGGAAAGTTTCGACCATGCAATAGATATCAGCACCGACAGCGTGGGGGGGGGGGATGCTGGTTGGGCCCACTCCGACGCTCAAGTTAGCACTTTTAGAGAGAGAAAGCCTTAGAGAGAAATCAGAGCATTTCAAGTCCAAAAGTAAGGGAATTATCCCTAATGAGAGACCTAGGCCCCCTATTTATAGGGAACCTAAGGATCATGCCCAGTTTGGAATTACCTGATGTCGGTATGTAAGGAAGACGTATACCATCATCAAGGCGGACTATGTATGCACCGACTTCCCGCACTTGGCAATTTAATCGGGGTGAGCGTACGAGGTAAAAAGGTAATCCGGACCTACCCGGATTGTTTTAACAATCCGGGACGGGTCCGGATTGCCGAAGCAATCCGAATGTCCGGGTTGCCTTTAGGGCAATCCGGACCTCCGGATCGCCTTAGGGCAATCCGGAATTCCTTCGGCCCGGGAATTACGCGTATCGCGGACCGTTTTTAGACTTAAGTGTCCTGTGAAAGGGTTTTGGGATATTTTACGAGGCCCAAAATGTAAATACGAACCCGAATTTGACAGATATCTAACACTTGCCCCCGAGTCAAGGAGTGGTTCAAAACCCGTACTTGACTCTTTTCAAATATAATATATTCGTCCAATTTAGGTTCGGTACTGACCTCAGGGGTGGCCTGTTTGTCAATTCGAATGTTGAGATCTTATATTTGATCAACTTCCAATTTTTCGTTGTACGTACGCATTATGATAATATCATGGTGTATGAAATAAGTGTGTAACACGTTGTCAATATGTAAATGATGATAGCGTAGTAAATTAATAACGTAATCATGTAATAAGCAAAACACTTAGAGTAATATTAAATTGGAGAACATGTATGTAATCATGAAGCATGATGTAAATATGAAAAATGATGCAAGCATGTAATATGATGTAATCATGGAAAATGATGCAAACATTTAATTCATACTTAGATTTATAAAAGTAATCACGTGACTATCATGAATTTGTATTATGTACGTATAAAGGCAATAATCATGCATGACGATCTACAAAGCGCGCTATGTAATACTAGAGAGCATGTATGTAGAACAAGTATAGGAGAGATGCAAGTATGTGATACTAAGGACTTGTATGAAAATAAATATTAGTTTAGTCTTTAGCACATGGTGTAGGCACTATTAATAAGAATTAGGAGAGAGAATACCCATTATCTTGCATCCTTAATAGATAAATCCTCAAGAAGCTCTCCATTCTTGAAGAAGAGGGAATTCATGGTGGTGTGAATTTGGAGTAATCTCATCACTTTTGACATCGATCAAGATCGAATCCGGGCAAGGAGGGAATCGAGACGGCGCGTGAAGCAAAGGGGAACGGCGCGTGAGGCAATTGGTAGCGGCGCGTGAGGGCGGTGGTGGCGGCGCGTGCGGACGACGGCGGCGCGTGGATCTTCGGGTGAGGGCGAGTAGCAATTCGGACTTGTTTCGTGTCGGTGAGTCTAATTTCGTATATGGCTAGACCTTTCGTGACTTCGTTTGGCCTTGATTTAGACTTGAAATCACCATGTACCTAGTTATCTTATCATGCATACAAGGTGTTTGATGAAATGCATTAGAATACTTAGCCCCAAATCGGCCAATATTTTCCTAAGTGCTGAAAATTTTAGAAAAGTGTAAATGAATCGTTATACTTCCCTTACGCATAGCGTCCATTGTTGACATGTTTTCTCATGCCTTAGTTGTTGTTCTAGCATGCTTGATATTGATGATCGGTAGTCGTACGTACATGGCCGTCCATGGTTGTATGTTGGTAATGATAGCATAGATGTTGTCGCATGAGCTTTACCGATAAGCGTCGTAGGAATATTCAAGAGGCATTGTGTAGAATTCGATAGTAGCTAATTGATGTATGTAATCCACCTTTGTCGGCATGTACGTACGTACATGGAAACACTTAGAAAATATTCTCCTCTTGTTGACATGTATGTACGTACATGAAAACACTTAGAAAATATTTTTCACTGGTCGACATGCATCCTTGTCGACATGTATGTACGTACATGTAAACACTTAGAAAATATTTTTCACTCGTCGACATGCATCCTTGTCGACATGTATGTACGTACATGAAAACACTTAGAAAATATTTTCCTCTCGTCGACATGCATCCTTGTCGACATGTATGTACGTACATGAAAACACCTAGAAAATACTTTCCTCTCGTCGACATGCATCCTTGTCGACAAGTATGTACGTACTTGAAAACACTTTGAAAATATTTTTCTCTCGTCGACATGCATCCTTGTCGACATGTATGTACGTACATGAAAACACTTAGAAAATATTTTCCTCTCGTCGACATGCATCCTTGTCGACATGTATGTACGTACATGGAAATACTTAGAAAATATTTTTCACTTGTCGACATGCATCATTGTCGACATGTATGTACGTACATGAAAACACTTAGAAAATATTTTCCTCTCGTCGACATGCATCCTTGTCGACATGTATGTACGTACATGAAAACACTTAGAAAGTATTTTCCTCTCGTCGACATGCATCCTTGTCGACATGTATGTACGTACATAGAGCTTGTACACTGACTGGCTTTTTACTTGTAATTTTCAGGATCCCGAGTTACGCAGACTTCTTTTCAAAGCTAGTCTTCTTGCCGTGGTTATCATGAGTAAGTCTTCTATCCCCGTTCTGCGAGTGACATTATGTCCAGATGTTGGTGACGATCCGGGTATCAACACAGTTGAGTCTCTTAAGGATACGACGAGGGATGTGAGTTACATCTTCAATTATATTGACGAAGACATGTTTGAGCTATACGCGACTTGTTGTGGACTTGATTCTGCTTTGGAGGCTATTCTTCCTTATGACGTGCTTCCGGACTCCAAGAAAGGGCAAGTTACTATTCCTCCAAGTGATCTATCCGCAATTTATACCTCGCAGATTAAGGAAGGTCTGCGCTTTCCCTATTGTCCTGACTCGGTGGACCTTTGCCGCTATTACCGGATATCACCCTTGAGCCTATCTCCTGCTGGCCTTCGTGTATGGAGATGTTTTCGAGTTTTGTTCCATAAGCAATCTTGGCACTATTCTACCACTCTTTTCCGTTGCTTCTATCAACTGATATGTCCAGACGCCACGGGGTTATGTGGGATGAAGATGCGTTGGCCGAATTTGCAAGATAAGGGTTTCGAGAAGCTTGGTCTTGGGGATGCCGAGTGGGATCACAAACAACGTCTAGCCGCCCCCGCCGATCGTTCTGGTTCTCATTGGCGACACCACTACTTCTTTATATGCGATGTCAGGACTATTTGAGATGTTGAGAGCGTGGAGAAGGCTGATCCGGCTCCTATTTTTTCTGACCTTTCCTTGGATGATAGGGAGGCGGTGAAGATCATCTTTCGATGTCAACAAGAGCGCCGTTATCGTTGTCTATTGCGTGCTTCAGATCAGGATTTGATTGATGCCGGGATTCATATACTTCCTTCTGAAGATTTGGTATGTTGATATCTTTTATAACATGTACTATGTTGCAATGTAGGTCGTTTTGATGGAAAAAGCTCGTCTTTGCAAACAGCTAATGCTCGTGACAACCTGCATGTTGGGCGTTGTGCTCGTAATGTTGCCCCCACTATTCCTGAAGGCTCTGGACATGATCGTGGCAAGGGACCGAAAGTGAGGCGTCTTCTTGTACCTTTCGGTTGACTTACTGATTTTTTTTCAAGTTTTGTTATATCCACATTGTCTTTGTTCCTTTAGGTAACTCCGTGCATGTGACTGAGCGGGTTGTTGCGGTACCTGCCACTAGTGTTCCTCCCAAGAGATTTGCCGCAGGGGCGTGTCCCTCGAGTGACCCGAAGCGTTCTAAACCGAGTGCAGCTTTTTCAGCTCCTTCTTGCGATAAAGGGAAGAGAGTTGAGAGTCGCACGATAGCGCCTTCTGCCCCCCGATCGAGGGACCGTCCCGAGGAGGAGCGCCCTTCCCGCCGAGGTATGCATTGTTTTACTTGACATACTCCTTATACTTAGTATATTTTGCTAATGTCTTCTTTGTTTTACTTTGTTCTTATTGTAGCGTTGCCACGTATTAAGCGTGATGATTTGATCCTTTCTGACGGGATTGACGTTTCCGGAGAAAACTGGTCACCTTTCTCCGCTGGTAGTCTTCATTTCCCAAAGGATTCCAAACTTAGCACTCCAGGAGTTGGTGTGTATGTGCTTCAAAGATGTGTTCCTCCCTGCGATCATGACGTCAAACCGTCTACTGATGAGGAGGCACAGGCATATGTTGAGATCGGCCTGGCTGAATTTGCGCCGGTATATTTTACTTTAACTTTTTGCCTTCTTGATATACACGTATGCTTTGTTGTTGTTGTTGATCATGATCATTCTGTTTGTTGTACTTAGGCTATTTGAAGGATGATGAACATGTCTTCCTTTGTGCTGGAGCTTGTAAGTGAGAGGAAGGCTGCTATCAAAAAGTGCAGTACAGTTTCCCGCGAGCTTGCACAGTCTGAAGAGGAAGTGCAGAATTTGAACTCCAAGGTAGCCGATATTAATGCGCGTATTGCTGCTCGCCGTGTCCATGCTGAGCAACTTGAGGCCGAGATTGCTGCTATCAAGCAGCAAATTGCGGAGAACAACAATGTTCATGATGCCGCACTTGCTTCCGTTCGTGACGAGGCACACAGAGCGGGTCTTGAGAAGGGATTGGCTGAGTATCCTAGTACCCCTGCCAATTTTGCCTCTGTCCTTGCTGCTGCTAAAGCGGATCTTGCACCCTTGGTTGATGAGTTTGTCAAAGATTACATTGGCAGAGTACATGCACTTGCCCCCGGGTTTCCATTCGACAAGCTGGGTCCTTATTCTTCTTTTGTTGTTGGCCATGTTGCGGATTTGCAACGTAAGGCAGCTGAAGCGGCTTCTATTGCCTTGACCTTTGGATATGACAATGCAGATGTTGAACTTGGTGTTGATTTTCTGGACATGTTGTCTTAGTCCTTTGGAGGTGATGATATGTTTGAGGCTTTTGCCCAAACCTTTATTTTTGTTTTTGCTTTGTATGGAACTTCGCCCTTTGGACCTGTCTTTCAATAATAAAAATCATGTGATATTTTGTTAGTAATATTTCATACCTTGAGTATCCATGTTGTCCGTATGCTTCGGACTTGGAAGATAGGATAGGTATCCTTAGATGATGAACATGATGTCAGTATGAGTGCCCCTCTTGGTTAAAACCCAAGGCATGGCAAGATGTGTATGCTAGATACATGTAGTGTTGTAAGTAGTAATGTACTTGGCGCGGGAACTTGGGACTTGGTACTCGGCACTGGCACTTGACATGTAGCAGTGTCATCTTGACGAAGCAAGACTTAAGTTTATACCGTCTCTTAGTTCCACTCTAAGGTGACGTTGTTACAAGATTCCTCTTGTTTATTTTGCTGTTTATGCGTTAAATGCTAAAGAGCAAGATAACGTTATACAAGACTCGACTTGTAAATTTGATGAGTTTTGTATAAGATTTGCTTTAAAAAGCGTATAACATGAAGCTATCCCTTTTCGGGCTTAAGTCTTCGTGGTGTATGAACTCTTAAGAGAGTATGCATACTTTGAGTATGTGGGGTTGTCGTCTATTAAGAGGATTCCCGCCACAGTGGGGTGATCAGTCCCATCATTGCATTTGCCGCATCCTGTTTTAATTCAGGGAATGACTTATGAACATGAGGATTTTCCCGAAGGACTTCACAACATGTCATTTTTTAGAAGTAAACATGAGGTTTGCATTCTTGGAAAGGATGTCGCAACATGTTACTTTTGATAGATGTGATCATGGGCATTGTCCTTTTGAGGAGGATATTGCACCATGACACTTTTTTGGAATGTTGCATGATATTGTTGAATTTGTTGAAGATGCATTTGCTGAAGTCACCAATTATAAGTTGCATGGCGTGATGATTATGAGTAGTATGCACGTTGTTTTCTACTTGATGTTAATCCAGAGTATAATGCATAATGTAGAGATGTACCTACGAAAGTAAATTGAACATCATTAGATACTTGTCGTGTTTACAATGGCTTTGCGGGAAGGCGTCTATTGACCGCTTCTTCCGAAATACTACTGATTACAAAGGCATGAACTGCACTTATATTCCTAAAGGTGCACTAAAAAAGATAGATTAAAAGTGGAAAGTCTATCTCCCTCAGATATATCTCGGCCGTTTGTTGTTCGCGACATAGCTTCCCAGAGCTCCATGCGTGATAAATTATTCAATCTCCATCCTCAAGGTTAAACAACCATTGGTACTATGCCCCCAAGTTTGGTGATATTGGCACCATTCTTAAACATCCCTGCCTAAGAAGGCGGTTTCGGGCTCAAGTGGTCTTGGAAGCTTGTTTTCCAGAAGCTTGACGTATATCTCCTCCACCTCTGTGTTCAAAGGTGTGAAGATGTTGGCATAATTCGTGCTTGAGCCTTCTGGTTTCCTTGAAGTTTGAGCTTCCCCACCTGTTTTGAGAGGTGTGTCCCATCCCAATTCACGCTCACAAGAGATCGCAGTCTCTATTTTGTCTTTTATGCACGCCATTGTCTTGGTTGTGCGCCACCCAAATTCTCTTCCAAATAGCAAAAATGTTGATGCATTCATGTTAAGGAAAAATGCATTGACGACGTCCTTCTTGCTTTCTCTCAGTGCAGTTGCATTTTGAGCGAACCATTGGAAGTAGGACATGATGGATTCCTCTTCTCCGTGGTTAACATCAAGCACACTCCGCTTAGGTGGACAAAGAATCCTGTCTAGTTCGGACCTTGGAGATGACTTTTCCTTCTTTCTTTTTTCATCGTCGTTCGAGGCGAACAGATTTCTTTTTGCACCAACTCCTATCATGGCGATTGACACCTGTTTCATTTTCCTCAGGGCATTAACATAGCACTTTCATGCAGCAGTCTGATCACCTAGCACTTCTCCAATTCCGTGCGGAGTTTGGAACTTCATTTTCTGATGAGCTGTAGATGGCACAATGTCATGTGGGTTGATCGTTGTTCTCCCCAGGATGCCGTTATATGCCCCCAGGTTGTCTACTACCACAAATGTGACATCTATATGCAATGCCTTCCACCCGTCTCCAAGGATAACTGGAAGCGTAATCATGCCCAATGGATAGGTTGCCGCTCCGGCGAAACTGACCAACGGAAACATGCTCGGCGAGAGATCAGCTTCCTTTTTTCCCATCTTTTTAAGCACCTCTATATGCAGTAGATCCGCAGCACTCCCACCATCTACCAGAATCCTTTGCACGTCAAAACCATTGATGTCCATTGTTATGACCAAAGCATCATCATGGGGATACACTATGTGTTTCTTGTTGGCGTTTGAGAACGGGATGATTATATCTTCCTTCTCCGGTTGTCGCCTCTTCCCATACTTTGGCAGAACTTGCAGCTGTGAGGCATAGACATCTCGGGCTTTAGAAACGCTATCTCCTGCTGGTGGGCCACCATGGATTACGTTGATGACACCACGCTTTGGCAACGGTGGGTTTTCATTGACTTTCTCCTTTCCCTTGTTTCCCTTTCCGGGTTGCTCTGCATGGTTCTTCTTTTGTCGTTTGTCGCCTTGGTCGACATATTGCTTGAGCTCCCCTTTAAGGATGAAGTTGTTTATGCGAAATCGCAAGCTGACGTAGCTGTTTGTTTCATGGCCGTAGACTTCATGGTTTTCACACCATTTATCTTCATGCTTTCCCAGTGGCCCCTTTCGGAAGTTCGCTGGCTCCCTCAACATATAATCTCCTTCATCTTCTTCAGGATTATGGAAAGTGGTGCATTCAAAGGAACGCACTCTGCCAGGTTCACTTCTTTTGGTTTTTGGAACTCGGGCTGATATGGCCTCTTGTGGGGCTGGAATTTTCTTGCTTGCTACGAGCCTTGCTGGGGTTTTGCTTGCTTCTCCTTAGCGCGAGCTGCACTAATTTTCGCATTATGTTGTTCTCTGAATCGGTCTAGATCCACAAATTCTTTTACTCTCGCCGCTAATTCTTCAAGCGTCTCAGCTGGGCGCCTTGCCATCTTTTTAGCCAGGGCATGTCCTCTTCGGCCTAAATTTGCAATAAAGGCGCGCACGATTTCTCCCTCAGTGATGTTTCCTTGAATGTCTGAGATGTTTTGATTGAAACGGATGTAATAATCTGCTAAAGACTCGTCGTTCTGCTGTGTCACCTCATTCAACGCATTCGGCCCTTTAAGAAGTGTGTGCTCTCCCATGTATCTTTGAATGAATTTTGCCTTTAGATATGCCCATGACGTGACGCTTCCGTATGGCAGCGAGAAGAACCAATGCGCGGCAGTTCCGACGAGAGTGTTAGCAAATGTCATGCCAACGTGATGCGGGTTGTCCGTTCGTCCTAGTAGAGACGCTTCATGTTGCTGCACATGCTCGATTGGATCTCCTTTCCCTCTATATTTTTCACCGCCAATTCTGTAGAGGGCATCTGGAACGTGACTGTGCACTAATTCATCCGAGAATGGGTGCGATGCATTTTCTTCCAGGGCATGCATTCCTTTCATCTTCGATTGCTTCATTTTCCTCTCAATCATCTCTTCTAAGGCCTTAGCCGTGAGTCCCGTGATTGGGATGTCGTTTTCTTGTGAGGGTTTCCTCCACCCCTCGTTGCCTGTGCCGGCCTGGCTTGTTGTTTTAGAGCTATCCTCCTTGTGTGGGCGTTGTGAACTGCTCACAGGAGGCTGTTTCCACCTTACTCCTTGTTGCCTCATGCCAACGCTTGGAGTGCCTGAACGTGCTGGCTCCCACCTTATCTGTTGATAGGCATCTTCAGAATCTCCTACCCCACCTGGGTGTTGCGATTTTTGCTGGTTGGCATCATATGACGCTTCTCTGGCTGGAGCAGCCTGTTCATTATCACACGAGGGTGGTGGAGGCGCAGCATATCCTTGATTCTTTAAGATCTCCCTAAGATCCAGAAGTTCTTCCAATGCCGCCATCATTGCCTGTGTGATTGTAGGCATGTTGGCTGCATTGCCTTGTTGCTGCTGTGTTGCCTCAGCTGGCATTCCTGATGGAATTTCTTGATCCACCCTTGCTTCTTGCTCTTGCGGAGGCACGTTGTTCTGATCTTCTGGCATGAACTGTGTAGGAGGGGCGTTTGCGGACGGAATGGACGAAGCTGTGGATTCTGCGTCCGGCATGTGAGAAGGTCCATGGTTGACTTCTTGTTGGTTTCATCCTGCTTACACCCGTTTTCTTTGGTCGTCTTCCTGTCATGGCTTGCAGCACAGATTTTTGTTCGAATCACTTCAGACGGCGCCAAATGTTGGGTTCGTTTCACCACTTGGGCTACTTCGGGTTTTTCCTTTCACGAACGGGCTTCTTCCTTCCCGATCGGGCTCGAGATATATGTATAAGGACGGGAACGCCGCAATCCTTAATACACAATCACCGAGCTAGACTTCGATCCTCAACCTTGGACTCTTGATATTCGGGTCCTGCACGAAGGGCAGTAACCAGCGTGGGGCGGGATGCTGGTTGGGCCCACTCCGACGCTCAAGTTAGCACTTTTAATGAGAGAAAGCCTTAGAGAGAAGTCAGAGCATTTCAAGTCCAAAAGTGAGGGAATTATCCCAAATGAGAGACCTAAGCCCCCTATTTATAGGGAACCTAAGGATCATGCCCAGTTTGGAATTACCTGATGTCGGTATGTAAGGAAAACGTATACCGTCATCAAGGCGGACTATGTATGCACCGACTTCCCGCACTTGGCAATTTAATCGGGGTAAGCGTACGAGGTAAAACGGTAATCCGGACCTACCCGGATTGTTTTAACAATCCGGGACAGGTCCGGATAGCCAAGGCGATCCGGAGGTCTGGGTTGCCTTTAGGGCAATCCAGAAGTCCTTCGGCCCGGGAATTACGCGTACCCCGGACCGTTTTTAGACTTAGGTGTCCTGTGAAAGGGTTTTGGGATATTTTACGAGGCCCGAAATGTAAATACGAACCCGAATTGGACAGATATCTAACATTAAGCTTGCTAGGAACAACAGTAGCCTGGCCAGGGACACTCGAATGATACCGTCAGCCAAGTCGACTGAATTAGTGGGTCACACACCTCGTGGTCATTCCACATCTCTTCAAAGAGAAATGGTTTTGTTCCACAGCCAAAGGGTTTTGCTCCACACTGATCATTATACTCCTGGACAACGGTAACGGCGCAGAGGTCGGACCCGACTGCAAGGTCATGGTAAACCTGAGCTTTTGAAAATTTTGTAAGCCACCCCGGGTTTGCTAAACCCCGATCAATTCTCTCTCGAACTAAAAATCCATTCCTCCTATTATTCGACCATGTGAAGATCGACCCGTGAAAATTCATATCCATATGCCTTGTTTCATTGATCATCCCATTAAAAGCGTCGATTCTATTTTGATCCTTCCGCGGCCCCCCCTAACTTATCGTTATGTTCCCTTATATCTTTGAAATCACCCACACAAAGCCAGGGTTCAGATCTCCTTCTTCCAATTCGCTATAACCTCGCCCAATTTTCCAACCCTCTGTATCAGCATGAACACATGTTAAGTACCATGTTTTCACCCGTCGCACCTTGACACAACACGACACCTGCTCATTCGATTTAATTGTGGACATTGTTGGATATACGCCCAAGCTATTGCAAACTAGACTCTACAATCGACTCATACTCGGTTATAATTCGAATATTTGATAAACAGACACCCGAGACCCAAAAATACTAAGGCCCAAAACACCCTGAGTGGCTAAATCCACTCGGGAGACTCTGAGTGGTAAAAAGCACTCAAGGATACCCGAGCAGAAGCTCCGCTCGGGATACCCGAGCTTTCCCATAGGGGTACCCACTCGGTTACCCTCTTACCTCCGGGCGAGTTCCTCTAGCCCGGACCTCAAGACTTGGACGAAATATCGTCCGAGGCACGCCTATAGAGGCCATTCTTGAGACACTTAAACTATAATAAGCTCACTCATGCTAGACCAAGGTAAAATCTATTTTATTTATGGTCAACACCAGTTTAAATCATCAAATCGCCACAACTGGACCGGAAAATCCCAGAACCGGAGCAGTTCATAAGAAACTCTATAAATAGAGCTCTCCTTCCATCATTTTAAGGTAATCTTGACCTCTCTTTAAGCCTAAGCTTTCTCTCTCTAGCCATTGCTAACTTAAGCATTAGAGTGGGCTTACCGGGATCCCCCAGTGCCCTTTTGCAGGTAAACGCGGAAAAATGCGAGGAAAGATACAAAGTGAGAGGGCTCTCGAAGAACGTGATCAAACATATTGGTGCCATTAGCTGGATTCGAATAGAAAGCAAGTATCCTACTACCTGCTCTCCATGGCAACGAGCAAGAACATGCCGGAGGGACAAGGGGGCGTGGGAAGCAAACAAGTACCTGAGGTAAGTCCCAAGTGAATACCAACATAACGCATGGAGGGGTAGGCGATAGAGAACAACCAGTCCACGAAGAGCAACACTCTTTAACCAACCCTCCCCAGAGCGAGCGGGCGCCGCAACAAACAGTTAACCAACAGCCACCCCCTCTACTACCCCCCTCAGCTCGAAATGAACAAGAGAGGCCCAACCCCCAATTCATCAATATAACTCCAGAGCTATTGGTAGCTTTTGATGATATGCTAAACATGAGGGAACTTATAGGAGCACAGATGAGACAAGAACAACCGCGGTATCGCGTGTCGCTACCAAGATCAATGGGGGGCATCAACAAGCATATACCCAGTCTTACAACAAACAAAGTCAAGAAAGGGGGTATCCTCAACAGAGGAACATTACATGGAAGGGCATGTCAAGCCACAACCAGGAAGGCAGCCAAACACATCAGCGATCGCTTTGACAAAGGAGGAAGTAGATGAGCTCATTGCAAGGAAGATAAAAGAGTCCAAGGGACGGGCGATGCACAAGCTCAGAGACGGTGCAACACATCCATTTACCCAGGAACTCCTTCATGTCATAATTCCACCGAATGTATCACCACATCCCATTCCTGATTACGAGGGGAAGAATGACCCAATACATCACATCTAGAAGCACAAGTCTTCCCTACTTGGGAGGACCGCGGAAGAAGACAACTTCGCATTTTTTGGGATCAAAATGACGTGGCCTTGAACTTCGGGAAATGGACTTCCAAGTATCACCTCGGACTTAGCTCTCTCGAACGCTAAGTTTTCCTCTAACAGGTTGTGTGGGGCGAGAACAAAAAAAAAGGGGTGGGGATGGCCCCTGATTCCACTCCGAAGCTTAAGTCAGTAATGGATTTGAGAGTAATATATGAACGTATTTAGAACTGACTGAATGTACCAAGTAAAATAGAAATAGTCCCTATTTATAGGGATAAGTTACAGACTTTATATGGCGGTTACCCTCCTTGGGGGGTTTCTCTTCAGAGTCGGTCAAGCAGGTGACAAGCAGGTCGCCACCTTATCTTTTCTTCTAGAGGAAAGTTTCCCCTGATGACGGTTGAAGCAGGTCGCCACCTGTGTTTACTTCCGGAGGAAGGTTTCCTTTGATGATAGTGACAAGCAGGTCGCCACCTGTCTTTACCTTTGAAGTAAGGTTTCTTCTGATGATAGTGACTAGCAGGTCGCCACCTGTCTTTACCTTCGAAGGAAGGTTTCTTCTGATATTAACTAGCAGGTCGCCACCTGTCTTTACCTTCAAATGAAGGTTTCTTCTGATGATAGTGACCAGCAGGTCGCCACCTGTCTTTACCTTCGAAGGAAGGTTTCTTCTGATGGAAAGCGGTCGCACTTTGGAAGTCGACTTTTTCATAAGTTGTCGTCAAAATTTCATCCCTATCTCGTTAAGACGAGTTAGAAAGGTCGACAAATCTTCTTTCCTTGTCCTTTGTACGTACTCGACTTTTGTGCTTAATGGCGAGTTTAATTAATCATAACCCAACACTTGCCCCCGAGACTTAAGTCGTCAACTTTATTTATAAAGGGGAGGCCTTGAGTCGAGTATTACCTCTGATCTTTGGCGAGATTACTCTGTTACCGATAGAACTCTTGCGCTCACAGAAGTTGAAGAGACTTTAGGTTAGGAACAAGACTTTGGCTCGGTAATTCTGACCGTTGAGAGCTCCTTGGGGAGTTGGAGAGTCACCTCGTTAGTCTATTGACAGGTGCAGAGCAACGGTCTTGTTGTCAGTGAAGGCACCAATGGATGGCTGACCTCGGGAAGGCTTCGCTGGGAAGTTACCTAAGCGACTGAGCTCTTCAGTATAAATAGGGCTTCCACTTTCACTTTTTTACCTCTGCTCTTGTTTCTTCTCTCATCCCGGCGAACAAATACAGCGCTTTTTTCACTAATCCCAATTCTCCTCGACCGTGTACTCTTGAAGAGAGGATTTTAGTTGGAGTCACCACCGCCGGCCCTTCTGGTCCTGAAAAAGAAGCTTCTTTTCTCCAGTCTCTCTCTAAAACTCCCATGGCTGGTCAAATTCCCTCAGGTAGTTCTTAAGGATTTATCCCTTCCTTTCCTTCTCCCAAAAAGAACAAATTAACTTGTCATGGCTTCATAAAATCTATGACTTTAGGCAATCTGAGCGACGCCGAGAACCCTCGATACGCCGGTCCCGTTGGGGAAAAATATCGATCTAGAGAGGGAGAGGTCCCGGTGTATCTAGGTCAGCTCGAGGCGGGACTCCGATTCCCTTTCTGTGATGATTTGAAAGAGCTCTGCGAGCATTATCGCATTCATCCTTGCCAACTGACGGAGAATGCTATCCGTTTCTAGGTGGGTTTTCGTTGCTTGTGCGACGTCTACCAATGGACGTATTCTTTACGAATTTTTCGGTGCTTTTACCAACTATGCAAGAGTCGAGAGCTCGTTTGTAGCTTCAATAGTTGATGGCCTACTGATGGCGAGTATTCTTGGGAGTCGGCCACAGAGTTGGTGACCAATCTCACGTCTTATAACTCCAACTGTAAGAATTACTTCTTCTTCTGTCGGGAAGGCGTCTCCTGGCCTTTAATTTCCTCACTTGGCTCTGATTCTGCCCCGACTCTGTAGGGGTTGACTTCGGACGAGCTTATCACTATTGGTGAAATTCACGCCATAGTTACCTCTCCCGACTTTGTTCCTTGGAAGTCTGAGGTTGAGAGTAATAATATATGAACGTATTTAGAACTGACTGAATGTACCCAAGTAAAATAGAAATAGTCCCTATTTATATGAATAAGTTACCGACTTTATATGGCGGTTACCCTCCTTGGGGGGTTTCTCTTCAGAGTCGGTCAAGCAGGTGACAAGCAGGTCGCCACCTTATCTTTTCTTCTAGAGGAAGGTTTCCCATGATGACGGTTGAAGCAGGTCACCACCTGTGTTTACTATCGGAGGAAGGTTTCCTCTTATGATAGTGACAAGCAGGTCGCCACCTGTGTTTACCTTCAAAGGAAGGTTTCTTCTAATGATAGTGACTAGCAGGTCGCCACCTGTCTTTACCTTCGAAGGAAGGTTTCTTCTGATATTAACTAGCAGGTCGCCACCTATCTTTACCTTCGAAGGAAGGTTTCTTCTGATGATAGTGACCAGCAGGTCGCCACCTGTCTTTACCTTCGAAGGAATGTTTCTTCTGATGGCAGGCGGTCGCACTTTGGAAGTCGACTTTTTCATAAGTTGCCGTCGACCTTTCATCCCTATCTCGTTAAGACGAGTTAGAAAGGTCGACGACTCTTCTTTCCTTTTCTTTTGTACGTACTCGACTTTTGTTCTTTAATGGCGAGTTTAATTAATCATAACCCAACAGCATTGTTGTTCCCTTCGACATTATCAGGAAATGCGTCCTATTGGTTCTTCGGCCTTCCTCTAGCATCGGTTGCCTCATGGGCTAAAAGGTAAATTCATCCAACAGTACTTGGGTGAAAGGAAGCTATTAAAGGGTGATTCGACTCTAGTGTGAGGAAAGGCATTGATGAGTCCCTCGCAAGCTATTACACGAGGTTCAACTAGAAAATTTCGGATATCGCAATAGAACTCTCAGAAGGAGATATTGTGTGAGCCTTCATCCGAAACTTGGGATGTCGGGGCGCATCACTAGCGGACAACGTGGAAGTGTTGCCAATCAACTCTTTGGAAGAGCTAGCTGAACGGGTAAAGGCTTACATCGACTTAGAGCGATCACGGTCAAACCGAAAGAAGAGCAATGAAACTGCAGCGTCGGATAACGGAAAAGGAGGAAAAGGAAAACCACAAAAGGCACCACAGGTACCGCGAATGCAAGGGTGGATACCCCAGGGTGGACCAATGATCAATGGTCCATCAAGACCACAAGGAATACCAAATATTGTCTTCACCCCCCTTACGAGGGAGCCATCAATCATTCTACAAGAAATTACGAGGATCAAATTGTGGTCACCTCCAGCAAAGAAACGCGAGGGAAGAATGGGGAACAACATAGAGCAATGGTGCGAGCACCACGATGCGTGGCGACATCACACAGACAATTGCCACCACTTTCAAAGAGACATAGAAAGCCATCTCCAAGAAGGGAACCTGACGAACTTCATCAAGAACGATAGGAAGCGAGAAAGAAGCCCTCCGCCAAGACCCCCTCCAAAGGGAAAAGGAAAAGAGAAGATGGAGGATCTCCCTCACCCCCCACCAAACAAAAGAGGGACGATCAACGTCATCCATGGGAGCATGGCGACAGGAGGCGAATACTCCAATTCTCGGGAAGTCTATGTCACGCAAGAAGAAGAGATGTCCAAATATGGTAAACGATCAAGGCCATAATAGGACATGAAGATAACTTTCTCAGATAAAGATTTGAAAGACGTGGTACACCCACACGATGATGCACATGTCGTAACAATGGACACTGCGGGTAATGATGTACGAAGGATACTGGTGGACGGGGGAAGTTCCACAGACATCATGCTTATCAATATAATTGAGGCAACTGGAACAACAGAGCGTGATCTCAAACTAGTAAACTTTCCTCTAGTGAGCTTCGCAAGAGAAACTACATAGCATTTAGGGGTAATCACCCTGGTGGTAACATTGGGTGAAGGATGGAAGCAACTGCAGCTAAAAGTCACATATGTGGTGGTTGAATAGTTGGGCGCATACAACGTGATACTGGGCCACACGACCATATATCCAAACTGTATCGTGCCATCGACTGTACTCCAAAAAATGAAGTTTCCTACCACCAATGGTATCAGAGAAGTGTTGGGAGACCAATATACTTCGAGAAGGTGTTATCTCAATGTCTTGAGAAGGAAAACACTGTTAGATTACGAGAGTAATCACTACAGAAACTAAGTAGCAGTAAGTTCACGATCCTCCGATCGGCGCATACCTCAACAGTAGTCCGTAGTCCCAAGATCCTCAACAGTAGTCCGTAGTCCCAAGATCCTTGTAGCAGTAAGTTCACGATCCTCCGATCGGCGCCCATAGTGGTTCTTGTTAAGGAATCCCTACGTAGTATATTCTCCACAGCAAAGCCTCAAATCAATTCTTGGCAAGGGACGAATATCTGGAGTGTTTGCTCGTAGGCAAATTGGCACACCCTTTCGTGGATGTATGGTTCGGCCGAATATGGTGTTTCTGGGGGAAGGGTTTTCTCTCAAATCACCACTTAAAGGGAATTGTGATTAACCCTAATAAAACCCCTAACTCCCCATATATATAGGAGGAGTAAAGTGGACAAAAGTCCACTTTACCCCCCACCTAGTAATTCGGCCGGCCTATGTATAAGGGAGGCCCAATATTGGGCCTCCCATGTCAATTGAGATTTGGGTCTGGCCCAATGTCCTAATGTGACACGTACCCAATTAACTTAGGTAACATATACGTATAATGGGCTTCCATTTACGACGCCCATCACCATATGCTTACAGCTCCCACTCGCCGGAATGGGAGGCTGCCTATTAATGTATTTTCGTCCAAATCTGCATCAACATTTCACTCCTTCAATCTCGTCCTTACTTCCGAATAGTTCATACGAGGTTTGTCGTGCGACCGGTGTACACGACGGGCATCGTGCTACTCATCTGTTAGGAGTGTTGTAGCACCCGCGGAACTTTGATTCCCTTTTCTCCAATCAACCTGTTAAAAACAACATTTATATGTATTGTCACGTTGTATCCTATGTCAACTGATAATTCTCCTTTTGCCTAATTTCCTCATAGGAACACTTCTCCAAGGCATCCGTACAAGTATTCACAACCTTCAACTAATATCCGGTTGGTGGCCACCTAGTGAATACAAGAGTCGGTGAATTACAGGTGAACTTGACCATCCCCATCGCTCATATCCTTAGTGAAACCCAACCGGTTTCCAAAGACGTGGTCACTGGTCCTTTTTGTTCAGCACTACGCTCGTACGCCGGGAAGCGAACATTGAGCCTGACCTTAGATGTGAGTTCCGAGTCCATGAGGATACTTTGGGTTCCTCTTCTAAGGCTCTAGGAATCAATCACACACTCGAGGTGAAGAATTTTGTGCCCATCCGAATCGCGAGGATTCTATCTAGCACAACCGAGCATGACCCCATAGTCGAACGTGGCACGCGCAGTATGAAGCACGCGTCGATAGCATACCTGAACATTTAAGTTGACATGAAAGGGATATATCAATCATGCTATCACAGATTCTCATTTGGCCTAGAATGTGGTTTAATGACGAACGAAGTTCATCACGGCGATATGCAAAACGAAGATCGTGTCGAGTAACTTCGAAACTAGATAATCATCTTGCTTAATCGTCTTGATAAAATGTAATTATTATTCATAAGAGCGGAAACATAAACAACATTTCTACGGATTCTAGGAGCAAAAAGAACATTTTCAAGTACTATGGTCCTGCCATTGTTCATAGACAACTTGCAGTTCCCTACTCCTATGACTTCAACTTGTGATTTTTCGCCAATGTATATCCTCTTAGAATCCTTTGGCAATCGTCTGAACTTGGCGAACATTCCTTTGTCGTTGGCTATGTGGTATGTCGCACCTGAGTCAAGAATCTAAGAAGGATTTGAGTCAGTTAACATGACAGTTGAGGAAACAAGAGCTTCCATTACATAACCAACGTTGCATACCTTTTCAGGATGCGATTTGCTGGACCTTGTACCTTCGCCTATTCGGCGTGGACTGGAGTTCCCACGGACTATCTCTGATTTTAGCCGGAGATTTCCTGGTTTAGGCTGTGTCAACATTTTACCGTCGACAACCTGTTGTTTCTTTCCTTTGTTCATCCTCTTCCTCTTTCCTTGCCCAGTACGTCCCGGTATTTGTTTCAGTCGAGCTTGTTCCATCTCGACGAATTTCAGTACTGATGCAAGATCTAACACAGAACCACTGGCAGTCAGTAAATCCTTGGCTGCTCTCCAAGACTTCCGGAGGGCCCCGATGATGGCTTGAATTTTATCCCATTCACCCACCTGACCTTCTTGTTCTAATGGTTTCAACATGCCAAGAAGATCATATACATTTTCAAGTACACTCTTGCTGTAGCTGTTTAAGCTCTCCTCCATCGTTAGTATAAGTGGGTGCAGGATTGCTGTCATTCCATTTCAATATCTCAGGAAGAGGGCATCCCAAATTTTCTTTGTAGCCAGAACATCCTTATACTCGTCATGGAATTCCTGAGACATCTCAGTCAGCAATATCTCCTTTGATTTCTTGTCATTTTGCTCCCACTGGAAATGGGTAAATGCTAGGTCTTTGGTTAGACCAGCATCTAGGCAGCTCATGGACTTCTGAATGTGACCTTCAGGGTCGTTATCCTCCAACAGTGCACTGACGCGCTTGATGATTATACAAAATCAGGGAGACAATAACATTTTTAGAAAGAATTGCATACATCGGATATCTATTAAGATAGAATCCGACAAATAATGATTCCTCAGTCATCTAAACCAACCGACCACCAGTAAACCAATGTAAGATGGCTGTGAAAGAGTTCACATTATCGTCGTCTTCTATCCAATAGATCAGTCTTTTAAAACGGTTTTAATCGCAAATTACTGGAACATGGATTTTTAAAACAAGCATACCCGATCTTGGCTTTCCTAAGGCCCTTTTTTAATTTTGGAAAAAATATTCCGATGAATACATTCATGCATACATAATTCTTCTATCCATGTAAATTATCATACGCCAGCAACATTCATCATACAAACCACAGTCATGCTTACGCGTCATGCGTCTATGTTCTGAGGAACTCATGCTTGCATATATAATTCTACTTCCAAGTAAATTATCAAATGCGGCTACATCCCCAACATTCTAGCACACGCGTCAAACATGAAACTTCCATATCAATCATACATATTTGGCGACTGGTTTTCGATTTAAAATAATTTTAAACATTAGGGGCTGATTTGCAATTCATGCTTATATTCAATTACGCAACATTTTAGACATGAATCCTGTGCATTTCCAACCATCACAGCATGTCTATCCTAGTGCGCAAACCATATATATAACTAGGGTTCTGCCCCCAACATGTAATATCTAGCTAGCTTGACTCAGTCATGACAACATTTCTAATCATGCATGAATATATATTGAATTAATGAACAATTTCAATTCAACCCACTAATTAATCCAGTCCCAAAAACATGTATCTCCTAGATCCATCCCCATAATCGAAACAAGGCATAAATGTTATCAACCCTTGAGCACTGTGTAGGCCTATTAAGGTTAAAAAAAAATTGGATTTTAAAACTTGACCTCCCTATTTTAAGTGACTTGAATTCGGTTTTGAAAATACGGTTCGGTTCAGTCAATTTCAGTCCGGCTCGGGTCTGGTCCAAAAAGTCTGGTTCTTTTCGATCCGGTTTTAATTTTAAAATATGGTTCGGTCCAACTCGTCCAAAAAAATGGTTCGGTTCAACACACAAAGCCGGTTCGGTTAGATCCACTTAGTTACCCCGTTCTGACCCGACCCGATTAGGTCGAACCGATTGAGAAAACCCGGTTCGGTTCAATTTGTTCCGGTTTGACATATTGGACTGGCCCAAGAATTTAAAAATATAAAGGTTGGGCCGAAATGTTTACTTGTGGCCCATGTAGGGTTTCGAAATCCATTAAAAATATTTAACTTAGCCACCAAGTAACATTAACTATATAAAATAATTTTCAATATTAAATATATATTTCAGCCATAACTATAACATATATATATTTATTGCCAAGATTCTATCTTCAAGACTTAATCAATCAACAATATATATATATATATATATATATATATATATATATATATATATATATATATATATATATATATATATATATATATATATATGTAAAAATCGGCATACATATATGAATATATATTTTATTTGTCAATATCTTAAATAGGGAACATATATCAAAAATATATTTTCTCAATCTTTTAGGTAATTAAATCTATCAATAATATATGTATCCCTATTAAATATTTAGATATATTGATAGTTATATATTTCTATATATAAATGTGAATCTATCCTAATGTTCCAAATTATAGATATAATGTTACCTAGAATAAAAATTAAAATATGGTTAACAATACACCTAAAATATTGGCTGAAAATTAAAAAAAAAAATTGGTGCCTAAGAAATTTAAAAAATTTACCTTGTAATTCACTTAGGGTTTCGGCACAAACACATTATTGGGAACAAGTGGTCAAATTTCAAGATCAAATTCTAATAAGATCTACAATCCAATGTTCGATTTTGATAAATATCACATTTTTCTTGAAGATCATGAACATCAAATTTACCAAGAACATCATGAAAATTTCGGACCTATGTTAACTCAAAAATTCGAAAATTTTAAAACTTTTTCATTTAAAATTTCGGTCCAAATGTTAAATTTTCAAGAACACCAATTTATCAAAATCACGAACTCATAACACACGCTCTGATACCACTGTTAGATTACGGGAGTAATCACTACGGAAAATAAAACCATGGTACATGCTAGTTTTCGGAATTACGCAGCGGAAGATTCGCACATACCTCAACAGTAGTCCGTAGTCCGAAGATCCTTGTAGCAGAGTGTTCACGATCCTCCGGTCGGCAATCGTAGGGGTTCTTGTTAAGGAATCCCTACGTAGTGTATTCTCCACAGCAAAGCCTCAAATCGATTCTTGGCAAGGGACGGATCTCCGGAGTGTTTGCTCGAAGGAAAATTGGAACACCCTTTCGTGGATGTATGGTTCGGCCGAATATGGTGTTTCTGTGGGAAGGGTTTTCTCTCAAATCACCACTTAAAGGGAATTGTGATTAACCCTAATAAAACCCCTAACTCCCCATATATATAGGAGGAGTAAAGTGGACAAAAGTCCACTTTACCCCCACCTAGTAATTCGGCTGGCCTATGTATAAAGGAGGCCCAATTTTGGACCTCCCATGTCAATTGAGATTTGGGTCTGGCCCAATGTCCTAATGTGACATGTACCCAATTAACTTAGGTAACTATACATATAATGGGATTCCATTTACGACGCCCATCACCATATGCTTACAAGCACATTAAGTGCAACCTGTCACGGTCATTGAGACCTCATACAAGAAGCAAAGGAAGAGACTTGTAAGGAACTGCATCCCATGCTGGGGTACGCTGGTAAGATTATTGAGCAAGGTGAAGGACCAACTAGGAAATACAATGTAGTTCGTGTTAAGGAAAATGAATAGGCAAGAGCCGGAAGGGCAAGTTGAAGCCTCGGAAGAATCCAAACAAAAGGATGATGGAAGGATGATGAGAAAGAATGCAAGGCAGGGTCACCTGTACTTAGAAGATGTCAAGAACGAGGAGGGTGAATCAATACGAAACTACTTCGCACGACTCGCTACAATGGCTGCTGATATGAAAATCACTAAGTCAGAATTTGTGCGAGCATTCTTTCGGCAGCTGAGAAAAGATAGCGAGAAATACTTCGGGGGAGACATGGGTATCACCACCATCCAACAATTCAGGGAGAAGCTCGCACAAGCAATGAAATGGGAATAAGGTCAAGTGAAGGACTCATACGCCTTTAGTAATGGAAGAGTTGTTCACTTCACACCACTCAGGTGTGAAGTTGTAGAATTATACTGGAAGGTCCTTCGAGACAACATCCCGCTACCTATAAAGACGGAGAGATCTTTCATGGGTGAGGACATTCAAGGATGGTGTTACTATCATCAAGCTTGGAGGCACAACACCAACTTGTTTTTGGTGCTCCGATTGGAGATTGAAGAAGAGATTTACGCGGGTCGTCTGCAAGACCATGCAGCGCCACAGGCTACAGGAACGAACCCACCTGAAGGGGGAACCAACCTATCATGTTTTTACATTATGCTTAACTATAGTACTGCAAGGAGATCCACGGACTCCATTTCCTTAATTGCATTTACATTCCCTTTTATGTAAATAGTCGATGAACTAATGAATCGGGTTCTTTTGAAGTAATATGAAGGAGTAAAGGAAACACACTTCTACTCCAAAAAAGAGAGATGGTGCCGTTCATTCAAATAAAGGCTTTCCCACACACAAGAAGATATGGGACGTAAGACCCACAGTGATGGGCAACACAACCATAAAAAACGGGAAATAAGACCTAATAAGGCAACCCCAACATACGAAGATATGGGATATAAGACTCACAATGATGGGCAACTCAACCATCAAAAAAGGGACATAAGACCAAATAGACAACCCTAACGTATAAATACATGGGACATAAGACCTACAATGATAGGCAACCCAACCATAAAAAAGTGGGACATAAGACCTAATAGGAAACCCTAACATATAAATATAAGGGACATAAGACCCACAATGTTGGGAAACCCAACCATAAAAAAACGGGACATAAGACCTAATAGGCAGCCCTAACATAAAAAGATATGGGAATATTAGACCTAAGAAAATGCGCAACCCAATCAAGAATTAAAAAGACGTAACAAAACGCTTTGTAACAAATGAAAGCAAAGGGATGTTAGTCCCAAAGGGCAACCCCAATATACCGAAATGGAACATAAGTCCTGAAATCAATAGGCAATCCAAAAAAGTCCTTACACCGAAAGACAACATGATATCAACAACAAAAAGTATAGCAAATATACTGCAAGTTATCCGCATATATATATCATTACGTGCAAGCAACACAATAAGTTCAATAAGCATCCATACGTCTGAATGGCAATAATGAAAGCTCAACCACAAGGACAAGTTGTTCCAAAACAAGTGGGAGCAGCAACTAAACCATATACATACATAGAATAAATCAAAGACAAATCAACCTGAGAGGGAGGATCCACCACCTCCACCACCACCATTCCCTAGGGAGATGTCATCTCTCTCATCAGAAGTTTGGGATGAGGAGGAAGACTTGTTATCACGAGCAGAGGTCGCTGCCGTCTTACCCCCGTCCTCGACACTGGACCTCTTCTCAGCAACGCTTTAACACTCACTTCCCGTGTAGCAGGATGTGCCGCATAATCGGATGCAAACATGGCATACTCGCCAAGCTGATCAAACGAGAATGCAGGATCAAGAGAGAAGATCTTCGCGACCATTCCTTCCCCAAAGGAAGATAACACATCTTCACAATGCTTCTCGGCCTTCTCCTTAAAACCCAACGACGCTAAAAATCCTTCACTCCAAGAGACTTTCCTTCCTTCACACCAAATAGCTTCCCCACCACGAAGCAAAGCTGTCTCGCATTCTCCATTCTCAGAGCGGCCAAGACATCATCATCTTCCTTCCGGGAACAACCATGGCAAGCTCCTCTCCAGAACATCAACACAACTCTGCAGGGAAATCTCAGAAACCTTCAGCGCCTCCACCTCATCACCAAAAAACTCTTCCACCTTACAGAGCTCCGCTTTGACATGCCTTAGTTCTTTACGAAGAGCTTCCCTATCATCGGCCACACTCACTAGGTGAAAGCCAAGGTTCGCAATAGCGGATATTCCCTATAAAACAAACAAAGGGGTTACACATAGAGAGAAACATACGTACAAGGAAAGAAAAAGAAATGAAAACTTACAGGAGCATATTGAGACAAGGCGCCCTTCACAATGTGATGAACCCCATCAAGATCAGAAGGTGGAAGAGCACGATCAGCAGAGGGGACAATGGTGTTCATAAGCGGAATACCCACCTCAAGGGTCGATCGAGAAGCAGACAAGTCAAACAATTGACGATCCTCAAAATAGAAAGGCGCTCGAATACTACCATTCACATCCCCTTTAATAGGCCGGACGAGATCCTCGGGGAAGATCAAAGGCAGCTTCATCATATCTAAAGAAACATGTATAAGACAAGCCACAACTAAAAAGAGTGCAAGCAAAGCCTAAATTCACATATCAGGGACGACCAACGTGAGATCCCTCTTTAGAAGATACAAACCTCAAGGGAGAGACGAGGCAGGGAGACTATAATTCATCAACATTCATAGGGGTCTCATAATCATCCCTGGGCGCCTTACCCTTATCCTTCGATACATCAGGAGGGTCATCCTCGACAGCAATCTCACTCTCTTTTTTACGAGAGGAGGATCTCGATGTAGCAATAAAGGAGGTTTTTTTTTTTCTCTCAGGAGCAGAGGCCTCCATCTCCAAATCAGACCTTCTCACCTTGGTCTTGGTGGAAATCTTCACATTATGAACCGCGAGAGGTTTGCCTGAAAAAAAAATAACAAGACAACACATGAGCAAAGTGAAGGCAAAAACAAATATAAGGAGACAATGAGCTACAAAATACCATACCAGAAGTTTCAACTCCATCCTTCACCAAAGGAGAATCTGGAACACCGGACACATTCGATTCAGCTACAAAAGGCCATGTCATTCGAGAGGAGACAGATGAAGGCTTAGAAAGCCTTGCCACCTTCAGATCACGGGGGGCAGTGTCCAATACATCCTCCGTCGTAGGTACATCCGCAATATCTAAAACAGGGTCATCCTCTTGAAATCGTGAAGCACTATATTGAAACCAACCTACGAAGCAAAGCAATAAAGATGCAAAAATTAAAAACTTAAAGTCACATGCCATGGAGAGAGGGGGAGATGTCAATCGAATGCCCGCCTCACACAATTCCTACTCCGAAAAGCGATGAACTGTCTGAAAGACCCCCGTCATATTCCCCCACATAGATAGCCTTTAAGGCCTGCCTATCTAGGACAGAGAGTTCAAAAAAGGCAGGAGGTTCATCTTATCCTCGGGGGGAAACAACAGACCAGGTGGTACCCTGATCCTCAATAAAGAAATAACGACCTTCCAAATGCCCACTACCTAAATCAAAAGGAAGTACAAAGCGAAGCTTCATATCCCAGTCATACCTACCTTGTTGAGAAAACCCCTTGTCCTTCAGCATAGGATATGAAATCACAAAAGTATAAAAGCCCGAAGGAGCAAGGTATTGGATACGGTAAAAGTATCGAAAGCAATGTTGTCAAATGCGAAAGGCGACCTGAGGCGACGAGGCCAAATATCCCCTCAAATTTGAGGCGACAACGAGGCGCTCGCCTCAATAAAAAAGGCGACATACTTGAAATAATTATAATACCTATATAAATATGATGTATAATGATGGGTTCGAGTACAGCCGCTAGGCCCTTTAACGGTGAGGAAACGGCAAATAGGCCCGGTGGGCCCTAAGCGAAGGCCAAGATGGCCCAGACAAAGGATCCCGACGAAGGGAACCCGAGGATGAGAGGTCCCGACAGAGTCGGACCTGACCAGCAAGCTGAATGCTCCCGACTAAGTGCCTCTGAGTAGGCCCCGATGATGAATCCCTGAGAACAATAGGCCCTGTCACGACGACGAGGGGCCCCGAGCGGTGACACAACGAGATAACTCTGGAGTCCCCGATGTTAGTCGGGACTCGTTATCAGAGGATAAGGCCGAGATACGCAGGGCGTGGCCAAGATACGCGGAACGTGGTTAAGATACACGGAGCGTGGCCGAGATACGCGGGGCGTGGCCGAGATAAGCGAGATCATGGCCTAGATAGGCGGGATCACACCCGAGATACGCGGGATACGGGCTAACCACCCCCAACGGTTCACCAGGTAACTGAGGTATCTCTTCACCTATAAAAAGGCAAGAGGTCACCTCAGAACACTTACGTTGAAATACCGTACTTGAGATTACTGCTTGCCAGTCCATACGAGATACTCATTTAAGCATCGGAGAGGGATTCTGGGTCACCGCCCGGTCTATCCCCTCTTGCAGGATTGCGTGGAGCGAAGGAGCTAGGATCGCCATCAAAGTCCGTACCGGAGTTCCACCGTGATCCAACATTGGCGCCGTCTGTGGGAATCAAACAAAAAGCTGATATGCCTTCTACTCGTTCAATGGCGGTTGGCAAGCAAAGAAGGCAAGGACAATCTGGTGGCTTTCGTCACCCCGCTGCAACAACTCTGAATTCACTACCGGAACAGGAGGAAAACCAGAACCATCCCGCTACTGAGCTCTCCCAGACAGGGGGGCATAATGAAGGTCCCGAAGAGATTGCCGCTCAGCACCAGGGCAATAGAGAGCAGGAGGCTCCCCCAGCTACGGACCTGACAAGAGCTGTGGCAGAAGCCATGCTCATGTTTTTGGCAGCTGTGGAGGCTCTCTTGGATCGGAGAGAGGCTGCGAAGAGGCAGGAGGAGATGCCCCCGTTGGAAGAAGCGCCCCCACCAGCAGAGGTTCGGAACGTACAGGAGGCTCCGCCCCGAGGCCAGGACAGGAGTAGGGTGTCCGTTCAGCCAGAGAGGTTCGTGGTTGATGGGCCAGGACCAGTATAGCACAGGACCATTCCCCTGAATGGTCCCATCACCCCCGATCAGGTGGTAAAAATCGTGAACATCTGCATGGGAGAACAGAAGCCGCTGGTGTCGGAGCTGAGGGATCGATCTACTCATCCCTTCGTTCCTCGACTCATAGACACCCTAGCCCCACCAGGGCTGGGTATCCCCACGATAAAGGAATACGATGGCGAAGGAGATCCGGTTCGTCATGTCCAGAAGCACCTCATGGCGGTTCTGGGAAGAGCCCCGAATGAAGACATAGTGTGTACGTTGTTCCCGAACACACTGGGGGAAAGAGCCCTGACCTGGTTCTTTAGTCTGCCCCCAGGCTGCATCACTTGCTGGGCAGATATGCACGACCGGTTCTTTCAGCAGTACTAGGGTCGTAGACTTTTGCTGAAGAGTGTGAAGTCCCTAACCCAGGTGGTACAGAGGCCCGATGAATCACTGGCACACTATTACCAGCGGTACACTGCCAGTGTGGCGGAGATTGATGAGGAGATCTCGGAGGGTGAAACCATTCGCACATTCATTCGGAACCTAACGGCCCCCTGTGGTTCCGACCTAATGCATAGCGTGGCTGAGAAAGCCGTGTGGAATATGGAGGCACTACATAAAAGGGTGAAGCGGCAAATCGATGTCCAGGAGTCGAAGATAGCCGCTGGAGAGCTGGAGCCCCCGAAGTCGAATAAAGGGAAGCAGTCGATTAAACCTTTTGACGATCGTAAGTCAAAGGGCAAACCCGAGGGCAGTCGGGATCGAGGACGCTCTGGTCGGAGGGATGATAGGCGTTCTCTAAGGAAGGACAAGCGGGAGGATCTCGACATTCCTCTCAACTGCTCCATGGCGGA
This sequence comes from Clarkia xantiana subsp. parviflora, assembly GCA_036873135.1. NCBI lineage: Eukaryota > Viridiplantae > Streptophyta > Magnoliopsida > Myrtales > Onagraceae > Clarkia > Clarkia xantiana. The sequence continues at coordinate 22,237,362 of JAPTYO010000015.1, read as the reverse complement.
GGTACTAACGGTCATGGAACGACAAGGTATCTCTAGGTACCCCCCGAAGAAGGAAGGAGAGTTTTTGGGATCCCGCACCGACCGCTACTGTCGATTCCATCGCGCGAATGGCCACGACACCAATCATTGTCGAGAGCTGAAGAAGGAGATCGAAAAGCTGATCCAGAAAGGAAAGCTCAAGGAGTTTGTCGGGGACAAGCGGTGTCGATCCCGCTCTCGGTCTCGATCGCGGTCCCGTTCTTGGTCTCGCGATCGGTCCCCAAAGAAGAAGAGAACCGACCCAGAGTCATCCGGTGCTCGTAAGGAGAGACGGGGCACTATCAATGTGATTCACGGAGGGTTTGCTGCTGGAGGTGATACTTCATCTTCCCGGGAGGTCTACGCCTCTAGAATTCCTACGGCTGTGGTGCTGGGTAAGAGGTCCCGATCCTGGACCCTGAAAGAAGAGATTGTGATCTCCTTTTCTTCGGAAGATCTCATAGGCGTGGAGACTCCGCACGATGACGCCTTGGTTGTAACCTTGGATGTAGACGGGTACGAGATGAAGCGAATTCTGATCGACGAAGGGAGCTCCTCCGATATTCTATTTATGGATGCGCTGGAGGCTATGGGAAAAACGAAGAAAGATCTGAAGGAGGCAAATTTCTCGATGGTCGGGTTCTCTGGCTCTACCTCCTATTGGCTAGGAGTAATCACCTTACCAGTGGAGTTTGGTAGTGGGTGGAAATCAGAAAGGACAAACGTGGAGTTCGTAGTAGTTGATTCTGCGGGGACGTACAACGCGATTATCGGGAGAACCACCATCAACCCCCTGATGGCAGTTGCCTCAGCAGTGCACCAGAAGATGAAGTTCCCAACCGACCATAGAGTCGGAGAAGTCAAAGGCGACCAGGTAGCTTCCCGAAAATGCTATGTTAACGCCACCCGGAGGAGGAGGCGAGAGGCCATGACTGTCCTCCAGACAGATACAGATCCTAGAGAGGAGTTTGGGCGTCCCGCCCCCGTAGAAGATCTAAAAGAAGTTGAGATCGACGGACCCCAGAGGAAGGTGAAAATCGGGTCTGCTCTGACTGAGGAGACAGCCCAAAAATTGATTGAAGTGCTGAAGGAGTTCAAGGAGCTGTTTGCCTGGTCCCCAAGCGATATGCCAGGAATCAGCCCCGATGTGATCGTACACGAGCTGAAGATAGACCCCGCAATCAAACCTATCACGCAGAAAAGGCGTCTGATGGGCACAGACAAGAAGATTGCGATCCAGCAGGAGGTGGGCAGGTTGCTCGATGCTGGGTTTATTAAAGAGCTCCGATTCCAGACTTGGGTCGCTAATCCGGTACTAGTGAAGAAGACTAATGGGAAATGGCGGATGTGTGTGGATTTCCGCGACCTGAATAAGGCTTGGCCGAAGGAATGCTACCCACTCCCGAGAATCGACCAGTTGGTGGATGCCACGTCGGGACATGAGATGTTGAGCTTCATGGATGCGTACTCGGGCTACAACCAGATCAAGATGGCCAAGGAGGATGCTCCTCACACAGCATTCTATGCAGACAGTGACATCTATCACTACGATGTCATGCCTTTCGGGTTGATCAACGCTGGGGCAACCTACCAGCGGATGGTGAATAAGCTGTTCGGAGATATGCTAGGGGAGACCATGGAGGCTTACGTGGATGATATGCTGGTAAAATCCCGACAAGCGGAGGATCATGTGCACAACTTAACCCTGGCGTTTGAGCGGATGAGGCTTCATCAGGTTCGTTTAAACCCGACGAAATGCGCCTTCGGAGTCCACTCAGGGAAATTTTTGGGCTTCATGGTGAGCCAGAGAGGAATTGAAGTGAATCCCGAGAAGCTGAGGGCGATTGAGGAGATGCAGTCCCCGATAAACCATCGGGAGGTACAAGTGCTGAATGGCCGACTGGCTGCAATGAATCGTTTCCTGTCTAAAGCCAGCGACCGATCAATGCCATTTTTCGAAGTCCTGAGGGTCAACAAGAAATTTGAGTGGACCGCCAAGTGTGAAGAGGCGTTCCAAGCACTCAAGCAGCACCTTCGCACCCTCCCGCCGTTGGCGAAACCGGTTCCAGGCGAGCCGCTTTATCTTTATTTGGCTGTTTCTGAATTCGCCATTAGCTCTGTGTTAGTAAAAATTGTAGAGGGTAATCAAGTCCCCGTCTATTATGTAAGCAAGGCGTTTGCCAAGTCTGAATTGAATTATCCTGTCGTTGAGAAGTACCTCTTTGCGCTGATTATTACTGCTCGGAAGCTAAGGCCTTATTTCCACGCACACGAGATCACTGTGCTGACGAACCAACCTTTGAAGCATTTTTTGAACCGACCGGATGCATCGGGAAGATTAGTGAAATGGGCAGTAGAGCTTAGTGAGTTTCGCATACACTTTGCTCCAAGAATGGCCATCAAGGGCCAGGCATTGGCAGATTTCATAGCAGAATCTACAGCCCCCGACCTAGAAGAAGCGGGCCCTGTAGAGGGGGCAACCATGGAGGTCCCGACAGAAGAACAACCAGAGAGGGCAGAGCAATCAGAACAGCCAAACGGGGAAAATACCTGGGAAATGTACACGGATGGCTCCTCGAGTTCAGACGGATCAGGAGCAGGCTTTTTGTTGATACCACCGGGTGAAGGTGAACAGCTCCGATACGCCTTGGCTTTAACATTCAAGGCCACAAACAACGAAGCGGAGTATGAAGCTCTTATCACGGGCCTAAAAATTGCTAAAGGCACTGGAGTTGATCACTTGAGAGTGAAATGTGACGCAGCTTTAATCGTGAATCAGGTTCAAGGACGATACGAAGCGAGGAGTCCGATAATGAAGAAGTACCTGCGCGAGGTACAAGCCCTGAAGGAGAGCTGTAAAAAGCTTCGACATCGAGGCAATCCCAAGGGAGGAAAACGTAGAGGCAGACGCCTTGAGCAAATTTGCCCTGGGGGCACCCTTGGAGGAAAATCAGAAGGTGCACTTCTTGGAGAAGGTGATCTTATCTACCACCGAACCGACACAGGTGTGTGCCATTGAGGCAAAACCGGAGGAGGAGCCCACTTGGATGACCCCGATAGTCGCATACTTGACTACGGGGACAGTCCCCGATGAAAAAGTAGCAGGCAACAGGATATGTCGGATCGCGGCTAATTATGTGATGCTGGACAATCAGCTATACAAGAAGGGCTGGTTCTCAACTCCGTACTTGAAGTGTGTGGCAGAGCACGACACCAATCGAATCCTGAAGGAGGCGCATGAAGGGGTCGCCTTGTCATGAAGGGGCCCGATCCATTATGAGGAAAGTATTGAACTTGGGTTATTATTGGCCTACGATGAGCAAGGAAGCGACATCGATGGTCCGATCCTGTGACGCGTGCCAGAGGTACGCCCCGAGTATCGTGGCTCCGGCCGCTAATCTGACATCCATCAAGAGCGCGTGGCCCTTCGCGCAGTGGGGCATCGACTTGGTGGGACCTCTTCCACAAGCACAAGGTCAATGTAAGTATTTACTTGTAGCAATCGATTATTTTTCGAAATGGATAGAGGCAAAGGCGTTGGCCAGAACGACGGGGAAACAAATCGTCAAGTTCCTCCAGACCCATATTGTGTCTAGATACGGGATTCCTAAGGTGGTGATTAGCGACAATGATCCACCATTTAACGGCTCTCGGGTGAGGGAGTATCTGGAGGAGTTGAACATCGAGCATCAGACAGCTTCCGTACGCCATGCTCAAACTAACGGCCAGGTGGAATCAGCCAACAAAATCGTGATGGATGGCCTAAAGAAGAGGGTCTTTGCCTTGAAGGGCAAATGGCTGAACGAACTGGAAAACGTGCTTTGGGCTGTTAGAACGACACCCAAACGATCAACGGGGGAGACTCCGTTTGGCCTCGTTTATGGCACGGAGGCTGTCGCCCCCGTGGAGGTAGCTGTGGCGTCCCATCGGATGAGATATTACGAGCCTCTGACGAATGATGAGATAAGACGTCTGGACTTGGACTTACTCGAAGAGAAGAGGCGGGAAGCCGATGAAGTCCAAGCTCGAATGCGTTTGGCGACGGCCAGGTACTACAATCGGCGAGTAAAGTCCCGACAGTTCTTCGTCGGGGAGCTGGTTTGGCGTCGCAACGAGTTTACCCTTTTGGATCGAATCAACAAGATGTCACCAAAATGGGAAGGACCTTATAAGGTCGTGGGGATGCCAGCTCCAAATGCGTACAAGTTGGAAGACCTCGATGGCAGAACGTTAAAGCATTCTTTTAGTGGCGAACACTTGAAGAAACACCATGCTTGATGAAAGTCGCCTTGAGTGGTGCCCGATAAAGTCGCCTTAAGTGGTGCCCGATGTAAAATCGCCTTAAGTGGTGTATGTTGTTTATCGTTTAATTCGATGTAAGCAAATTTTTATGCCATCAATAAATAAAGAGGTTGCTTCCAATCAGAGTTATTCTTAGATTTATACTAAGTATCAAAGTCGCCTTGAGTGGTGCACGAGAAAAGTCGCCTTGAGTGGTGCACTATGTAAAGTCGCCTTAAGTGGTGCACGAGATTAAGTCGCCTTGAGTGGTGCACGATGTAAAGTCGCCTTAAGTGGTGCACGAGATTAAGTCGCCTTAAGTGGTGCACGAGATTAAGTCGCCTTAAGTGGTGCACGGTTCTTAGATTTATTCTAAGTATTGGAAAGTCGTCTTAAGTGATGCATGGAATTAAGTCGTCTTAAGTGATGCATATTCTTAGATTTATTCTAAGTATTGAAAAGTCATCTTAAGTGATGCACAGAATTAAAGTCGCCTTAAGTGGTGCATGACGAAAAGTCGCCTTAAGTGGTGCATGATGGTAAGTCGCCTTAAGTGGTGCAAATTAGTAAATCGTCTTGAGTGATGTGCGCGAATGTTTTAAGTGTCGAAGTATCGACCTAAGCAAGTATACTAAAACCACTTGGAGAAGTGCATCGAAAAAATCGGAAATCGGAACTGAGAAGGTCGGATAATTGATAAGGGCTCAAAGGCCCGACGATGACAAAAGCGAAGAAAATACAAGGACTCTAAAGATAAAACGGTTAAGCTTGGTCCTTGTCGGCAACATCGGCGGGAGCTGGGTCCACAGAGTCGGTGGCAGAAGGCTCCACAGGGTTGGCCTCGGGAGGATCGACTATCGGGGCATCTGCTGCGTCTTCGGCAATTGCGGGAGTACTCCCCCCATCACTCTCCTCAGAAAGAGCAAAGTATTTCTTCGCGAAGGGGGCGAGAGAAGGAGACTTGTCAAAATTGATGGCGTCGCCATACTCCAGGTGGAGCTCCTCAACCGCATTGAAGAGAGTGTTCTCCACCCCTGCGCCAAAGAACTTATAGCATCAGCCTGGAAGTCCTCAAACCTCCGATAATCCTCCCGGCCCTTGGCCTCCGCCTCGACCAGATGCGCAGGAACCCCCGCGACTTGCTCCTCCAGAGCCTTCTTCTCGAGGACCAGCTTGTCCTCAACAGCCTGCCGCTCCTGTCGCTCCCGCCTCAGGAGTCCCTCGAAGTCCCCGACCTGCTTCTGGAGGTCCTGAACCTTTTGGTCGAGGAGGGCCTGCTCCTTGGCAAGTTTCCCCCAAGAAGACTTGGAGGCCGCAAGGTCCTCCTTAAGCTTGTCGATGACCGCCCGCTCCCGGGACTCATCATAGGCGATGAGATACCCAAAAAGACGGTTGAAGTCCCCGAGCGCCTACAATAAGAGAAAGAAAATGTTAACGGACAAACCACCAGATTTACCAGCAAAGAGGGAGAAGCGAAGTTTTACCTCTATCCGACGCAGGGACATCTCTCGGACGTCCCGATGCATAGCCGTCCGATTCAGGGAAATCGGGTACCGCATGGTGGGAAGGATCGAGCCCGCCAGCAGATGCAAAGCCAGGTCCTCATGCTGGTCCCCTTGTCGGAGCTGGACTCCTTGCAGTGTTTGGATTGGAGTCCAGGGAGCATTCACTTGAGCAGGATCGAAGGCCCTGTAGAAACTCCCATCGAGAGGGACAGGAGGAGGAGCACGAATCGTGGAGGGGCACGCCTCCGGCTCGACCCGGGCGGGGGAAGGAGTGAAGTTGTGGATGGGCGACGGCTGTCGCGGCTGTGGAGAAGACGAATGGGGCAGCCCCTGAGAGGTTGGTTTCAAGGGGGACTGCCCCGTCCTCCGACGACGACGAAGGGAGCCACCCTCATCAGTCTCCTCGCAGGAGTCCAAGCTTTCCACCCGACGAAACTGTTCGCCGGTCGGGGTCTTCTCCCCAGTTGAGGGAGGCGCCCCTGTTGAAGACGGTGCACCCGCGGAAGCTTCAGCACCCGATGGAGCCCCTGAGCGACCTGCACCTAGAGGACGAGAGGCTTCAGAAATGTAATCAGGGAGTTCATCAGGATTCTTACACCTAACAATACGTCGGGAGACATATTGATCCTTCCCGTGGTAGTGGTAGTAGCCCGCCTTCAGGACACGAGGAGTTTCGCCTCGAAGGATTCGTCTGACGTCAGCAATACAGGCCTCCTTGGTAGAAGGAATCAAATCCTTCGGGACCATCCTCCTATACGATTTAATAGCGAGTCGGAGCTTTTTATCTTCTTCAGCATTCTGGACGTCGAAGAGTTGGTCCAGCTCCACGCGCTTCCGCTTAGGTAGCTCCGCAGAAGGAGACCCCGACGGAGCAGCAGCCTTCTTGGCGGACTTCCTCTTCCGCGAGGGGCGGACGGCATCAGTCTCCCCCTGCTTAAGGAACAGATCGGTCAGCACAGATACCCTCTTGGCTGCAAACAGTAAACGAAAAAAGAGTTAGAAGTTTACCCAAGGAACCACATTGGAAGGGCCGTCGAAAAGCTGCCCCCCAGAGATTATATCGAGGAGTCGGATCCCGGCGTTCACCAGGTCCCGCTCCACGAGGGAATTGGCGTCGAGGGGAGTGTAGGACTCCCCCCATCGGTAGAGCTGGATGAGTTGAAGAGTTTGGAAATCTTCGTCGGTATAGGTGTGGAAGGCAGGCAGAGAATCTGCTTCCACCTCCCATCGGGGCCATGGGATCGAAGAGTGTTGAATGAAGAAGTAACTCCTTTTCCAGCCACTGTTGTCGGACCCCGTATCAATCAGGAGTCCCCGACCCTTGACCACCTTCCAGGTGTCATTGGTCCAGTTACACCGTCCCAGTTGTGCCTTGTTCCACTTCGGCATTCGGGGGTAGAAGGCGCAAACCCCCGCCTCCTTACACTTCATCCCATAAAAGGTCCTGAAGAGTTTGAGGCTGTATACCCACCGCTGTCGGAAGCAGAGGACCTGGAAAGCATTCCACAGGCGAATGGCGTGTGGAGAGAAGGTGGTCGGATGAGTTTTGTAATGCTGGCACATCTCGACCAGATTACCTCAGAAGGGGAATCTGATCCCCGCTGATAATTGCCCCGTAGAGACAAATACCTCCCCTTTTCGGGGACGAGTAACCTCAAGGTTACCCGAGGGGCGAGGCCAGGGATACGGGAAACGAGGTTCCCAAGTAGAAGTGATGCACCCCTCTCGGAGAGCTGCATCATAAGCAGTGTTGGAGATTTCATTCAGGGCATAATCAAAGTTGAAGGGCTTTCTCCCCTCAGAGCTGGATCCGTTGTCTGAAAAGTAGCAATGGCAAGGAAGGCACAATGGGATTTTCGGAAAGCTGTAAACAAGGAAGACATGAACGAACAATAGAGAAGAGACCCTTACCAGACATGGCGATTGGAGGTTGAAGGAATGAACTTGGCGTTGCCGAAAAGATGACCGGAGAAACTCTGAGATCTTCGGAATCGCAGGGCTTGAATTCGCAGAGAAGTTGCAGAGAGCTTTTGAGAATTCGGAAACGGTAAAAGTGAAACTGTGCCCATGGCTAGGGTTTTATAGGCGAAGAGGATAGTTGAAGGGACACTTCGATCCGAGTCGTCGAAGTTGAAGAGTTTTAATCTGAACCGTTGAGAGGGAACGTGCAGAAGGGTAACGGGCGTAATGATGAAACAGCCTGAAAAGCACTTTTCAGAAAAAAAAAAAAAAAAACAGGCGCGAAAAATCAGGCACGAGTGCAGAAGGCGTCACTTCACTAGCTGCTGCATTTAATGAACTGGGGAATCGAAAAGTCCCCTCATAATTTGGCAGTTATCCACAAAGCATCGAGGAAACGTGAAGGAGAAGACTAGTATTGAGTGACTGTGCCAAGGGAAAGATCCCGATTCCAATATCGGGAGGTCGGGAGTTGAAAGACACGACGCACTAAAAGTCCCTCATGTCTTGGGGGCAAATGATGGGTTCGAGTACAGCCGTTAGGCCCTTTAACGGTGAGGAAACGGCAAATAGGCCCGGTGGGCCCTAAGCGAAGGCCAAGATGGCCCAGACAAAGGATCCCGACGAAGGGAACCCGAGGATGAGAGGTCCCGACAGTTTCGGAACTGACCAGCAAGCTGAATGCTCCCGACTAAGTGCCTCTGAGTAGACCTCGATGATGAATCCATGAGAACAATAGGCCCTGTCACGACGACGAGGGGCCCCGAGCGGTGACACAACGAGATAACTCTGGAGTCCCCGATGTTAGTCGGGACTCGTTATCAGAGGATAAGGCCGAGATACGCGGGGCGTGGCCAAGATACGCGGAACGTGGTTAAGATACACGGAGCGTGGCCGAGATACGCGGGGCGTGGCCGAGATAAGCGAGATCATGGCCTAGATAGGCGGGATCACACCCGAGATACGCGGGATACGGGCTAACCACCCCCAACGGTTCACCAGGTAACTGAGGTATCTCTTCACCTATAAAAAGGCAAGAGGTCACCTCAGAACACTTACGTTGAAATACCGTACTTGAGATTACTGCTTGCCAGTCCATACGAGATACTCATTTAAGCATCGGAGAGGGATTCTGGGTCACCGGCCGGTCTATCCCCTCTTGCAGGATTGCGTGGAACGAAGGAGCTAGGATCGCCATCAAAGTCCGTACCGGAGTTCCACCGTGATCCAACATATAATACTTAAGAAAAATTAGAATTACTTATATTTTATATGTTTGTTCTTTATGCAAAAGTGTTAAGCCCTAAAAACTAATAGCCTAGCCCATTATAAATGAAATAGCAAGTTTGAGGACTATGTAAATTAGTATTATAACCCTAGGGACCTTTTTCTGTAATTTTTAAAAAGATCTAGGGACAAAACCCTAGTTGCTTTAAGTTATAAGTCAGCCTAGCAGCCTCCCTTGTATTTTCAAAAGGAAAAACCCTAATATGCTACTCTCCTTCTTCTTCCTTGGCTGCCCTAGTGTTCCTCCGCCCCTGCTATTCAAATTTCTGGTAAGTTTCTTCTCTTTTAACTCTCCCTCGCCTCAGCCATGCGCCTCATCGCCTCGGAAAAAGGCGCAGAGAGGCGCGCGCCTCAACTCGCCTGAATGAAGGCCTCCGCCTCAGATATGTCTGAGGCGGGGAGCCTGATTCTCGCCTCGCCTCGTCGCCTAGGCGAGCGCCTTTAATAACACTGATCGAAAGATAACCAAAGAGTGAGCCCAACATTTCCGGTGGCATAGCAATCTAAACCCAACCCAAGCACGAATAGCAGAGGGGGCAAACCGAACAAGAGAAATATGATAATATACACAAAGCTCCCTGAGCACGACACAACAGGGGAAGCGTAACCCTGCCCGGACATGCTGAGATATACGGCTACCATCCCTTCCGAAGGAAAGGTAATGGTGCCATGTTTGCTACATTGAGGCAGGGAAAAAGGATAGGAAGGCTTGTCTAAGCTACAGAGTCCCTATATCAACATATAAATCAAATTCCTTCTACGTCAGCTGATTCTCAGAAAAGACCTTTTGCAGGGGAAAAGTCCGAAGAAGGAAAGCAACCTTGTCGTCAGAAACTGACTCCAAGTCCGAAGCCGACTCTGACTCTGTATCAGAATCGTCCGAAACATAATCCGGACTCAAGTCGGGTTCAGGAAAGCGATTGTTGATAAAATGAGCATCAGATTCGTCAATGCTAGACAAAATCCTATATAAAGAACCACCATGAGGAGCTTTAGAGGAAGAGGGCTTGCTCATGATGATAAAGTGAAGCTAACGAAAAAGAGGAAAAACACCACCTATCATTAATCTGCAACACCTAGAGAACTCAAAGAAACCGCATGTCAACATTAGGAAGGAAAGAGCAATAATTCATTAGAGACCACCAACCATGAAGGGCATAAGGATAGATAATCCATATCATACAGTATCAAGCAAACCATTAAGAGCAACCTATCCAAAAGTACATCCCAAAATGCATGAAGATCAAATGATTACTACGGGGGAAAGGACACATGCATGGGTGATAAATGCTCACTAAGGGAGGGGCTATGATGCATATGCAAATATCACAAATTCTCACTAGGGGGGGGCAAAAAAAAAAAACCAATGCTACCCAATGTAGCCAATTAATAAATCGAACACCTACATCAAGCTATGTATCAACTATAAAAAGCATGAGATAGCCTAGGCAAAGCACCAAGGCACCAAGACGTCAAGCAATTATCAACTCCTAAGGGAACAATACCAACATCAAGTTGGAGAAATCGAATACTTACATCAAGGAGACTCCAAGCTCAATGATGGAGGTAACCTTCTATATCACGATTAACAATGCAAATGAAGCAATTCAATTATCTATGGCAAGCTTTAGCTTTTATAGCAAGCAAAAAGGGGAATAAACACATATAAATGATCCAAAAGATTGAACCTTTGAAGAAATTGGACCCAATCGATCAAAAACCAGGCCACCGGACCGAAATCAAACCAAACCGGAGTCAGACTAGTGTGCCTAGCTGCTGCCCACCGACGATGACGTCGCGCCTCCGCTTGCCAGAGCTCCTTGCCCTGCCCGGGTCGCCACGACCAGCTTGGCAGCTCCGCCTGAAGATCAGCCGCGCACCCTCAGCCCGTCTCGCCGCAGCCAGCAACCCCACCTCGCTCCGCCCGCCGTGGCCGTCGCCCGCCTCGGCTTCTCATGCTCCGGTCGATGAGAATGGCCCGCCCAAGCTACCCAAACCCAACCTAAGCCAAAATCAAACTAAGTTAAGTTCCATCTAAGAAATGGTGACTTGATTGAGTACCAAAAATTGAAAATGAAGGAGAAGGAGAAAACCTAGGTCTAAAAAGGAGAAGTGCTCTTGAAAATGGAGGGTGGAGGCAAATAATGGAGGAGAAGACAATAACACCTATTTTATAGAGGTGTGTTAAGGGTTTTCCAAAAAACCCAATAAAATGGAAACACAAATAAAATGACACGGTCCAAAAGGCTAAGTAAAACGGGACTAAGGCCCATAATTCTTACCCTCAACCACTTATGATATCTACGAATTGATGGATATACGCCCAATTTGAACCCGTTGACTTCCGAATCGTTGTGTTTTTATCATCCCATTATTGATTGTAAATCGAAACTTCAACCCGAACACTTCGCGAGAACACCAACGGCACGGACGAGGCCGAAGCGCTCGTCCGGCCGAGTCAAACTCACCTAGGTGAGGTTGGGTGGTCACACCCGACCTCCCCTAAGGGAGATCGGGTCAGCCAACCCGATCTCCCCTAGGGGAGATCGGGTGGACCAACCCGACCTCTCCTAGGAGAGATCGGGTTGGCCAACCCGATCTCTCCTAGGAGAGATCGGGTCGGCCAACCCGATCTCTCCTAGGAGGGATGGGGTTGGCCAACCCCATCCTCCCTAGGAGGGGTTGGGTGCCCTCACCCAACCCTTACCCTCGGGGGTCGGATTTCCCTTCCCCCCAAGGGCCCCGGCACCATTTTTGGACTCCCATACTCGGTTTACTCCGCCTACCTTCTCCGTATCCTAAAGTCTTAATTATGCGTTTAAAGGTTAATTAACTGTGTTTTAGGGTTAACGATGTCATTAAGCCACCTTAATGACACCGTTGCCTATAAATACCCCACATCCACTATTCATTTAGACATCTTGGCAATTTGGATAATTTTGCTCTGACATCTCTCTAGCTTTATCTCTCTAAAAACGATACTGACTTAGGCATCGGAGAGGGTTCATCAGGCACCACCCCCCTCTGTGCCTGGTACTGCCCCTTCTGCAGGGCGAAAGGAGAAGAGAAGCTAAGGAAGGAAGGAAGGACGCAAGCTAAGAACAGTGCAACCCGAGAGTATCGGATCACCCACATCTTCAGTGAGGAACGAGATTTGAGCCGACCACCCGTTGACCCTGATCTCGGAACCTAACACGAATGAATATATAAATTTGCTTAAATTAACAATAGCATCTTCTGTATATAACTCCTTTAAGCATGGGGCAATGAAAAATAAGACGTTCCTCGAGCACTTACTGAAGGCCGGAACTGTCAGAAATGTACATTTCATAACTCGCTTGGGCGATACTCCACAAAAATAGAGTCAAATAAAGGTTAAACCATCTCTTGACTCGGGGGCAAGTGTTGGATATACGCCCAAGCTATTGCAAGCTAGACTCTACAATCAAGCCATACTCGGTTATAATTCGAAATTTTGATAAAAGGACACCCGAGACCCAAAAATACTAAGGCCCCGAGTGGCGAAATCCACTCGGGAGATACCCGAGCGGCCCATGGGGTACCCACTCGGGGACCCCCCCCCCCTTGACATCTCTCTAAGTCTAAGCTTTCTCTCTCTAGTCAATACTAAAGTATCAGAGTGGGTTTACCAGGAGCCCCGGTGCCCTTTTGCAAGTAAACGTGGAGAAATGTGAGTATAGATCCAAAGCGAGTGGGGTCTCGAAGAACATTATCAAACAGACGTGTTGGTTTTTAAAATTTCAATCATATCTGTGTATATGAAGTGTTTAACTCGTAGGTTGGGGTTGACAAACAAATTCTGCAATTTAAGTTGGTGTAATATTCCAAGATAAATTGAAGATCGTTATTTTTATTTGGTTACTATGTAGTTTTACTTTTAGGAGTAAGATCGTAGTATGTGTATATTGGAAGTAAGAAAGTCAGAAGAACTAACATGCGGTGAATGATTAGATAATAATACTTTATGGTAGTGACAACATGAGTATATCATTCTGGTGAAATCATGGATGGCAAGTACGAGACCCTCTAAATTCGCGAGAATTCAGGATAATTGCCACCAACTTGGATATATTATCTGCGGGGAAATTTGCCAACCACGAGGCAGCTACACCAACCACTTTCAGTTGCTCTATGTGTAAGGTTTAGCTGAAAATAACTGCATATATATAACTCACAAAGGGGTCGTTTATTTTTTATCCCATCTTTTTCAGTACAAGAGAAGACAGATATTTAAGAAAAGAGATCTATCTTATAGTTGAATATGCATGCATTTATTTGATTACATATATGATCAGCTGCTCTCTAGCTCTTACGTATTATTTTGAGTTAACGGGTCTTTTGGTCCATGATGTTTGACAACTTTTGGGTTTTGGTCAATGATGTTTTTTTTTACCTAGTTTTAGTACCATATGTTTGCAGATTTTTTCTAGTTTTGGTCCAACCGTTACATTCCGTCCATTTTTTAACATATACAAGTCACGTGATCCACCATAAACTTTCAATTTTGTTCAATTTAGTCCCTTTAATACTTTTCTAACCTTTTTTTTGTTCAATTTAGTCCCGAAGTTTTAAAAATTCATTTGGACCTATTGTCCAATTGGGGTCAATTTTGAAACTTTGGGACTAAATTGACAAAAAAAAAGGTTAAGAAAGTATTAGAGGGACTAAATTTAAAGTTTAGAGTGGATCACGTGACTTGAACATGTCAAAAAATGGACAGAATGTAACGGTTAGACCAAAACTAAAAAAAATCTGCAAACATATGGTACCAAAACTAGGTAAAAAAAAACATCATTGACCAAAACCCAAAAGTTGTCAAACATCATGGACCAAAAAACCTGTTAACCCTATTATTTTAGTGGGATGATACTCTCTCTCTCTACATGTATATATAGTAAGTAGAGTTGTAATAGGTGATAACAATGCTGCAGCTGAGTTATGCCCATATATACCAAGAATTAGGCACTCATCTATTGATTGGTATGATTTAACATCTTATTATCCCAAGCAAGCAAGGAAGCAGCTAGACTTATTATTTCAATCCAACTTCCATGCCACTTACATGTTTTAGAAGAAGTAATAGTATTGTTGTTTCCTGCAGCAACCCATAGCCGATCAAAACTCCAAATATGTGATGTCTTAATCAATAATTAATTAATTACCAAATATTATATTATACATACATACATTAATAATAAAAGCAGCTGTAAGGGAACAAATACATACTTACTACAGCTTCTATGAGTGAATATATATATATGTTTCCATAATAAATCTAATGATGGATCCTATAGGCTGCTATATATAATTAACACCACTTACCAAACAGTAGGGCAGGGCAGGGCGGGGCAGCATCACAAGAACATGTTGCACTGCAGCAAATTCAGCATCATTGCACCAGCTCCTTCCCTGCAGTTTACTAATTCAATTATTATCTACAGGCTAGCTAGATATCCATTTTATTTTTAGACTAGTAATAACTAATATGAGGAAGAGAAAAAGACAGACAGCCAGCCTTTACCTTGCGCTACTGTCCTGATCTTCCTCTCCTCGCTTTCTCTTCCGGCCGGTGTGTTGGGGCTTGCCGGCCACAATCGCTGCCATCTGCAATTGAGTCTGCGCCATCATCCGTGTCACTTCCGCCTCCAATTCTGCTCGCCCTTTCTCCGCTTTCAGTCTCGACGCTTCCCTTGCCTTGGCCATCTCCGTCTCCGCCTCCTCTATCCTCACCATCGACTCCGAGAATAGCCGCAGACTTGCCGCCAATCCGGCCACCTTAGTCTTCGACGACTCCGCTGATGTGGACGACCACCCGGAAACGCTCGAGTCTTCGTCTGCTGGATACTTCTCTGTGGGATTCGCCATTATTGATTTTATTTTATTAATTAAAGTCTGACTGATGAAGTTGAGGATTTGTAGATCCAGAAGCAAGAGTTGTTTGTCTCGGTTGGCATTTCTGTGTCACCGCCCACTAATAAAGTACACCCAAATGCTTTTTTTTTTTTTTTTTTTTTTGTTAAAGGTACTTTTCATACCACATGTTTAGCCGAATGTGGCTTTTAGTACCGGATGTTTGGTTTTGTATAATTTTGGTACCAAACGTTTGAAAAAATGTAGTTTTTGGTACTTCCGTTAGTTGGCCGTTAGTTTTTTCCGTTAAGTGACATGTGCAAGTCACGTGACCGACCCTAAACTTTCAATTTTGTTCAATTTAGTCCCTCAAATATATTTATAACTTTAATTTGTTTAATATAGTCCCAAAACTTCAAAATCAAATCCAATTGAATCATCGAACCCAATTGACCTAGCCGGACCTAGCCTAGGGCTAGGTCCGAACCTGGGTTGGGGTCACCGGGCCCAGCCGACCCTGACCCAGGGTCGGACCTAGCCCTAGGCTAGGTCCGGCTAGGTCAATTGGGACCTAGCCCAAATTCGACCCAAATTGGGCTAGGTCCCAATTAACCTAGCCGGACCTAGCCTAGGGCTAGGTCCGACCCTGGGTCAGGGTCGGCTGGGCCCGGCGACCCCAACCCAGGTTCGGACCTAGCCCTAGGCTAGGTCTGGCTAGGTCAATTGGGTTTGATGATTCAATTGGAATTGATTTTTGAAGTTTTGGGACTAAATTAAACAAATTAAAAGTTATAAATATATTTGAGGGACTAAATTGAACAAAATCGAAAGTTTAGGGTCGGTCACGTGACTTGCACATGTCACTTAACGGAAAAAAACTAACGGCCAACTAACGGATGTACCAAAAGCCACATTTTTTCAAACGTTTGGTACCAAAAGTATACAAAACCAAACATCCGGTACTAAAAGCCACATTCGGCCAAACATGTGGTATGAGAAGTACCTTTAACCCTTTTTTTTTCTTTATAAACCAAGAATATATTGAAATCAAGCATTACAAAAGGTGTAGATGGTGAGGAAAAGGACTCACCCAGTGTTTGAAAACAAAGCAATATTGGTGGTGTCTGACTATGAAAATAAAAGAATAAAAAAAATATATAGCCAGCACCTTATCTTTAACGGGTGTGCGAAATTAAAAAAAAAAAACATAATAAAAAACTTAGGGTGCATTTGGATTAATATATATTTATGAGACTATATTATATTTTAATACGATAAAATTTAAAAAAAAATATATATATATTTTGACAACAACTAATTTCCTAAGAAATATTGTAGTTAATATTATAGTCATTTATGAATTCTAAAAACTATATATATTAAAACTCAATACGCATAACTATTAAAATTGTATTAATTAAAGCATTTTAAATTGTTCTATAATATTTTTATAAAAAAAATGTCACGAAAAATACTTTACTCATTTTATACGAACATCACGTACATTGTTATTTATTATAATAATAAGTTATAAATAAGATAAAATAAATAAATAAAATAATGATAATATCATAATAAACCATAATTATAATACAAAACATGTCATCTATTTAATAAACAATAATAAAATAATAACACTCAGTAATGTTGGACGTAATCTCAAATTACATTCGCTTTTGGATGTAATCTCACTACGCTGAATGTAGTTTGAACGTAATTTCATATTACAATGTACATTACGTCTTTTGACAAACCAAACAACGTAATGTGGGACGTAATGTGAGATTACATCCCACGTTACATCAACATTACACTTTTTGGCAAACCGAAAGATGTAATGTGAGCTATGTAATGTAATATGCATCCAATCTGAGATTACCACGGATTGGTCAAAACCCACGAAAACCTGTTGACTACCCCTCTCGATGTAATATGACAGTACATCCGCTTTTGGATGTAATATGAGATTACGTCCAAATTACGGAGTATTTATTATTTTATTATTATTTATTATATTTGTTATTCTTTCTTCCACCTTCTTATTTATTTATTTATCTCCACTAATTCTTTTTATTCTTTTTTTTTTTATTACCATAATTTTTTTTTGTAGATATAGATTTAAAAAAATTAGTTTTTTTTTACCATTAATAAAGAAAAAAGTTTAATAAATAAGAAAAAAGAAGTATATAACTTCTACTATATATTGATCTAAACTCTAATATCACCACGGTCAAAAGTTGCATCTCCACCACAATTAAGAGTTGCGACTAAGTAATGGTTTTAATCTTAATTTACAATAATAATCCATCTTTCTACTTCATTATTCAATGAAGTCATGTTAGATTTATCTTTGTTTCAATTCATACTCACTTATTATTAAAGAAAAAATGTGTAAAATATGAGTACAAAATGAAATTCTTAGGCGTAATTTTTTTTTATGGAACTTGTTATTTCATAAAATTGTATAATAGGTTTTAAGTTAGAATTCTAATAGCAAGTAAGAAAGAAAATTAGCTCTAATATTTCAAATTTTTCATATTAAGATATAACATAATTTCAAATAGATTACCATTATAATAATAAGTAAATCACATTACAATGTACATTACAAATCATACTAAACACTGTAATCTGGCATTACACTACACATTACAGCATAACCAAACACTGTAATTTAACATTACATTGTATATTACATTGTTGATTACGAACCAACTCGTTGGGTCAGAACATTACAAGTAATCTCACATTTCAAGTCATCTCACATTACGTCCATCCAAACGCCCCCTTAGGGTTAATTGCAAAATTCTCCTCCCCTTCGATTCATAATATTATAGTATAACCATTCATATCACAATAATAATTGAGTTGTAATATTGAATGTAATAGGGTTAGTGGTGCTTTTGGGACAGCATGTTTAACATAATGTTACTTTTAGTACAAATTGTATTTTTTGTATATACTTGTGTACATACGTTTTGACAGTTTATGGGCAAGAAACCCTAATTTCAGAGGAATTGTATCGACACAAGCACTTGGGGTCATAAGGAATGTTCATTCATTTGGATTCCCTCACTCTTAAATTATACAACCCAAAACAATCTAAGCGAATAAACAAAACCCCTGAACAACACTAACAATAAACATAATGTTGGATCCTGGATTTGCCGATGGGGTTTTCACGGTGTCTCCGAGCTCCTTAGTCTTCGAATTCGGAGCATGCACCTGCAAAATGGGACAATGTCAGGGCGAACCCCGACGATCCCTCTCCGACGGTCAAATTAGTTACCGTTTATATAAAGAGAGATCAGTATCGTAAATAATTTATCAAATGTTAATAAGAGGATTCTTTATATAAAATAACATAATAACTATTATGGTATATAGCCATTTATTGACGATGGGCGTTATGGTAACATAATATTTATGTAATTACTGTTATGGTAATTGAATATTAATAGCTGATTGACCGTTATGGCATCAGACTATTTATAGTTAATACCTATTATGGTATCTAATAAATATGTTTATATCAATATCCATCATTTTCCCCCAATGCTGATTGAGGCTTTGTCTGCATTAGGCTCTGAGTTAAATGAACCTGCATCCATTACAAAATCATTCATATTACAATATATTACTCTCTTGGAACATGATCGCTCTTTGTACGATCGACTATGGATGGCCGTTTGTCTAACGACCCTATATTACTCTCTTGGAGATTTTATGGCCGATCGTCTCTTTGTACGATCGACTATGGAGGGTGGTTTGTCTACTGACCCTTATATTACTCTCTTGGAGCTTTTATGGACGGTCGTCTCTTTGTACGATCGACTATGGATGGCGGTTTGTCTACTGACCCTTATATTACTCTATTGGAGTTTTTATGGACGATCATCACTTTGTACGATCGACTATGGAGGGCGGTTTGTCTACCAACCCTTTATTTTACTCACTTGGAGTATTTATGGACGATCGTCTCTTTGTATGATCGACTATGGAGGGTGGTTTGTCTACCGACCCTTTATTTTACTCACTTTGAGTTTTTATGGACGATCGTCTCTTTGTACGATCGAGTATGGAGGGTGGTCTGTCTACCGACCCTTTATTTTACTCACTTGGAGTGTTTATGGACGATCGGCTCTTTGTACGATCGACTATGGAGGGTGGTCTGTCTACCGACCCTTTATTTTACTCACTTGGAGTGGACGATCGTCTCTTTGTACGATCGACTATGGAGGGTGGTTTGTCTACAGACCCTTTATTTTACTCACTTGGAGTGGACGATCGTCTCTTTGTACGATCGACCATGGAGGGAGGTTTGTCCACCGACCATTTATTTTACTCACTCAGAGTGTTTATGGACGATCATCTCTATGTACGATCGACTATGGAGGGTGGTTTGTCTACCGATCCTTTATTTTACTCATTTGGAGTGTTTATGGACGATCATCTCTTTGTACGATCGAATATGGAGGGTGGTCTGTCTACCAACCCTTGTATCACTCTCGTGGAGCTTTTATAGACGATCGTCTCTTTGTACGATCGACTATGGAGGACGGTTCATCTACCGACCTTTATATTACTCTCTTGGAGTAGTTTGGGGGTGACCACCTATTTGGACGAACACCTATGAAGGGTGGTTTGTCCACCAACCCGTTCATGTGAAATATTACTCTATTGGAGTAGTTTAGGGATGACCGCCTCTTTGGACGGACACCTATGAAAGGTGGTTTTCCCACCAACCCATTCATGTAAAATATTACTCTCTTGGAGTAGTTTAGGGATGACCGCCTCTTTGGACGGACACCTTTGCATGAAGGATGGTTTGTTCACCAATCATTTCATGTGAGGTATTACTCTCTTGGAGTAGTTAAGGGATGACCGCATCTTTGGACGGACACCTATGAAATGTGGTTTGCCCACCAACCCATTCATGTAAAATATTACTCTCTTGGAGTAGTTTAGGGATGACCGCCTCTTTGGACGGACACCTTTGCATGAAGTATGGTTTGTTCACCAATCCTTTCATGTGAGGTATTACTCTCTTTAGAGTAGTTTAGGTATGACCGCCTCTTTGGACGGACACATTTGCATGAAGGATGGTTTGTTCACCAATCATTTCATATGAGGTATTACTCTCTTTGGAGTAGTTTAGGGATGACCGCCTCTTTGGATGGACACGTTTGCATGAAGGACGTTTGTATCTCCGTCGCCCGATGATCCTTTAGATATATGTAAGTATAGTAACCAACTTGGAGATTCCTAGAAATAATAGTCATTTTGCGACTCATGGAAATGATAGCCATTTTGAAAGTCGTGGACATGATAGCCACTTTTGAGGTCTGTGGTTGTAAATATAATATGCCTTCACGCCTGATCGAATGACCACGGTTTTAAGAGTGATATACCTACACACCTGACCGGGGAATCGTAATATAATATGGAAATAATATGGCGATAAGCCTGATCATTGGATCATGGTTGTAGGAGTGATATACATACGCACCTTCGTAATATGCGGCTTGAATGATATACCTACAAGCCTACTCGTCTGATGTCGCAATAGGAACAGTCAGGGCGGTGTTGGATCACGGGCGAAGTTCCGTTATGTTCTTGACGGAAAGACTTGAACTCCTGGGCTCCGCGTAATACTGCAAAAGGGGATGACCTGGGTGGTGACCCAGAATCCCTCTCCGATGCCTAAATGAGTATGTGATCAATGAGGTAGTAAGCAGTAGTCTAAGTTCGTCTTAGAGAATGTGTTTTCTGAGGTAACTTCCTCGTTTATATAGGAGGGGAAGTTACCCAGTTACCTGTGACCATGCCTGGCCGTTTTACTCATGATTCCGCATATCTCGTTCGGGATTCCGTATATCTCGCCCCACGCTCCGCGTATCTCGCCCATACTCCGCGTATCTCGGGCACGCCCTGCGTATCTCGGGGGAGGTTTATCTGTATCTTGGCCGTCTTCCCACTACTCTATCTAGTAGGCGGGCTTCTCGGTCTTATCCTCTGATCACAAGTCCCAACTCCTGTCGGGGACTCCAGAGTTATCTCATTCTAGGTCACCACCCAGGACCCTCTGTCTCACGAGACAGGTCCAGCCTCCTCGGGGCTTTATAATCGGGGCCTTTACTAAGGCATATCGGGGCCTACTCAGAGGCTTCTTGTCGGGAGCATTCAGCTCATATATCGGGACTGTTAAAGTCGGGACCCTTCTTTCTAGGCTTCTGGGCCTTCCAGGCCTTTCACGAGGCCCACTGGACTTACTCGCCGTCTATTGACTGTTAACGGGGCTAACGATTACATCGGAACCCATCATTTGCCCCCAAGACATGGGGGACTTGTAGTCCATCGTGTCTTCCAATTCCAGACCTTCTGTCCTCATTATCGAGGGCTTTTATCTCCATACCTCCCGATGTTACCATCGGAGGCTTTTGTCTTCATACCTCCCGATATTGCCATCGGAGGCTTTTGTCTTCATACCTCCCGATATCTCAATCGGAGGCTCTCGCCTTAAGCACAATTCTTGAATAACAGAGCTTTCCACTCCTGATTGCCTTGGGCCCACTGGACTCTAAGGGCAGTTGCCAAATCCGAGGAGACTCCTCGGTTACTGCAGCATTAAATGCTGGGGATTATGAAACGACGCCCAAACCGGCGTGACTGCTACTTTCTGAAAAAGCACTCATTACGTCACCAACGTCTCTTCCGTACCGTCCCCATAATCTCGACGATCAAGGTTGAATCGTTTCGTCTTCAACAGTCAAGATCGAATCCATCCAGTTTGTCCTTTTGCTTATAAAAGCTAAAACCCTGGCACTATTCATTTCTTCTTCACCGTTTCAATCTCTGAAAGTTCTGCCATTTTCGAACACGAAGCTTCTTCCCCAAGTTTCTTTTGCTCTTCAAGTGATCCAAGGCCTTCAACCCTCCCGATCCTTCTCCATCTTCTCCAAGCACTCATCAACAATGTCTGGTAAGGTTTTCCTTCTCTGTTTTCATGGTTTGCTGATGTTACCTTCTCCTCCTTTCTCAAGTTTTCCTGTTTGTAACCGTTTTTTTTAGACGAAGCTAGTTCTGGGGCAAGGACCCCTTTTACCTTTGAGCTTGCTGTTAATGAGATTTCCGAGACCTCGTACGAGGTTGCTCTTCGAGAAGGCTGCATTACCTCGGACTGGGAGCCCCGCTTCCCCTATGAGTCTCAGCCAACCACCAGGAGGAAGCATATCGTCACGCGTCCTCGAGAGGGAGAAGTGTTCGTCTCCACCGGGCAGATAAACGCTGGGATTCGATTCCCTTTTTGCGGGAACCTGGTGGAGATGTGCAACTTCTACCAGACACATATCTTCTCTCCACATGCCATCCGCGTGTGGAACGCTTTCCAGCTTCTGTGCCTCCGCCAGCAGTGGACATACAGTTTGCTGCTCTTCCGCACCTTCTACGGAATGAAGTGTAATAAGGCCGGTGTTTGCTCCTTCTCCCCCCGACTCCCCTTGTGGACAAAGGAGCAACTTTCACGTTTCGGCTGGGATAGTGAGACCTGGAAGTTCCACAAGGATCGGGTGCTTATTCGTGATTCAGGGTCCGACAATAGCGGATGGAAGAAGTATTACTTCTTCGTCCAAAACAGCTCTGTCCCATGGCCCCGATGGGAGGTTGTGGCGGACCCTGCCCCCAAGCTCGAGGTCTACACCGAGGATGACCTCAACACTCTCCAGCTGGTCCAGCTTTACCGTTGGGGGGAATCTTTCATTCCCCTCGACGCCAACAAGCTCGTGGAGAAAGACTTGATTCATATCGGAGTCCGGCTCCTCGACTCCGTTTCCAAGGATTTGGTCATCTGGGTAACACTTCTAACCACTTTGTCTTTTCATTTTTGCAGCCAAGAAAGCATCTCTGTTGACCCATCTCATGTTGAAGCAGGGGGAGACCGATGCCGTCCAGGGTGGCTCCAAACGGAAGCGGAAGTCGCTGAAGAAGGGAACTTCTTCTTCTCCTGCTCCCCCGACTGCAGAGCGGACCGAGGCCAAGCGGGCCCGAAGGGATGAGATAGACCAAGCTTTCGGGGTCACTACCGCCGAGGAATGTAAGCGTGTTCGTCGTGCTATTAAGAAATATAGGAAGCTGGTCCCCGAGGATTTTATCCCCGCTGATCGGGAATCGCGGGTTCGAGAAATCAAATACATCCTTCGAGGAGAAACCCCCCGCGTTCTCAAGGCGGGATACTACAACTTCTTTGGAAAGGACCAACATCTTGAGCGCCAAATCATCTGGTGCCCCCAAGATACTCTTCCTGATTTTATTCGTCCCGCAACCGCAGGTCCATCGGAGGCTCTCACTCCGAGGAAGGCTGCTACTCCAGCACGGGCCGCGACTCCACAGGCGCCGATGATGGAGGAGACCCCGACGGAAGCTCAGTTCCGTCAGGTGACCGACTTGGAGGCTTCTCCTTCCTCCGAGGAGCTAAATGAAGGTGGCCTGCTTCCCCGCCGAAGGCCGGGTCGAAGCATCCTGAGGCCAACCGTGGAGGACGTGTCCCGGAGTCCCCCTCCAGAGCTCCGCACTCCAACTCCCGAGCCTCCGACCGAGGTGGCTCCTCCAGCTGAAGCTTCCAGGGTCATCCCTCCTCTCCCCGTGGATGAAAATCTTTACAAGGTTTTCACCCCCGACCAGGAGACGGTTCCCTGGAACCCGATCGAGTCTCTCCAAGGGGTCTCGCTCCAACGGGGGGACCTTCAGCCTGAATTGGCCCTGCATCTGCTGGCAGGGTCAATTCCTCCAGCCCTGAAGCGGCCAATCTCCTTGGCGCGGGAGGACATCGAGGAGGACCTCCGCAATATGGCCATCCGTCGGATGGAGGTAAAACTTTACCTTTGCTTTGTTCTCTTCATTGTTCTTGCCTTCGACCATCGGATTCTAATCCTTTTTCCCTTTCGTCTTAGGAAACCGCGGACCAGCAGCGCTGCTTCGGCTTCATCCTGGCTCTGAAGGGTGATTTGGAGGAGGCTCAAGCCAAGTCGGACCCCAACGCTTTGGCCAAACTCCAAGCGAACCTCGACGAGGCTGTAGCGGCCAGGGACAAGATAGCCAAGGAACGGACCCTCCTCGACGAGAAGGCTGGGGGCCTTCTCAAGCAGGTTCAAGATTACGAGGCCGTCCTGCGTCGGGAGCGGAGGATGGCCCAGGAGGATCAGCGGCGGAACGACGCGGAGAAGAGGCAGCTCATCCACGAGAAGGGCGTTTTCGCGGAAGCTCTCGCGGAGGCCAAGGCGAGACTTGAAGCCGAGAAGGCTGAATTTTCTGCCAAGCTGGCTGAGGCAAAGTTTCAGGGTCGCGAGGAGTATCGGAACTCCGATGATTTCCAAGCGGATGCTGTGGGGTTCTGCAAAACCGAGGTGGAGAACGTTCTGTTCAACGCCGTCGAGGAGCTCTACACGGCATACGAGGATTCCATCGACTTCAAGAAGTCTGAGACCCTTGCCCCTATCGCGGAGAAGTACTTCAACCTCCCCGCGGAGAGTGATGAGGCTGATGCCGTGGACCCGACTCCGCGGACTGCGGAGCCTTCTGCCCAGGCCCCTTCGAATCCTACTCCCTCCGACGCTGCTGAGGACCCAACTTCCAACAAGGACCAAGCTTAATGCTCTATTCTTTAAGTCCTTGTAATTTTTCCTCCTTGTATCCTCCTTATCTTTTGTATCGGAACCTTTAGGCCTTTGAGCCTTATATAAGAAATTCTTTCCATCTGTCTTGGTCCCGATACTCATTGCACTTATTTAAAGCAACTTTAAATTCGTTACTTAAAACGTTACGATGCACCACTTAAGATGACTTCGTACATCTTTCCGATGCTTTACTCGGGACTTCACCACTTAAGGTTTTTCGTCCATATTACTTAATGTAATTTCGTATGTCTTTCGCGACTTTTTCCTCGGGACTTTACCACTTAAGGTTTCTCATTCCTGCCTCTCAAGGCAATTTTATACATCACTTAAGATGATTTTTCGCACCCCTTAAGGCTTTTATCGCGCCATTCTAGACGACTTAATCGTACCCGTCAGGGCTTTTATCGCGTCATTTCCCGACGACTTAATCACACCCGTTAGGGCTTTTTGCCGCATCATATAGACGACTTACGCGGACCAGCTAGGGCTTTTTCTTACCCTTTAAGGCTTTTTGCCGCATCATATAGACGACTTACGCGGACCCGTTAGGGCTTTTTTGTACCCTTTAAGGCTTTTTGCCGCATCATATAGACGACTTACGCGGACCTGTTAGGGCTTTTTCGTACCCTTTAAGGCTTTTTGCCGCATCATATAGACGACTTACTCATACCCCGTAGGGCTTTTGTCCGTACCTCGAAAGGCTTTTTTTCGCGCCATAAAGGCGACTTACCCGTACCTCGAAAGTTTTATCGTACCTCGGAAGGCTTTTGTCGCGTCCTTCAGGACGTCTTACTAACAGTTAGAATAAATGTAAAAGCAATTTGATCGAAAGAAACTTTTTATTCGTTAACAACTCAAAGCTGGCTTACATCGGATCTTTATCGATAGACAATTTGCGCCATTCGCGGCGACTTAATATCAAACATGAAACTTCTTCAAGTGTGCGCCACTGAAAGAATGTTTCAACGTCTTGCCATCAAGGTCTTCTAGCTTGTACGCATTCGGGGCTGGCATCCCTACGATCTTGT
This sequence comes from Clarkia xantiana subsp. parviflora, assembly GCA_036873135.1. NCBI lineage: Eukaryota > Viridiplantae > Streptophyta > Magnoliopsida > Myrtales > Onagraceae > Clarkia > Clarkia xantiana. Next base: position 22,211,742 of record JAPTYO010000015.1, on the reverse strand, counting down.
AAGGTCCCTCCCATTTCGGCGATAGCTTGTTGATCCGATCTTATGAACGAACTCGTTCCTCCGCCAGACAAGTTCTCCAACGAAGAATTGTCTGGACTTGACACGCCGATTATAATATCGGGCTGTTGCCAGACGCATCCGAGCCTGAACTTCATCAGCCTTCCACCTTTTCTCCTCGAGCAAGTCTAAGTCTAGACGTCTCATTTCCTCGTTCGTTAGAGGCTCATAATACCTCCTGCGATGGGACGCCACCGCTATCTCCACGGGGGCAACTGCCTCCGTGCCATAGACAAGGCCAAACGGAGTCTCCCCTGTCGACTGCTTGGGTGTTGTTCTAATAGCCCACAGCACGTTTTCAAGCTCATCCAGCCAATGGTCTTGCAAGGCGTAAACTCTCTTCTTCAGGCCATCCATCACGATCTTGTTGGCTGATTCGACTTGGCCGTTAGTCTGAGCATGGTGGACGGAAGCTGTCCGATGCTCGATGTTCAATTCCTCCAGGTACTCCTTCAACTGAGCCCCATTGAACGGAGGGCTATTATCGCTGATCAACACTCGAGGAACCCCATACCGGGATATGATCTTAGTTTGAAGGAACTTGAGGATCTGCTGCCCCGTCGTCTTGGCTAACGCCTTAGCCTCTATCCACTTCGAGAAGTAATCGATGGCCACGAGTAAATACTTACACTGACCTTTTGCTTGCGGAAGGGGTCCCACCAAGTCGATGCCCCACTGCGCGAAGGGCCAAGCACTCCTGATGGACATCAAGTCCGCGGCGGGAGCCACGATATTCGGAGCGTACCTCTGGCATGCATCACAGGATCGGACCATCGTTGTTGCCTCCTTGTTCATCGAAGGCCAATAGTAGCCTAGATTCAACGCCTTCCTCACGATGGATCGGGCCCCTTCATGACAGGCCGCGACTCCCTCGTGCAGCTCTCTCAGGATCCGATTCGTATCAGGCTCTGCCACACATTTTAGAAAAGGCTTTACATGCCCCCTCTTGTATAACTGGTTGTCCACCATCACGTAGTTGCTCGCGATTCGACGCAACCTAACAGCTGCCACCTCATCATCGGGGAGTGCCCCTATAGTCAGGTATGTGACCATCGGGGTCATCCAGGTGGGTTTCTCTTCTTCCTCCGATCCTGCTTCAATAGCGCAAACCTCCGATGGATCGATGGTTGAGATTATCACTCTCTCCAGAAAGTGCACCTTCCGATTCTCCTCGGGGACCACTCCCAGAGCAAACTTGCTTAAGGCGTCTGCCTCCGCATTTTCTTCTCTCGGGATTGCCTCGATATCGAAGCTTTTGAAGCTCCCTTTCAAAGTCTGCACCTCGTGCAAATACTTCCTCATTGTCGGGCTCTTGGCTTCATAGTTCCCCTGGACTTGATTCACGATCAAGCTGGCATCACACTTCACTTTTAAATGATCGATTCCAGTACCCTTGGCAATTTTAAGACCTGTGATGAGAGCCTCATACTCCGCTTCATTGTTGGTGGTCCTAAACGTCAAGGCCAAGGCATATCGCAAGGGCTCGCCTCCACCGGGCGGTATCAATACGAATCTTGCCCCCGATCCTTCTACACTTGATGAACCATCAGTGTACATCTCCCAAGTGTTCTCCTCATTTGGCTGTTCTGGCTGTTCTGCTATCGGGACTTCCATGATTGCCCCATCTACAGGACCCGCTTCTTCAAGATCGGGTATTGTAGACTCAGTTATAAAATCCGCCAATGCCTGGCCCTTAATAGCGGTTCTCGGAGCAAAATGAATACGGAACTCCGTAAGCTCGATGGCCCATTTCACCAATCTCCCCGACGCCTCCGGTCGGTTCAAAAAGTGCTACAAGGGCTGATTTGTTAACACCGTAACCTCGTGGGCATGGAAGTAAGGCCGTAGCTTTCGAGCGGCAATAATCAACGCAAAGAGATACTTCTCAATAGCGGGATAATTCATTTCAGATTTGGCAAACGCCTTGCTTACATAATAGACAGGCACTTGGTTGCCCTTGACAATCTTAATCAAAACAGAACTAACAGCAACTTCAGAAACAGCCAAATAGAGATAAAGCGGCTCGCCTGGAACCGGTTTCGCCAACGGCGGAAGGGTACGGAGGTGCTGCTTGAGTGCTTGGAATGCCTCCTCGCACTTGTCGGACCATTCAAACTTCTTGTGGGCCTTTAGCACGTCAAAAAATGGCATGGCTTTGTCACTCGCCTTGGATAGGAATCGACTCATCGCGGCCAACCGGCCATTCAACACTTGTACCTCCCGATGGGTCTTCGGAGACTGCATCTCCTCGATTGCTCTCAGCTTCTCGGGATTCACCTCGATTCCTCTTTGGTTCACCATGAACCCTAGGAATTTCCCCGAGTTCACCCCGAAAGCGCACTTGTCCGGATTCAAACGAACCTGATGAAACTTCATCCTCTCAAACGCCGCCGCCAAGTTTTGGACATGATCCCCTGCCTGTCGGGACTTCACCAGCATGTCATCCACATACACCTACATAGTCTTTCCCAACATGTCCCCGAACAACTTGTTCACCATCCTCTGGTAAGTTGCTCCAGCATTGATCAATCCGAAGGGCATTACATCGTAGTGATAGACGTCACTATCAGCATAGAAGGCCGTATGTGGGGCATCCTCCTTCGCCATCTTGATCTGGTTGTAACCAGAATAGGCATCCATGAAGCTTAGCAGCTCGTGTCCCGATGTGGCATCCACCAACTGGTCAATCCTCGGGAGCGGATAGCAATACTTCGGGCTGGCCTTGTTCAAGTCGCGGAAATCGACACACATCCGCCACTTCCCATTACTCTTTCGCACCAGGACTGGGTTAGCGACCCAAGTCTGGAATCGGAGCTCCTTGATGAATCCAGCGTCGAGCAATCTGCCCACCTCCCGCTGGATCGCGATCCTCTTATCCGCGCCCATCGGACGCCTCCTCTATGCGATAGGCTTGATCGCGGGATCAATCTTTAGCTCGTGCACTATCACGTCGGGGCTGATTCCTGGCATATCGCTCGTGGACCAGGCAAACAGCTCCTTGAACACCTTCAAGAGCTCTATTAACTCTCGGGCTCTTTCCTCCGACAAACCAGACCCGATATTCACCTTCCTTCGAGGTCCATCAATCTCGACCTCCTTCAGACCTTCCATGGGGGCAGGACGCCCAAACTCTTCTCGAGGATCGGCATCAGTCAGCAGGACAGCCATGGCTTCCCTCCTTCTCCTTCGGGTGGCATTGAAATAACACTTTCGTGACGCCACCTGGTCACCTTTGACCTCTCCGACCCCATTGTCAGTTGGGAACTTCATTTTTTGATGGACTGTCGAAGCGACTGCCATGAGAGGGTTGATGGTGGTCCTCCCGATAATAGCGTTATACGTTCCCGCCGATTATACCACGACGAAATCCACGTTCCGCCGTTCCATCTTCCAGCCACTACCAAACTCCACCGGTAAGGTAATCATTCCCAACGGATAGGAAGTAGATCCAGAGAATCCCACCATCGGGAAGTTCACCTGTATCAGGTCCTTCTTCGTCTTTCCCATGGCTTCCATGGCGTCCATGAAAAGAATGTCGGAGGAGCTCCCTCCGTCTATCAGGATCCGCTTCATCTCGAATCCGTCCACGTCCAGGGTCACGACCAAGGCGTCATCGTGGGGGCTCTTCACGCCTATCAAATCCTCCGCTGAGAAAGAAATCACCATTTCCTCCTTTAGAGTCCATGACCGGGACCTCTTACCTAGCACCACAGCAGCAGAGATGCGAGAAGCATAATTCTCCCGAGAAGCGGAGGTGTCACCTCCTGCTGCCATTCCTCCGTGAATGACGTTAATGGTCCCCCGTCTCTCCTTACGGGCACCAGAACCAGAGGCTTCCGGCTCAACCTTCTTCTTCTTTGGAGATCGATCACGGGACTTGGAACGGGACCGCGACCGAGTTTTGGAATGGGATCGGCACCGTCCCCTCCCGACAAACTCCTTCAGCTTCCCCTTCTGGATCAGCTTCTCTATCTCCTTCTTCAGCTCCCGACAATTATCCGTGTCGTGACCATTGGCTCGATGGTACCGACAGTAACGATCAGAGCGGCCTCCCAAGAACTCACCTTCTTTCCTCGGGGGGTATCGGGCGAGACCCTGCCGATCCATCACAGCTAGCACGGAGGTCATCGAGCTGTTGATGGGAACAGTACGACCCTCGCGGTTATCCTTCCTCGGAGGACGCTTGTCCTCCCTTCTCTCGGGGCGACCACGGCTCCTACTTCCCTCCGATTTGTCGCTCCCTTTGCGATCATCCGACAACTTGGACGATGGCTTTCCTCTTCCTGACTTCGGAGGATCAAGCTCTCCGGCAGCAATCTTCGACTCCTGCACGTCGATCTGCTGCTTCACCCTCGCTTGCAGGGCCTCCATACTCCACACAGCCTTCGCGGCTACGCTGTGCATCAGATCGGAACCATACGGAGCAGTTAGATTCCGAAGGAAAGTGCGGATGGTCTCTCCCTCCGATATCTCCTCATCAATCTCCGCAGCACTAGCAGTGAACCGTTGGTAGTAGTATGCCAACGATTCATCGGATCTCTGCACCACCTGGGTCAAAGACCTCACGCTCTTCAAGAGACGCCTACGCCCTTGATATTGCTTGATGAAGCGATCATGCATGTCGGCCCAGCACATAATGCTTCCCGGTGGTAGAATGAAAAACCATGTCATGGCCCTCTCTCCCAAAGTGATCGGGAACAATGAACATATAAGATCATCATTCGAAGTCCTACCCATACAGGCCTGGACATATCTCTGAACATGGCGAACCGGATCACCTTCACCATCATACTCCTTGATGGTTGGTATGCCTAGCCCAGGCGGGGCAACGGTATCTATCAGCCGCGGAACGAAAGGATGACTGGATCGATCCCTTAGCTCCGATGTCATTTGCTTCTGGTCGCCCATGCAGATGTTGACGATTTTCACCACCTGGTCGGGGGTGATGGGGCCATTCAGGGGAATGGTCCTGTGTTGCACTGGTCCGGGACCATCAACCACGAATTTCTCCGAGTGCGCGGGCTCCTTACCCTTATTCCTGGGCTGAACCTCCTGAACCTCCTGTTCTTCTGGAACAACCCTTGGAGGAGGTGGAGGTAACTCCTCTGCCCTCCTGGCAGCTACTCTCTTGTCCAACAGAGCCTCCATGGCCGCCAAGAACATAGGCATAGCATCTGCTACTGCCTTGGCCAACTCCGAGTTTGAGGAAGATCCTACTTCCCTTCGCGGGACTTCCTCTCTGTGCCCCACCGGGTTTGGAGGAGCATCCACCTCCCTTCGCGGGATCTCTTGCCTGTTCACCTCTGTGTCTCAGACTGAGACCTCATAAGCATCACCGTGCCCCCCTGTTTGAGAAGCAGCGGGGTGCTCACCTTGTTCAGCAACATGTTCCAGCAACGGGGAGTTCACAGTTCCAGCAGGGCGAGAACTACCGGCCTGAACTTGCTTCTTCTTGCCACCACCGGCCATTGATCTGGTAGAAACTATTTTGGCTTTTCGCTTAGATTCCCACAGACGGCGCCAATGTTGGATCACGGGCGAAGCTCCGTTACGTTCTTGACGGAAAGACTTGAACTCCTGGGCTCCACGTAATCCTGCAAAAGGGGATGACCTGGGTGGTGACCCAGAATCCCTCTCCGATGCCTAAATGAATATGTAATCAATGAGGTGGTAAGCAGTAGTCTAAGTTCGTCTTAGAGAATGTGTTTTCTGAGGTAACTTCCTCCTTTATATAGGAGGGGAAGTTACCCAGTTACCTGTGACCATGCCTGGCCGTTTTACTCGTGATTCCGCATATCTCGTTCGGGATTCCGTATATCTCGCCCCACGCTCCGCGTATCTCGCCCATACTCCGCGTATCTCGGGCACGCCCTGCGTATCTCGGGGGAGGTTTATCTGTATCTTGGCCGTCTTCCCACTACTCTATCTAGTAGGCGGGCTTCTCGGTCTTATCCTCTAATCACAAGTCCCAACTCCTGTCGGGGACTCCAGAGTTATCTCATTCTAGGTCACCACCCAGGACCCTCTGTCTCACGAGACAGGTCCAGCCTCCTCGGGGCTTTATAATCGGGGCCTTTACTAAGGCATATCGGGGCCTACTCAGAGGCTTCTTGTCGGGAGCATTCAGCTCATATATCGGGACTGTTAAAGTCGGGACCCTTCGTACTAGGCTTCTGGGCCTTCCAGGCCTTTCACGAGGCCCACTGGACTTACTCGCCGTCTATTGACTGTTAACGGGGCTAACGATTACATCGGAACCCATCAGGCGGCATGAGTGATATACCTGCGTGCCTGATGTCGTAATAGGAATAGTCAGGTCGGCATGAGTGATATACCTGCGTTCCTGATGTCGTAATAGGAATAGTCAGGGCGGCATGAGTGATATACCTGCACATCTGAGAGTTGTTGTAGTTACAATAGCAGCATGAGTGATATACCCGCGCATTTGATAGATTTTAGGCTTTGGGCATAACACATTGGTGGTGCCTAGAAGCTACTTGTAATTTTTTTTAAGGGATAATGGTTCCCTATATAGGTTTGGTTGCCGCTCCTGGTAGGTCTTCTGTCGTTTTATACGTTTGTGCGACATATCTAAGGTTCATGGCCGCATGTTGTAAGTAAACTACGCACTTGATTGAAGGATCACGTCCGTGAGATGTAATATGGGGCGTTTGCCATAAATTGAATCCCATTTGGGTATAAAGATAAACCATTGGTGCTAGAGCATAACACGTCAGTTGTGGTTGTTAGGCCCTGAACGATGAGCTCGTTTAGTTGTTAGGCTCTAGGCGTAGGGTGACCGTTGGTGTCTAAAGCCTTGTTATAACCTTGCTTATTGCTTAGGTTTTTTGTTGAGTTGTAAAGGAGGGTGAACCCTTATGCATATCAAATATATAGATCCGAGCTTGAGTTATAACCGGATATCAATCCAAGTTTAAGTTATAAGGGAGGCGAAGCGACGCATTCGCTCTAATATATGTCTGGTGTTAGCCACCACATTTTAATATGTAAGTTGGGTGTTAACCACCACAGTTTTGACTCAAAATTTGGAGATTACCAGTGAGTCTAAGTGTTTGATAAATAGGGTGTATACGTAGCCGCTAGGGCGTTCGTATTTATGCAGTAAAGTAGTGAAGTAGATATGGTGCTGCCTAATACTCCCCTGCCCCATGGGCTTGGGCGAAAAGTATTTTCGGGCAAGCCTAATTGTATAAAATAGAGGTAGTAAATATAATATAATTGCTCTTAAAAAGATGCATACTGTAAAAGTTTGGGGAATGACTTTCCTGCTATGTAGCGGTTGTCCATATTGCCCCCATGCATTTAGTTTAGGGGCGTGCGTTGCAGCATATCCTCCCATCGTTGTGGGTATGTTTGAGTACTGAGAGACGTAGGAGCGTGCGTGTATTGGACACTCGTGTCTCATTGATCTAGTCGTTGTATAATTGGAGATACAGTTTGGAGGCTTGCTCCTTTGTTTTCTTATCTTATCCATGAGATGTTAGATACGACAATCATAGTTATGAGTTTTCAAAGACATGTGCATTTATATAAATTCATACTCATTTGAATATTTCAAAGCACACCATAGACAATAAATAGTGTAGGGTATAGATACTTCCCTGATTTCGGCGTTTAGCAACATTTGTTGACTGCTTTTGACCGCAGTTGACTATTGTTGCCCAGTTTGACTACTGTCGACCGATTTAATTGATGTTGACCAGTTTGATTGGTGTTTAACCGGTTCTCCGGTTTGACCGGTTTGTTTGATATTGGCCGATTTGGTCAGTTTTAATCCACATGATGCGGTATTAAGCGATCGTAGATAGATTAGAAGTTGTTTCCCTTCCATCTCTATACGTTTCCTCTGATGTCAAAAGGTAATAAGTTGTATATATATCATGCCCTCAAGCCAAGGAGAGGTGTCGCCTTTTCTTGGTTTATATAACATGCCTTAAGGCAACACATGATGTGGAAGTAACATATTAGATAAAATGATGATGTAATCATTCGTACATGTATGCATAAATATATTCCCATGTTATGATACTAGTGTATTCAATAGTTGTACGTGTAGCATTATGATCGAACACTGATAAAATGTCATGGATCCCTTGTGACTATTTTCATATGAATTAACAAGTAACGTTTTACGCAATCGTTGATGAAACATACATGCTGTTGGATATGATTCGAGGCAGCCTAGTACGAGTCAACAGAGTAAATGTCAAGTTCTCAAAAGAACGTATGATCGACCATACAAGTCCGGAATAAGGAGACAAAGAGGAATGGTCGACTACCCTACAAACAGAAGTCGACCCACCAGATAACAAAGGACAAGGCGAGAAAGTCATTCAAGGCTCCTCTCTTGAAGTGTAAGTCGAGTCAAGGACCAAAGCTTCCCTACTAAAGTACGAGTCGAGTTGACCGTCAGATATTCAGAGGAAACCTTCCCTCTTAAGGAAACGACAGGTGGAGACCTGCTCGCCGCCTCTAGGAAGACTTCCCTTTAAAGAAAGAGGCACCAGCTGGCGACCTGCTCGCCACCCTCTATACCACGAAACCTTCCTCTTAAGGAAGTGGTATCAGCTGGCAACACTGCTTGTCACCTGCTTATGCCTGTTAAGTTATGAGATCTAGGTCAACGGGTGATCGGCTTCGATCTCACTCCTTACGGGGGATGTGTGCGATCCGGTATTTCTGAGTTGCCCTGTCTTAGCCTATCTTCTTCCTTCCTTCCTTCCTTCCTTTGCTTCCTCTCTCCTTCTACCCTGCAGAAGGGGCAATACCAGACACGGAGGGGGGGGGGGGTGGTGCGTGGTGAACCCTCTCCGATGCCTAAGTCAGTATTCTTCTAGAGAGATAAAGCTAGAAAGATGTCAGAGCTAAATTGTCCAAATGGCCAAGATGATCCAGTGAGTTGTGAAGATGGGGTATTTATAGGCAACGGTGTCATTAAGGTGGCTTAATGACATCGTTAACCTTTAAACACAATTAATTAACCTTTAAGCACATAATTAAGACCTTAGGATTCGGAGAAGGTAGGCGGAGTGAACCGAGTGTGGGTGTCCGAAAATAGCGTAGGGGCCCTTGGGGGGGAGGAATCCGACCCCCAAGGGTAGGGGTTGGGTGAGGGCACCCAACCCCTCCTAGGGGGGATGGGGTTGGCCAACCCCATCCCTCCTAGGAGAGATCGGGTAGGCCGACCCGATCTCTCCTAGGAGAGATCGGGTTGGTCCACCCGATCTCCCCTAGGAGAGATCGGGTTGGCTGACCCGATCCCTCCTAGGGGAGGTCGGGTGTGGCCACCCAACCTCACCTAGGCGAGTTTACCTCGGCCGGACGAGCGCTCCGGCCTCGTCCGAGCCGTTGATGTGTTCGCGAAGTGTTCGGGTTGAAGTTTCGATTTACAATCGTTAATGGGATGATAAAAATACAACGGTTTGGGAGTCAACGGGTTCAAATTGGGCGTATATCCATCACATGCCCCCGAGTCAACCAATGGCTTAACCCTTGATTGACTCTATTTCAGGATGGTATGACACGCGCAATTTGAAGCCGGGGTTTTACCTTCTTGTCTGAATGTTCGCTTACCCATAGATGCGTGCCTCTGACTCTGCCCCCTGCCTTATGAGATAGAGGAATTGTAAACGTCAGAGTAGCACGGACGTGTGCCTAAGCACGCATCCGTCTGGGATAGGAGTAACAAACTTATTCTTGCTACAGATGCACACTCAAAAAATACACACTTGCACAGGGGTGTGATACGAATGCAACTAAATGACTTATGCTTCAAATTCGTGCCGGGATTCTATCTAAGTGAGGAAAAATTTAATTTTGGCCAAAATTTTTCCTAAGTATGGAATGCTCAAAAATAAAACTATCTTGATAATTTTTCTAAGTATGGAGATATACTTAGCTATAGTTGAAAGGGATAAAAATGATGGTTTTTCCTTGGCCCTTAGATTTTATTTAAGGATAGATGGATGGTGGTGATTAAAACCCTCTAAAAAACCCTATCATCCTTTTAACATAGAGGAGAGTTAGAAAATACCTCAAGGAGTCACCATAGCCACCATCTTCCCTCTTCACTCACCCTTGGAGAGCAAGAAAAATTGGAGAGCACCCCCAAGGTAAGGGCCGGCCGAAATTTTCACCAAGAGGCAAAAATCCGGCCAGCAGCTCCGGCGGGAAGTGGTCACCAGCACGGACGAAGGCCACTGGTGGACCAGCATCTCCAGACGGCGGCTCGATTCCCGACGACTGACGGACGGCGACGCGGCAGATTCTTGGCCGGTGGGAAACGACGACCAGACGAGCGGCGGTGTCCGGGGCTTTCGACGGCGAGCTCGTCTCCGGTGGTGGCAGCGTCAGGTCCGGCCGGGATCGTCGATAGAGGGACCAGGCAGCTCCGGCGAGGTCTGGGACGGATTCCGGCGACGGAGAGACGGCCGGGAACGACTCCGGCGACGATGGGATTGGGGCTCCAGCGAGGGGCTGATTCCGACCGACTTCGAAATTCGAATTCCGGATCCGTTTATCACATCGGGTCGGGTTTTCCGAAGGTCCGCTCCTTTCCTTTCCGTTACCGCGTAAAACGTCGATTTTTGAATCGTTGATATTTGATTGCCGATGCTTGATTGCCGATTGTCGATGCTTGATTGTCGAAATTTAATTGAATGTGGGATTGCCGTAGATAGCCGTTGGTAGTTGTGGATTTTGGGGAAAAATGTTTGCCGGTCGTCCGGATATGGTTTTTTGTCCGATTGGGCTATCCCGGTCTTGAATTTGATATCGTACCGCCGTTGGTGTGTTAATCTTTGTTGGGGGGGTATAACGGTAATTTTTTCCAAAACCCGACCTTAGGCTCGGATAAATTATTCCACTTGGTTGTCGTGGTGTTCTTGGCTCATGTTGACTATCTTTGCTGGATGTCTTTGGATCTTTGATTGTTGTCGTTGGTCGGGTGTCGGAGTATTTCCGGTTCTTCGGAAATTTTCCTTGTCTTGATATTTGTCGTGTCGTGGCAGGTACTATACTCCTGGTGGTGTCCGCGTACGCAGACTCTTCAGAGACGTCGTATTCTCCGAAGGATGAGTGAGTTCCTTTTTCTCTTCCTTTTCGGTCGTATTACTTCCTTTCCTATTACTAGCTTAGTACCGTGACCTTCGTTGGGGTGTTAGTTGAAATTTGATTCGTACTTTGGGATTTCCTCCTACCTTTGCCTTAGGTCTCGCTATCCTGTCGGAGAACCATCTCACTAGGTCCGATTACAATGAACATGTTACCCTAGGAGATATCTGTCCCCTAGATGAGCCTCTGTATCCTTTTCTCCCCTCCTTGGGGAATACTCGAGAGACGGTGACGGAGCCTCCTATAGGGAAGGTCGCCGTGTACCCCTCCCAGATCCGATTCGGGCTGAGGTTGCCTTACTGTGACGAGCTTATAGAGTTGAGCAGGTTCTTCAGGATTTCTCCTGTGAACCTTGCTCCCAGTGCCCTCCGCGTCTGGGTGGGCTTCCGGGTATTGTGCCATTGGTACTCCTGGAAGTATTCCCTCGTTCTATTCCGATGCTTTTACCGGTTCCAGTACCAGACGAAGGTGGGGTTCGCGAGTTTCGTAACTCGCCATCCGACCTTCAAGGATCCCCGATTCGCTGATTTCGGGTTGAGTGGGGTCGAGTGGGATACCTCCCTCCGTTTCGTGACCCGGAGTGACAATTCGGCCAGTCACTGGGCTAAGCATTACTTCTTCATTACGGATCGATATGTCACTTGGTCGGTCTTGAATGAGGATCGGTCCGATGGTTGGCCTGCTTTCGGAGAGTTCTCTTCAGTTGATTTGAAGACTATGAAGATCATTCACGAGAGCAACAGGACCCGGTCGTACTGTCCCGTGTCCTTAGTGACTGAGACGGATCTTTACGAGGCCGGGATCAGTTTGACTCCTGACTCCGGGGGTTCGGTATGTCACTTGGTCTTTCCATCTTTATTTACCTTCTGCTCTTCCTTTGTAGGTTGGTTTCATGGAAAAACCTATAACGTGCAGGGAGCCCCTGTTGATCTGAGCAAGAGGAAGGCTCCTTCTAGTTATGATTTGAAGAAATCCCCCCTGCCTGGGAAGAAGGCTGGGGCCTCTGGTATGCTTTCTCCTATTTGCTTCTTTATGTTATAACTTATGTTTTCCTTATCTTGTTTTCCTTACCTTGCTAGGGCGCTCCCCCTTGGTGACTGAGAGGGTCGTCTCCGTTGGCAGAGATTCTGGACCTTCCAAGTCCAAGCCGCGGAGATCTGATTCTGAGGCCGGGGCCTCGGCTGCTAAGAGAAAGAAGGCCGTGGATACTGCTTCGCCTACTGCTCGTCCTCCGACCCTATCTCGTGATAAGGAGATGGTGGTCGAAGAGGTGCCTTCCCTGGCTGACAAAGGGAAGCGACCTGCTGGTGGTGGTTCCCCTGCCCCCCAGCCGAGGGCACGGTCCTCAGGTATGATTTCTATCTTGTTGCTGATCCTTCTATGTTTATATTCTCCTTTGACTTGCTTTGCTTGTGTAGGTGGGCCTCCGACTTTAAGTCGGAAGGATTTCGCACGTCTTACTGATGAAGATGTTATTGGGTCTGAGTGGACTCCCTTCACTGGTCTGAAGGAGTTCCACCTCGATAGCACCTCCTCTTTGCGGACTCCTGAGGTTGGCGTCCGCGTCCTCCGCGGCGCCATCCCCCCTGGCGATCGTGTTGCTCCGCCCAAGTCTCCTGGGGAGACTCGGCGCTTTGTTCAGGGGGTACTTTCTCGTTATGCACCTGTGAGTTGTTCCTTGCTTTCCTCTTATTACTTTCATAATGGTTATCTTTCGGTTACTCATCCCTTGTTTGAATTGTTAGGGTATGTCTGACATGGTGAACATGTCCTCGCTCGTGCTCGAGTTATCTGACGAGAGGAAGACCCTTGAGGACAGCCAGATCTCTCTCAAGGCGGAGGTCGCCACTGCTGCTGAGAAGGCGCGTGTATCTGATTTGAGGATGCAGGAGCTTCGGGACCAGGTGTCCTTGCTTGAGACTACTGTGGGCAGTTTGCGCCGGGAAGCTGAGGTTGCCGCGTCGCTCCATTCTGAGGAGTTGCGGAAGTTGGAGGCTAAGTGTCGGGCGGAGGAGAGGGCTGTCGCGGTGTCTGAGTACAAGGCCTCCTCTGCCTTCACCGCCGATTATAGCGCGCGTCTTACTCAGGAGATGAACCAGTTCGGTGAGTATCTGGTTGATCACATTTTCCGCATTGATCCTCAGTTCCCGTTTGGTGACCTTGGTGACTTTGGGCCATACGCCACTGGCTACGTGACTGTTCTGATGGGTCAGGCTGCTGTTGCAGACGAGCCTGCCCCTGCCCAGGTGGATGCTACACCTGTGGAGATTGGTACCTCAGACTCCTCCTCTTCATCCATTTCCGCTGGCGTTTCAGCTTCAGGGGGTGAGGGTGACTCCCCTGAAGGTTCTGACTGACGTGTTTATCTCATGCTATCCTTGTATATATAACTACACTCCTTCTCCCCTTGTATGGGTTGAGTGTCTTTTGAGATTGTGATGGTGTTTGTTGTTACTTTCCTTTGCCGCATTGTGTTGTTGACTACGTGGTTCGTTTGCCTTTACATTAGTGCTTCTCATGTTTTTGTATATATCTCTTTGGTTATGGGCTCTTCTCTTGATGTGTTTCCTTTACTTGTCTTTCTTTCGTGCTTTCCTTCATGTCTTACCTGCCATTTCATAAAGAAAAAACATTACTTGTTCTTCACATTACTTTACTTAGAAATTTCTTTCTCATGGTATCCTTCTGAGCATGGTATCCTTCTAAGCATGGTATCCTTCTAAGCATGGTATCCTTCTAAGCATGGTGTGATGATCTCTTTTGATACCCCTTACACGGTATACGTTGTACTGTTAGACCAAAGATACGCTCTTGATGGGCGTCGAAATCTGTTCACGAGTCAGGCTCTCGGACGGCACTTAACGTTTCACAGGATAGGCTCCCGGAGGGCTCAAGTTAGACCAAAGATACGCTCCTGGTGGGCGTCGAACTGGTAGTTTGAAATCTACCTCAAGATACGCTCTTGGGGGCGTCGAACTGGTAGTGTTTTTTCTACCTCAAGATACGCTCTTGGGGGCGTCGAATCTGGTAGGTTGCAAATCTACCTCAAGATACGCTCCTGGGGGCGTCGAATTCGTAGTTTTTGGAAACCACTCTCAAGATACGCTCTTGGTGCGTCGAAGTCGTAGTGTAAAAACTACTCTCAAGATACGCTCTTGGGGGCGTCGAAGGTTGTAGTATGAACACTACTCTCAAGATACGCTCTTGGGGGCGTCGAAGTTCGTAGTTTTTGGAAACCACTCTCAAGATACGCTCTTGGTGCGTCGAAGGTCGTAGTGTAAAAACTACTCTCAAGATACGCTCTTGGGGGCGTCGAAGGTCGTAGTATGAACACTACTCTCAAGATACGCTCTTGGGGGCGTCGAATGTCATAGTATGGAAACTACTCTCAAGATACGCTCTTGGGGGCGTCGAATGTTGTAGTATGAAAACTACTCTCAAGATACGCTCTTGGGGGCGTCGAACCTGTCATTGACTTGAAGTCATATCTGTATAAGGATAACTTCGTGATTATACCACTACATTCACTGGAAAATACTCTTGAGTAACTATTACTCCCTTAGGAGCATTCATGTTTTTGTACACTTGGGATGCCTTGGTGCACCAAGACATCCTTTGTAGGAATGAAAGATAGTTGTAGAGTTGGAGTAACTTCATGAGTTCTCCTTCTGAATAGTTGTTTTTGAAAAGCTTGTAAAGCTGAAACATGCAAAATGCTGAATATGAAACTAAGGATATGGGGTGGTCACTGTGTCTGTTGCCACATACTCCCTAAAGTCTCCACAGACGGCGCCAAGTGTTAAGTTATGAGATCTAGGTCAACGGGTGATCGGCTTCGATCTCACTCCTTACGGGGGATGTGTGCGATCCGGTATTTCTGAGTTGCCCTGTCTTAGCCTATCTTCTTCCTTCCTTCCTTCCTTCCTTCCTTTGCTTCCTCTCTCCTTCTACCCTGCAGAAGGGGCAATACCAGACACGGAGGGGGGGGGGGGGGTGGTGCCTGGTGAACCTCTCCGATGCCTAAGTCAGTATTCTTCTAGAGAGATAAAGCTAGAGAGATGTCAGAGCTAAATTGTCCAAATGGCCAAGATGATCCAGTGAGTTGTGAAGATGGGGTATTTATAGGCAACGGTGTCATTAAGGTGGCTTAATGACATCGTTAACCTTTAAACACAATTAATTAACCTTTAAGCACATAATTAAGACCTTAGGATTCGGAGAAGGTAGGCGGAGTGAACCGAGTGTGGGTGTCCGAAAATAGCGTAGGGGCCCTTGGGGGGGAGGAATCCGACCCCCAAGGGTAGGGGTTGGGTGAGGGCACCCAACCCCTCCTAGGGGGGATGGGGTTGGCCAACCCCATCCCTCCTAGGAGAGATCGGGTTGGCCGACCCGATCTCTCCTAGGAGAGATCGGGTTGGTCCACCCGATCTCCCCTAGGAGAGATCGGGTTGGCTGACCCGATCCCTCCTAGGGGAGGTCGGGTGTGGCCACCCAACCTCACCTAGGCGAGTTTACCCCGGCCGGACGAGCGCTCCGGCCTCGTCCGAGCCGTTGATGTGTTCGCGAAGTGTTCGGGTTGAAGTTTCGATTTACAATCGTTAATGGGATGATAAAATACAACGGTTTGGGAGTCAACAGGTTCAAATTGGGCGTATATCCATCAATGCCGACTCAGGACAGAAACCCTCCCAAGAGGGTAACCGCCACTAAAAGTCGGTAATATCTCCCTATAAATAGGGATTCACTTTCATTGTCTAAACTAAGTTCTATCATATACTTTACAGTATTCTCTCGATATCCATTACTGACTTAAGCTTCGGAGTGAAATCAGGGGCCTTCCCCACCTCTTTTCAGGTCCTCGCCCAGCACAAAGCCACCAAAGGAAACTAAGTACCCACGAGGTCAAGAAAGATACCTGAGAGAGCTAGCCCCCGGCGAGATCTCGAAGTCCATTACCTGAAGTTCTAGAGCCACGTCATTTTGATCCCAACATTTGGCGCCGTCTGTGGGAAGCAGATCAAAAAGTCATGGCCTCCGAGAAGAACAAGATGCCAAACCCCGTGGTTGAGGAGATGGGAAATACTCAAGCAAGTCCTACCACCTCAAGACCCACACTAGAAGAAGACCCACCAGTGCCCCAAGCTAATGGTACTGGTGGCGAAGAGGATCTTAGCCATTCCAAGTCACTACCAAATCAGGAAGAGGCGAGAACAGTCCCTCCAGTTGTCCCTTGATGGGTCCGACTATAGCCGTCAGGCCCTTTAACGGCGAGGAAACGGCAAACAGGCCCACCAGGCCCAGAGTGAAGGTCAAGATGACCTAGGTGAAGGGTCCCGACGAAGGGAGTCCCGACGAGGCAAGGTCCCGACAGAGTCGGCTCCGACAGTGGAGCTGGAAGCTCCCGATAAGAAGACTTTAAGTAGGCCCCGATTATGAATCCCTGAGAACGATTGGCCCTGTCACGATGACGAGGGGCCCCGAGCGGTGACACAACGAGATAACTCTGGAGTCCCCGATGGGAGTCGGGACTCGTTATCAGAGGATAAAGCCAAGATATGCGGGGCGTGGCCGAGATACGCGGAACGTGGTTAAGATACACGGAGCGTGGCCGAGATACGCGGGGCATGGCTAAGATACACGAAATCACGTCCGAGATATGCGGGATACGGGCTAACCACCCCTAACGGTTCGCCAGGTACCTGAGGCATCTCTTTGCCTATAAAAGGGCAGGAGATCACCTCAGAAAGTTTTAGGTTGAGTTGAATACACTCTGAGTTTATTACTTGCCGGTCTTACGAGATACTCATTTAAGCATCGGAGAGGGATTCTGGGTCACCGCCCGGTCTATCCCCTCTTGCAGGATCGCGTGGAGCAAAGGAGCTAGGATTGCCGTCAAAGTCCGTACCGGAGTTCCACCGTGATCCAACATTGGCGCCGTCTGTGGGAAGCAAACAAAAAGCTGATATGCCTTCTACTCGATCAATGGCGGCTGGCAAGAACAGAAGACAGGGACAATCCGGTGGTTCCCGTCACCCCGCTGCAACGAATCTGAATTCAGTACCAGAACAAGAGGAAAACCAGAACCATCCCCCGGCTGAGCTCTCCCAGACAGGAGGGCACAATGGATCGCATCCCGAAGATGTTGCCCCTCAGCACCAGGACAACAGGGGGCAGGAGGCTCCCCCAGCTGCAGATTTGACGAGGGCCGTGGCAGAGGCCATGCCCATGTTTCTGGCGGCTGTAGAGGCTCTCTTGGATCGAAGAGAGGCTGCGAGGAGGCAGGAGGAGATGCCCCCGTTGGAGGAAGCGACCCCGCCAACAGAGGGTCGGAACGCACAGGAAGCCCCGCCCCGAGGCCAAGACAGAGGTAGGGCGACCGGTCAGCCGGAGAGGTTCGTGGTTGATGGGCCAGGACCAGTACAGCACAGGACCATTCCCCTGAATGGTCCCATCACTCCCGACCAGGTGGTAAAGATCGTGAACATCTGTATGGGAGAACAGAAGCCGCTGGTGTCGGAGCTGAGGGATCGATCCACTCATCCCTTCGTCCCCCGACTCATTGACACCCTAGCCCCGCCTGGGCTAGGCATCCCCACGATAAAGGAGTATGATGGCGAAGGAGATCCAGTTCGCCATGTCCAGAAGCACCTCATGGCGTGTCTGGGAAGAGCCCCAAGTGAAGTCATAGTGTGTACGTTGTTCCCGAACACACTGGGAGAAAGGGCCCTGACTTGGTTCTTTAGTCTGCCCCCAGGCTGCATCACTTGCTGGGCAGACATGCACGATCGATTCATCCAGCAGTACCAGGGTCGGAGGCGTTTATTGAAGAGCGTGAGGTCCCTGACCCAGGTGGTGCAGAGGCCCGACGAATCGCTGGCTCATTATTACCAGCGTACACAGCCAGCGTAGCAGAGATAGATGAAGAAATCTCTGAGGGCGAAACCATCCGTACCTTCAGTCGGAACCTGACACCCCCCTATGGCTCCGACTTGATGCACAGCGTGGCTGAGAAGGCTGTGTGGAATATGGAGGCATTACAGAAGAGGGTGAAGCGGCAAATCGATGTCCAGGAGTCAAAGATAGCCGCGGGAGAACTGGAACCCCCAAAGTCGAACAAAGGGAAGCAGTCAAGTAAACCTTTCGACGATCATAAGTCAAAGGGTAAAACAGTGGCAAGAATCGAGGTCGTCCGGATCGGAGGGACGACAGACGTTCTTCAAGGAAGGATAAGCGGGAGGATTTTGACATTCCTCTCAACTGCTCTATGGCGGAAGTGCTGACAGTCATGGAACGACAAGGTATCTCCAGGTACCCCCCGAGGAAAGATGGAGAATTCCTGGGGTCCCGCACAGACCGCTATTGTCGATTTCACCGCGCAAATGGCCATGACACCAATCACTGTCGAGAGCTGAAGAAGGAGATTGAAAGGCTGATCCAGAAGGGGAAGCTTAAGGAGTTCGTCGGGGATAAGCGGTGCCGATCCCGCTCTCGGTCCCGATCGAAGTCCCGTTCCCGATCCCGCGATCGGTCCCCAAAGAAGAAGAGAACCGATCCAGAGTCATCTGGTGCTCGCAAGGAGAGACGGGGCACTATCAATGTGATTCATGGAGGGTTTGCTGCTGGAGGTGATACCTCATCCGCCCGAGAAGTTTATGCCTCCAGAATCCCCACAGCAGTGGTGTTGGGTAAGAGGTCCCGATCCTGGACCTTGAAAGAAGAGATGGTGATCTCCTTCTCGTCGGAGGACCTCATAGGCGTAGAGACTCCGCATGACGATGCCTTGGTGGTAACCTTGGATGTAGACGGGTTCGAAATGAAGAGAATTCTAATCGACGGGGGGAGCTCCTCCGACATCCTATTCATGGACGCGCTGGAGGCTATGGGGAAGACGAAGAAAGATCTAAAGGAGGCAAACTTCCCGATGGTCGGGTTCTCTGGCTCAACCTCCTACCCTTTAGGAGTAATCACCTTACCAGTGGAGTTTGGTAGCGGGTGGAAATCGGAAAGAATGAACGTGGAGTTTGTCGTGGTTGATTCCGCAGGGACCTACAACGCAATTATCGGGAGAACTACCATTAATCCCCTGATGGCGGTTGCCTCGACTGTGCACCAGAAGATGAAGTTCCCGACCGACCACGGAGTCGGAGAGGTCAAGGGCGACCAGGTGGCTTCCCGAAAATGCTATGTTAATGCCACCCGGAGGAGGAGGCGAGAGGCCATGACTGTCCTCCAGACAGACACAGATCCCAGAGAAGAGTTTGGGCGTCCCGCCCCCGTAGAAGATCTGAAAGAAGTCGAGATCGATGGACCCCAGAGGAAGGTGAAAATCGGGTCTGCTCTGACTGAGGAGACAGCCCAAAAATTGGTGGAGTTGCTGAAGGAGTTCAAGGAGCTGTTTGCCTGGTCCCCCAGCGACATGCCAGGAATCAGCCCCGATGTGATCGTACACGAGCTGAAGATAGACCCCGCGATCAAGCCTATCACACAGAAAAGGCGTCCGATGGGCACGGATAAGAAGATCGCGATCCAGCAGGAGGTGGGCAGGTTGCTCGACGCTGGGTTCATTAAGGAGCTCCGATTCCAGACTTGGGTTGCCAACCCAGTGCTGGTGAAGAAGACTAACGGGAAATGGCGAATGTGCGTGGACTTCCGCGACCTAAACAAGGCTTGCCCAAAGGACTGCTATCCACTCCCGAGGATCGACCAGCTGGTGGATGCCACATCGGGACATGAGCTGTTAAGTTTCATGGATGCGTATTCAGGCTACAACCAGATCAAGATGGCCAAGGAAGACGCCCCCCACACAGCGTTCTACGCTGACAGTGACATCTATCACTACGATGTCATGCCTTTCGGGTTGATTAATGCCGGGGCAACCTACCAACGGATGGTGAACAAACTGTTTGGAGATATGCTGGGAGAAACCATGGAAGCTTACGTGGATGATATGCTGGTGAAGTCCCGACAAGCCGAGGATCACGTGCACAACCTTACCATGGCGTTTGAGCGGATGAGGCTCCATCAAGTTCGCTTGAACCCGACGAAATGCGCCTTCGGAGTCCACTCAGGGAAGTTTTTGGGCTTCATGGTGAGCCAAAGAGGAATTGAGGTGAATCCTGAGAAGCTGAGGGCAATCGAGGAGATGCAGTCCCCGATAAACCATCGGGAGGTGCAAGTACTGAATGGCCGACTAGCTGCAATGAACCGCTTCTTGTCCAAAGCCAGCGACCGGTCAATGCCGTTTTTTGAAGTCTTGAGGGCCAACAAAAAATTCGAATGGACCGCCAAATGTGAAGAAGCGTTCCAAGCACTCAAGCAGCACCTTCGCACACTCCCGCCGCTGGCAAAACCGGTTCCAGGCGAGCCGCTCTTCCTTTATTTGGCTGTTTCTGAATTTGCAATTAGCTCTGTGTTAGTAAAGATTGTCGAGGGTAATCAAGTCCCCGTCTATTATGTAAGCAAGGAATTTGCCAAATCTGAATTGAACTACCCCGCCGTTGAGAAGTACCTCTTTGCGTTGATTATTACTGCTCGGAAGCTAAGGCCATATTTCCACGCACACGAGATCACTGTGCTAACGAACCAGCCTTTGAAGCATTTTTTGAACCGACCGGATGCGTCGGGGAGATTAGTGAAATGGGCAGTAGAGCTTAGCGAGTTTCGCATACACTTCGCTCCGAGAACAGCCATTAAGGGTCAGGCATTAGCAGATCTCATAGCAGAGTCTACAGCCCCCGATCTGGAAGAAGCGGGCCCTGTAGAGGGGGCAACCATAGAAGTCCCGACAGAAGTACAACCAGAGAGGGCAGAGCAATCAGAACAGCCAAACAAGGAAAATATCTGGGAGATGTACACGGATGGCTCCGCGAGTTCAGACGGATCAGGAGCGGGCTTCTTGTTGATACCACCAGGTGAAGGTGAACCGCTCCGATACGCCTTGGCTTTAACATTCAAGGCCACAAACAACGAAGCGGAGTACAAAGCTCTTATCACGGGCCTAAAAATCGCTAAAGGCACTGGAATCGATCACTTGAGAGTGAAGTGCGACGCAGCTTTAATCGTGAACCAGGTTCAAGGGCGATACGAAGCAAGGAGTCCGATAATGAAAAAGTATCTGCGAGAGGTACAAGCCTTGAGAGAGGGCTTCAAAAGCTTCGATATCGAGGCTATCCCGAGGGAGGAGAACGTAGAAGCAGACGCCTTGAGTAAATTTGCCCAGGGGGCACCCTTGGAAGAAAATCGGAAGGTGCATTTCTTGGAGAAGGTGATCTTATCAAACATCGACCCAACACAGGTGTGCACCATTGAGACAAAATTGGAGGAAGAACCCACTTGGATGACCCCGATAGTCGTGTATCTGACTACGGGGGCAGTCCCCGAGGATAAGGTAGCAGCAGACAGAATATGTCGGATCGCGTCTAATTATGTGATGCTGGATAATCAGCTTTACAAGAAGGGCTGGTTCTTGACTCCGTACCTGAAGTGTGTAGCAGAACCCGACACCAATCGAATCCTGAAGGAAATGCACGAGGGGGTCGCGGCTTGTCACGAAGGGGCCCGATCCATTTTAAGGAAGGTGTTGAACTTAGGCTACTATTGGCCCACCATGAACAAAGAAGCAACGGCGTTGGTCCGATCATGCGACGCGTGCCAGAGGTACGCCCCGAGTATCGCGGCTCCGGCCGCCAACCTAACATCCATCAAGAGCGCTTGGCCCTTCGCGCAGTGGGGCATCGACTTGGTGGGACCTCTTCCACAAGCACAAGGACAATGTAAGTATTTACTTGTAGCTATCGATTATTTTTCGAAATGGATAGAGGCGAAGGCATTGGCCAGAACAACGGGGAACCAGATCGTCAAGTTCCTCCAGACCCACATCGTGTCCAGACACGGAATTCCTAAGGTGGTGATCAGCGACAATGGCCCACCATTCAACGGCCCTCAGGTGAAGGAGTATCTGGAGGAGTTGAACATTGAGCATCGGACTGCTTCTGTACGTCATGCTCAAACTAATGGCCAGGTGGAGTCCGCCAACAAAATCGTGATGGATGGCCCGAAGAAGAGGGTCTATGCCTTGAAGGGCAAGTGGCTGAACGAACTAGAAAATGTGCTTTGGGCTGTCAGAACGACACCCAAACGATCAACAGGAGAGACTCCGTTTGGCCTCGTTTATGGCACGGAAGCTGTCGCCCCTGAAGAGGTAGCTGTGGCGTCCCATCGGACGAGATATTACGAGCCCCTAACGAACGACGAAGTGAAACGTATGGACTTGGACTTACTTGAAGAGAAGAGGCGGGAAGCCGATGAAGTCCAAGCTCGAATGCGTTTAGTGACGGCCAGGTACTACAATCGGCGAGTGAAGTCCCGACAGTTCTTTGTCGGGGAGCTGGTTTGGCGTCGCAACGAGTTCACCCTTTTGGATCGAATCAACAAGATGTCACCAAAATGGGAAGGACCTTATAAGGTCGTGGGGATGCCAGCTCCAAATGCATACAAGTTGGAAGACCTCGATGGCAGAACATTAAAGCATTCTTTCAGTGGCGAACACTTGAAGAAACACCATGCTTGAAGAAAGTCGCCTTAAGTGGTGCCCGATAAAGTCGCCTTAAGTGGTGCTCGATAAAGTCGCCTTAAGTGGTGCCCGAAAAAGTCGCCTTCAGTGGTGCACGATGAAAGTCGCCTTCAGTGGTGCACGAGAAAAGTCGCCTTCAGTGGTGCACGATGAAAGTCGCCTTCGGTGGTGCACGATGAAAGTCGCCTTCAGTGGTGCACGAGAAAAGTCGCCTTCAGTGGTGCACGATGAAAGTCGCCTTCAGTGGTGCACGATGAAAGTCGCCTTCAGTGGTGCACGATGAAAGTCGCCTTTAGTGGTGCACAATACTTAGATTTATTCTAAGTATCCAAAAGTCGTCTTAAGTGATGCACGGGACTAAGTCGCCTTTAGTGGTGCACAATACTTAGATTTATTCTAAGTATCCAAAAGTCGTCTTAAGTGATGCACGGGACTAAGTCGCCTTGAGTGGTGCACGATCTTTAGGTTTATCCTAAGTAATGATTAAGTCGTCTTAAGTGATGCACGGAACTAAGTCGCCTTAAGTGGTGCAAGTTATTAAAATCGTCGGGAAAGACGTACGAGAATGTCTTAAGTGTCGAGGTTTCGACTTAAGCGCGTATAAGTAAAGTCACTCGGAGAAGTGTAACAAAAGATCGGAACTAAGGAAGTCTGATATTGATAAGGGCTCGAGGGCCCGACGACGACGCAAGAGAAGAAGATACAAGGACTCTAAAAAAGATAAAACATTCAAGCTTGGTCCTTGTTGGCAGCATTGGCAGCAGCTGGGTCCGCGGAGTCGGTAGCAGAGGGATCCACAGGATTGGCTTCGGGAGGATTGGCTATCGGGGCGTCCGCACTTGGAAGTTCAGAAGCGTCTTCGACAATTACGGGGGCACTCCCCCCATCACTCTCCTCGGAGAGAGCAAAATACTTCTTCGCAAAGGGAGCGAGGGAAGGAGACTTGTCGAAGTTGATAGCATCCCCGTACTCCAGGTGGAGCTCCTCAACCGCGTTAAAGAGAGTGTTCTCCACCTCTGCGCCAAAGAACTTCATGGCATCAGCTTGGAAGCCCTCAGACCTCCGATAGTCCTCCCGGCCCTTTTCCTCCGCTTCGGCCAGCTGCGCAGGAAACCCCGCGATTAGCTCCTCCAAAGCCTTCTTCTCAAGGACCAGTTGGTCCTCGACAGCCTTCTTCTCCTGGGTCAGCCTGTCCACAATCACCCCCCGCTCCTGCCGCTCTTGCCTCAAGAGCCCCTCGAAGTCCGCGATCTGCTGCTGAAGATCCCGAATCTTCTGATTAAGGGCAGCCTGCTCCTTGACAAACTTCCCCCGGAAAGACTGGGAGGCCTTGAGATCCGCCTGAAGCTGCTCGCGGACCCCTCGGTCCCGCTCCCGGGCCTCATCATAGGCAATAACATACCCGATGAGGCAGTTGTAATCCCCGAGCTCCTGCAATAAGAAGGAAAAGTGTTAATGAACAAACGACCCGATCTATCATCAACAAGAAAGAAGCAAAGTCTCACCTCTACGCGGCGCACAGCCATATCCCTGATATCCCGCTGCATATGCGTCCAATTGAGGTAAATCGGATGCCGCATAGAAGGCAGAATAGAACCCGTCAGCAGATGCAGGGCCAGCTCCTGGTCCTGTTCCCCTTGTGTGAGCGGGACTCCCTGAAGCGTCTGGATAGGAGTCCAGGGGGCATTCGCCTGTGAAGAATTGAAGGGCCTGTAGAAGTCCCCATCAAGAGCAAGGGGAGAGATAGGACGAGGAATGGAAGGGCACGCCTCCGTCTCGCCCCGAACAGGGGAAGGAGAGAAGTCGTGGATAGGTGAGAGCTGCCGCTGCTGCGGAGAAGACGAAGGAGGCGGCCCCTGAGGGGTTGGTTTCAAGGGGGATTTCCCCGCCTTCCGACGCTGTTGAGGGGGGTCACCCCCGCCAGTCTCCTCGGAGGAGTCCAGAGTTTCCACCTGACGAAACTGTTCGCCAGTTGGAGCCTTCTCTCCAGCTGAGGAAGGCACCCCCGCTGAAGGCGGTGCATCTACAGAAGCTGCAGCACCCGAGGAAGCTCCCGAGCGATCTGCACCTGGAGGATGAGAAGCTTCAGAAAGGTAGTCAGGAAGTTCATCGGGATTCTTACACCAAATGATACGTCGGGAGACGTATTGATCCTTCCCACGATAATGATAGTAGCCTGCCTTCAAGACTCGGGGAGTTTCGCCTCGAAGGATTCTTTTGACATCAGTAATGCGGCCTTCCTTGGTCGAGGAAATCAAATCCGACGGGACCATCCTCTTGTACGATTTAATAGAAAGTCGAAGTTGTTTACCTTCTTCAGCGTTCTGGACATCGAAGAGCTGGTCCAGATCCACCCGCTTCCGCTTGGGCTGCTCCGCTGAAGGAGACCCCGACCTGACAGCAGCCTTCTTGGCAGACTTCCTCTTCCGCGAGGGGCGGACAGCATCAGTCTCCCCCTGCTTAAGGAACAGATCGGTCAGCAAAGATACCTTCTTGGCTGCAAACAGTAAACAAAGAAAGAGTTAGAAGTTTACCCAAGGAACCATATTGGAAGGGCCGTCGAAGAGTTGACCCCCAGAAACAATGTCGAGGAGTCGGATCCCGGCGTGCACCAGGTCCCGCTCCACGAGTGAGTTGGCGTTGAGAGGAGTGTAAGACTCCTCCCACCGATAGAGCTGGATAAGCTGGAGAGTCTCAAAATCCTCATCAGCATAAGTATGGAAAGCAGGTGGAGGGTCCGCTACCACCTCCCAACGAGGCCAGGGAATGGAGGAGTGACGGATAAAGAAGTAACTCCTTTTCCAGCTACTGTTGTCGGACCCTGTATCAATCAAGAGTCCCCGACCCTTGACCACCTTCCAGGTGTCACTGGTCCAACCGTACCGGGCAAGCTGCTGCTTACTCCACTTGGGCATCCGAGGGTAGAAGGCGCAAACCCCCGCCTCATTGCACTTCATCCCATAAAAGGTTCTGAAGAGTTGGAGGCTGTAGACCCACTTCTATCGAAGGCAAAGGACTTGAAAGGCGTTCCAGAGGCGGATGGCATGTGGAGAAAAGGTAGTGGGGTGTGTCCTGTAATGGTGGCACAGCTCCACCAGATTACCGCAAAGGGGGAACCTGATCCCCGCTGATATTTGTCCCGTAGAGACAAACACCTCCCCTTTCTGGGGACGAGTAACCTCAGAGTCACTCGAGGGACGATGCCTAGGATACGGGAAACGAGGTTCCCAGGTGATGGTGATGCAACCCTCTCGGAGAGCTGCATCATAAGCAGTATTGGAAATCTCATTTGGAGCATAGTCAAAATTAATGGGTTTTCTCCCCTCAGAGCTGGAACCGCTGTCTGAAAAGCAACCAGGGCAAGAAAATACAGTGGGACTCTTGGAGAAATTGGAAGGGAAAAGACGAAACAAGCAACGAAGAGGGATTCCTTACCAGACATGATGAAGTAGAGGTTGAAGGAGATGAGCGAAACGTCGCCGGAAAGATGATCGGGAAGACTCCAAAGACCTTCGAAATCACAGAGCTTGGAATCGCAGAATAATCACAGAGAGCTTTTGAGAATTCGAAGACGGTAAAAATTAAATTGCGACTATGGCTAGGGTTTTATAGTCGAAGAAGACGGTTGAAAGGACACTTCGATCCGAGTCGTCGAAGAGTCTTAATCTGGACTGTTGAGATGAAACGTGCAGAAGGACAACGGGCGTAATGATGAAACGGCCTGAAAAGCACTTTTTCAGAAAAGGACAGGCGCGAAAAATCAGGCACGTGGGTCGAAAACGTCACTCCATTATCTGCTGCATTTAATGCACTAGGAAACCGAGAAGACCCTTGGGATATAACAGTTATCTACAAAATCCTGAGGAAACGTAGAGGAGAAGACTGATAAACTGAGTAACTGAACCAAGGAAAAGATCCCCGACTTTAATATTGGAAGATCGGGAGTTGAAAGACACGACGAACTAAAAGTCCCTCATGTCTTGGGGGCAAATGATGGGTCCGACTATAGCCGTCAGGCCCTTTAACGGCGAGGAAACGGCAAACAGGCCCACCAGGCCCAGAGTGAAGGTCAAGATGACCTAGGAGAAGGGTCCCGACGAAGGGAGTCCCGACGAGGCAAGGTCCCGACAGAGTCGGCTCCGACAGTGGAGCTGGAAGCTCCCGATAAGAAGCCTTTAAGTAGGCCCCGATGATGAATCCCTGAGAACGATTGGCCCTGTCACGATGACGAGGGGCCCCGAGCGGTGACACAACGAGATAACTCTGGAGTCCCCGATGGGAGTCGGGACTCGTTATCAGAGGATAAAGCCAAGATATGCGGGGCGTGGCCGAGATACGCGGAACGTGGTTAAGATACACGGAGCGTGGCCGAGATACGCGGGGCATGGCTAAGATACACGAAATCACGTCCGAGATATGCGGGATACGGGCTAACCACCCCTAACGGTTCGCCAGGTACCTGAGGCATCTCTTTGCCTATAAAAGGGCAGGAGATCACCTCAGAAAGTTTTAGGTTGAGTTGAATACACTCTGAGTTTATTACTTGCCGGTCTTACGAGATACTCATTTAAGCATCGGAGAGGGATTCTGGGTCACCGCCCGGTCTATCCCCTCTTGCAGGATCGCGTGGAGCAAAGGAGCTAGGATTGCCGTCAAAGTCCGTACCGGAGTTCCACCGTGATCTAACATCCCTCAGGAGATAATGGCGGCCTTCATAGCTTTCTGGAAACAAACCCAGACGGCAACGGTTCCTGACAAAAAGGAACCGGCTCGAGAAGCCTCCTAGAAGGAAGAGGTGGCCTCTAGTGTGAAGGTTGTGGAAGAAAATCTCCTAGAGAAAGAGATCCCCAAAGCTCCAGAAGTCGAGATGGCGAGCAAGAGCCCTGTCCTATTCACTATAGGATAGGTAGAGGAATTATTGGAGAAGAAAAGAAGAGGAGCGAATGATTTACTTATCATTCGAGACCACACTTCTCACCCTTTTCTCCAAGAGGTTATTCAATACTCGAGTTCCTCCACAAGTCTTTGCAAGGAACATCGAGGACTACACAGGCGAGGGAGACCCGGTTCGCCATATCAACACCCATAACTCTTCCCTTTTAGGAAGAGGAGCAACTCCGGACCATTACGCGACGCTTTTTCCCAACACCATGAAGGAAAAGGCGTCCACTTGGTTTTTTGGTCTCCCTGATAGTTCAATTGATTCATGAGATGAATTGAAGGCGAAGTTTATAGAAGGTCACATAGGCCAAAGACAACGCCTCAAGAGTATGGACTTTCTAGATAAAATTGAGCAAGGTCCTGACGAAACCTTAGCCAATTATTATACTAGATACCACAAACTACTCCAGCAGCTGAATGAGGACGCCACTGATGGCGAATTGATTAGAACCTTCTGGAGGGGTCTCAGAGTATAGAGTCAAGCCCTGAATGATAGCATGGTGATGAAGCCGGTACGAAAGATTGATGCTCTCGCCATCAAGGTTCCGAAGTATATCGACTTAGAGAGGTCACATGAAAAATCGCCTATAGAAGCAAAGAGGCAGATCTTTCCGACCAAAGTTGAAGAAGGCTCTGCTTCTCGACCGTCCAAGAAGGAGGAAAGGCGAGAAGGAATTTCCCGACATGGGAATCATTTGGGAACCAAAAAAGATCTTAACCCTTATCCGGTAAGGTATACCCCTCTTACACATAATGTGGCGGTGGTACTTAAAGAAATGGAGAAACTTCGTCTAAACAACCCACCCCCAGCAAAAAAGAACATGATGGGTCATCAAATAAATGCCTATTGCTGATATCACCAAACAAGGGGGCACGACACGAATGAATGCACCATATTAAAGCAAGATATCAAGACCCTCATTCAAAGAGGTAAACTTCTGAAGTTTGTCGAGAAGCCTCCCAATACCCCAAAGAAGCGAAGTCGTAGCCCAAGGAGAAATTCTGAATCCCCTCCTCATAACCATTTCGCTCCCATTCAAAGGGGAAAAATAAATGTCATCTCAGGAGGATTCGCCTCAGGAGGAGGAAAAATTCAGCTCGAGAGGTATACGCGGCTCAAATATCCACGGCGGCGATAATGGGAAAGAGACCTCGAGAACCTGAACTCGAGATAATTAGCTTCACCGCTAGTGATCTTTTGAAGGTGGATCAGCCGCATGAAGACGCCCTGGTAGTTACTCTCCTTATATCCACATATATGGTTAAAAGGATTCTTATCGACAGTGGAAGCTCAACGGACATACTCTTCTATCAAGCGTTCCTACAATTAGGGTTAACGAGAAGAAACTTAAAGAAAGACACCTTCCCTTTAATAGGATTGGCAGGAGAAACCATCTACCTCATGGGAGCTATTCGACTAACCACTGTTTTTGGAGAAGGGGAGAAAGTTTTGCAAGTGGATATACTTTTCGTAGTAGTCGATGTCGCCTCATCTTACAGCGCCATCATTGGCAAAACCACCCTCAATCCTCACCGAATTATCCCCTCAACGGCGCATCAAGTAATGAAATTCTCGACACCAAAGGGAATTGGCGAGTTCCAAGGAGATCAAGCCATGGCGCGGCACTGTTACAACACGTCGATAAGACGCTCAGAGAAGTTATAATAGCTTCTGAAGTAGATACTTTTTATTATGACTAATGTTTTAGTCTCTTTTTTTGATGTAATATGTAGGAAACGATGAATAAATATGAACCCTCGAGATCTCTTTTCTTTACAAGAAATCGTTCCAATATTATCATCAACCAACGGTCTACAAATCGATTATCGACCTTATGCGCCCAAAATGACTAAGGTCTAGGTACGGCGACAACTCGATCGAAGATTCGGTCTACAAATCGATTGTCGACCTTATGTGCCCAAAATGTCTAAGGTCTAGGTACGGAGACAACTCGATCGAAGATTTGGTCTATAAATCGATTGTCAACCTTATGTGCCCAAAATGACTAAGGTCTAGGTACGGCGACAACTCGATCGAAGAATCAGCGGACTACAAATCGATTGTCGACCTTATGTGCCCAAAATGACTAAGGTCTAGGTACGGCGACAACTCGATTGAAGATTCGGTCTACAAAATCGATTGTCGACCTTATGTGCCCAAAATGACTAAGGTCTAGGTACGTAAAAACTCGATTGAAGATTCGGTCTACAAATCGATTGTCGACCTTATGTGCCCAAAATGGCAATAAAGCCTAGGTACGGCGACAACTCGATCGAAGAATCAAAGATCTACAAATCGATTGCCGACCTTATGTGCCAAAAATGGCAATAAAGCCTAGGTACGACGACAACTCGATCGAAGAATCAAAGGTCTACAAATCGATTGTCGACCTTATGTGCCCAAAATGGCAATAAAGCCTAGGTACGGCGACAACTCGATTAAAGGTCAAAATCGACATCTACAAATACTAACGATTGACATTATTCGACCAATATATGATTATCGAAGTTACAAGTGATAAAACCCTTTATTACAAAAAGAGATTTGTTACACAAGGGAAAGATCTTAACAGAAACATCCTAGAAAGTAACTGTTTGCAAATCCTTCTTTCCCTTAGAGGAAGAAACAACAAATCTATCCTCCCCTTCAGTAGGGATCTCTGAAAACTGCTGAAGAAGAGGAACTTGAGAAAAAGGAAGTCAGGTTGATACGCTCTCAGATTGGCTACAATCTCTTTTAAGGAAGGAAAAAACATATCAGAAACGGCTGCGGCAATATCTGATTCAAAAGCAGAACTCGCTTTGTAATTTTCCACAGCCCTAACTCCAGACTTCCTCAAGCTCGACATCTCCTTTTGTAGCACATTGACCCTCTCACGAGGAATTATGTTCTCAACTTTGAGATTTTCCTTTTCCTTGTTCTTCCTCTCCAGCAAGTGGCGATGCTCTTTCATCAAAGAAATGGAGCTCTGTAGGGTCTCTTCGCACTTTTGAAGGTCCCGCCGTAAAAAGGAAGAAGTCTCATTCGCTAGCTTAAGATTCTCCCTCCGTTTGGCATTCTCTTCTCGAATACTTTGAACCTCTTCCATAATCTCAGGAGAAGCTGAGGTCTTAAGCTTCTCCCTGGTCGCCTGTAACTCCCTAAAGAGATCGAACATCAGGCGAGAATATTGAAGAGAATCCCTGGAAGCCTATTAAAGAAAAAATCAAGAAAGAAAGGATCAGTCTACGACAAACGAAGAATAAATCCAAATAAATAGAAGAGGGCAATACTCACTTCGGCCTGTTTCAAAAGAAGAAGGCGAGTAGCCTCCTCCACTTCCCCCAAGTTCGTTTCTAGGTGCCTACGATCCCATGGAGGAATGGAAGCATTTAATAAATGAAGTGTCAAATCAGGATTGGCGATAGAATGCCCCTCTTTGAGAGGACACCCTCGTAAAAAGCGAAGAGGATTCCAATATTTGGAAAACTCGACAGATGGGCTCAACAACATGTCCCAATCAAAACAAGGACCCTCATAATCTAAGGGGCCACTAGCGGAAGCCTCAGTACGAGGCGGGAACAATCGAGTCGATGAAGAAGGAGAGGAATCCTCGCCTTGCCTCCCTCTTCGCCACGAACCAGTATCCTTATCTCGATTGGAGTGGTGAGTGGTATCCTTCACTTCACCCTCATCCTTAAAAGGCCCTACTAGCGACTCCTTATCAAAAGGGATAGCCTCAACATCAATTGGAGTGTCGATGGACGCCCCGCTATTGACCTTTTTTGACGGAGGGGCAGAAGAAGCTTCCATAGCTTGACGATGATTTCGAAGTATCATTTTGATAAAGTCTAGAAAGAAAGAAAACCCCGATTGTCAAAAAGCCATTGAAGACTAGGGATGGAAATCCTAAAAGAAAGAAAATAACCATGGGATACCTGAGGAGGGATGGCCAGCCATGATGCTTGATGTTTGTCGGAGAACAGCCCATCCCTTGAAGATTGGATCAGACCAAAAACACAAAAACGGAGGTGGAAAATGAAAGTGAGGCAGTAGTATTTATACTGAGGCCTCCCACCTTTCAAGATAACTTCTTAAGGAAGCATTCCCTAGGTAATCATCTATTGGTGCAGTTACTGACAACGTGACCGTTGCTTCGAAATTACCATTTTCAATGGGCAAGACGACTTTTAAGCTTCTTCACGCCTTCTTTTCCAACGATCAAAAATTACTACTAGACACAGTGTCTCGACTAGGGATTTCTATCTCAAACAAAAAAACAGTCACCTCGACTTCTCTTAGTCAATGGTGACCAAGAGATTAGCGGTGATACTGACTCTCTCCCCGACTTCCCAAAGTCGCCTCTATGAAAGAGATCAGTCCCTACTGACTCCTTGATTCTACCAACGCCAAATGACGGAAAAGAGCCTACGCGCTAAGAGAACAGAGGGGCAAAGTCCTCTCATCATAAAAGGTACTCGACATAACTCATTCCCCTTCATTTTAAAGACTAATGACTTATGTCTCGGGGGCAAGTGTTGGATATGATTCGAGGCAGCCTAGTACGAGTCGACATAGTAAAGGTCAAGTTCTCAAAAGAACGTATGATCGACCATACAAGTCCGGAATAAGGAGACAAAGAGGAATGGTCGACCACCCTACAAACAGAAGTCGACCCACCAGATAACAAAGGACAAGGCGAGAAAGTCATTCAAGGCTCCTCTCTTGAAGTGTAAGTCGTGTCGAGGACCAAAGCTTCCCTACTAAAGTACGAGTCGAGTCGACCGTCAGTTATTTAGAGGAAACCTTCCCTCTTAAGGAAAGGACAGGTGGAGACCTGCTCGCCGCCAATAGGAAGACTTCCCTTTGAAGAAAGAGGCACCAGCTGGCGACATGCTCGCCACCCTCTATACCACGAAACCTTCCTTTTAAGGAAGTGGTATCAGCTGGCAACACTGCTTGTCACCTGCTTATGCCGACTCAGGACAGAAACCCTCCCAAGAGGGTAACCGCCACAAAAAGTCGGTAATATCTCCCTATAAATAGGGGTTCACTTTCATTGTCTAAACTAAGTTCTATCATATACTTTACAGTATTCTCTCGATATCCATTACTGACTTAAGTTTCGGAGTGGAATCAGGGGCCTTCCCCACCTCTTTTCAGGTCCTCGCCCAGCACAAAACCACCAAAGGAAACTAAGTACCCACGAGGTCAAGAAAGATACCTGAGTGAGCTAGCCCCCGGTGAGATCTCGAAGTCCATTACCCGAAGTTCTAGAGCCACGTCATTTTGATCCCAACACATGCGACTCTAGGGAAGTTCCCGATGCATCTTTAATTGCTAATCATATGACGATGTATTAGACATGTATGCCCCCAACACTTACAAGTTTCTAGTAACCTGGGTTTGTTCTCATGATAATGTCTAAGTTTTAACCGATAGGTTATCCTAGTTGGCTATGCACATTCATGCTCATATATATATATATAAATTAGCACATGCATGTTAAGATAACAGTAAATGCATGGAATCAAATAATTCAGCAAATATGTATCTCGACAAATAGTTCATATATGCATTTGTCTTAGTAACGACATCAAAGCGATAGCTAACTCATGTAAATGAATAGGAGACTTATCTTGTTATCTTAGCTAGGAAGCTTCTCGAAGGTGAGCTTTGAGTCGTGGAGCGTTGAGCTTCAGACGAGCTTTAGTTCTTAGTCTGTAACTTAGACAAAGGATGGTCGTGTGAACTTTGGCTTTGAGCTCCCATGTTTTCAAAGTCCACACCCCTTTTGCTAAATTCTCTTCACACAACAGTATAAAGGTAGATCATTATATAACGCGGGTGTGAAATATATATGATAAAATAGAGTAATTAAATGTAACAAATACTCCCTTGAGTTTGACGGTTTTGATCAAATGGCTTGCGATGAACCCGATGCATATATGAGCACGATGTTTTTGGCTAATTTTGACCGGTGTTAACTGGTTTGATCAACGATGACCGATTCAATCGACTTTGACCGGGTTGTCGCTGGTTGAACGGTTCGACTGCTGGTTGACCGGTTTGACCGCTATTTGACCGGTTTCAACTGATGTTGAGTGGTTCAATCGGTATTGACCGGTTCAGCCGGTTTGGGCCGCCGGTTTAGGGAGCTGGGCGCATGCCACACTATGTTTTGTCCACAAATGGGCTAAGGCCCACTTGCATGGGCCACAGATGGCGAAGCCCACCAGGTAAAGATGACCCCTACGTAGCCCTTCCATCTGCACTCGCGAGGGAAAGATGATGGCGGCACTCCTTCGAAGTCTGATGGTGGTGGGGTCTTCGCCATGTCGGAGCGGAGCTCTCCTAGCTCTGTTGGTGGCGAGCTCATTCAGGCGGATACAGAGTTCCTTTAGGTCTGAGGCGGAGCCCTTCGAGGTCCTTCGCCGTTGAGCTTTTGCCTATTACTGCTGTCCTTGTTCTTTGGACCCACATTGGATGATGGCTATAGCATCGGTGGTCTCTCGTTGGCTAGGGGAGGAGGCCATTGCCTTTTTTTATCAATGAAAAAAAACATATATATATATATATACAGAAGCTTTAAACTTCTGTTGGTGGTGAACAAAATGAACTTCAAACAACCCAAACATTGGGGGGTTAGTGGCAGAAGCAGCATCAACATCAGCAATAAACGTTAAATCCAAATATGTTTACAGACGAAGCTAGTAAGATGAACTTTGTTATTAGTTCAGGTAGCAAATTGGTAGTTAATCCAATAAGAATATGAATTACCAAACTAGAGAATGTCGCTGAGGCTACTCGCCACGCACAGTCGAATCTGCTAACCAACTCATCCAAAGAGTTACTTCTCATTTATTGTCAAACCGAATAAATTCGTAAGGTATTTAACTGGTATTAAAAATGTTACAGATCCACCAGAACCCAAGAGAAAAACATGCACAGTAGAGTAAAATCAAGAATCAAAATTTTGTATATATATTAGCACATATATTATATACGATAACATTCATGAATCCCAAAAGGTCAGGTGACGACCAGCGCCGCAACAACAAGGACTTCCATGAGCATGAGTCTGTGCTCATGAGTCGAACGCTCAGAGCTTGCCGTTACCCGATCTTTGTCGGAGAGCTGTGATGACGGTGGGATTCTCCCAGAGACGGCTTCTACGGTGAGAGATGCCTTTGCCCCCTATCGACCGGGGGGGGGGGGGGGGGGAATGACGCCCCTAATGACGTTCGAGACTGGAACAGCAGTGGGACCGGATGTTTTCGCAGTACCGTGGCTGAATGAATGGAGTTAGGACGCCTGGGAGGCCGTCGTCATCGTTGATGGATGCTTGGGACGTTGGTGGACCTTGCTGGTCTGCCATGAGCTTGCTTCCGTGATGGAGCTTGCTGTGGCTGCTATGATGACGGAGCTGCTGTCATGGAGGGAGGCAGCCCTAGAATTGTTATTGATGAAGATTTGGATCCCGAATCTGCGGTGAATCCATCATTTTCCAATAATTCTTTTCCTTTGTAGCATTGCATCTCTTCTTCTAGATAGGGGAGCTTCACGAGGAAGAAGGCAACAGTCATAATAATAATAATAATGGAAACATAACATGATGAATGTATGAGTTAGAGTTGCAATAGTTGGAGAATCGACGAAGACCGATGAAGAAGACAGATTTAGGGTTCATCCCAAACCCAGTTTTCTTTTTTAAGGAATTGATTTGAACATGACTTTTTGCTCAATTCCCACAGACGGTGCCAATGTTGGATCCTGGGTTTTCCGATGGGATTTCCACTGTGTCTCCGAGCTTCTTAGTTTTCGAATTCCGAGCACGCACCTGCAAAAGGGGATAATGTCAGGGCGAACCCCACGATCCCTCTCCGACGGTCAAATTAGTTACCGTTCATGTAAAGAGAGATCACTGTTGTAAATAATTTATCATCATATATATCAAATGTTAATCAGAGGATTCTTTATATAAAATAACATAATAACTATTATGGTATATAGTCATTTATTGAGGATGACCGTTAGGGTAACATAATATTTAGTTAATTACTGTTATGGTAGTTGAATATTAATAGCTGATTGACTGTTATGGCATCAGCCTATTTATAGTTAATACATATTATGGTATCAAATAAATATGTTTATATCAATATCCATCACATAGTGTCCTCCAAAATAACAAACAATACCTATAATAATGGAAGTCAACAAACAAGACCCAAAACTATAAAAAGAAGATAATAACATGAGCAAACAACGCTTTCAACTTGGATACAAATGTCCCCACAAGCTGGAATTTCTTCTTAATAAAAAACAGCTAGACTGACTTGATGGGCCCCGACGTAGGCCGTTAGGCCCCCCTAACGATTGACGGACGGCAACTAGGCCCGTTGGGCTAGAAGCTGGGCTGCTGGAAGGCTAAGGGCTCCAACTAAAGGAGGCCCCGACATTGAATGGCCCCGAGCAAGTATGGGTCCGATAGGGGAGAGCCCCGAAGATATCGGACCTGGACGTAGTCGGTCCCGACGAGGGAGTCGACACCACTCCCCGACACCGAATCCTCAACGATGTAACTTGGGAGTCTCCGATAATGATCGAGACTCACCGGTAAGAGCGCAATCCCGGAAATCTCGCCACGATTACAATAGTGGTACAATGGGCGAGATATGTGGGATACGAATAACTGTGCAAGATATGTGGCAAGATATACGGCGAGATACGTGGGATATTGGATCACAATCCAACCGCCTAATCAGGTAACTGGGATAACCTTTCCTCTATAAAAGGAGGGAAGTTATCCCAGATTAGGGTTACGTCTTACACACTCATATTGCTTGCCTGCTCTGTTGATCACCATACTTACGTTAAGCATCGGAGAGGGATTCCGGGCCACGGCCCTCTATCCCCTTCTGCAGGATTGCGAGGAGCTAAGGAATCCGTCATCGTAACCGAAGTTCCCGCCGTGATCCAACATTGGCGCCGTCTGTGGGAAGCGCAACAAAAAGCCGAAAGTAAGTTTGCCTTCTCTCTGTTTCATATCATGGCTGGCAGCAGACCACAACGTTCAGGCAAGCAGGTGCCGGCCGCTAGCAATCCCCCGGAAGATACCGCCCAGCATCAGGATCTGAGAGATGAGGGTGACAGCACTCGCCGGAACGAAGCACCTCCCCCGAATCCGGAACTGGCCAGGGTAGTGGCAGAGGCCATGCCCCTATTCATGGAGGCCATGGAGGCCCTCCTAGACCGAAGAGAAGCTGCTAGAAGGCAGGCTGACCTACCACCGCTCCCTCCGCGGCGAGACATTCCCAGAAGGCAGGGGGATGACAACTTGCCTCCACCTCCTCCATTAAGGGAGCAGCCCATTCCCCCCAATCCAGCACCGGCGGAGAATTTTGTGGTCGATGGACCAGGGCCAGTACAGCAAAGGACCATTCCCCTGAATGGTCCCCTCACTGCCGACCAGGTGGTGAGAATTGTGGGTATCTGCATGGGAGACCAGAAGCCCATGATGTCGGAGCTGGGGAGTCAGGAAACCCATCCCTTCGTGCCCAGGCTAATTCATACCCTGGCCCCTCCAGGCCTGGGTATCCCGAAGATAGACGAGTACGACGGGGACGCAGACCCGGTCCGCCACGTACAGAAGCACCTGACAGCATGCATGGGCAGGACCCCAGATGAGGATGTTATCTGTGCCCTGTTCCCGAGCACCCTCGGGGAGAAGGCGATGACTTGGTTCTACAGTCTGCCCACTGGATGTATCACCTGCTGGAAGGATATGCATCAGCGATTCATCGCCCAGTATCAAGGACGTCGACGACTTCTAAAAAGTGTTCGGACCCTGCATGAGGTGGTCCAGAGGCCTGACGAGTCGTTGGCCCAATATTACCAGCGTTATACAGCTGGCATGACTGAGCTGGATGAGGAAATATCGGAGGGCGAGGCCATCTGTACCTTCCTGAAGAACCTTAAACCCCCTTACGGTTCCGACTTACTGCACAGCATCGCGGCCAAA
The DNA here is from genome assembly GCA_036873135.1 of Clarkia xantiana subsp. parviflora. Lineage (NCBI taxonomy): Eukaryota > Viridiplantae > Streptophyta > Magnoliopsida > Myrtales > Onagraceae > Clarkia > Clarkia xantiana. The sequence goes on along the minus strand of JAPTYO010000015.1, from coordinate 22,174,035 downwards.
AATGTCTGGAACATGGAGGCGCTCCAGGCAAGGGTGAAACAGCAAATCGACGTCCAGGAGTCGAAGATTGCCGCCGGAGAACTGGCTCCTCCCAAAGGGCACGAAGGAAAACACTTGTTCAAACCATTGGACAACCGGCACAGAAAGGATAACTCCGAGGGTAGTCGGAGTCGAGGACGTTCTGATCGGAGGGAGGATAAGCGTCCGAACAGGAGGGACAGTCAGAAGGAAGAGTTCACCCCTCTCAACAGGCCTTTGAAAGAGGTCTTAGCGGTGATGGAGAAGCAAGGCCTCGCTCGTTTCCCCAAGAAGAAGGAAGGAGAAAAATTGGGCTCCCGCACCGACCGTTACTGCCGATTCCATCGGGCCTCCGGTCACGACACTGACCAATGTCGAGAACTGAAGAAGGAAATAGAGAAGCTTATCCAGAGGGGTAAGTTGAAGGAGTTCGTGGGGGACTCACGCTGCAAGCCCCGTTCACGATCTCGGTCAAGGTCCAAATCTCGATCGAGGTCCCCCAGGAAGAGGAGGTCCGACGCAGAGCCTTCGGAGGGCCCATCCGGGTCCCGACAGAAGAGGATTATTAATGTGATCCATGGGGGGTTCGCTGCAGGAGGAGACACATCATCCTCTCGGGAGCGTTATGCCAACCAAGTGCCAGTCGCAGTGGTTTTGGGAAAAAGATCGCGGTCGTGGACTCCGAAGGAAGAGATGGAGATCACCTTTTCGGCGAAGGATCTGGAGGGAGTGGAGGCCCCCCACGAGGATGCCCTAGTAGTAACACTGGATGTAGGAGGATTCGAAGTGAAAAAGATCCTCATTGATGGAGGGAGCTCCTCCGACATCCTCTTCTCCGACGCCCTGGAGCAGATGGGGAAGAAGAAGAAAGATTTGCGGGAGGTTAACTTCCCGATGGTAGGATTTTGTGGCACAACCTCTTATCCGTTAGGGGTTATCACACTGCCCGTGTGGTTCGGCAGTGGCTGGAAAATGGAGAAGCGAGATGTGGAGTTCGTGGTGGTCGAATCCACAGGAACGTACAATGCAATCATTGGAAGAACCACCATCAACCCTCTGATGGCGGTAGCCTCGACCGTCCACCAAAAGCTGAAGTTCCCGACCGAGAATGGGGTAGGCGAGGTGAAAGGCGACCAGGTGGCGTCGAGACGGTGCTATGTCAACGCCACCAGGAGATCAAGGAAGGAGACTATGTCAGTACTCCAGACAGACACTGACCCTCGAGAGGAGTTTGGGCGTCCCGCCCCCATGGAGGACCTAAAGGAAGTCGAGATAGATGGACCCGAGAGGAAGGTGAAAATCGGATCTGCCTTATCCGACGAAAGGACCCAGGAATTGATTGCGCTCTTGCAAGAATTTAAGGAGCTGTTTGCCTGGTCCCCGAGTGATATGCCAGGAATCAGCCGGGACGTGATCGAGCACGAACTGAATATCGACCCTGTGATCAAGCCGATCGCGCAGAAGAGACGTCCGATGGGGGCAGACAAGAGGATTGCAATCCAGCAGGAGGTTGGCAGGTTGCTCGACGCTGGATTCATTAGGGAGATCCGATTCCAGACGTGGGTAGCCAACCCAGTGCTGGTAAGGAAAAGCAACGGGAAATGGCGGATGTGTGTCGACTTCCGCGACCTGAACAAGGCCTGTCCGAAGGACTGTTATCCGCTCCCGCGGATCGATCAGCTAGTGGATGCTACATCGGGGCATGAGCTGCTGAGCTTTATGGATGCTTATTCTGGTTATAACCAGATAAAGATGGCGAAGAAGGATGCCCAACACACCGCTTTCTACGCTGACAGCGAAGTCTTCCAGTACGACGTCATGCCTTTTGGCCTGGTAAATGCGGGGGCGACCTATCAGAGAATGGTGAACAAGCTGTTCGGGGATATGATCGGAGGCACCATGGAAGCTTATGTAGATGACATGTTGGTGAAATCTCGACGAGCATCAGACCATGTCGATGATTTGGCTATGGCCTTCAAGAGGATGAAGCTCCACCAGGTCCGCCTGAATCCGGCCAAGTGCACTTTCGGAGTCCATTCTGGGAAGTTCTTAGGCTTCATGGTGAGCCAGAGGGGGATCGAGGTGAATCCCGAGAAACTAAGGGCGATAGAAGAGATGCAGTCCCCGACCAGCCATAGGGAGGTGCAGGTGTTGAATGGTCGGCTGGCTTCAATAAATCGCTTCTTATCCAAGGCCAGTGACCGATCGATGCCATTCTTCAATGTGTTAAGGGCCAACCGACAGTTCGAATGGACTGCTGAATGTGAGGAGGCGTTCCAAACGCTCAAACAACATCTCCGCGACCTCCCGCCGCTTGCGAAGCCAGCTCCAGGCGAGCCGCTCTATCTTTATTTGGCCATTTCTGCATTTGCAATAAGCTCTGTTCTAGTTAAAGCTGTCAAGGGTAATCAGATTCCCGTCTATTATGTAAGCAAGGCGTTTGCCAAGAGTGAAATGAACTATCCTCCGATTGAGAAGTATCTCTTTGCGTTGATTATTACTGCTCGAAAGTTACGGCCCTACTTCCATGCGCATGAAATTACGGTGTTGACTGATCAGCCATTGAAACACTTCTTGAACCGACCCGACGCGTCGGGGAGACTAGTAAAATGGGTCGTGGAACTTAGCGAGTTTCGAATCCACTTCGCCCCAAGAACAGCTATTAAAGGGCAGGCATTGGCCGACTTTATAGTTGAATCTACTATTCCCGATCCTGAAGCAACGAAAACAGTAGAGGGGGCAACCACCGGGAAGACTGACGAGGTCCCAACGGAAAGACAGTTGGAACAGCCAAATAAGAAGAACACTTGGGAGTTGTACACAGATGGCTCCTCAAGCTCAGACGGATCGGGTGCAGGGTTCGTATTGATCCCACCAGGTGGAGCGGAGCCACTTCGATATGCATTGGCCCTGACATTTAAAGCCACCAATAACGAGGCAGAGTATGAAGCTCTTATAACGGGGTTGAAGATCGCTAGGGGCACTGGAATCGAACATTTGAGGGTGAAGTGTGATGCAAGCCTGATTGTAAACCAGATTCGGGGACAGTATGGAGCAAAGAATCCAATCATGAAGAAATATCTTCAGGAGGCTCAAACATTAAAGGAGAGCTTCAAAAGCTTCGATATAGAGGCAATCCCAAGAGAAAAGAATGTGGAGGCCGATGCCTTGAGCAAATTTGCCTTGGGGGCACCTTTGGAGGAGACTCGGAGGGTACACTTCTTGGAGAGGGTGATTCTGTCGACGACCGATCCATCGGAAGTATGCACTATCGGGACAGGGTCAGAGGAGGAGCCCACGTGGATGACCCCGATAATTGTGTACTTAACTACGGGGGCACTGCCTGAAGACAAAGTGGCAGCAGAACGACTGCGACGAATGTCAATTAACTACGCGATGGTGGATAACCAGTTGTACAAGAAGGGTTTACTCTCGACACCTTTCCTGAAATGCGTAGCAGAACCTGACACAACCCGAATTCTGAGAGAACTGCATGAAGGAGTCGCAGCCTGTCACGAGGGCGCCCGATCCATCCTGAGAAAGGAGTTGAACTTGGGATACTATTGGCCTACGATGAACAAGGAGGCAACGGCGCTTGTTCGATCCTGTGACGCGTGTCAGAGATACGCCTCGAATATCACAGCCCCCGCTGCTGATTTGACGCCCATTGGGAGTGCTTGGCCCTTCGCACAGTGGGGCATTGACCTGGTGGGACCCCTTCCGAAAGCAAGGAGTCAGTGCACACATCTGCTGGTTGCGATTGATTACTTCTCGAAGTGGATCGAGGCTAAGCCCTTAGCCAAGACAACAGCGGGACATATCATTAAGTTCCTCCAGACCCGAATTTTGTCAAGATATGGGGTGCCGAAGGTGATCATCAGTGACAACGGTCCTCCGTTTAATGGGGCCCAGTTGGAGAGGTTCCTAGACGAGTTCAATATCGAGCATCGGACAGCATCCGTTCGTCATGCCCAGACCAATGGGCAGGTGGAGGCTGCCAACAAAATCGTGATGGAGGGCTTGAAAAAGAGGGTCTACGCTTTGGATGGAAAATGGTTAGACGAGTTGGAGAACGTGTTGTGGGCGGTCCGAACGACACCCAAGCGGTCAACAGGTGAAACCCCGTTTGCACTTGTTTATGGGACGGAGGCGGTCGCCCCCGTAGAAATCGCTGTGGCGTCCCACCGAACTAGAAGCTATGAGCCCTCGACGAGTCCAGAAAGAGCCAGGATAGGACCTTTGACGAATGGCGAAACAAGGCGCCTGGAGTTATCCTTGTTAGAGGAAAAACGGCTAGAGGCCGACATAATGCAAGCTCGGATGCGTTTGGCGACGGCCAGGTACTACAACCGGAAGGTCAGGTCGCGACAGTTCTATGCGGGGGAGCTGGTCCTACGTCGGAATGAGTTTGCCCTCCAGGATCGGATCAACAAGCTGTCTCCGAAATGGGAAGGGCCTTACAAGATCGTAGGCATGCCGGCCTCAAATGCTTACAAGCTAGAAGACCTCGACGGCAAAGTGTTACGAAACACCTTTAGTGGTGAACATCTGAAGAAATGTCATGTTTGACAAATAAGCCGTCCATAGAGGCGCAAAGATGTAATCAAGTCGCCCTGAGTGGTGCACGCTATGTTAAAGACATCAATCAATAAAGAGGTTACTTCTGATCAAAGTGTTCCTAAGTTATCCTTAAGTCGTTAAGGTTCGATTAAAGCGTCATTGGACGTCCGAAAAATCCTTAAGTTATTAAGGTTCGATTAAAAAGCGTCATTGGACGTCCGAAAAATCCTTAAGTTATTAAGGTTCGATTAAAAAGCGTCATTGGACGTCCGAAAATCCTTAAGTCGTTAAGGTTCGATTAAAAAGCGTCATTGGACGTCCGAAAATCCTTAAGTCGTTAAGGTTCGATTAAAAAGCGTCATTGGACGTCCGAAAATCCTTAAGTCGTTAAGGTTCGAATAAAAAGCGTCATTGGACGTCCGAAAATCCTTAAGTCGTTAAGGTTCGATTAAAAAGCGTCATTGGACGTCCGAAAAATCCCTAAATTAAGGTTCGATTAAAAAGCGTCATTGGACGTCCGAAAAGTCCTTAAGTTTTTAAGGTTCGATTTTAAAGCGTCGTAGGACAACGGAAAACCTTAGGGTCCGATAGAAGAGTTATGAAGAGCATGACCGAAAAAGAAAACATTCATAAAAGGCTCGAAGGCCCAAAAGGTTCGGTACAAAAAAGATAATAAGGAAGAGGTACAAGGACTTGAGATTTTAAACTCCAGGGGCTGAATCTTCGGAAGGCTTTGGAGGGGCAGACTCATCGGCGTCTTCGGAGGAGCTTTCGGAAGGGAGGTTGAGATACGTTTCTGCGGCTGGGCCGAGAGTCTTGGACTTTCTCAAGTCGATGGAGTCCCCGTAAGTCTCATTAAGCTCTTCGACAATATCGAGGATGGCGTTCTGCAGATCCTCTTGACAATGTTTCGCTGCATCCTCCTTGAAGTCCTCCGAGCTTCGGTACTCCTCGCGGCCTTGGACCTTCGCGTTTGTTAATTGGGCGGAGTGATCCGCCCTCGCCTCTTCTAGCTCCGCGATGGCCCTCTGCTTCTCGAGCTTCAACCGCTCAGCAGTTTCCTGCAACGCTGCCTTCTCGAAGGCAAACTGGCCCCGATCCGCCATGGCCGCCTGCTGCTCCCTCTTGAGCGAGCTCTCAAGACTTAGAATCTGCCGCTGTTGGGATTGAGCCTCTTGAGTAAGCTTGGCTCGGACCTCCTCGGCCCGCTGCCTGTCCTCCTCGGCCTGCCGCCTGGTCTCTTCGGCCCGCTCCTCAGCTCGCTTTTCGCCCTCCTCCGCTCGGAGCCGTGACGCCTCGGAGGCAACTAGGTCCTCCTGGAGCTTGGTCAAGCTCTCGAGGTTGGAGTTGGCCCGCTCTCGCTCCAAAGCCTCCCGCAAAGACAGGATGTAGCCGAAGCAACGATCCTGGTCCGCGATTTCCTGAAAACAAAATGTAGCTTAGTACTCAAAAATCGGAACGCCCCCAGATGAACAAATGAAAAAATTCACTTACCTCTATCCGACGGACAGCCATCTGCCGGATGTCAGCATCAATGTCTTCCCCTTCCAAAGAAAGGGGACGCCTCAAAGAGGGCGGGACCGAGCCCGACACCAAGTGCAAGGCCAGGTTCTTCTCCTGGCACCCCCGATGCAGAGGGACTCCCTGAAGGGACTCCACCGGTCTCCAAGGCTCGGAGCCCTGGTCCGAAGAGAAGGCCTGATAGTAGTCCCCATCCAAAGGGAACGGAGGTACTACCAAGCGGGGCTCTTCAGCTTCCTCGCTCACCCGAGCTTCGGGGGTCGCACCCCTAACTGGCGAGGATGGGGGAGCAGAGGACGATGGCGGCGTGATGGGAAGTGAAGACGCCTTCCCACCAGATGACTTCACGGGAGTCAACCTCGACTTCCCTCGGGGGATGAGGCCTTCCTCCTCAGCTCGATCATCGGAAGGGGAGTCCTCCAGGCTGGTCACCCGACCGAACTCGCCCCGGGATTCCATCGGGGCATCTTCCACCACCGGCTCCGCTGCAGGCGTGGAGTCCGAGACAGGTGCAGCAGGGGCGACGTCCGCAGGACCTGCAGCGGGGCGAATAAGTCGAGGGATTAATTTGATATCGGTGTGCCAGATTAAACGACGCTCCATATATCTCTCTTTGCCGAAAAAGTCATAATAGCCCGCCTCGAGAACATGTGGAGTTTCCCCTCGAAGGATATTTCTGACATCCCTAACTCGTCCTTCCATATCGGAGGCCTGAAGATCCTGAGGTACTAACTCTCTATATCTCTTTATAGCACGAAAGACTGCCTTACCTTCTTTTTCGGAGCGAACGCCGAAGGCGGTCCTGACCACATCTGCGTTAGTCCGCCCCTCGGAGGTGGGGGCAGACCTGGGAGCCTCGGAGGTCCTTGCCTTCTTCTTGGACGGCCCCGACGGGGCCGAAATCTTTCGGTGGGAAGATTTCTTCTTGCGCTTCAATGAGTGGGAGGCATCGGTATCCTCCTGAAATAGACGGGCGGTCATCGATGTTCGAGGGGCTGTAAGCAGTGAAAAAGAAACAATTAGAAGATTACCCAGAGAATTACATTGGAAACACCGTCACGAACTTTTCCCCCGGCCTTGGGATCGATCAGCATAATCCCAATCTTGACCCGCTGTTGGTCAGTGACAGAAGTGGCCTCGAAGGGCTGGTAACCCTTCTCCCAGCGACGAGCCTGGATAAGCATCAAGGCTCTCCGGGTCTGTTCTGACCACGAACGGAAAGACACGGGAGGATCAGCCTCCACGACGGTCCTCGGCCACTCAATGGGACCAGGCTGGATGAAGAAATATTGCTCCTTCCAATTAGCATTATCGTTCCCTTTGTCGGAGATGATGGCCCGCTCCTTGCAGATCTTCCAGGACACCTTCCTGTCCCAGCCCATCTCCTTGTACTGCTCGTCGGTCCCCTCAGGTTGACGGGGGGAAAAGGAGCAGATCCCATCCTTGTTGCAAGTCATCTTATAGAGGACCCGCCAAAGCTCCAGGCTATAACTCCAGTCTTCTGCGTTGATGTCGCACCACACCTGGAAGGCAATCCACGTACGAATCGCATGGGGGGAGAAGGTCGTGGGGTAGGTTTTGTAGTGATTGCACAACTCTACCCAGCTTGGACAAAAAGGGAGTCGAATCCCCGCACGAATTTGCCCCGGAGAAATGAACACTTCGTCTCCTTTGGGGAGCGTAACTTGAGTGTTGCGAGAATTGAACTGGGATTCCTCGTAGGGATAACGAGCCCCAAAGGAAGATTCAAAGATGCCACATTCGTTACAAGCCCTCTCATAATTAATAGGCGCGAGGGAGTTCTTCAAGTACTTGAAGACGAAGGGTGGTCCAACAGTAGCAGATCCCTCGGCTGAAAATCGTCGAGGGAGGAGGAAGGGGAAAATTGAAACCTAGGAAGATCAAAGATGAAAAGGAAAGGAACAATAAGGAGAAGAATCTTACCAGACATAGTGACTGAGTCCTGATCGGAGAAGCCTGAAGTGCCTGAAACACTGGTAAAAACTCGAGTCGCCGGTGAAAACTTGAAATCTGGAGAATCACAGCTCTTGGGATCGCAAAGAAGAGGAAGTAAAAGAAAGGTAAAACAGTGCTTGGGGCTAGGGTTTTATAAGAGAAAAGGAAACTGAAGGGGTGGAAAATCTGAGCCACAGAATTCGAAACGATTCAATCATGATCGTCCAAGGGGAAACGTGCCAATTCGAAGAATAGGAACAGTTTTGACCTGAACCGTCAGAACACATGAGACAGATAAGACAAAAGTAATGACGCATTGGAACGGCTGAAAAGTGCTTTTTCAACAGGCAGGCGTGCAGAGCCCAAAACGTTCCCTCACCTCCTATCAGCATTTAATGCTGATCTTTTCAAGAAATCCCTTCGAATCCAAACAGGACCCCAGAAGATCTTGAAAAGATCCAAGGCAAAGGCCTCCGACGAAGACGCAGAAGAGTCCGATGTTGGAAGACGCGACGCACCATAAGTCCCTCACGTCTTGGGGGCAAATGATGGGCCCCGACGTAGGCCGTTAGGCCCCCCTAACGATTGACGGACGGCAACTAGGCCCGTTGGGCTAGAAGCTGGGCTGCTGGAAGGCTAAGGGCTCCAACTAAAGGAGGCCCCGACATTGAATGGCCCCGAGCAAGTATGGGTCCGATAGGGGAGAGCCCCGAAGATATCGGACCTGGACGTAGTCGGTCCCGACGAGGGAGTCGACACCACTCCCCGACACCGAATCCTCAACGATGTAACTTGGGAGTCTCCGATAATGATCGAGACTCACCGGTAAGAGCGCAATCCCGGAAATCTCGCCACGATTACAATAGTGGTACAATGGGCGAGATATGTGGGATACGAATAACTGTGCAAGATATGTGGCAAGATATACGGCGAGATACGTGGGATATTGGATCACAATCCAACCGCCTAATCAGGTAACTGGGATAACCTTTCCTCTATAAAAGGAGGGAAGTTATCCCAGATTAGGGTTACGTCTTACACACTCATATTGCTTGCCTGCTCTGTTGATCACCATACTTACGTTAAGCATCGGAGAGGGATTCCGGGCCACGGCCCTCTATCCCCTTCTGCAGGATTGCGAGGAGCTAAGGAATCCGTCATCGTAACCGAAGTTCCCGCCGTGATCCAACATGACTCCTCTTCATGCTCTTGCTCCCCCTGCATTTCCCAAGTCCCGACAGATTACTCAACTTCTCCATGAACATCTGTTAGGGGTTAGTTTTTTCCAAGCATTCAGTTTCATTCATTCACCTCCATATTAAGTCAATGGTCATGCATATCGAAATCCTGAATTTCACTACCCTGTCTGCAGGCATGTCAATACCTGAGGTAGTGAGAACATATTCAAACACATTTTAACATCCCACTCTACACCATCCAATCGAAACCCATAAGTGCCACCAAATAGGTTTCGGGCATGTCAAAAGGGCATGGTCCAGCGATTCCACCTCAGCTTGACAAAGTGGGCATATAAGGTCTAAATCTAGAACACGGTGGTGAAGAGCTTCCATGGTTGGAAGGGCTCTATCATAAATCCTCCATAAGAGCACCCTATGTCTCACCTGGATATCTAGCTTCTAAATCTTACCCCAAATGGGTCCACTTGAGGCTGCTCACTATGAGTTCTAGCTTGGATCAAAGACTTGTAACCAAAGGAAACTGAGTAGTTCGCATTCTTTGAAGGGCCCCAAACGAGAGTATCATCTCCACCTCTAATGGAGAGTTGAATTGTCTTGACAGTTTGGATGAAATGGGGATCCAACCACATGTTAAGTAGATCATATCTCCACTGACAATTAATAGAAGAGATAAGCTCCTTAACTTGAGTTGGTCGTATATATCTTCTCACTTCTTCCTATGAAAGTACTCTCGGAGATAGTTTGGGAAATCTAGGAACCCATGGGTCCTTCCAAATATCCACCTTAGCCGCGTCACCAATTCTATAACAAGCACCAATTTTAAGGAGCTCTTTCCCATAGAGTATGAATTTCCATATTGTTAGACTGATGCCTTCATTTGTGTATCCTAGAAAGAGGATTGGGAACAATACTTTTTTTTTTGTATATATAAGATTGCTTTCGCAATTTCGGACAGGGAGCGTTAAGGTTAAATCCCCTTAATTTCAACATCTGCCAGCTTAATTTCGCAAGAAGAGCTTGATTGTAGTCTTATGCATTCTTGAATCCTAGCCCTGTATCAGCTTTAGGTTGATAGATTGTATCCCAAGATTTCATATAAGTAGAGTGTTTCTTATTTGGATCTTTTCGCCACCAAAAATCTCTAATAAGTTTGTAAAAATTCTTTCATAAGCTGACAGACAACTAGTGAGTCATCATATTGTATGTGGGGATGACTTGGATAACAGACTCGGCCAGGGTCGTTCTACCCGCAAAAGACAAAAACATCATCTTCCAACTCGCTAATCTATTTTGCATTTATATATCAAAGGTTGAACATCAGCTTTCGATTTTTCTTGGACACTCAAGGGTAGGGCTGGCAATTTGTGACACGACACGATAGCACGACACGAACACGCATGAAAAAAACCGTGTTCGTGCTAGCATATGGCAGTACGATAACACGATAGCACGAACACGACTAACACGATATAACTTCCGTGCCGTGTTCGTGTTTGAGTATCCTAACACGACACGCACGATAACACGATAAAGTTGTGCTAATAAGACTAAATTTTAAGTATTTTTTGAGCAAATCTTATCTATTACCTCCAATTAGTGGTTTATTATTTAGTGTTTTTAAACTATATAATACTAACTTATGAATAGTGACATATTAATTCACGGTTTTTTAAATATGAAGTTAATTATTTTGACTTTTGCTCAAAGATCTCGTATATATATATATACAACCGAATATCCTTCACAACACGATAGCACGACACGAACACGCACGAAAATATCCGTGTCGTGTTCGTGTTTGTAAAATGTGGCACGATAAGCTTATCGTGCGTGTTCGTGTTCGGTAAGTTTAACACGACACGATTACTGATGCGCACGATAGCACGCACGATAGCACGAATTGCCACCCCTACTCAAGGGGTTTCCAAGGTAGACCGCATTCTTCTTCATAAAATTTAGATTTTTTTTTTGGCCAGAAATAAAATTTAGATTCAATTCAGCTTTAATAGCGCGTTTCGCATCTCTGGAAGTGTTCTTACTAAAAATGATCATTGATTTATGTTGTTCACATGTTATAAGGACTATCCTTCGAAGATATCAAGATAATACTGAATTTCTTGGGCATTCCTTCTAGTTTTCATGGCAAAAATAATTTAATCATATATGCATAAAGAAGGTGGTGGATGACCGGTCTTGCCCTTGACAATTGAATACCTTTCCTCTATCTACTTCCTCATTATGATTCTCGAGAGAATTTTTTAGTGCACGTGATGAAGAGATAGGGTGATAAGAGGTATTATTTCCTTAAGCCTAGTATGGACAGTTTTTTTTGTCGGCACTCCATTGACGAGAATCGAGTAGTTCACTGTAGTTATTGTAGTTATACACTCGCGAATCCAACCAATAAAGTATCATTTAAGCCTTAACACCGTAGAATCTAGAGCAAAAAATCTCATTCAACACTATCACATGCCTTGACCATGTCGATATTTGATGTCATAACGCCTAATTTTTCTTTTTTTTGGAGAAGCTATGTATGGCTTCTTTTGCAATAACAACATTGTCTATTACTGACCCTTTAAGTCTTGAAGCCCAAAATGTGTGCTTTCTATATGTATATACCCTATAAAAATGTTAGTGAACCAGGTCAGATTGGCTTGAACCCGGTCGGAACGGTCTAGTTTGGCATTTGATACGTTTTTCTACACTATGCAAAATACGAATTGATTATTTCCAAAACAAAAAAAATTAAAAAAGATACGACTAAAATAAAGTGGACTGTAATTTAAATTGAGCTTTTAACTGTTAAAATAAGTATATCGAAATTTGTATAAAAATATTAATGATTTTATTTATATTTCCTAATATCTTATGCATTTTTTCTAGAGATTTAGAAATTGAGAAATCAATTTGAGTTACGGTAAATTTCATTTTAACCTACCTTATAAAAAAAAATCCGTCCAATTATGGGTGAGTTTAGCATTGCTTTTACTTTAGGAAATCACTTTTATTGAAAGTAAATTAGAAAAAATGTGGAATAAGACAATGCAATCAGTGTTTAGAAGAGTAACATTATTAAACTTGCATTGGAAAGTATTTTTCCTAATACGTGTTTGGTAACATATTTAACTTAAAATCTACCTTGATTATATATAGTTATTAATTATAAAATTATCGATAAAGTATATATTAAATACATTATATTATATATTATTTTACAGTTAACACAAATTATGTTATTTTTTTTCCAAATATTTGTACAATACGATATATTCATCTTATATATAAAAATTTTATTAAAAAAATAATCAAAATGCAAGAAATAAATCTTAATAAACATAAAAAAATTATTAATAAACTTAATATTGTAAAATAAGAAGAATCACAATAATTTGTAGTTATCTCATCAAACTTGCAACATTTTAATCACACAAACTCGACATCTCCATTGTTCTAGTATGTTACATAGTTTAATTTAATTTTTTAAGAAAATACGGTTATAAACTTGACCAAATATGGTTATATACTGATTAATAATGATTCACTGCAGCAAAATAATAGTTTTCAACATTTTTTATTTCAAGCTTCTTTTGTATCACAAAAAAAAAAAAAAAAAAAATTTATCTGAATCAGCTAAATATTTGTACATCTTGCAAAAATTCCATAAAAAAACTCTAAAACTCTATTAAAGGTACTTTTTACTGTTTTGCCAAAAAAAAATAAAAGTACTCCGTGTAAAGATTGACTTTTTTCTTTAGTCTGTCTGTCCATTCCATGACTCTAGAGCTGCTAATAGGAAAACTCAGTGCACAGATAATAGATATATGACTTTATTGCAAAAGGCCAACAATTCTCCATACGTACCGAAGCGTCTCATGGTTCTAAACTAACCAATTCTTCATTCAAAGTAAATGTGCAACCTTGTAATAAGATAGAAAAATGAGTACACATCTCAATTATAGACACTCAATGAAATGATTAGTCAAAGAAAGTGAATAGTTTATTAAAAAAAAGTTGAGCCGTGCATCATTCATTAAAAAGATGAGATGTGAATAATCAGTATTGCGAGAGGTTTACTTAACTAAAGATGAGAAAAGTATATTTTGATTGTAGAGCTAGAGGCAACATCAGGGAAATAATATATTTTTCCACAATCTTGTAGTTTCTGATAACCATAACTAATCAAGAAATATCTGCTTACAAAAAAAAAATAGAAATATGGTCGTTCCATCTGTAAGCGAGAGCAGATAAAATGTGGCTTATTCAATTCAGGGAATGCACAGAAAGAGCAAACGCCCTACTACGACACATTAGAATCACTTCATAAATGCATTTGAAAAGCTAGATTGAAGTATTTAGCAAAGAAAATCTGCTACTTAACTCCTCTATTTCATATGCATGATCATAACATGCACATGTAAAACCTAACAGCAGTAACAACATATTAAGACTGATTCTCATTATAAGAGTTCATATATTTTCTAGATGTGTTTATTCCTAATTTAGTGCTACCAGAATTAGAACTTACTTTCAGTATTGGCTTCCGTGAGTCTTCTATGGTAATGCATAGAAAGTTGAGGTTCCGAATTTTCTACTCTTCGGCCTCTGTAATACATTAAGCCTGTTACAGGAACCTCCAAGTCATCAATCTATATATAATATAATTCTAAAAGATGTAACATAAACTTGACAAGTAAGAAAATGACCATATGATGTGGTAATATAGAGACATATTATTGGTCCATGACAAATTGTCTATCTCTTTAATAATAACTTATTGCCACATATACATTGATCATGAGCTAGAATTGCTCCAAAGTTCCTTGTGCCTTCTCACGGTCAGTTTTTTTTCTTTCGTACGTTACATTCACTCACCATATCTCTCCAACATATATCTTAACTTCTTACATAGATTGATGAATCTATATATAATATAACTCTAAAAGATGTAACAAGAAAAACAAGAAAAAAGAATCAATGAAAGAGTGTGCCTATATCATTTCATGCATAAATGTCTCAAATAATTTTTTTTCTAATGTCTTTATTAATGTTGAATTTTCGTGTAACCTAATATAACTTTCTTTTTATGCAATTTCAAATATTTTGAGAGAGACGATATTTAATTTCATATTAATATAATCTAATTTCTATTTCATTTTTTTTAAAAGAATATACATGTCTAAAATAGTTATTTTAAATGATATATATATATATTATTTTAAACACATATTCTATTTTACACCACCTAAAAAAAATCTTTTAAGCATTTATTAGCATCATATCAATAATGTATTGTATTTTTTTTATTCATCACAATTTGTAATTAATTTATGAGTACATAAATTTATATATGGTATAATTCTGCAAAGTGTTGAACTAATATTTAGTTAAACTTATTAAATTAACTAAATAACTATATTTGGACAAAAAAGTGTACCCTTATTATTTGTATTATTGAATCATAATAATGTTTGATAAAAAAATCACAATGTTGTATACATTCTCTTAATTTTTTATGTGTGCAATTTTTAAAGTAATACCTACAAAATATTTCTACTCCACCCGCAAAATGCTGATTATCTACTTATTATAATACAATTCGATAATATTGATAAAATTTTGACAAGTAATATAATATACCGGTTATAATATGTCAAAATAGAGTGGTTTTATTGGTCTATTTCAACTTCCATCTCTCTTAGATGATGTGTCAACTATGGATAACTATTTCAACATTCATCTATCCTAGATGATGTGTCAATTATAAATAAATGTAAATACGAATTTTTTCAAACAATAAAATATATATTTTGTGTCAATTATTCCTTGCGTACGATGATCATATTTCGATTATCGTTCTACTTTGTGGAAAAAATAAATTACCATGAATAAATACATCATACTTCTCAATTTAACCATATTAATAACTATTTTAAAAATTAGTATTACTTATTTAGTCAAATTAATTTGTTAGTATCAAACTATTTCGTAAATTTCAAGAAACAATTATACTAATTACAATCATTTATTACTACTATATATATATATATATATATATATATATATATATATATATATATATATATATATTGTTGTGTTATCAACACCATTATTATATTGATATATTACATTTTTATTAACAACTATTTTGTATCGAAAATAAAATAAACATATATATATATATATATATATATATATATATATATATATATATATATATATTATATATCTCAATTTAGCCATATTGAACCATAATTTTACAATTAGTACTCATTTATTTATTTATTTATTACTACTAAATTAATTATACTATTTCATCAATAATGCTACTGACGTAATTATTTTGTATTGATAAAATGATTAAAAAATAGTAAACTTTTAAAGCATAAATATTAATGTAAGAAATCCACTTTAAACTACTAAAATAATCAATCATGTTATAAATTTATATTTATATATATCTTGTGGAAAAAAACAATTAAATGTGATTTTATTTCTAATTGTTGCTTTATAAAAAAAATTAGTGACTTTAAACTATAATGTAAAATATATATGTTATATACCGCGCAAAGCGCGGGCCAAATATCTAGTATATATATATTTGTTATGAATAAAATGTAGAACTTGAAATCTCTGAGTTGTAGGAAAAAAAGAAAGAAGAAACCTTTAAAATCGGTCTCACCAGTATATGGAGTTGCTAAGAAATATGATTGATTAAAACTAAATACTTTAAGGGCTATCATTATTTTTAGCCCTCACTTTTAGGTAAACAACAATTGGTACGTAAATAAGATTAATTAGTAATGATGAACCGAATTATTAAAAAAAAACAGTATAATTTTTTTTAAAAAAATACATATATAATTTGCATTCTCATCAACGAGCTATTTAAAAAAAAAGCACTCTTTATCAAATTATAAACTAGGTGCTAACCCCGCGCTACGCGCGGGGCGGCCTTTTAAAACTTAAACATTAACGTATATAAAGAAGAATAGAATTATGTATCGACTTTGTTAGTTTAAAGAAAAAAGGATTTCCTTCTAAAATTCTCGACTGTTTCAATACGCATTGTTTTGTTCATTATATTTTTCAAATCATAAACCCTAAATTATATTAATAAAGTCAGCCACTTTCACAAATTTTCAGATTTTCAACATGTTCCTTCACTTCACCAATATTCTTGAGAGAGGCACTTGCAATATTAAAAAAACATATATATATTGAAGTTAGTATTAACATAATCAACATTTGACTCACATATGAATTAATTTTCCACAAAAAGGCTAAACCTGTGTATGGTCCTCCTTTAGACCTGGTTCGTCACCAAAATTATGAATCAGTTCAATACATTATTCCAACAAACAAAACCCTAATTATGAATCAATTAATACCCTAAACAACTTCAAAAAAATTCACAGACCTGATCCAAACAAATAAAGAATCAATCAAAAAAACCAATATGAGAAGTGAGAGTTTAGAAGTAACCTTTTTGTAGAGAAACATCTATGTAGGAAGCTCCATGTTATAATAATAACTTAAATGAGATATGTCATATGAGGATGGAATTCCAACCAATCATCATATATAATTTCTAAAAGCATATTAAAAAAAAAAAAATTGTCTGGTCGGCGCAAAACCTTCAACCTGAGTTTGTATAATGTTTGCTATTTCTTGTTATGACATGCTTCTCAGGTGACCCTGTTTTTAAGGGCTTCTCAAACAACTGCATAATTCCGTTGTCATTCAATATTTATCTAATCACTTTTTTCCCTAATAATCGAACACTTTCTTCCTCGACCGAGTAACATACGATCGCAACCGACAGTCCAAAAATACTAACAACACCAACACCATCAAAATCGCATGCTTAATAAGAAGGCCTAATGATAGATATTATATACTATATATATATTGATAGATATTTTTGGAAAATGATATACATATTAATATGATTTTTACCATAAATAATATTTATATGCTAGTTTTAACTCTAAGCCTAAATTGGCAAAAAAAAAAAATCTCTCAGCTTAAAACTAAACTTCATCCGCATGTTATGTTTTTTTAGACCCAACTCATTAGGTCTCGAAACCCTAATTAATATAAATCATCAATTCCCCCTCAAAGCAGCCGCGCGGTGCCACACTTTTTATAATTATCTAAAAGATCTCCTTCCCATTTCTAAGCCTTGTAGTTTTTTTTTCTGCAGATAAACTACCTTCCTATGATGGTATCATACGGTGGATTGGCTTGTTTCGATTGTTCGTTCTTTTTTTATCTTCTCTAGTTTGACTGATTTTGAGGAGGCTCGTTGAGCACATGACTGAGTTGGGATCACGACTTGCATGGGACATATTTGACAGTAGAGGAATTGTGGTGCTCATTAGACGGCTCTCCACAGGGACGGTGTGCATTTTTTTTAGATGTAGGTTTAGCTGGACCGCCAACACACTCGCAACAACCTCCACATACCTCCGCCATAGCTCTAGTTGATACCACTCTGATTTTGTGTTTAGGGTCTAGGATTATGTTTCGTAGAATTTGAGTCTTTTAGTTAGAAACCCTATCTGCTCTAACTTTCCTTCAATCAACACAAGACTCTAATCTGTGGTCGTTTTATGAATGTTCTTTAAGCAGATTTATATATATACTTCAAATTTTTAAGAGGATGCAGATGTTCTAGAATTTCAAAAGTTTTATTTGTATGATTATTAATTGATAACGTTTTTTTTATTAGCAATAATTACTATTAATTATTCATTTATAGACTATTTATAAGGAACAATTATTAAATTAGAGAATTAATTGATAGCGTTTTTTTATTAGCGTTAATTAGTATTGATTGATGATTTACTGATTCATGTCCTTAAATAGATTATTTACTGAGTTGTAGTTTTTTTTTTCAATTTAATGTTATTGGGTGACTGAGCTTATGTGCTAGCGATGACGTGTCAAAACCACATTTTACTTACGTGCTGACGTGTCGAAACCACATTTCACAATTTATCTTTCCTGTTACTTTATTATATATACTAGTTGCTGGCCCCGCGCACCGCGCGGGGTGATATTTTTCCGTATTTTACGGTATATTAAAAAACGATTAATATTTATTCTTTATAGTTATGAGATCGTATCCAAATAACGATCCCAAAATTTCTACATATACATTGAGTTCACTTGTGTTGTACAAAATTATAGTGGTATTGTCATGTGCTTACTGGCTGAAGAATAATTTTGTTACAACATAACTGTGGCTAACACTACATCTAAGTTGTAAAGTTTCTTTACGTATTCTAAACTCTTTGGTTGGTTTTTTTCCACATGTTTGAACATAGAGTTTCAAGTTTCGTTTGGTTCATCACATCATTGGTATCAACTAATTTCATAGGGAAAAATTAGTTAATCATATATAATTGGTTAGTGAGATTTGTAACTTATCCATGATTTATATTACTATTTAACATCTTTTCTATCACAATCAGAATATATATATACAATTATTTGGATATTGTTTTTTTACTTATTTTATTAAATTCTCTAAATTAAGTAATGTTTTGAATATTTTTGGAACATCTTGTAAAAAAATTTGAAAAATCAATTACAAAGATAAACACATTCAAATACCTAAATTTTTTTAACGATATAAATAATAGAAACTATACGAAATAATAATAATAATAATATCTCCACGAAAATATAGAAAATCTTATATATATATATATATATATTTAATAAATAGTTATATATACTTATTATTCATCAATTTTCTTATATGATCGTCCCACTAATATATATATATATATATATATATATATATATATATTAAATCATTTAATAATAATTGTCATTAAATCAATTTGATTTAATGATTATTGAACGATATCTTTTAAAATATCTACATTGTTATCCTCGTAACTCATCCTCCTAATAAACAATAATCAATTGTTGTTTTATCTCATATTCTTGTTAATCTCCATAATTGGACGGATTAATAAAATACGTGACAACGAATTTCTCTCCAAATTTGACCACCAAAAAAAAAATCTTTCTAAATAACATGATTTATATCGTTTTTCTCCTAATCTAACCCAACTAAATCTTGAAGCCAAATCACAATTAACAACCCTACTAATATCTACGCTGTCTCATTTCCATCCTAAGTATTGTATTGTCAATCATAATATCTACGCTGCCTCTGTTATACCGTTGTATCGTATCGCCTCCCCTTTGCACCTTCAGTTTTTCCATCGCCGCCGTCGGAGGATCACGACTCCGCCTTAAATTCAATCTTCTCATTTAACCTAACAACCACCATTATTGTAGCCTCGCCCCAAGCTCGATAACAGAGTCATACTAACTATTGTTCTTGGTTGATGCCGTGAAAACGCATAATCATCGGAAACCCTTCATGTTTAAAATAACGTTTCTAGTTCTCTAATAATGTTTTATAAATTTTATGCTGAATTGGAATTTAAGAAGGTTTTAATTGCTAAAATTTACTTCTCATCCGTTTAAAATTATATTAATTTATGTGTTAGGAGAGTTTTTTTTTTTTTTTAATTCTAGGGTTAAATTTCAAAGTTAATGTGTCACTCTTTTATTGGTCCATATAATGCTGATGTGGATAGAAAGGATGTGAGGTGGCACGCAAGGGGAGCACGAAATCGCTGACGTGGCATCATAATATTTAACCACCCTCTCTCCTATTACTTTATTATATATATAGATTTTAATTAGTGTTAATTAGTATTGATTGATGATTTACTAATACATGTCCTTAAAGAGATTATTTACTGAGTTGTAGTTTTTTTTTTCAATTAATGACTTGTCATAATGTTATTGGGTGAATGAGCTTATGTGCTCGCGATGACGTGTCAAAACCACATTTTACTTACGTGCTGACGTGTCGAAACCACATTTCACACTTTCTCTTTCCTGTTACTTTATTATCTATCTATCTATATATAATATAATTTGGATGCATATTTGGTAGATAACCTAGATTTTTGCCAAGTCACCAACAAGTATTTTAATTGGTTGGTAATGTTTTGTAACTTCTTCATATGTTACATATATCTTTTTTTTTTCATTCAATTATTTAATCTCACATTTTCTCTACATGTATATTAGTTAATCTTGATTTGTATACTAATTCACATTTTTCATATTCATATTCTAATAGTTTCTGTGAACTTTAATCTATATATAATATAATTTGGATGCATATTTGGTAGATAACCTAGATTTTTGCCAAGTCACCAACAAGTATTTTAATTGGTTGGTAATGTTTTGTAACTTCTTCATATGTTACATATATCTTTTTTTTTTCATTCAATTATTTAATCTCACATTATACATGTATATTAGTTAATCTTGATTTGTATACTAATTCACATTTTTCATATTCATATTCTAATAGTTTCTGTGAACTTTAATCTATCTAACAAAAATAATTTGTGCAACATTTAGTTAAAAATTAAAATAGTGTTCCTTTCATTAGCCAACAAAAAAAAACCAGGGTATCAATCTGCAAAAATGTAAAATTTTAACTTAACAAAAGAGTTCTTAAGAATAGAATGTCGCATTACCTCCTTAAATTTAAATTTTATCAGAAATTTTTCATGCATGGATAGATGCAATTTTGGCTAGGTTGCTTAAAAAATTGTCATGTCATCATGGAGTAATTTCATTGGTTTATCTCCAAAATTATCTATTTAAATATACAATTCTCATTTTTCTTTTATTATCATTTATTTTGGTGGTTACTTTTACATTATTAGTAATAAATTTCACTGTTTCAATTGTCATAATTTCACCGTTTCGAATCTCTAAATTCTATATAAGAACACATTATGTAGTTATCAAATGCATTATGTTTTTTAGGCTTATATTTGTGTTGATTTGTGGTGAATGATAGAAGATTTTACGGTTCGTGAAAGATTAGTTGGAGGTGAATGTGCTCAAGAGTATAGATCAATTATATTATTAAGCTATTGTTTGGTAGCCATGTCATCACGGAGTAATTTCATTGGTTCATCTCCAAAATTCTCATTTTTGTTTTGTTGTCATTGTTTATTTTGGCGGTTACTTTATTATTGATTTGTGAAATTGTTTTGTTTAAGAGGAGATTTTGCGGTTTGTGAAATATTGTTTGGAAAATAATGTGCTTAAGAATATAGATCGATTGTATAGTGTTTTGTTTAATAGATAATAGGGATTCACTGTCATATGTCGGAGTAGTCACTGTAAGGTTTGGACATATGTATGAACGGCGTTGAATGTATTGTTGGATCACAGGCGAAGCTCCGTTACGTCCTTGACGGAAAGCTTTGGACTCCTGGGCTCCGCGTAATCCTGCAAAAGGGGATGACCTGGGTGGTGACCCAGAATCCCTCTCCGATGCTTAAATGAGTATATGATCAATGGGGTGGCAGCAATAATCTAAGTGCGTATTAGATGATGTGTTTTCTGAGGTAACTTCCTCCTTTATATAGGAGAGGAAGTTACTCAGTTACCTGTGACCGTGATTGGCCGTTTTGCCCATAATCCCGCATATCTCGCTACGATTCCGTATATCTCGTTCGGGATTCCGTAGATTTCGCCCCACGCTCCGCGTATCTTACCCATACTCCGCGTATCTCGGGCACGCCCTGCGTATCTCGGGGAAGTTTATCTATATCTTTAACCGTCTTCCCACTACTCTATCTAGTAGGCGGGTTTCTCGGTCTTATCCTCTGATCACAAGTCCCAACTTCTGTCGGGGACTCCAGAGTTGTCTTCATTCTAGATCACCACCCGGGACCCTTTGTCTCACGAGACAGTTCCAGCCTCTGCGGGGCTTTTATCATCGGGGCCTTTACTAAGGCATATCGGGGCCTATTCAAAGGCTTCTTGTCGAGAGCATTCAGCTCATACATCGGGACCCCTAAAGTCGGGACCCTTCATACTGGGCCTCTGAGTCTTCCAGGCTTTTCACGAGGCCCACTGGACCTACTCGCCGTCCATTGGCTGTTAACGGGGTTGACGATTACATCGGAACCCATCATTTGCCCCCAAGACATGGGGGACTTTTAGTTCGTCCTGTCTTCCGATTTCAGACTTTCCGACCTCGCCATCGGAGGCTTTTGTCTCCATACCTTTTGATACTACCATCAGAGGCTTTTGTCTTCATACCTCTCGATACCACCGTCGGAGGTTTTCATCTTTAAACCTCCCGATACTGCCGTCGGGGGGTTTTATCTTCAGATCTCTTGATATCTTGATCGGAGGCTTTTACCTTACGCGCAATTGTCGAATGACAGAGTTTCTCACTCATGACTGCCTTGGGCCCACTAGACTCTATGGGCAGTTGCCAAATCCGAGGAGACTCCTCGGTTATCACAGCATTAAATGCTAGGGATTATGAAACGACTCTCAAATCGGCGTGACTGTTGCTTTCTGAAAAAGCGTTTATTACGTCACCACGTCTCTTCCGTACCATCCCTCAGTCTTCGACGATCAAGATCAAATCGTTTCGTCTTCAACGGTCCAGATCAAGTCCGTCCAGTTTGTCCTTTTGCTTATAAAAGCCGGAACCCTGGCATTATTCACTTCTTCTTCTTCACCCTCCTAATTTCTGCCATTCTTGCACTCGAAGCTTTTCCTCCGAGTTCCTTCTGCTGTTCAAGTGATCCAAAGCCTTCCATCTTCCGATCCTTTCTTCATCTTCTTTCGGCAATCATCCATCATTTCTGGTAAGGATTTTCTTCTCTGTTTTCATGATTTGCTGATGTTTGCTCTTCTTTTCTCAAATCTTCTTGTTTGTAACCGTTTTTAGACGAAGCTAGTTCTGAGGCTAGGACCCCTTTCACCTTTGAATTTGCTGTCAATGAGATTTCTGAGAATTCATATGAGGTTGCCCTTTGAGAGGGGTGCATTACCTCGGATTGGAAACCTCGTTTCCCCTATGAGTCTCAGCCTGCCGTCAAGAGGAAGCATATCGTCACACGTCCTCGAGCGGGGGAAGTGTTCGTCTCCGTCGGACAGATAAGCGCGGGGATTTGATTCCCCTTCTACGGGAACCTGGTGGAGATGTGCAATTTCTACAAGACGCACCCCTGTACCTTCTCTCCACACGCTATCCGCGTGTGGAATGCCTTCCAACTTCTATGCCACCGCCAGCAGTGGACGTACAGTCTACTGCTCTTCCGCACCTTCTATGGAATGAAGTGCAATAAGGCTGGTGTCTGCTCCTTCTCCCCCCGACTCCCCAAGTGGACAAAGGAAAAACTTTCACGTTTCGGCTGGGATAGCGAAACCTGGAAGTTCCACAAGGATCGGGTGCTGATTCGTGACTCGGGGTCTGACAACAGCGGATGGAAGAAGTATTACTTCTTCGTCCAACACAGCTATGTCCCGTGGCCCCGATGGGAGGTCGTGGCGGACCCTGCCCCCAAGCTCGAGGTCTACACTGAGGATGACCTCAACACTCTTCAAATTGTCCAGCTCTATCGTTGGGGGGACTCCTTCATACCCCTCGACGCCAACAAGCTCATGGAGAAGGACTTGATTCACATCGGAGTCCGGCTCCTAGATTCTGTTTCCAAAGATTTAGTCATCTGGGTAACTCTTCTAATCACTTTGTCTTTTTATTTTTGCAGCCAAGAAGGCTTCTCTGCTGACTCATCTCATTATGAAGCAGGGCGAGACTGATGCCGTCCCAGGTGGCTCCAAGAGGAAGCGAAAGTCGCTGAAGAAGGGCGCTTCCTCTTCCGCCACTCCATCTGCTGCCCCTCCGACCGAAGAACAGGTCGTGGCCAAGCGAGTTAGGAGGGAGGAAATTGACCAAGCCTTCGGGGTCACTACCGCCGAGGAAGGTAAGCGTGTCCGTCGTGCTATTAAAAGATATATGAAACTGGTTCCCAAGGAGTTTATCCCCGCTGATCGGGAAACGCGGGTTCGAGAAATCAAGTACATCATTCGAGGAGAAATCCCCCGCGTTCTCAAGGCGGGATATTACAACGTCTTTGGGAAGAACCAACACTTCGATCGTCAAATCATCTGGTGCCCTAAGGATACTCTTCCTGACTTTATTCGTCCCGCCACCGCAGGTCCATCGGAGGCTGTCACTCCGGGGCGTGCTGCTACTCCAGCCCGGGACACGACTCCACTAGCGCCGGTGACGGAGGAAACCCTGACGGAAACTCAATTTCGTCAAGTGACTGATCTGGAGGCTTCTCCTTCATCCGAGGAGCCTGCTGAAGGTGGCCTGCTCCGCCGCAAACCAGGTCGGAGCACCTTGAGGCCCGTTGTGGAGGATGTGTCCCGGAGTCCTCCTTCCGAGTTCCGCACTCCGACTCCCGAGCCACCGGCCGAGGTGGCTCCTCCAGCTGAAAGTTTCGGGGCCATCCCCCCTCTCCCCGTGGATGAAAATCTTTACAAGATTTTCACCCCCGACCAGGGGACGATGCCTTGGAACCCGATCGAGTCTCTCCGAGGGGTTCCACTCCGGCGGGGAAACCTTGAGCCTGAACTGGCCCTGCATCTGCTGGCGGGGTCAATTCCTCCAGCCTTGAGGCGGCCCATATCCTTGGCGCGGGAGGAGCTTGAGGAGGAGATCCGCGATATGGCTATTCGTCGGATAGAGGTAAAACTTCATCTTTATTTTATTCTCTTCATCATTCTTGTCTCCGATTACTGCATCTTGATCTTTTCCTCCCTTCTCACAGGACACCGCGAACCAGCAGTGCTGCTTCGGCCTTATCCTGGCTCTGAAGAGTGCTTTGGAGGAGGCTCAAGCTCGGTCGGACCCCGACGCGTTGGCCAAGCTCCAGGTGGACCTCGACGAGGAGGTGGCGGCCAGGAATAAGATGGCCAAGGAGAAAACTCTCCTTGACGAGATGGCCTCGGGCCTGCTCAAGCAGGTTCAGGATCACGAGGCTGTCATGCGTCAGGAGCGGAAGATGGTCCAGGCGGATAATCAGCGGCATGAGTCGGAGAGGAGGCAGCTCATCCACGAGAAGGGTGTTCTCGCGGAGGCTCTTGCAGAGGCCAAGGCGGGGCTTGAGGCCAAACTTGCTGAGTCCAAGGCCCAGGGCCGCGAGGAAGGTCGCCGGCAGGGCCACGAGGAGGGTCTCCTGCAGGGTCGCGAGGAGGGCCGTCTGCAGGGCCGCGAGGAGTATCGGAATTCTGAAGAATTCAAGGTGGATGCTGTAGGGTTCTGCAAGTCCGAGGTGGAGGACGTCCTGTTCAATGCCGTCGAAGAACTCTACACAGCCTACGAGGATTCCATCGACTTCAAGAAGTCCGAGACTCTCGCCCCCATCGCGGAGAAGTACTTCAACCTCCCTGCGGAGAGTGAAGAGGCTGCTGCCGTGGACCTGACTCCGCGGGATGCGAAGCCTTCTGCCCAGGCCCCTCCGAACCTTGCTTCCTCCAACGCTGCTGAGGACCCTTCTTCCAACAAGGACCAAGCTTAATATTCTATCTTTCAGTCCTTGTAGTTTTTCTCCTTGATATTTTGTATCAGACCTCTTTGGCCTTCGAGCCCTTATATAAGAAATTTCTTCCAACTATTTTGATTCCGATAGTTATTTGCGCTTTTTAAAGCGGCTTTAGACTCGTTACTTGGAACATTCCGATGCACCGTTTAAGATGACTTAATACGTCTTTCCGACGCTTTACCCGAGACTTTGCCACTTAAGGTTTCTCATCCAATCGGGACTTCACCACTTAAGGTTTCTCATCCAATCGGGACTTCACCACTTAAGGTTTCTCATCCAATCGGGACTTCACCACTTAAGGTTTCTCATCCCTTCCTTTCAAGGCCATTTTCCACATTACTTAAGATGGTTTTTCACACCCCTTAGGGTTTTTACCGCGCCAAATCGGATGACTTTAATCGTACCTTTTAAGGGCTTTTATCGCGTCTTTCCAGACGGCTTAATCGTACCCTTTAAGGCTTTTTGCCGCATCATATAGATGACTTACGCGGACCTGTTAAGGCTTTTTCATACCCGTTAAGGCTATTGGCCGCATCATATAGACGACTTACGCGGACCTGTTAAGGCTTTTTCATACCCATTAAGGCTTTTGGCCGCATCATATAGACGACTTACGCGGACCTGTTAAGGCTTTTTCATACCCGTTAAGGCTTTTGGCCGCATCATATAGACGACTTACGCGGACCTATTAAGGCTTTTTCATACCTATTAAGGCTTTTGGCCGCATCATATAGACGACTTACGCGGACCCATTAGGGCCTTTTCGTACCTAGGCTTTTGGTTGCACCATAAAGACGACTTATTCGTACCCCGTGGGGCTTTTGTCCGTACCTCGGAAGGCTTTTTATCGTACCTCGGAAGGCTTTTCTTGTACCTCGGAAGGCTTTTTATCGTACCTCGGAAGGCTTTTCTCGTACCTTGGAAGGCTTTTGTCGCGTCCTTCAGGACGTCTTACTAATAATTAGAATAAATCTAAAAACAATTTGATCGGAAGCAACTTCTTTTATTAATAATTCAAAGCTTTGCTTACATCGGATTGATAGATAACTTGCGCCATTCGCGGCGACTTAATATCAAACATGATACTTCTTCAAGTGTGCGCCACTGAAGGAATGCTTCAACGTCTTGCCATCAAGGTCCTCTAGTTTGTATGCATTGGGTGCTGGCATCCCTACGATTTTGTAAGGTCCTTCCCATTTCGGTGATAGCTTGTTGATCCGATCTTGGTGAACGAACTCGTTCCTCCGCCAGACAAGTTCTCCAACAAAGAATTATCGGGACTTGACACGTCGATTGTAATATCGGGCTGTTGCCAGACGCATCCGGGCCAGGACTTCGTCAGCCTTCCACCTCTTCTCCTCGAGCAAGTCCAAGTCTAGACGTCTCCTTTCCTCGTTTGTCAGAGGCTCGTAATATTTCGCGCGATGGGACGCCACCGCTATTTCCACGGGAGCGACTGCCTCCGTGCCATAGACAAGGCCAAACGGAGTCTCCCCCGTCGATTGCTTGGGTGTTGTTCTAACAGCCCACAGCACATTTTCAAGCTCATCCAGCCAATGACCCTGCAAGGCGTAGACTCTCTTCTTCAAGCCATCCATCACGATCTTGTTGGCTGATTCTACTTGGCCATTGGTTTGAGCATGGCGGACTGAAGCGGTCCGATGCTCAATGTTCAATTCCTCCAAGTACTCCTTCAACTGAGCCCCATTGAACGGGGGGCCATTGTCGCTGACCAACACTCGAGGAACCCCATACCGGGATATGATCTGAGTTTGAAGGAACTTGAGGATCTGCTGTCCCGTCGTCTTGGCCAATGCTTTAGCCTCTATCCACTTTGAGAAGTAATCGATAGCTACGAGTAAATACTTGCACTGACCTTTCGCTTGGGGAAGAGGTCCCACCAAATCAATGCCCCATTGCGCGAAGGGCCAAGCACTCCTGATGGGCATCAAGTCCGCGGCGGGAGCCACGATATTTGGAGCGTACCTCTGGCATGCATCACAGGATTGGACCATCGCTGTTGCTTCCTTGTTCATCGAAGGCCAATAGTAGCCTAGGTTCAACGCCTTCCTCACGATAGATCGGGCCCCTTCATGACAAGCCGCAACTCCTTCGTGTAGATCTCTCAGGATCCGATTCGTATCAGGCTCCGCCACGCATTTCAGAAAAGGCTTCACATGCCCCTTCTTGTATAACTGGTTGTCCACCATCACATAATCGTTCGCAATTCGACGTAGCCTGACAGCTGCCACTTCATCATCTGGGAGTGCCCCCGTAGTCAGGTATGTGACCATCGGGGTCATCCAGGTGGGTTTCTCTTCCTCCTCCAATCCTGCTTCAATAGCGCAAACCTCTGTTGGATCGATGGTTGAGATAATCACTCTCTCCAGGAAGTGCACCTTCCGATTCTCCTCAGGGGCCACTCCTAGAGCAAACTTGCTTAAGGCATCTGCCTCCGCGTTTTCTTCCCTCGGGATTGCCTCGATATCGAAGCTTTTGAAGCTTCCCTTCAAAGTCTGCACCTCGTGCAAATACTTCCTCATTGCCGGGCTCTTGGCTTCATAGTTCCCCTGGACCTGATTCACGATCAAGCTGGCATCGCACTTTACCTTCAAATGATCGACCCCCGTACCCTTGGCAATCTTAAGGCCCGTGATGAGAGCCTCATACTCCGCTTCGTTGTTGGTGGCCTTGAATGTTAAGGCCAGAGCATATCGAAGGGGCTCGCCTCCACCGGGCGGTATCAATACGAATCCTGCCCCCGATCCTTCTACACTTGATGAACCATCAGTGTACATCTCCTAAGTGTTCTCCTCATTTGGCTGTTCTGTTATCGGGGCCTGTTCTGCTATCGGGACCTCCATGGTTGCCCCCTCTGCGGGACTCGCTACTTCCAGATCGGGTGCCGTAGACTCAGCTATAAAATCTGCCAATGCCTGGCCCTTAATAGCAGTTCGCGGAGCAAAATGTATTCGGAACTCCGTAAGCTCGATGACCCATTTCACCAATCTCCCCGACGCCTCCGGTCGGTTCAAAAAGTGTTTCAAGGGCTGATTTGTCAACACTGTAACCTCGTGGGCATGGAAGTAAGGTCGGAGCTTTCGAGCGGCAACAATTAACGCAAAGAGATACTTCTCAATGGCGGGATAGTTCATTTCTGATTTGGCGAATGCCTTGCTTACATAATAGACAGGCACTTGGTTGCCCTTGACAATCTTAATCAAAACAGAACTAACAGCAACATCAGAAACAGCCAAATAGAGATAAAGCGGCTCGCCTGGAGCCGGTTTCGCCAACGGCGGGAGGGTACGGAGATGCTGCTTGAGTGCTTGGAATGCCTCCTCGCACTTGTCGGACCATTCGAACTTCTTGTGAGCCCTTAACACATCAAAGAATGGCATGGCTCTATCACTCGCCTTGGATAAGAATCAATTCATCGCGACCAACCGGCCATTCAACACTTGAACCTCCCGATGGGTCCTCGGGGACTGCATCTCCTCGATTGCTCGCAGCTTCTCAGGATTCACCTCGATTCCTCTCTGGCTCACCATGAACCCTAGGAACTTCCCCGAGTTCACCCCGAAGGCACACTTGTCTGGGTTCAACCGAACCTGATGGAACCTCATCCGTTCAAACGCCGCCGCCAGGTTTTGGACGTGGACTCCTGCCTGTCGGGACTTCATGATCATGTCATCCACATAAGCCTCCATGGTCTTCCCCAACATGTCTCCAAACAACTTGTTTACCATCCGCTGGTAAGTTGCTCCGGCATTGATCAATCCGAAGGGCATCACGTCGTAGTGGTAGACGTCACTGTCAGCGTAAAAAGCTGTGTGCGGGGCATCCTCCTTCGCCATCTTGCTCTAGTTGTATCCGGAATAGGCATCCATGAAGCTCAGCAGCTCATGTCCCGATGTGGCATCCACCAACTGGTCAATCCTCGGGAGCGGGTAGCAATCCTTTGGGCAGGCCTTGTTCAAGTCGCGGAAATCAACACACATCCGCCACTTTCCATTGCTCTTTCGCACCAGAACTGGGTTAGCAACCCATGTCTGGAATCGGAGTTCCTTGATGAATCCAGCGTCGAGCAGTCTGCCCACCTCTTGCTGGATCGCAATTCTTTTGTCCGCGCCCATCGGACGCCTCCTCTGCGCGATAGGTTTGATAGCGGGGTCAATCTTCAGCTTGTGCACAATCACGTCGGGACTGATTCCTGGCATATCACTCGGGGACCAGGCAAACAGCTCCTTGAACTCTTTCAGAAGTTCGATCAACTCTCGAGTTCTCTCGTCTGACAGAGCAGCTCCGATCTTCACCTTCCTTCGAGGTCCATCAATCTCAACCTCCTTCAGATCCTCCATGGGGGCGGGACGCCCAAACTCTTCTCGGGGATCAGCATCGGTCTGTAAGACAGCCATGGCTTCCCTTCTTCTCCTTCGAGTGGCGTTAACATAGCATTTTCGTGACGCCACCTGGTCGCCCTTAACCTCTCCAACACCGTGGTCGGTCGGGAACTTCATCTTCTGGTGGACAGTTGAAGCAACTGCCATGAAAGGGTTGATGGTGGTCCTCCCGATAATGGCGTTATACGTTCCCGCCGATTCTACCACGACGAAATCCACGTTCCGCCGTTCCATCTTTCAGCCACTACCAAACTCTACCGGTAAGGTAATCATCCCCACCAGATAGGAAGTCGATCCGGAGAAGCCCACCATCGGGAAGTTCACCTGCGTCAAGTCCTTCTTCGTCTTACCCATGGCCTCCAGGGCATCCATGAAAAGAATGTCGGAGGAGCTCCCTCCGTCTATCAGGATCCGCTTTGATGGATATACGCCCAATTTGAACCCGTTGACTTCCAAACCGTTGTATTTTTAGCGTCCCATCACCGATTATAAATCGAAACTTCAACCCGAACACTTCACGAACACATTAATGGCTCGGACGAGGCCGGAGCGCTCGTCCGGCCGGGGTAAAACTCACCTAGGTGAGGTTGGGTGGCCACACCCGACCTCCCCTAGGAGAGATCGGGTCAGCCAACCCGATCTCTCCTAGGAGAGATCGGGTCAGCCAACCCGATCTCTCCTAGGAGAGATCGGATCGGCCAACCCGATCTCTCCTAGGAGGGATGGGGTTGGCCAACCCCATCCTCCCTAGGAGGGGTTGGGTGCCCTCACCCAACCCCTACCCTTGGGGGTCGGATTTCTCCTCCCCCCCAAGGGCCCCTGCGCCATTGTCGGACACCCACACTCGGTTCACGCCGCCTACCTTCTCCGTATCCTAAGGTCTTAATTATGCACTTAAAGGTTAATTAATTGTGTTTAAAGGCTAACGATGTCATTAAGCCACCTTAATGACACCGTTGCCTATAAATACCCCACCTTCACAACTCATTGGAGGATCTTGGCCATTTGGACAATTTAGCTCTGACATCTCTCTAGCTTTATCTCTCTAGAAGAATACTGACTTAGGCATCGGAGAGGGTTCACCAGGCACTACCCCCCCCCCCCCCCCCCCCCCCTCCGTGTCTGGTATTGCCCCTTCTGCAGGGTAGAAGGAGAGAAAGAGCAAAGGAAGGAAGGAAGGAAAGAAGAAGATAGGCTAAGGCAGGACAACTCAGGAACACCGGATCGCACACATCCCCCGTAAGGAGTGAGATCAAAGCCGACCCCCCGTAGACCTAGATCTCATAACTTAACACTTGGCGTCGTCTGAGGGCTTCGGACAGAAAGCCTAACTATCACTAGCAAGATGGCAAGCGTATATGTCATCCATGGAGGTTATGGAGCTGGAGGAGAGTCAGCGAATGCCAGAGAAGCATATATGGCAGAGTTAGGGACTCCTAAGCCAAAAGAAGAACAACCAGAAGGAAAGAGAGAAGACATAATAGAATTTTCAAGAAGAGACATGGAGCATGTGTTACCAGACAACAAGGATGCCCTGGTCATAACAATGAAGATCACTGATATGGACATTGGAAGAATCCTAATAGACAGTGGAAGCTCACCCAACATCATTAGCAAGAAAGTCCTCAACATACTAGGAGTAAGGCCAAGTAGCATAAAACAGGTTCACTCTCCCTTGGTAGGATTTTCAGGAGAGCCAACATACCCACAGGGGGCAGTCACACTACCTGTGACACTGGGTACAGGCCAGAGGCAGTTAAAGATTGATGTCCCATTCTTCATCACAGAAGGAATGGAGGAATACAATGGGGTCCTGGGTACCACTACAATCAACAAGTGGGGTATGGTACCATCAACACTACATCAGAAAATGAAATTCCCCACAGGCCAGGGAATAGGGGAAGTAAAAGGTAACCAGAAGGCAGCAAGGAAATGTGCAAGGATTGCACTAGGCAAGAGGAAGAAAACAAAAGAAGTCCTACTAGTAGATGAGGACCCAAGAGAAGATCATGGAAGACCTGCCCCCATGGAGGAACTAAAAGAGATACTCATAGAAGAACCCGATAGGAAGGTCAAAATCGGGACTGCCTTATCTCAGGAAGAGGAAAACCACTTAGTAGCTTTACTAAGGGAATACAAGGATCTGTTCGCCTGGTCACCAAGTGATATGCCAGGAATATCAGAAGAGGTAATCTCACACAAGCTCAATATAGACGCGGCAACGCGACCAACAACACAGAAGGTGAGACCAATGGGAGGAAGCAAAAAGATAGCTATCCAAGAAGAAGTACAAAAGCTACTAAAGGCAAAGTTCATCAAGGAAATCAGATTCCAGACATGGGTGGCAAACCCAGTATTGGTAAAGAAGCCGGGGGGAAGTTGGAGAATGTGTATCAACTATCGTGACTTAAACAAAGCATGCCCAAAGGACTCATATCCGCTACCAAGAATAGATCAGTTAGTGGATGCAACATCAGGTCACCAACTAATGAGCTTCATGGATGCATACTCAGGATACAACCAGATAAAAATGGCCCCCGAGGACGCCCCTCACACAGCATTCTATGCTGACAGCGAAATATACCATTACACGGTGATGCCTTTCGGACTCATAAATGCTGGAGCAACATATCAAAGAATGGTCAACAAAATCTTTGGGGACATGATAGGGAAGACAATGGAGGCATATGTGGACGATATGATAGTCAAATCCAAAGAGAAGAAGGACCATGTGGAGAACCTTCGCTCAACATTCGAGAGGATGAGGCAGTACCAAGTTCGTCTAAATCCGAAAAAATGCGCATTTGGGGTGCAATCAGGGAAATTTTTAGGCTTCATGGTAAGCCAGCGAGGCATAGAGGTAAACCCCGAAAAACTTCAAGCAATTGAAGAAATGCAGTCACCTACGAAGCACAAAGAGGTTCAACGACTGAACGGGAGGTTGGCAGCCCTTAACATATTCCTATCCAAAATAGGAGACAAGGCATTACCCTTCTTTGAGGTACTAAGGGCAAACAAGAAATTTGAATGGACACCGAGATGTGAGGAGGCCTTCCAGCAACTCAAGCAACACCTAAAAACACTACCAGTTCGACGCCCCCAAGAGCGTATCTTGAGGTAGATTTCAAACTACCAGTTCGACGCCCACCAGGAGCGTATCTTTGGTCTAACTTGAGCCCTCCGGGAGCCTATCCTGTGAAACGTTAAGTGCCGTCCGAGAGCCTGTCTCGTGAACAGATTTCGACGCCCACCAAGAGCGTATCTTCGGTCTAACAGTACAACGTATACCGTGTAAGGGGTATCAGAAGAGATCATTACACCATGCTCAGAAGGATACCATGCTCAGAAGGATACCATGAGAAAGAAATTTCTAAGTAAAGTAATGTGAAGAACAAGTAATGTTTTTTCTTTATGAAATGGCAGGTATGACATGAAGGAAAACACGAAAGAAGGATAAGTAAAGGAAACACACCAAGGGAAGAGTCCATAACCAAAAATCCATACACAAGGCATAGGGAGACATCATGAGAAGAGATATAAGCACACGGCCATGTATACAACGAGTAGAGACAAGTGTATCAGACAAAGATGGCAACACTAAGAAAGGTGGAGTTTTAAACTCTAAAGACAACCACAACTCACAAACACACGAGACTACCACAAGAAATAGGGGTACTATTCCCTTATCTTCGCAATATGCTTAATAGCAAAGTCTGACAAATCACCAAGTCGAGAGAAAGGAAAGTCAGGAGCAATCATATGAATACGCTCAAGAATCTCCTTCAAGGAAATACGTTTCGCCACAGAGCAGCGAACGTCCGTAGTAGCCTGATAAGCGGAAGAGGCCTTATACTCAGCAATGGCACACTCCTTCGCCTCCATACGAAACATTTCCTCCAGAGAGACTAACTCAGCAGCCCGGAGTGTCTCATCACGATAAGACCTTTGTTTCAACGCCTCAACCTCTTCATTGAGAAGAGCAATGCGACCCTCCAAGTCTCGGCACCGCAAATCAGTGATGCGACTATGCTCCAAACAGCTAATAAGACTGGAGTTAAGGGAGACACAAATGTCCTCGTACACCTTCCTCTCCTCAGCAAGATCAATAGCAAGGGTGGATAAATTAACAAGGTCGGCCATACCCTGCAACAAAAATAAAAGATGAGACGGATAACGCATGGAGAAGAAGTACGCCAAAGGATAAAACGGTTAATAACATTACAGGAGCATAGCGAGCCAACACATCACGAGCCAACTCATAAGTTGCCTCTGACCCTTTGGAGAGGGACACACGATCAGCAGGAGGAACAGCAGACTGCAGAACACGAACTCCAACCTCAGGAGTTTGCAAAGAAGATTGGTTATCAAAACGAGCCCCACGCCCATAATAAGGCGCCCACTCAGACCCAACAATTCCATCAACAGGTGGACGAGACAGCTCCTTCCGACTCAGACGCGGAAGACGAAGTCTACCTATAACAAAGCACAGAGTAAATACCAATATACATTAAGGAAACTCAGTTGCTCAAGAACTCACCAAACAGGGAGGAAGGAAAAGACGGATCCCGGACCTTCGATTGGGGGGCATCAATATAGAAAGAAGATGGCACCCTAACGTCACCACCCTTACCTCCAGTTAGAGAACACCTCCCCGCACCATAGAAAACCGATCTTTTTGCTTCGATCCGGTCCCGGAATTAACCACTCCCACACGTACTGGCCTCTTACTCCTCATCAATCACCAGAAAGTTCTGCTGACCGGAAAAAACACAGGCTTAGTCCAAGGAAAACAGAAAGCAAACAGTAGACAAGAGATACGAACTCATCTCCCTAAAATGATGGATACAAAGTCAAAAGACAAGAATAGAAAGACGACGAGAAAAACCCCACCAGCCAATAGGCAGAGGCAGGGGGCAGGGGGAGATAGCCATAACCCCCAGTATAAGGAGACCCCACTAGCCAACAGGCAGAGGCAGGGGGCAGGGGGAGATAGTCATAATCCCCAGCATAAGAAGACCCCACTAGCCAACAGGCAGAGGCAGGGGGCAGGGGGATATAGTCATAACCCCCAGCATAAGGAAACCTCATCAGCCAATAGGCAGAGGCTAGAAGGCAGAGGGAGATAGTTACAACCCCCAGCACAGAGAGACCCACGGGCCAACAAGCAAAGACAAGGGGAATTAAATCCCTCAAAGGCAATGCTTACACAAAAGAGAAGACACGTACCTCAATGCGACGCGTGCCCCAAGAAACAAGCCTGACCAGAAATCCCACCGCCAAAAAGAAAAGAAGAGAAAAGGACGATGAGAATGAGGTAATCACTTCCCCTTTTATAATACAAAGGGTTAGGGTTTTTCTAAAGTCGCCAAATCAACACCGTTGATTTTTAGAAAGGAAAATTTCAAGGGACAGATTCAAAAACTAGTTCCTATTAACCACGGTTAAATCCACGCTCACCCTAGTTAACACCCCATAGACTTTTTCCTAGTAACTCATACTTAGAAAAATTATCAAGATAGTTTTATTTTTGAGCATTCCATACTTAGGA
The DNA here is from genome assembly GCA_036873135.1 of Clarkia xantiana subsp. parviflora. Taxonomy (NCBI): domain Eukaryota; kingdom Viridiplantae; phylum Streptophyta; class Magnoliopsida; order Myrtales; family Onagraceae; genus Clarkia; species Clarkia xantiana. The sequence goes on along the minus strand of JAPTYO010000015.1, from coordinate 22,138,352 downwards.
AAATTTTTGGCCAAAATTAAAATTTTTCCTCACTTAGATAGGATCCCAGCATGAATTTGAAGCATAAGTCATTTAGTTGCATTTGTATCACACCCCTGTGCAAGTGTGTATTTTTTGAGTATGCATCTATAGCAAGGATAAGTTTATTACTCCCACTTCAGACGGATGCGTGCCTAGGCACACGTCCGCGCTACTCTAACGTTTACAATTCCTCTATCTCATAAGGCAGGGGGCAAAGTCAGAGGCACGCATCCATGGGTAAGCAGGCATTCAGACAAGAAGGTAAAATCCCGGTTTCAAATTGTGCGTGTCATACCATCCTGAAATAGAGTCAATCAAGGGTTAAGCCATTGGTTGACTCGGGGGCATGTGATGGATATACGCCCAATTTGAACCCGTTGACTTCCAAACCGTTGTATTTTTAGCGTCCCATCACCGATTATAAATCGAAACTTCAACCCGAACACTTCGCGAATACATTAATGGCTCGGACGAGGCCGGAGCGCTCGTCCGGCCGGGGTAAAACTCACCTAGGTGAGGTTGGGTGGCCACACCCGACCTCCCCTAGGAGAGATCGGGTCAGCCAACCCGATCTCTCCTAGGGGAGATCGGGTGGACCAACCCGATCTCTCCTAGGAGGGATGGGGTTGGCCAACCCCATCCTCCCTAGGAGGGGTTGGGTGCCCTCACCCAACCCCTACCCTTGGGGGTCGGATTTCTCCTCCCCCCCAAGGGCCCCTGCGCCATTGTCGGACACCCACACTCGGTTCACGCCGCCTACCTTCTCCGTATCCTAAGGTCTTAATTATGCACTTAAAGGTTAATTAATTGTGTTTAAAGGCTAACGATGTCATTAAGCCACCTTAATGACACCGTTGCCTATAAATACCCCACCTTCACAACTCATTGGAGGATCTTGGCCATTTGGACAATTTAGCTCTGACATCTCTCTAGCTTTATCTCTCTAGAAGAATACTGACTTAGGCATCAGAGAGGGTTCACCAGGCACCACCCCCCCCCCCCCCTCCGTGTCTGGTATTGCCCCTTCTGCAGGGTAGAATGAGAGAAAGAGCAAAGGAAGGAAGGAAGGAAAGAAGAAGATAGGCTAAGGCAGGACAACTCAGGAACACCGGATCGCACACATCCCACGTAAGGAGTGAGATCAAAGCCGACCCCCCGTTGACCTAGATCTCATAACTTAACACGCTTCATCTCGAATCCGTCCACGTCCAGGGTCACGACCAAGGTGTCATCGTGGGGGCTCTCCACGCCTATCAAATCCTCCGCCGAGAAAGAAATCACCATTTCCTCCTTAAGAGTCCACGACCGGGACCTCTTGCCTAGCACCACAGCAGCGGAGATGCGAGAAGCATAATTTTCCCGGGAAGCGGTGGTGTCACCTCCCGCTGCCATTCCTCCGTGAATGACGTTAATGGTCCCCCGTCTCTCCTTACGGGCACCGGAGCCAGAGGGCTCCGACTCAATCTTCTTCTTCTTCGGGGATCGGTCACGGGACTTGGAACGGGACCGCGACCGACTTTTGGAACGGGATCGGCATCTTCCCCTTCCAACGAACTCCTTCAGCTTTCCTTTCTGGATCAGCTTTTCTATCTCCTTCTTTAACTCCCGACAATTATCTGTGTCGTGACCATTTGCTCGATGGTACCGACAATAACGATCAGAGCGGCCTCCTAAGAACTCTCCTTCCTTCCTTGGGGGGTATCGGGCGAGACCTTGCCGATCCATCACAGCTAGCACGGAGGTCATCGAGCTGTTGATGGGAACACTACGACCTTCGCGGTTGTCCTTCTTCGGAGGACGTCTATCTTCCCTTCTCTCGGGGCGACCACGGTTCCTACTCCCTTCCGACTTGTCGCTCCCCTTGCGATCATCCGACAGTTTGGACGATGGCTTTCCTCTTCCCGACTTTGGAGGATCAAGCTCTCCGGCAGCAATCTTCGACTCCTGGACGTCGATTTGTTGTTTCACCCTCGCTTGCAGGGCCTCCATACTCCACACAGCCTTCGCGGCCACACTATGCATCAAATCGGAGCCATAAGGAGCGGACAGGTTTCGAAGGAAAGTGCGGATGGTCTCTCCCTCCGATATCTCTTCATCGATCTCCGCGGCACTGGCAGTGAATCGTTGGTAGTAATATGCCAACGATTCGTCGGGTCTCTGCACCACCTGGGTCAGGGACCTTACACTCTTCAGGAGACGCCTCCGACCATGATATTGCTTGATGAAGCGATCGTGCATATCAGCCCAGCACGTAATACTTCCTGGCGGTAGGCTGAAGAACCAAGTCATGGCCCTTTCTCCCAGGGTGATCGGGAACAGCGAACACACGAGGTCATCGTTTGAGGTTTTTCCCATGCAAGCCTGGACATGTCTCTGAACATGGCGGACCGAGTCTCCTTCACCATCGTACTCCTTGATGGTCGGAATGCCTAGCCCTGGCGGGGCGACAGTATCTAGCAGCCGCGGAACGAAAGGATGGCTGGATCGATCCCTCAACTCCGATGTGATCTGTTTCTGGTCGCCCATGCAGATGCTGACGATCTTCACCACCTGATCGGGGGTGATGGGACCATTCAGGGGAATGGTCCTGTTTTGCACTGGTCCCGGGCCGTCGACCACGAACTTCTCCAAGTGCGCGGGTTCCTTACCCCTATTCCTGGGCTGAACCTCCTGAACCTCCTGTTCTTCTGGAACCACCCTCGGAGGGGGTTGGGGCAGCTCTTCTCGCGGAGGCAACTCCTCTGCCCTCCTGGCAGCTTCTCTCTTGTCCAATAGAGCCTCCATGGCCGCCAAAAACATAGGCATAGCATCTGCCACTGCCTGGGCCAACTCCGAGTTTGAAGAAGAGCCCGCTTCCCTTCGCGGGACCTCCTCTCTGTGCCCCACTGGATTTGGGGGAGCATCCACCTCCCTTCGCGGGATATCTTGCCTGTTCAGCGCCGTGTCTCGGACTGAGACCTCCTAATCGCCATGCCCCCCTGTCTGAGAAACAGCAAGGTATTCACCTTGTTCAGCAATATGTTCCGGCAACGGGGAATTCACAGTTCCAGCGGGGCGAGAACTGCCGGCCTGAACTTGCTTCTTCTTGCCACCACCGGCCATTGATCTGGTAGAAACTATTTTGGCTTTTTGTTAGTTTCCCACAGACGGCGCCAATGTTGGATCACAGGCGAAGCTCCGTTACGTCCTTGACGGAAAGCTTTGGACTCCTGGGCTCCGCGTAATCCTGCAAAAGGGGATGACCTGGGTGGTGACCCAGAATCCCTCTCTGATGCTTAAATGAGTATATGATCAATGGGGTGGCAGCAATAATCTAAGTGCGTATTAGATGATGTGTTTTCTGAGGTAACTTCCTCCTTTATATAGGAGAGGAAGTTACTCAGTTACCTGTGACCGTGATTGGCTGTTTTGCCCATAATCCCGCATATCTCGCTACGATTCCGTATATCTCGTTCGGGATTCCGTAGATTTCGCCCCACGCTCCGCATATCTTACCCATACTCCGCGTATCTCGGGCACGCCCTGCGTATCTCGGGGAAGTTTATTTATATCTTTAACCGTCTTCCCACTACTCTATCTAGTAGGTGGGTTTCTCGGTCTTATCCTCTGATCACAAGTCCCAACTTCTGTCGGGGACTCCAGAGTTGTCTTCATTCTAGATCACCACCCAGGACCCTTTGTCTCACGAGACAGGTCCAGCCTCTGCGGGGCTTTTATCATCGGGGCCTTTACTAAGGCATATCGGGGCCTATTCGAAGGCTTCTTGTCGGGAGCATTCAGCTCATACATCGGGACCCCTAAAGTCGGGACCCTTCATACTGGGCCTCTGAGTCTTCTAGGCTTTTCACGAGGCCCACTGGACCTACTCGCCGTCCATTGGCTGTTAACGGGGTTGACGATTACATCGGAACCCATCATGTATATGGTTAATATTTATTCTAATGTAAAAGAGCTATTCATTTTCATTCACTAAATGAAGCCGTTTTGTTATATATATAAATTTGTAGTGGGTATATGATGAATCATATTCATTCATGATGCTTCAGGTTTTCTCTTTATAAAAGATAACATCTCCATTGTAATAGAATGACCGGTCTGAACATGACAACCTCAACTATAAAAACGAGTACATATTAGTATTTAATTTAAATATTATATTTGCATGTAGGTTTATTTTACTTTTCCTAATTAGTTACTGTAGTTGGCCAAAAAATAATAATAAGTTATTGTAGGTTTATAAACTTTGAAGATTATAACACTCTATACAAAAATGCATTGTCATGGTAGAAGTAGTCTATTCTTTCAAATTCATGATCAATGTTTGCATCTTATGGTTTTTATTATTTAATGATTTAGTTACTATAGCAACTAAGTACACCATTGTAGAAATTGTACTATTTGTGCCTTATATATATATTTTTTGTGAATATAATATCTTTACTAAAATAAAATTTATTGATTTATCTAATCGACAATCAACATTTTTTTATATGGAACGAATAAAATTACTTCATATATATATATATATATATATATCTTAAAATAATTTTTATATTGTCATCTTTGTAATAATACTTCAATTAATAATTGTTTTTTACAAATACATCATAAACTTATACATAATCTCAAAATAATATTTATATAAAATATTCAACCTCGCGCGGTGCGCGGGGAAAATGGCTAGTATAATATATAATTTGGATGCATCTTAATTTTTAATTAGGTTGCTTAAAAACTGTCATGTCAGTAAATCAGATTTCTATTGGACAGTGATATCCACGCTCCAAAATTAGGACTCATGATCTCATCTCCATCTGAACTGTTACACATCTTCAAGCCATTTCCATTCCTGCATTTATTCTTTCACAGCATCTCTTCTCTGTCAGTTATGTGATTCAATGTCCATCTCACCGATTTGAAAGCGTTACTTTTTTAATCTATAACATACCAGAACTCAGTAAATTAACGGACCCAATTCACCATAATGTGATGATTTCTCTCCAGGCGACAGGCGGCGATTAACGACGACACTGGCGCTCGTGAGAGAGTCCTCCCCGTAAGCGGGTTTCCTCCTCAACATATCCTCGTCGATCTATCTCGATCCCTTTGTGATTGAAAGTTCTCCTATGCCGATAGTTTTCTTGACTATTGGCATGAGGAAACCCTAAAACAACGTGTCCCCTAATTCTGTCTGCGTGTAACCTAATTTTCTTCTTTCGTGGTACAGGTTGGCTAGATCGTTGTGACGGCGTCCTTGTTTTCATGCCAGAATGGAAACACGTCCCAATACCAATGCAAATCAACGACCTGGTCCCCTACGTCTTGCCCTAGCTAAGGAACCCTTAGTGAAGGAGGATGAGCGTTACGTTGGAAAAGTGCTCGCGGAGAAGCCGATCAAAAATATCGTTATTCATAACGTATTGAAACATGCATGGGCAAAATACTCTGGAATCAAGATGCGGGATATTGATGCGCAACTAATTATGTTTGAATTTACTGAGGCAAAGGATAGAGAAGCAATCCTTGACCAAGGTCCGTGGGCGATACAAGGCCACTGTTTAAACCTGGCTAAGTGGTCTCCAAAGAAGAAATTGGTTGATTTTGACTTCGACGGAGTCCAGTTTTGGGTTCAAGTCCATGGTCTAGAACTGGGACAGGTGAACTCAGCCAACGCTCGGATTATCGGGGCTCATATTGGTGAGTTTCTTGAGGCGGAGCCAATGGAAGGTGAATCAGGTGTTACCCGGGCCTATATTCGTATGAAAGTCACGGTGAGTTATAAGATTCCTCTATTAGCTGGTTTTTGGTGGAATGATGATAATGGGAAAGACTTTTAGGGCGGATATAAAGTATGAACGGTTGCCGGACTTTTGCTATGGGTGTGGAAGATTAGGCCACACCATTGCTCATTGCAATGAGGAGGTCATTCAATCGATCACGAAGTCGGGCACCCCAATGTATGGTTCGTGGTTGGTCGGTGTTCGCCCAAGGTTTATGTCCACTCGAGTCAAAGTGGTGGGCAAAACAAGTGAGGCAGATCAGAAAGAAGATAGGTGGAAAACTTGGAAGGGTATGATGGCATCAGAGGAGGTAGTAGACAACGTCCCAATTGAAGAAGAACCAGCTGTACAAAACGGCACCATACATATAAGTGTATCAAATTCCTCAAGCAGGAGTGCCGTATCCCCATCCCACCCCACTACAATATCCAACATCCACTACCATAGAGCAGCCAAACCCACTTAGCCAACAATCCCATAGTGTCGACTCTTCTCGTAAAGGAAACCCTAGTCATGCAGCATCCCCAACTGACTCCACGATAAGAGATGACGCTTTCTTGAATATCATGGTCAAACATCTAACCCATTCCCATACATGTACACCCTCATCTGATATCCACTACATACAACCCCCATCCCCACCACCCTTGCACCACGGCCCTAGATCAAACCCCACCTCAACTTATCCGAACCCTCCGTTTATAGTAGAGTTACCTGACGAAACCCCCTCCCCACATAGGAATCAGATCATAAGCGTCGGCCCAGGATCATCCACCGGACTTAGTCCAGTTGTGAGCCGTCTTTCTATCAAAAGGAGGATTGGGGAAGATGATAGTGAGGAATCGGTTGTGAAGAAAGTCAGGAGGGAAATAATACAAAGTGACAAGGCAAACATTGGTGGATTCGTTAAAGGGAAAGGTGTCATCCGAGCTCAGGCACATATCAAAAGAGGAAGAGGAGGCAAATCGAGAGGCGTAGTTATTCGTGAGACTACAGAAGTGGAATCGCTAGTCAAAAAGGGTTCTGGTGGTTGTCCCAAAACAGCCACAAGGTATCCATGAGTCTAATATCATGGAACTGTCAGGGACTTAGATCCGACTTGACGGTTCCTCATTTAAAGGATCTCATGGGGAGATATAAGCCGGGTATTGTCTTCCTCATGGAAACCAAAAATAAGTCGGAGTTCTGCGAGAAAATTAGAAGAGAAATCCGAATGGATGGTGCTGTCTATGTGGAACCGGAAGGTAGATCAGGGGGAATAGCAGTTTGGTGGACCAAGGAGCTTGACACAGTGGTTTGATATAAGTCCAAAAATATTATTGATATCCAAGTACAGTTCAAGGACAATGGCAACACATGGGCCCTAACGTGTGTTTATGGTCACCCGGAGTTTACCAAACGAAAGAGGAATTGGGATGTTATAAGGCAACTAGCTCATCGTCGTGCGGAACCGTGGGTATGCATAGGGGACTTCAACGACATACGATTTTCCCATGAAAAACGAGGAGGGCAGCCTAATGATCAAGGTAGAATGGACGAGTTCAATCGAATGATAAACGATGTTGGGTTGATAGACATGAACTTCCATGGGCAGAAATTTACATGGTCTAACAATCAGTATGGCGGAGAATTGATACGTGAAAGGTTGGATAGAGGCCTTGCTAATCCGGCCTGGTTCTCTATTTTTCCTTGCACCCAGGTTTTTCATGAGCCATTCATTGGATCCGACCATAGTCCGATTGTGGTTGTTATGAATCAAAGAGATGTTAAAGGACCAAAAATTTTCTGTTTCGAAGAGATGTGGATTGAACACGAAGAGTGTGACACTCTTGTACGGAAAACATGGGAAGACTCAAATGTGGAAGCTGGTGGAAGTCGTGTGTCATTTACTAGCTCAGTTAGTGGTAAACTAAGGAAGTGTCGCATGAACTTAACTCGATGGAGCAAGTCAAAGTTTGGAAATTCAAAGGCACAAATAAGATTACCAAAAGCTTAAAAAGATCCAAGAGCAGCCCCTGACTGAGTCTATTAGTGCCAATTGATGGATATACGCCCAATTTGAACCCGTTGACTTCTGAACCGTTGTATTTTTATCGTCCCATTTATGATTGCAAATCGAAACTTCAACCCGGACACTTCGCGAGAACATCGACGGCTCGGACGGGGCCGAGGCGCCCGTCCGGCAAAGACGAACTCACCTAGGTGAGGTTGGGTGGCCACACCCGACCTCCCCTAGGGGAGATCGGGTCAGCCGACCCGATCTCCCCTAGGGGAGATCGGGTTGGCCAACCCGATCCCTCCTAGGAGGGATGGGGTTGGCCAACCCCACCCTCCCTAGGAGGGGTTGGGTGCCCTCACCCAACCCCTACCCTTGGAGGTCGGATTTCTCCCCCCCAAGGGCCCCGACACCGCCTTCGGACTCCCACGCTCGGTCCACTCCGCCTACCTCCTCCGAATCCTAAGGTCTTAATTATGTGCTTAAAGATTAATTAATTGTGTTTAAAGGCTAACGATGTCATTAAGCCACCTTAATGACACCGTTGCCTATAAATACCCCACCTTCATAACTCATTTGATCATCTTGGCCATTTGGACATTTTAGCTCTGACATCTCTCTAGCTTTATCTCTCTAGAAAAGTACTGACTTAGGCATCGGAGAGGGTTCACCAGGCATCACCCCCCCCCCCTCCATGCCTGGTATTGCCCCTTCTGCAGGGTAGAAGGAGAGAAGAAGCAAAGGAAGGAAGGAAGGAAGGAAGGAAAGAAGAAGATAGGCTAAGGCAGAGCAACTCAGGAACATCGGATCGCACACATCCCCCGTAAGGAGTGAGATCAAAACCAACACCCCGTTGACCCAGATCTCATAACTTAACACCAATGATAAGGAGTTAAAAAAGAAGCTCGATGAATTGTGGAGGCGAGAGGAGTCATATTGGAGACAAAGAGCCCGAGTGAAGTGGTTAAATCACGGGGATAGAAACTCAAAGTTTTTTCACATGACCACGGTGGATCGAAGAAGGAGAAACAAGATACTTAAAATTGTTACTCCAGAGGGGAATTGGATCAATGATGAATCGTTGATAGCTTGTGAGTTCAGTGGTTTTTTCAAACAACTTTTTACTACTAGTGGCAGCCGTTGTTGGAATGAAGTGCTGGAGTATGTACCGAGACTCATATCATCTGAAATGAATGATGAACTACTCAGCCCGATCACTATGAGGGAGGTGAAAACGGCGGTGTTTCAACTTGGGGGGTCTAAGGCGCCAGGGCCTGATGGGTTTCGGGTCTATTCTTTCAGCGGTATTGGGACGTTGTTGGCAAGGACGTCTTCACTATGGTCGACACCTTCCTATCCACATGTACTCTCTCTCCTTCTTTAGGTTACACAGATATAACCCTAATACCTAAAGTACCAAACCCTAGATCCCCTCATGAATTCAGACCTATTAGTCTTTGCAACTTTAGTTATAAAATTATTTCTAAAGTACTTGCGAATAGACTAAAGCCATTTTTGTCAGGCATAATTACTCCTTTTCAAAGTGCATTCGTTGCAGGCAGATTAATTCAAGATAACATAGTGGTGGCTCATGAGGCATTTCACTATTTGAGAAGTCGGGCCAACGTACAGAAGGAGGAATGTGCCCTCAAGTTAGACATGCAAAAGGCTTACGATCGGGTCGAGTGGGATTTTCTTGGAGCGATCATGATAAGGATGGGGTTTAGTCCGATTTGGGTACGATGGACCCATTCTTGTATCTCCACTGTAACTTACCAAATTCTCATTAACGGTAAGAGAACGGCTGGATTTCAACCCACGAGGGGAATTAGGCAAGGAGACCCATTATCTCCTTATCTTTTTATCCTTGTGGCCGATGTGCTTTCTAGAAGAATATCGAGTGCTGTTGAGCTAGGGGAGATTGAAGGAATTAAAATGAAGAGACATTGTCCGGTAATTCATCACTTATTTTTTGCGGACGATTCCTTATTTTTCTTAAGAGCGACTATGGGAAATGTGACTCGATTGCGAGGCTTGCTTGATCAATATTGCATGGCATCGGGACAAGGAATTAACGTGAGTAAATCGAGCTTGTATTTTGGCAAAAATGTTTGCCATGCAACGAGGAGAATCGTCGAGCAAGGTCTAGGTGTGAAAGAGAAAATAAATCCTGGAAAATACTTGGGGTTGCCTACGATTTGGGGTCGATCTAAGAAAGAGGCTCTTGGATTCTTGAAGGAACGAATCATTCGTAAGCTAAACGGGTGGAAATCTTTGCTCTTAAACAACGCGGGAAGAGAAATACTCATTAAATCGGTAGTAACCGCAATACCTACTTATACGATGAGTGTTTTCTTGCTTCCTAAAATATGGTGCTCGGAAGTAAACTCCATCATAGCTCGATTTTGGTGGGGACAAAAGGAGGGCGAGCGCAGGATACATTGGAGGAGTTGGGACACCTTGACCAAACCAAAAGCTAGGGGTGGGCTAGGGTTTAAAGAATTACAATCTTTCAACCTAGCACTTCTTGCAAAAATGGCGTGGAGAGCGATGAACAATCCGGAAGCTTTTTGGGTGCGATTAAAGGACTTTACTACCCACAGCGTACCTTTGGAGAAGCCACTAAAGGAGGAAGAGCTTCATGGGGGTGGACAAGCCTCCTTGCGGGAAGAGATGTGCTCATGGAGAAGGGGATTTGGACCGTGGGAGATGGCACCAAAATTAGAGTTTTTAAGGATGCATGGATTCCAAGTTTAGAGGGACAAAGGCTTGTGAATACAACACCGGACGAAGTGACGATGCAAAGGCGTGTATCGGATCTAATTCCAGAGCATAGACTAAGCTGGAATTGAGAGGTGATTCAGCCATACATCACTGAAGAGGAGGCACTTGCAATTAAGGTCATTCCCTTAAGGATGAATAGATGTGAAGACAAATATATTTGGCCCTTCAGCAAAAGTGGAGAAGCAAAGGTTAGCTCTATATATCATCATATTGTGTCTAATGGAAATGACGAAGCAACCAATGATAAATGGAAGGAGGTATGGGCAATGAGAATACACCCCAAGGTACGTATGTTATATGGAAGCTGTTATCTGGAGCTATTGCGGTCCGAGCTAATCTTCGACGGCGAGGAATGGATATTGATCCACGGTGTCCGTTTTGCAATAGTGATGAATCCATTGAACATATGCTCTTCCAATGTGAATGGGCTAAGAGAATATGGTTCACAAAGATGAATTTGAGGATGGATGGTGCACTGCCCGCCGATATGCATACTTGGTTCGAGATGCTCCGAAAAATGGATGGCCTAAGTAAGAAGGAGAAAGAAATGAGGTGGTCACTAGTGGGTGTCGTTGCATGGTCTATATGGAGGGAGAGATGTAGGGCGATGTATGCAAACGAGCGTCCTAATGTGGTGTTAACAGCGGAACGTATCACTCGGGAATTTGGCGAGTATTGGGAGAATAGAGTACCGCAAGGAAGTCCGATGGCTAACCCGCCCCTGGTCCGACAAGAGACTTGGCATCCCCCACCAAGACACTTCATCAAGCTTAACTGTGATGCGGCATGGTGCGAAAGAACGAGACGAGGTGGCATAGGAATTATAGCTCGAGATCACTTGGGACAAGTTGTCGGTGGCCGACATAGAGCATTGCGAGATGGAAGCATTCTAAGCTTGGAAGCGACAGCAATCTGTGAGTCAATCTCCTTAGCAAATCATGAGGGTTGGAATCTTGTAGAAGTGAAATCTGATTCTTTGGAGACTATCATTGCCTTGAAGAATCCATCGTCAAAGAGAAATTGGAGAATCGATGCCATCGTTGAGAACATTCTTTGCCTTGCAGAACGTCTACATGAAGTGAAGTGGAATGCCATATCTCGGAAAGCGAATGAATGCGCAAACTGGGTAGCTGTTCAATCCAGAATGAGGTCGTGTTTAAATAATTGGGTTTTAACACCCCGCCCTCTCTTTTGAATTTGTTGTAAAGGATCGGGCTTTTAACCCGCCTTAAACGTTGTTTTAGCTATTATGAAATAAATGAATTATTCTCTTGGCAAAAAAAAAAAAATTCACCATAATTAATTCAGCAATTATTTCGGTTCAATAATTCACCATAAAATCAGAAATCTATATATCTGTATATAAGAAGAAGAAGAAAGTTAATGCAGAATCTGATTGAAAAGCCATATATAGGACCGAAGGAGGTGTCGCGATTCTGCAGGTTAAAGAGGAAATGTCGAGATCGACACCTGAGCTGGTGGGGAAGGCGTCGCGGTGCCCTCGGTATCGGTCAGCTAGAAATGATCGAAATCAACACCTGGGCTGATATTGAAGCTATAATTACAATGTATGCATTGGTCTGCCTTGAATCTGATCCATAATTTCCTTCCAAATTGTTCCCTGATCCATAAATATGTACAAAATATTAAAATATATAATAATAACATAAGTTTATAGTTTGTTAAATATTTATATATTATATAAAATAAAATTATTTTTACTCTGACAAGTAACATGTTTATTATATAAAAAAAAGTAATGTTAAGTTTTAGAGATGTACATTTTATCTAAAGGTTAATTTAGGGTTTGTAAAAAGTTTTTTAAGGGTAAAAATAAAATCTATATGTATTATAAATTCTGAAGGAAAAATAGTAACAGAGTGAATGTGGAGCTGGAGATTTTGTTTTTTACGTTAATCGATACATTTATGATAAATTAGCTAAGAGTTTTGTAGTTATTAACTCCATAGCATTGATTGCACTAGGGAGCTGATGATTTTTAAGTTGCAATTAATCGCAATTAAAATATCGTTGATTTCGAACCGTTCAAGATTCAATGTATACAATTAATCACAATTAAAATTTTGGACCGTTCAAGATTCAATGTATGCAATTAAAATTTCTCTGATTTCAAACCGTTCAAGAATCAATGTATGCAATTAATCGCACTTTAAATTTCAGACCGTTCAAGATTCAATGTATGTAATTAATTGAAATTAAAATTCCACTGATTTTTAACAGCGCCTTGACGTGGAGTCGGAGAATGAAGATACCAGGCGGTACAAGCGGCTAACAGTCTCAGTGGCAGAGCCATCTTTATCTCCGAGAAATATCGTCGGTGGTCATCGAAGCCATATCTATTGAAGAACAGACATGTGACACGAATCCGGCGACCAAAGGTAGCATGCGGTACATCCATCTAAATTTTATTTTTGAATTTGCGCAATGGTATTTTATGGTTCAAAATTTTCAATCTTTCATTTACTTTTTCAAATTTTAGACTGATATTTTATATAAAAATATTATTTCAACATATTACAAATAGTCAATATAAATTTCATCGAATAGTAGTTTGTTAATTATATATTTTGTAAGCCACATACGATGCCGGGAAATGCAACTAGTAAAATATAAAAACGTTGCGTAATTGCTTTAAAAATAAGCATGCTTTTTGTGCAAAAGCAGGGAATGCACCCAAAAGCACCCTAATTCTAGGATAAAAAAAAAAGGGTTAATAACTAAAAAACTGTCCAAGGTTTACCCTATGTTAAAATTAGGTGTCTGAAGTTTGAAATGTTAAAATAGACTGTCCCAAGTTTCATTTTTGTTGAAATTTCACAAAAATTGAACATTAAAAAAAAATTCACAAAATCGTCAAATTTCACCTAAAAATTGAACATTAAAAAAAAGTTTCTATAAGAGTGGTGTAGAGCCATTTTCCAAGGATAATAGAGCGAGATTTACTTGCCCGGATGTGACCAACTTTTTAGGTGACGGTCCCGGCAAGATGACGAGAAGGGAGTGTGTATGAGAGCTCGAATTCGATAGACGGTTTAGTCTGAATTGACTTCTCTAAAGTAATCACACCGAGACACCAAATTTCAACAAAAATGAAACTTGGGACCATTTTAACATTTCAAACTTCAGACACCTAATTTTAACATAGGTAAACCTTGTACAGTATTTTAGTTATTAACCCAAAAAAAACTTGATCGAGGTGCTCAGCCCTAACTGGAACGACAAGCCACGAGAGTGGACAAAGTTTCGAGCTCTGCTGGTGAGGCTTGGCAAGGCGGAGGACGAAGCCATCGCCGGGGAAGAACTAAGAAGTGCACAACCGCTGGACTTCTCGACGGGACGGAACCGACACGTTTGATTGAGGTGAGTATATTTGCTGATATGCCTTTCCCCATCTCTTCATCTTGGTGCTTCTTTTCATTCTATTACTCGCGTTGCGGATTTTTGTTCTTCTCTTTCTCTTCCTCGTCTCTTCTCCACGTATCAGTACTTTCTTTGTTCTAATTTTCTTCAGTTAATTGGTCATAGTTTTGGCATAAATCAAAATTTCATATCCCACTAATTGTTATGTATAGATTGATTCTTCTTTTTTGGTCGCCATGTCTCGAGTTTCTTGTGTTACCGGTACTTTATTAATTCCTATATCAAGTTGATGACTTCATCAATTTTGTATATGAGATGTGTTTATCTTTCTATTACCGCTCGATGCTTTTATTTTAGATGGTTGATTCTCCCATATGAATAGAAACCAGTATCGGTAACCATGGTCGCCGATAGTTTTTGCTAACATTGCAGCATAATTCTCTTTGACTGAGATATTAGTTTGAGCAGCTGATCCAGGACAGTTGTGGATTAATTAGTATGTTGTGTTGGTTCATTTCTTCTTTTTATAGTTTTCTTAGTTTACACAGGGTAGATTTGCGTAAACTGGTGATCTAGACTTCTCTCATACATTTCCTTTTTTCAATTGGATAGTTACCAGTATTGTTTTTTCTTATTGGCCACTAACCGCATATTGCTGAACTTATTGTGCTAATGTGTGCTCGTGCATAGTAAATGTTAAGGCTCTGTAATAATACACATTTGATTATGTGAAAATGTCTAATCTTCTATTCTGGATTTTCATAGGTGATATCACTGGGCATATTTTAGTGATCAATTTGCATAATCCGTAGTAGTAGAGTCACTCATGGCATCGTTTATATTTTCTGTCTCTAAATCAATGTTTTTGTTTCCCTTTTCATCATGTGCTTTTCATATGCATCGTTGGTCGTTTTGGTTGTATTAGTCCATCGAAGGAACAATTTTACTTTAAGTGGTACTCTTGCTGAGAAATAGAATTTAACAATTTTACTTTAAGTGGTACTCTTGCTGAGAAATAGAATTTAACTATCTTCGGTTGTCAATTCACAATACACTTGGAGCAATCAGCAAATGATGGTTTTATGGAGAGTTGTAACTTCGAGTACTCATTCACTGACTTGTATTTCTCGGTTTGTTGATTCTCAACCCAAAGAAGGAACCAGAAGCAGCACATAACAGGAGAGAAACTACATCATGGCAACCCATTCTGTTTTCACTGCAGATGAGTCCAAACTAGACCTTGCCAAACAGCTAAGGGGTCATCAAGTTGCAATTGCAGAACTCAGCAGTTTGTCTTCATCCAGGGTAAAGCAAGCAAAGCCTAATTAATTGTTCAATGCCTTTACATTACAAGCTTTCCTTCTTAATCTCCTGCTGCGTCTGCTATATCCTCAATGTTAGGATTGATTTGCCTGCTAGTGTTGATCTTTATTTTCTTTTATATACCTAATTAGGATATCCTAATACACTCACTATTAGCTAATAATGTGTTTGGATTGGACAATTATTGGTTTTTGCTTGTGATTGGTTCACTTATATGTGATGATGATAACAGTGTGTGTATCAAAGAAAAGGGAACATATATTTCAAGTCGACAATTCAAAAGGCAACAGCGGGTGAAGAAAGTAAGTAGTTTAACTTATAATAATTTGGTTAATTGTCAAGACAAGAAGAATATATAGATGGGGGAATATTGAGATGATGCAGTTGTTTGTGCAGAAGAGTTAAATTTGGTGAAAGCAAAGCTAGAGAGGCAGGAATAGGATGCTGCTGCATGCTAGAATTGGTAAAGGTTCAGAGTTTGGGAGTTCTATTACGAAATGTACTTAAAGTTTCACTACCAGTGCTCTATACACTTAGATTTCCATTTTTAATAAGTAACCTTCATTAATCATGCAAAGTTTTATTTTAACTTTTAAACGAGTTTGACAAATTCAATGATATTAATGTTATACTACTCATGCTCAGGTGACCGAATGTAAGTAGAATAAGGATTTAACTTTTTTTGTTGGCCAAATTGGTAATCAAAAAGTGATTGTTTAATACACTCACTATGCTTTAACTTGAAAATCATTCTCGTATAAACACAGCTTATTCCAACATGTGAATAAAATAGTAACTACACTACACTACGAGAATACCTTGCTTGCTTATAAAGAAAGACAGATTTAAGATATAGTTAGGTAAAAATAAATAATGAATCGAGTCTCATCTTACCAACACAGCGTTGTAATAGATTTGAGATCGCCTTGCAGAAAGAAGACAAATGATGATGGGAAATTGGTTGGTCGGTTAGGAAAGAGTATTGCAAATCTTTATCTTCCATTGTAATGTATCTATCCGTCCGTCGTCTATCACTTAGTGTGCGAGAAGGCGAGGAAGTGGAATGCTGCTAGATAATATGCCATTACAGTTTCATTGACTATCATTGGGGTGGTGGCGCAGTTGGCTAGCGCGTGAGGTCGAGAGTTCGAGCCTCTCTCACCCCATTTTTTTATTTTTACATCTTATCGTATCCTCCTACTTCAGTCCTAGAAGCTGCAGTTACGTAGCAATAGCAAGCAAATGGCCCATCAAAAACAGTGCTACCGCTCATCGTCTATAAAAAGACAGCCAGCCAGCCATCATAGTAGTTTCCTCAGCTGGGTGGTGTTTGAAACTCTCTTTTAAACCAACATATTAAATGAGTTGTATTACTCTTACGTGTTAATGAAAAAATGCAGAAATTCATAACAGGTGAATGTAGACTCTTTATATTAAAAATCCATCCAAACTAAGAAACATGTGAAAATCCATCCAAACTAAGAACCTGGTCTGATGACCAACAAGCATTCATCTGATGAACACACATATGAGAGGCAATCTTAGACCGAGACAACAGGAGTAGATTCCTTGACAGTTTGACGCCACCCGTATTCACGAGCTCCATCCTTGTCAACAATCTTGATGATGAAGTTAGGCGGGGCCACAACAAGCCTAGATCGGATCTCCATGATTACCTTATCCACCAGGTCGATGGCTTCTTCCACATTCATCCCACTATGGAAATGCCTGTCCATCATGGAGAGCGCAAAGTATGAACCATATCCGAAAGCACCCTTGTCAACCTTGTGGAGCGTCGCAATGTAGTCAATGTAGTAGAGGGACGGCCCTGTCTTCTCATCGTAACCCGCCATTAGAAGGTTTACAGAGTACGGGTTCTGCAAAACCAACAAAAATACCATTATGCTTCAAATCTACAAAACAGAGATCAACATTCCAATATTTTCCTAACGATTATGCATTTTACAATAAAAAAGATCAATAACTCTTTTTTAGTCGCATATTGATAGCACGTTGCTAAATTTTCAATCAAAATCAATAGCAAACAATAAAGGAAGCAGGAATACTAAGTGGCATACAATGAAGAGCTAATTTAGTAATCCTTAGTTGTGAGACCCAGTAATCCTGCAGCAGAAAAAGCAATGTTGCAAACACTATTCCTCCAAAAAGCAGGGAGAAGTTAATTGCATAAAGCAATTAACCTATAACTAAATATTGTTCTCACTGTGGCATTTAACACTTTTTTTGTTCACAATTCACTCGGCTATTTTTTAGCATATGCCATGAATTATTTTCTACGACATCTCTCCAAGATTATGCAGAAGAGAGTGATACTATCAAAAAGAACATTTTTAAGGTTACTGTTGGAAGATTAACCGTTTAAATCAATGTAACTCAGATATGCCTTGTACACTACTCAGTTTCTACATTAGTAATTCCTCAAAGTTCCTCAACCATCATATAGAAGCAAGAACTTGCTGGAACATGAAGTCTATTGAACTTGTGAATTTACTTCAGCACGAAAGTATGAGTAAGAGAGAATCTATAAGAGACCTCTGCATCTCAAGTTCTCAACGCTTGTGTTAGTTATTATAATTTAACTTTCTGACCAAGAATGTGAAGCAAGAAACTGTCACACTTAGATCATGGTCTCTTGAAGTTGAAACTTTAAGTTGCAAGCTTACAAAAGATGAGACTATGACTTTCCAACACCAAACATGGAGCAACAAAGTCTATAAGAGATTAAGACTTTGGTGAAACTCAATAAGTACTACTCGCACAACAAGTTTCCATCAACCAAAAACCTACAGATGGAACAAAAGTGCTAACCATTCAAAAGTTATCAATGAAGGCATATCAACATTGCTATATATATCCCAGTAGTGATTCCATTCAACAAGGTGCAACAGTATGCAAATGTAACCACCGAAAGAAGACTAAAATTTTTTAAGGTATTAAAAGGAGTATCCCCAGCTTCACTGTCTAATTAAACAAGAGAAGTACTGGCCTTCTAGTTTTAAGCATGCTGCAAAGACTCAACTTTTCATTGAAGGTTATACAACAAATTTTGAGGTGCCAAAGTATGTACTAATGGTTTTTCAACTTGGGGGAAATGAATTTAATTCCACAATAATTTAGCAATCTACCAATTGTTTTGCACTTGATAGATCTATATAAAGATTTTATTTTCGGCAATTACCTACCACCTACAATAGCAATCACAAAAGACTGAAACACATAACCCAATTAGCATCAATTCAGGAAACCCTAATTGACACTTAGTAAGACCTCAAAGCATAAGCAGATAAAACCAAACCCTAACTTTCAAAACAGAAGTGGGTAGGTAGATGAAAGGACCTTGCGCAAAGCTGTGGCGAGTTCCCCGCGCGTGAAGTTGGCTGCTGCAGATGTGGTCAGCGGAATCCCATTACGGAATTGATACAAGGAGACGTTTTTTTGTATGTACTCAGTAAACTGAACCCTGGATCCCCAATTGAAAATTAAAAAGAGAAGAGAGGAAGGAAAACTAAAATGAAGGATTGGGCGACGAAGGATTACCGATCGCCTGGCTCCCCACTGGCGGCAACGAGCTTGTGGGAGTCGAGAACCATGATCTTGTCCTCGTTAGATTTGTGGAGAAGAATGCTGTGGACGGCCGAAGTGTCAGCTACGACGATGGCAAATCCATTACCAACTAAGCCAAATATGGATTCCATTGATTATTAGCTTTCAAGTCTGTGTCTGATCTTTGATTTCAACAGAGAGAGAGAGAGGGAGGGATTATAAAGAAGGAGGGTTTTCGGCTTGAGAAACAAGTCAGTGAAGAGAAGAGAAGAGAAGAGAAGAGAAAAGGCAAGGGTACTTAAGTAATAAATATAAATTTACCTTTATGATTAGACTGGCCCAAAGTGTTTTGAGAACCACACCGGTCCGACCGGGTTCCGCGATCTCATCTCCTTGAACACAAACGACATATTAATTATCTATCTATCATAAGAAATATATTGGGTTAAGTCTCTAAATGGTCCTCAAACTATGGCTAAATGTCCGATTTTATCCTCGAACTCTACGTAAGTCCGAGTTTATCCTCGAACTCAAACAAAAAATTCCAATTAAAGCCTTTTGTTAAAAATTGGATGATCTAACGTTAGTTTTCCGCATCAATGATTAATTTACCCCTAAATTTAAACTAATAATAATAGTAATACTAATAAGTCATAATATAATAATAATAGTTAACCCTTAATTTAATCGAGACACTAACAAACAGTAGCATCAACTACAAGCCCACAACTTGAGAAAAAAATAACGTGACTTTACTGTCTTCTCTACACAAGCACCGATATTCTACTCGAATGTTACTGCCGCTACTGCCACCGCTTCGTTTTCAGTGATCGCGCTCGTTATCGGTCTTTAACCTCAAGCTGACAAGTATGATTGACTAAAACCCCATATTGTTGAGATAATGTCAATTCAACTTCTAATTGCTTTTTCATCATCTCAAAACTTAATTGATAAATTAATTGCGACGTACCCATTTGTTTCTATTGTTCAATTGAATTCAAAATAATAAGAAACATATCATCAATATTGTCTTGCTGCTAAGCTTCAAACAACTTATTATTTCAATTGATTTTGCTGCTAACCATGTGATGTTATTATTTAATTTGAATCTGTCTTTGATGTCTATTAGTATGTTTATCATATATTTTTTTTATTGTTTTAAATCTAAATTTCTTCATATGTGGTTTTGAATTCAGTATTCTTACATATAAATTAGCATATTAAGATAATGTTAAACAACTTAGCTAAACTAATATTTCTCTTGTTTAATATTTTACAGGTTATTTTCTTTATGGTTGAGCAATTAGACGAGGGAGTTTGTGAATTTAACTTTTCACGCTGGAGGTAGTTTTGTCGGGAAAAATTATGAACTAAAGTATAATGGAAAAATCATTCAAAAGATAGATGTGGACTCTGACCTAATCTTTGTGCCCATGTTGAAGTAACTAATTGATGAACGTTTTGAATGTCGTTAGGTGGTTAAGCTTTATTATAGAGTATCGGAATTGCCATTAGCCAATGGAATTAAGGTGTTGGACTTTTCAATTGTGCTTGTCATGCTTGTACTTGTGGAGAACCTACAAAGCTAACATGGATAACATCAAGAAGAATGTAACAACTTAGCATAGATGAAAAAAAAATGGAACAAAACTATCGAGAGGGCTTTTGCCCGTAAAACTCACCATATATTTCTTCAACGGTCCCACTTAGGATGTATACGAGTCAAGCTACTCGTGATTTACTCAGGATCGTCTTGAACAAAACTCGAATTCGGCTCGAAAAAATTCGAGTCGAGCTTTCTAGTATGCCGAGTCGAGATCGAGCTTGTCAATGCTCGGCTCGAGTTACTCGCGAGGCTAAACGAGTTTCGAGTTTATAAGTCGAGTCGAGTCGAGCTTGATTCTTATTATTATTTGTACTTAATAATAAATTAATTATTATATAAGTCAATCGAGTTCGAGTTTAGTCGAGTCGAGCTCAATGTTTTTAGTCATGAGAAATGTTAATTTATTGTGATATAATTGACTAACGAGTCGAGTCGAGCTCGATTATGTCGAGCTTGGATTCGAGTCGAGTTCGAATTTCAAAATTAGAGCTCGACCAAATTCGAACTTGAAAAATACTAATCGTGTTGAGTCGAGCTTGACAGATACCCGGCTCGCTTACACCCCTAATCTCACTAATACACTAAAGTTGTGGGTTTGTGACTGCTGCTTTTAGTCTCAAACGATTAATTATGTTCGATAAAATTAAGGGTTAATTATTATTATTATATTATGACTTATTAGTATTACTATTATTATTAGTTTAGATTTAAGGGTAAATTAGTCATTGATGAAGAAAACTAACGGTAGATCAGCCAATTTTTAACAGAAGGCTTTAATTGAATTTTTGTTTGAGTTCGAGGATAAATTCGGACTTAAGTGAAGTTCGAGGATAAAATCGGACATTTAGCCATAGTTTGAGGACCATTTAAAGACTTAGTCCAAATATATTAATTAACCTAATGGAAGTAACTGTTTTTATACTCTCACTAAGGTTTGGAGTTTTTTAACCATGTAACAATGGTGTGGTGGTTCAGCGCCTCATCCCTTAACCAGAGGTCAGGGGTTCAATCCCTGCTAGTGACCATGAGAATGGAAAATTGTTCATGACCAGCACTTTACCCGTGGAAACCAAAAAAAAAAAAACCGTCCTAATTGAATGAATATGAACGAACAATCGACAAAATCCGCAGAGAGAATTTGTTAGTCTAGCAGCCTTCCGGCTTCTGCCTAACCGTATGAGACGTCTGGATGAATGACACTGAGACAAAGTCAGGACCGCTAAATAAATAATAATAACTTTATAGGTCCTCCCATCTACAAGACTTAAAAATTTAGTCCCACAAAATTAGAATATTACACCAGATACCCTAATAAATATATGTGACATGTAGATCACTTAACAGAGAGAATAACGTCTTTTATATATCAGCTTGTGTCGCGTAATATATTCTTACATTCTCCCACTTGGTTTGTGTCGCGTAATATATTCTTACATTCTCCCACTTGGTCCCACGACACGTATATTTAATATATCGGTGTTCTGAAATTGCCAAAATAATATTCTCCGGATTGTATAGACCTCCCAGTAATTCCTGAAATATCACATACGAGCTATGGCGGTGATACCCATTACTATATGTCGAGTACTTCCCTTCCATGAGCTACGATACATAATAATCCAGAAATAAGCACTTTAGGGAAAAACTTTATGAATGACTTGTAAAAGTCACTCCGGTCCAACCTTATATCCCGACGAAATCATTTTATTTTATATACGCGTAACTTGATGGGATAGTTCGTCATATTCTCTGTACAAGTTAGGCATATGAGAGAAACATACCATAGATAGGCCTATATCCAAAATTGACCATAAAACTTATTGCTAGTAAATTTTTTGCCAATGGATCAACTGTAGTAACCACTGTATTGGTGTTTGAGCACCAAGTTCTCTCTAAATTGTCGATAAATGTGCCTCTTAATGCTAGTTATTACTGTCATAACAAACAACTTTATACTTGTATTATTGCAGATAAACTTTATTGGTCTAATCTTAATATCGACACTTGAGGACCACTTTATAATTATTTTAAAGTATGTGTCATTACATGCATACAAAAAATTCAACTTGCACCATAGATAAACCACGATGGGTACTTGATACTCCTAAAAGGTGTAACCCTATGGATGTGGTATTCTTGATATCTATTTTGTTAGACGAATTCCACATTATGTACGTGACCACCCTCAAATAGTCAAACGTTAATCCTTGGTAATTTTGCATATCATAAACTCCCGCTAGCCTTCGAGAAACTCCCACTGACTTAAGAGTATCTATTTTACTAAAGAGATTTTCAACGATAAAAGAGGTGACAACTTTAATGAGAAATGTATTAAAAAACCTCAGATACTATTTGTAGGAGATTTACTTTGTAACATGTGTAATTAATTTACCTTATTGACAATTATACAATTCCTTAAGTTGCTCCATATACATCTCTCTAGAAAAAGTTACATCTATGAGTAAGTTTCAACCTTAAATGAGCACCAAATGAGCCACCATCATAGTGTTACTTCTCAAATATAAGATTATCATGCATTGTCCTTAATTTGAGTAGTTAACCCAAATCAGACTCTATATATAATATGAGATTATCATGCAATGTCCTTAATTTGAACCCAAATCAGACTTTATATAATCAACATTACCAGAAGTTTTATGCAATCAATGATGCCACCCTTTCTGGTAATTTGGTGAGCTTACTGACTTGATTTCAAGTTATATACTCAAGTTTACCTTAACGAAATACATGAACCAAATTTATACATTCTATATGTTGTCGTATAAAACAAAATTAAAGAGATGTACAATAATTGTCAAATTAAACTATTGTAGACTTCGATTATCAACACTAATATATTATCTATAAGTTGTTATTTGGAACATATGCAACTAATTAGTTGTCCGAAATTGAACTTCTTTATGAATTTGTTCATAAATTGGTTACTCTTCTTTAATGATCCACTTTATAATTGTAACCAAAATACTTTCAGGAACAACATACAAGAATAGATTTCTTGGAAATAAATCCTCCCACTAGGTTCAATATACCTAAACTCTATTTCCATAGACTATTATAGGGTTATAAATGTCTTTGAAAACCTTACCTTTTTAAGTCGTTAACTTCTATAGGATCTTTTACTTTATAAGAATTATATAAAACCTTAATTTAGATCCCAACTTTATCTCAAATGTGTCATAAACAACAAAAGAGAATCTTGATAGGACTCTTTATATTTAATAAGGACGAAATTTGCTATTTAAAAGAAATTTGATTTGATATTTCTTATATCTAAAATTAATATCTAAAGGCAATTCTAAATAATCGGTAGCATAATACTAAATTTACAGTTCCTTACAGGTCTATTACCATATGAATCCTTCTAGCCGCGTTTAAATTAATTAAATCGACTCCTTATAATTATCATGTGGTTCAAAGAAAGAATTTCTTTAGTAGACCAATACTTGTATGTGATTGCTTGTGTATATACTTAAGTTCCTACTTTATAAGATCCAACGATCTTAAATTCATTTAAATTGTATTTAATCTTCTATGCATAATGGTTTTAAAACACCATATACCACTTTTCTTTATGAAGATAAATACATATATCTTGACGGTCAAACTAATGATATCTGACCCAGTGACGAATCTAGGATTTGAATTCAGTAGGGGCAAAATTATAAATATAAATATTTTTTTTATAGAAGCAAAGTATACTATTGGAATATATATATTATCGGTTAGTTTACCATAAAAACACACAATTCATTAAATACAAATGGTGTTTACAACAATTCTCGACGAGTTTTCATACTCTGAAAGCATAATAAAATCCTCTCATTGTCAACATTACAAAATATGTCTTTCTCAATAAGTGTAACCAAAGAGTCATTCATTGCTCATCTTATTTCGCAATCGATTCTTCACAATCTTCATCGCCGAGAAAACCCTTTCAACAGAAGCAGTGCTAACTGGCAATATTAAGGCTAACTTCACAAGCAAATTAATGGGTATACAATATGTCTTCTCTTTTCAACCAGTTTTTGAGATAGATCGCCAATGCCTTTGAGATCTAAAAAGTCAACACTTGACTTCATATAAAAAATATATGTATCAAGATGTTTGGCAAGAATATGAAGATCAATCTCATAAAAATCTGTAGGATAAAATTGAGCGAGACGAACCAACTTCTTTTTGTCAAAAGCTGCAAAATAATCAGTCGGGTTCAAACAAGCTACACAAAGAAGCAACCCAGTGTTTACCTCATCGAAACAGTGATTAAGTTCTTGTAATTTACAATCAACCACATCATTGAATAAATCAAATTGATAGTAATCGTAATTAGCCTTCTTCACTCCCTTACGTGTTGGACGTTTTTCAACTCCATAAATATCACCCATAGAAGGAACTGGAACATCGTGTTTCTCACAAAATGAAGAGGCCTCTTCCATCAAATTTTCCCATCCATTATCTCTCATGCGGTGCATTTGTTGTTTAACTCCCTTGACTAAAATAAGAGCATTGACAATATCCTGATCTTTCCTTTGTAACGCAAGTGATAGTTCATTAGTGATTGCCAATATATTTTTCATCAAGTGTAAGATGAATGCAAACTCAAACCTGGACATTATATTTATTAGTGAGCATGCTTCACCTTCTTGTGGTTGAGATTGTTCATCTTGCTCAATAAACTCCAGAACTTCAAGAACCAAAGAGAACATAACTACCAAACTGGTTAACGATCTATAATGGGAGCCCCAACGTGTGTCTCCTTCTTCTTGAAGACTCCTCTCTTGATTCAAACTCGTCCCACTTGTACTTTCACCACAATCAAGTGACTTAATCACTTTAAAGCATTGCTTTTCTCGAAGAATATCTTTTCGCTTACACGAAGCTCCAACCATGTTTGTGATCTTTGATATTGTATTGAAAAAATCAGCAATTTGAGATTTTTTTTTGAGCTACGGCGACAAGTGCTAATTGCAATCGATGGGCAAAACAATGAACATAATAAGCATATGAGTTTTCTTTCATAATCAAAGTTTTTAGACCATTTAACTCACATTTCATGTTGTTTGCACCATCATAGCCTTGCCCACGCAATCTAGATATGCATAGATTATGTTTTGAGAATGACTCTTCAACCGCTACTTTAAGTGACAATGCCTTTGTATCTCGAACTTTCTGAATACCAAGAAAGTCCTCCATTACGCACCCTTTTTTGTCAACATATCTCAAAACAATTGTCATCTGTTCTTGTATCGACACATCCCTATATTCATCAACTAGCATTGCAAACGGTCCATCCCCAAGATCTTTAATAATGTCACGAGTAGTCTCAATATTTGTCGCCTGAACTAGTTCTCTCTGAATCCTAAGACATGTCATCTTCATATTACCACGACCATTCTTTATGGCACTATTAATATCTTCGTTGTGATCGCCAAGAAAATCCAAGAGATCAAGAAAGTTTCACTTATTAAGAGATTCTTCATCTTCATTATCTTCAAGAAAAGAATAATATTTATCAAAATCAAACATTGGATTGTAGATCTTATTAAAATTTGATCTAAAAAATTTGACCACTTGTTCCCAATTTAGTGTTTTGGCCGAAAACCCTAGGTAGATTACAATGTAAAATTTTAAATTTTTTAAACACCAAGGGACAAAATTTTCGGCCACTATATTAAAAATATTGTTTACCATATTTTAATTTTTAATTAAGGTAACAATATATCTATAATTGGGAACATTAGGATAGATTCACAATAATATATAGAAATATATATATATATATATTACTATCAATATATCTAAATATTTAATAGGGTTAAAGATATTATTGATATATTTTATTATTTAAAAGAGTTAGAAAATATATTGTCAGTATATTTGTTACCCTATTAAAGATATTGACAATAAATAATTATATATATTATATATTGTTGGGTTATAAATAAACCCGACTATGTATGTACGTTCTTGGTCTATGGTGATTTCCTACAGGTGACAGGTCGAGTACGCTTTCAGGGCGAGGAGAAGAAGTCGACGACCTTTCTTGTTTATTCCAACGATTTGGAGATAAAAGGTCGACTACCAATCATGAAGAAGTCGACTTCAAAAGAATGACTGGTCGACTATGGAGACTTAGAGAATCTTCCAGAGGACAGGTGGCGACCTGTTTCCCACCGTCTCCAAGGGAAAACCTTCCCTCGAAGTGAAGACAGGTGGCGACCTGCTTCCCACCGTCTCCAAGGGAAAACCTTCCCTTGAAATAAAGACAGGTGGCGACCTGCTTCCCACCGTCTCCAAGGGAAAACCTTCCCTCGAAGTAAAGACAGGTGGCGACCCGCTTCCCACCGTCTCCAAGGGAAAACCTTCCCTCGAAGTAAAGACAGGTGGCGACCTGCTTCCCACCGTCTCCAAGGGAAAACCTTCCCTCGAAGTAAAGACAGGTGGCGACCTGCTTCCCACCGTCTCCAAGGGAAAACCTCCCCCCGAAGTAAAGGTGAGGTGGCGACCTGCTTGTCACCTGCTTCAGCCGCCTTAGGAAAGACTTCCCTCCTAAGTAAAAGTGAGGTGGCGACCTGCTTGTCACCTGCTTGGCCGACTCCAAAGGAAAACTCACTAAGGAGATAACGGCCACTGATAAGTCGGTAACTCTCCCCTATAAATAGGGACCTATCTTATTCAATTAAGGACAGTCTGCTCTGAATACTTATATATTACACTCTCAAATACATTACTAACTTAAGTTTCGGAGTGGAATCAGGGGCCATCCCCACCCCTTTTTAGGTGCTCGACCTTAAAAGTCTCTCGGAGAAAATCAAGTCCTCGAGAGAGCTACGTCCAAGGCGAAGCCTAGAAGTCCATTTCGTGAAGTTTGAGGCCACGTCATTTTGATCCCAACATTTGGCGCCGTCTGTGGGAACAGATCAAAAAGTCATGGCTGCCGAAAAGAGGAAGATTTCCAACACTCCGGTGGAAGAAAGGAGCAGTCCACCAGTGGATTCTACCACATCGAGGCCGATCCCCCAATACCCCAATCTAATGGTGTTGGCGACGATGAAACCCTCAACCATTCCAAATCTCTGCCAATTTTGGAAGATGCGAGGAAAGCTCCCCAGGCTGTTCCTCCGGAGGTAATAGCTGCCTTTATTACTTTTTGGAATAAAACACAAGCAGGGGCTGTTCCAGAGAAAAGAGAGCCAACCCGAGAGGCCTCACAAAAGGAAGAAGTAGCTTCCAGTGTGAAAATCCAGAAGGAGAATCCCCTGGAGAAAGAAACCCCTAAAGCCCCCGAGGCCGAAACGGTGAGCAAGGAACCTGTCATGTTCACAATAGGGCAGGTCGAAGGACTGTTGGAGAAGAAGAGGCGAGGTGCGAACGATTTGCTCATCATTCGTGATCATACTTCTCACCCCTTCACCAAAAGGCTATTCAATACTCGAGTTCCCCCGCAAGTCTTCGCGAGGAGCATCGACGATTATACCGGAGAAGGCGACCCAGTTCGCCACATCAACGCCCACAACTCCTCCCTCTTGGGAAGAGGGGCAACGCCTGATCATTATGCAGCACTCTTCCCAACCACGCTGAAGGAAGAGGCGTCTACTTGGTTTTATGGTCTCCCCGACAAGTCTATAAACTCGTGGGATGAGCTGAAAACCAAATTCATTGAAGGAAACATAGGTCAGAGGCAGCGCCTCAAGAGCATGAACTTCCTCGACAAGATCGAGGAAGGCTCATGTGAAACCTTGGCCAACTACTACACAAGGTTTCACAGGATACTCCAACAGCTGAACGAGGACGCCACGGATGGCGAGCTGATCCGGACCTTCTGGAGTGGTCTTAGAGTGCAGAGCCAAGCTCTGAAAGACAGCATGGTGAGGAAGCCCGTGCAAAGGATTGACGCCCTCGCCTTCAAAGTAAAGAAATACATCGACCTAGAAAGGTCGCATGAAGGGTTGCCCGAAGAAGTCAACAAACAACCGGTGCCCGCCAAGATCGAGGAGGGCTCCGCTTCCCGACCGCCCAGGAGGGAATGAATATAGGCCTTTCAAAGGCTCTTCTTTTTCTCAAGATATCTGAGTTCTCTCTTTTAAGACGACCGACATTTAATATCGACCATCAATAATCTGATATCCACTAAATCACTCAGATTCGGCGATAATATGCGGCGTCGAAGACAAACTTTTTCCAAATCAAGAGTCGACCATCAAAAATCTGATATCTACTAAATCACTTAGATTTGTCGACTACTTGAAAGTGGTTAAGTAAACGAAGAACCCAAGAGTCGATCATCAAAAACATCTGATATCTACAATATCACTCAGATGGATAGAGCTCCTTGCGGTGCAGAAGAACCCAAGAGTCGATCATCAAAAACATCTGATATCTGCAATATCACTCAGATGGATCGAGCTCCTTCCGGTGCAGAAGAACCCAAGAGTCGATCATCAAAAACATCTGATATCTACAATATCACTCAGATGGATCGAGCTCCTTGAGGTGCAGAAGAACCCAAGAGTCGATCATCAAAAACATCTGATATCTACAATATCACTCAGATGGATCGAGCTCCTTGAGGTACAGAAGAACCCAATAGTCGATCATCAAAAACTTCTGATATCTACAATATCACTCAGATGGATCGAGCTCCTTGAGGTGCAGAAGAACCCAAGAGCCGATCATCAAAAACATCTGATATCTACAATATCACTCAGATAGATCGACTACTTGCGGTATGAAAGAACTCAAGAGTCGATCATTCAAACATCTGATATCTACAATATCACTCAGATAGATCGACTACTTGCAATACGAAAGAGCCCAAGAGTCGATCATTAAAATATTTGATATCTACTAAATCACTCAAATAGATCGACTACTTGAGGTTCAAAAGTCGATCATCCCGCCTCGAAGTTCGGTGTCGACCATTCAAAATCCGATATCCACTAAATCACTCGGACAAATCTACAACTCGAGAGAAAGGTTAGATATTTGCGAATTACCCTTAAAATCATTCGATTATACGGAGAACTAATGATTGTTCTAAAGTCGAGTATGTTTTCTATTAAGTCCGTTGAAAGATCTATGAAAACGGTGAAAAGCCCAAGAGAGGGCGAGCATATGTAAGATTGCTAAAAATTATCCTTCATTAATAAACGGGAGTTTACAAAATATCGAGAAGGAAATTAAAAGCGTCTATGCTAAAATCTATCTATCAGCCCTAGCTTTGGCTTTAGCTTCCTCCTGCAGATATTCTCGAAGAACTGCCACTCTCGAGAGGTCCAGGTCGGGGCCCAAGGCCCTAAGGTCGTCCACCAATGAAGCAAAAACTGAGAGAAGCATCTGCCCGCTCGCCATGGCGGCGTCCGTTTGAAAGGCCAAGCTGACCTTGTAAGCGGCAACAGCATTCCGCTCAGGCTCCTCTCTTCCACCCTCTTCTTCAGCTCGATGTTCTCTTCGCGCTGAGAATCCAGTTGGGCACGGAAAATTTTGGAGAAGGCGGCAGCATCAAGATATGTCTTGCCAAGCACGGCCGCCAAAACTCCACTAACTCTCAGAGCCTCCTTGCAGATATCGAGCTCCCTAGATATGGTGCACAAGACCCTTTGAAGGTTGGAAACCTCCCCTTCAAGGTGAGCCGCCTTTTCCCGAAGGCCCTGCACTTCTTTGGCCTCCGACTCCAGGGAAGCAGGCTGCCCCTTTGCGAGAGATAACTCCTCGCCAAGGTCGATGAGCAACTGACCCACCTGCAAGAAATCGCGGTTGGCCTGGAAAGGAAAAATTCGTCAACATAAGGTACAAATAATATGTATCGACGAATAAGAATATGGTTCTACCTTGGACTGTCGATGCAGGAACATTCGAGTGGCGTCTTCCACTCGATCTGTAGGGAGGCGAGGACGATCCCTGGGAGGAACAGAGGCGTTCAGCAAGTGAAGGGCCACCTCCTTGTTGGCGATGGAATGGCCCTCCTTCAGCTTGTACTCTCCTAGAGTGGCGAGAGGGTCCCAATCGACATCTCGTGGCGGAGAGTCGGGGGCAGAATGAAGCATCCTCCAAGCAAAGGGAGGACCCTCATATCCCAAGCCTGTCTTGGCTTGAGAAGAAGAAGCCTCAGCAATACCCTTGCCCTTAGGGTCGACTTCTGCGAGGAAAATACGTTAATAAAATGAACTACCAAGAACTAAGTAAGGAATCTATCAAGGAGAAAGTCTGTACCAATGGGGGGCAAGGGACTAGTGGGCGTCGGATCGACCCCAGAAGTAACCTCCTGAAATGAGGAGACTGGAGTGGCGGTGGTGATCTTCACTTTCTTCGAAGGAGTGGCGCCTGCCCTCCCAGCGGGTCTCTTGGTCCTCTTCTTCGAGGACTTTGGCTGTTCTTCTACGGCCGGTTGGGTGGCTTCTTCCTGTTCAGAAGAGTCGACCACCATGTCAGGCGAAGCCCCCTCCAAAGTAGGTTGGGCGTCCTCCATGGACAGAGGTTCCGAAGTGGCTCTAGTTCCACTTCCACTTCCTGCTGCCTCGCCAGCAAGGGGCACTCCAGTCGCCGCCTGCTTATCAAAAAGCCTTGTAAATAGACCTACAGAAAGCAAAAGAAAGGATTCAAGAAACGACTAAAGATAGAAAGAAAAAAGGATTACCCAGTTTATAGGAGGATCCTCGAGGCGGAGACGAATGGAAGCATTGATAAGGGCCTGTTCCGAGGTATCGGATATCGACTTCCAAGAAAGAAAATCGGGAGAAAATATGGTGGCATGAATCTTATAGACCGTGTCGACTTCCTCCGGAGTTAATCCTTGATGAGTTGGGGCACGATCCGTACCCAAAGGAGGAAGCAGAGGCCACGGGACGCTTACTCGACAGAAGAAATAATGATTCTTCCAATTGGCGTTTTTCGATTTAATGTTGCAAACCAACCGTGGGGCAGACTCCCAATCAAGATCGTTGCCAATAGGCCAACGAATCCTGAAATTGTAGGTGCCATGAGCCGTACGTTGTAGTTGGTAGAAGCTGCGGAAAACCCTCAAAGAATACTTCCACTCATAGGTGGAACACAAACAACGAAAACCCACCCAATAACGGAGGGCATTCTCAGTAAATTGGCAAGGATGGATGCGATAATGCTCACAGAGTTCCATCAAGTCGCCACAAAAAGGGAATCTCAGTCCCGCCTCGAGATGACCCACGAAGACCGCCACTTGTCTCTCTTGGGGAAAATATTTTGGTCCCGGGGGACCAGGATATCGAGGATGTTCATCATCGCTCAGATTACCCAAAGCCACGGCCTTCATGAAGCCATGGCTGGTCAATTTACTAACCTTAGGAGAAGGAGGGGAGGGAACGAAATCTTCAAGATTACCTTCAGGAATGGGGAGAGCCATCGGAGTTCTAGAGAGAGAATGAAGGAACGAAGCTTCTCGCTGAGGATCGGAGGGACCTGCGGTGGCAATTTTGATCAAAATCCTCTCTTCAGGCGTACAAGGACGAGGAAAATTAGAGTTTATAAAGAAGGCACTGTATTGATTCGCCAGGATTAGAGAGAAGACGAAGGTGAAAGGTGAAAAAGTGAAAGTAAAAATGGGGGGTATTTATAGAAGAACTCCCTCGCTGGGATAACTTCCTTGCGAAGCCTTATCAAGGTCAGCCATTCATTGGTTCTTCATCTGACAACATGACCGTTAGCCTACACCTGTAGAGCCATTGAGAGGGTGACTCCCCAGCTTCTCTAGGAGATCTCTGCATGCCGAAACAATCTCTTCTCCCAACGGATAGAAATTCTAATCCCGATGGAGGGCCTCTTCAACTTCTGGAAAGTCTAGAAAATCTAAAAGTCCTGAGAATTAGATTATTTCGCCACAAAATGGGGCTTTACTCGACTCAAGCCTTCACCTTAAGTAAATGAAGCTGACGACTCGAGTCTCGGGGGCAAGTGTTGGGTTATAAAAAAACCCGACTATGTATGTACGTTCTTGGTCTATGGTGATTTCCTACAGGTGACAGGTCAAGTACGCTTTCAGGGCGAGGAGAAGAAGTAGACGACCTTTCTTGTTTATTCCAACCATTTGGAGATAAAAGGTCGACTACCAATCATGAAGAAGTCGACTTCAAAAGAATGACTGGTCGACTATGGAGACTTAGAGAATCTTCCAGAGGACAGGTGGCGACCTGTTTCCCACCGTCTACAAGGGAAAACCTTCCCTCGAAGTAAATACAGGTGGCGACCTGCTTCCCACCGTATCCAAGGGAAAACCTTCCCTCGAAGTAAAGACAGGTGGCGACCTGCTTCCCACCGTCTCCAAGGGAAAACCTCCCCCCGAAGTAAAGATGAGGTGGCGACCTGCTTGTCACCTGCTTCAGCCGCCTTAGGAAAGACTTCCCTCCTAAGTAAAAGTTAGGTGGCGACCTGCTTGTCACCTGCTTGGCCGACTCCAAAGGAAAACTCACTAAGGAGATAACCGCCACTGATAAGTCGGTAACTCTCCCCTATAAATAGGGACCTATCTTATTCAATTAAGGACAATCTGCTCTGAATACTTATATATTACACTCTCAAATACATTACTAACTTAAGCTTCGGAGTGGAATCAGGGGCCATCCCCACCCCTTTTTAGGTGCTCGACCTTAAAAGTCTCCCGGAGGAAATCAAGTCCTCGAGAGAGCTACGTCCAAGGCGAAGCCTAGAAGTCCATTCCGTGAAGTTTGAGGCCACGTCATTTTGATCCCAACATATATA
The DNA here is from genome assembly GCA_036873135.1 of Clarkia xantiana subsp. parviflora. Classification (NCBI taxonomy): domain Eukaryota; kingdom Viridiplantae; phylum Streptophyta; class Magnoliopsida; order Myrtales; family Onagraceae; genus Clarkia; species Clarkia xantiana. The sequence goes on along the minus strand of JAPTYO010000015.1, from coordinate 22,105,150 downwards.
GTAGCCGTTTTTTTACATATATATATATTGTTGATTTATTTAATCTTATAGATAGAATCTTAGCAATAAATATATATATATATGTTTTTATATGGGTCGATATATATATATAATATTGTAAATTATTTTATATAATTAATGTTACTTGGTGGTTAAGTTAATTATTTTTGGACTTTAAAACCCTACTTGGGCCACAAGTAAACATTTCGGCCCAACCTTTAAAATTTAAATTATTGGGCCGGTCCAATATATTAAACCGGGACGGATTTAAATCGAACCGGTTTTTCTCAATCGGTTCGACCTAATCGGGTCGGGTCGGGTCGAACCAGGTAATTAAGTGGATCTAACCGAACCGATTTTGAGTGTTGAATCGAACCAAACCCTATTTTATTGGAACGGTTCGGACCAAACCAGATAAAAAAATTAAAATCGGACCGAACCGGATTTACCGGACCGGATTTTCTGAACTGGAATTTCTGAATCGGACCAAATCGGACCGAAATTGACTGAACCGAAATGATTTTCAAAACCGAATTCACGTCAATTAAATAAAATAGGGTGGTCAAGTTTTAAAATCCAAATGTTTTTGAACCTCTAAATGGACTACACAGTGCTCGTAGGGTTGCTAACCTTTATGCCTTGTTTCGATTATGGTGATGGATCTCGGAGATACATGTTTTTGGGACTGGATTAATTAGAGGGCTGAATTGCAATTGTTTATCATTCAATGTATATTAATGCATGATTAGAAATGTTGTCTTGACATAGTCAAGCTAGCTGGACATTGCATGTTGTGGGCGGAGCCCTGGTTAAATATATGGAATGCGCACTGGGATAGACATGCTGTGATGGTTGTAAATGCCTAGGATTCATGTCTAGAATGTTGCGTAATTGAATATAAGCATGAATTGCAAATCAGCCCCTAATGTTTAAAATTATTTTAAAACCGAAAACCAGATGCCAAATATGTACGATTGTTGTGGATTTTCATGTTTGACACGTATGCTAGAATGTTGAGGATGTAGTTGCATTTGATAATTTACATGGAAGTAGAATTATATATGCAAGCATGAGTTCCTTGGAACATTAGACGCATGACGCGGAAGCATGAGTGTGATTTGTTTGATGAATGTTACTTGCGTATGATAATTTACATGGTTAGTAGAATTATATATGCATGAGTAAATTCATCGGAATATTTTCCAAAATACAAAGGGCCTTGGGAAAGCCAAGAACGGGTATGCTTGTTTTAAAATTCCCGTTCCGGTAATTTACGATTAAAACCGTTTTGAAAGACTGATCTATTGGATTGAAAACGACTATAATGTGAACTCTTTCACAGCCATCTTCAATTGGTTTAATGGTGGTCGATTGGTTTAGATGACTGAGGATTCATTATTGGGTTAACAGGTCTTTTGGTCCATGATGTTCGACAACTTTTGGGTTTTGGTCAACTATGTTTTTTTTACCTAGTTTTGGTACCATATGTTTGCAGATTTTTTTTCTAGTTTTGGTCTTGTTAAGTTATGAGATCTTGGTCAACGGGGTGTCGGCTTTGATCTCACTCCTTACGGGGGATGTGTGTGATCCGGTCTTCTTAAGTCGCCTTGTCTTTGCCTATGTCCTTCTTCCTTTCCTTCTTCCCTTGGTTCCTTCTCTTCTTCTCTCCCTTTGCCCTGCAAAAAGGGGCAGTACCAGACACGGAGGAGGGGGGGGGGGTGGTGCCTGGTGAACCCTCTCCGATGCCTAAGTCAGAACTATATTTCTAGAGAGATAAAGCTAGAGAGATGTCAGAGCTAAAATGTCCAATTAACCAAGATGATCAAATGAGTTGTGAAGGTGGGGTATTTATAGGCAATGGTGTCATTAAGGTGGCTTAATGACATCGTTAACCTCTAAACACAATTAATTAACCTTTAAGCATATAATTAAGACTTTAGGATTCGGAGGAGGTAGGCGGAGTGGACCGAGCATGGGCGTCTGAGAGTGGTGTCGGGGCCCTTGGGGGGGAGGAATCCGACCCCCAAGGGTAGGGGTTGGGTGAGGGCACCCAACCCCTCCTAGGGAGGGTGGGGTTGGCCAACCCCATCCCTCCTAGGAGGGATCGGGTCGGCTGACCCGATCTCCCCTAGGGGAGGTCGGGTGTGGCCACCCGACCTCACCTAGGTGAGTCCTTCATTGTCGGACGGGCGCATCGGCCCCGTCCGAGCCGTCGGTGTTCTCGCGAAGTGTCCGGGTTGAAGTTTCGATTTGCAATCATAAATGGGACGATAAAAATACAACGGTCCGGAAGTCAACGGGTTCAAATTGGGCGTATATCCATCACATGCCCCCGAGTCAACCAATGGCCTAACCCTTGATTGACTCTATTTTAGGATGGTATGACACGCGCAATTTGAAACCGGGATTTTACCTTCTTTGTCTGAATGCTTACTTACCCTTAGATGCGTGCCTCTGACCCTGCCCCCCTGTCTACTGAGATAGAGGAATTGTAAACGTCAGAGTAGCACGGACGTGTGCCTAGACACGCGTCCGTCTGAGGTGGGAGTAACAAACTTATCTCTGCTACAGGTGTATATTCAAAAAATACACACTTGTACCGGGGTGTGATACAAATGCAACTAAATAACTTACGCTTCCAATTCATGCCGGGATTCCATCTAAGTGAGGAAAAATTAATTTTGGCCAAAATTTTCTTAAGTATGGAATGCTCTAAAAATAAAACTAACTTGATAATTCTCTAAGTATGGGAATATACTTTAGCTATAGGTGAAAGGGATAAAAAAGATGATCTTTCCTTGGCCCTTAGATTTTACTTAAGGCTAGATGGATGGTGGTGATTAAAACCCCTAAAAAACCCTATCATCCTTTTAACATAAAAGAGGAGAGTTAGAAAAATACCTCCAAGAGTCACCCTAGCCACCATCTTCCTCTTTCACTTACCCTTGGAGAGCAAGAAAGGTTGGAGAGCACCCCCAAGGTTAGGACCGGCCGGAATTTCCACCAAGGAGCAGAAATCCAGCCGGCAACCCAGCCAAGACCGACGAGAAGTGGCCACCAGCACGGGCGAAGACGACCGGTGGACCAGCAGCTCGGGACGGCGGCTCGTTTTCCGGCGACGGCTGACAGGCGAAGGCAACGCGGCGTCGGGAGACTTCAACGGCGGGCTCCTCTCCGGCGACGGCAGCTTTGAATCCAGCCGGGATTGTCGACGGCGGGACCAGGCAGCTCCGGCGAGGTCTGGGGCGGATTCCGACGACGGAGGGACAGCCGGGAACGACTCCGGCGACGACGGGATTGGGGCTCCGGCGAGGGGCTGATTCCAATCGATTTCGAAATTCGAATTCCGGACCCGTTTATCACATCGGGTCGGGTTTTCTGAAGGTCCGCTCTTTTCCTTTTTATTACCGCGTAAAACGTTGATTTTTGAATCGTTGATATTCGATTGCCGATACTTGATTGCCGATGTTTGATTGCCGAAATTTGATTGCCGATGTTTGATTAAATGTGGGATTGCCGTAGATAGCCGTTGGTAGTTGTGGATTTTGGGGAAAAATGTTTACCGGTTGTCCGGATATGGTTTCTTGTCCGATTGGGCTATTCCGGTCTTGAATTTGATGTCGTGTCATCGTTGGTGTGTTAATCTTTGTTGGAGGGTATAATGGTAATTTTTTCCAAAACCCGACCTTAGGCTTGGATAAAATTATTTGACTTGGTCGTTGTAGTGTTCTTGACTTGTGCTGACTATCTTTGCCAGGTGTCTTTGGATCTTTGATTGTTGTCGTTGATCGGGTGTCAGAGTATTTCCGGTTCTTCGGAAATTTCTCTTATCCTGATATCCGTCGTGTCGTGGCAGGTACTATACTCTTGGTGGTGTCCACGTACGCAGACTCTTCAGAGACGCCGTATTCTCCGAAGGATGAGTGAGTTCCCTTTTTCTCTTCCTTTTCGGTCGCGTTGCTTCCTTTTCTATTGCTAGCTTAGTACCGTGGCCTTCATTGGGGTGTTAGTTGAAATTTGATTTGTGCTTTGGGGGTTTCCTGCTACCTTTGCCTTAGGTCTTGCTATCCTGTCAGAGAACCTTCTCACTAGGTCCGATTACAACGAACATGTCACTCTAGGGAATATCTGTCCCCTAGATGAGCCTCTGTATCCTTTTCTCCCCTCCTTGGGGAACACTCGAGCGACGGTGACGGAGCCTCCCATAGGGACGGTCGCCGTATACCCTTCTCAGATCCGATTCGGGCTGAGACTGCCTTACTGTGACGAGCTTATAGAGTTGAGCAGGTTCTTCAGGATTTCTCCTGTGAACCTTGCCCCCAGTGCCCTCCGCGTCTGGGTGGGCTTCCGGGTATTGTGCCATTGGTACTCCTGGAAGTACTCTCTCGTTCTATTCCGATGCTTCTATCGGTTCCAGTACCGGACGAGGGTGGGGTTTGCGAGTTTCGTAACTCGCCATCCGACCTTCAAAGATCCCCGATTTTCTGACTTCGGGTTGAGTGGGATCGAGTGGGATACCTCCCTCCGTTTTGTGACCCAGATTGACAATTCGGCCAGTCACTGGGCTAAGCACTATTTCTTCATTACGGACCGGTATGTCACTTGGTCGGTCTTGAATGAGGATCGATCCGATGGTTGGCCTGCTTTTGGAGAGTTCTCTTCGGATGATTTGAAGACTATGAAGATTATTCACGAGAGCAACAGGACCCGGTCTTACTGCCCCGTGTCTTTAATAACTGAGACAGATCTTTACGAGGCCGGGATCAGTCTGACTCCTGACTCCGGGGGTTCGGTATGTCACTTGGTCTTTCCATCTTTATTTACCTTCTGCTCTTCCTTTGTAGGTTGGTTTCATGGAAAAACCTATAACATGCAGGGAGCCCCTGTTGATCTGAGCAAGAGGAAGGCTCCTTCCAGTTCTGCTTTGAAGAAATCCCCCCTGCCTGGGAAGAAGGCTGGAGCCTCTGGTATGCTTTCTCTCATTTGCTTCTTTATGGTATAACCTATGTTTTCCTTATCTTGTTTTTCTTACCTTGCTAGGGCGCTCCCCCTTGGTGACTGAGAGGGTCGTCTCCGTTGGCAGAGACTCTGGACCTTCCAAGTCCAAACCGCGGAGATCTGATTCTGAGGTTGGGGCCTCGGCTGCTAAGAGAAAGAAGGCTGTGGATCCTGCTTCGCCTACTGCTCGTCCTCCGACCCTATCTCGTGATAAGGAGATGGTGGTCGAAGAGGTGCCTTCCCTAGCTGACAAAGGGAAAGGACCTGCTGGTGGTGGTTCCCCTGCCCCCCAGCCGAGGGCACGGTCCTCAGGTATGATCTCTACCTTATTACTGATCCTTCTATGTTTATACTGTCCTTTGACTTGCTTTGCTTGTGTAGGTGGGCCTCCGACTTTAAGTCGGAAGGATTTCGTACGGCTGACTGATGAAGATGTTATTGGGTCTGAGTGGACTCCCTTCGCTGGTCTGAAGGAGTTCCACCTCGATAGCACCTCCTCTCTGCGGACTCCTGAGGTTGGCGTCCGCGTACTCCGCGGCGCCGTCCCCCCTGGCGATCGTGTTGCTTCGCCCAAGTCTCCTGGGGAGACTCGGCGCTTTGTTCAGGGGGTACTCTCTCGTTATGCACCTGTGAGTTGTTCGTTGCTTTTCTTTCATTACTTTCATAATGGCTATCTTTCGGTTATTCACTCTTTGTTTGTATTGTTAGGGTATATCTGACATGGTGAACATGTCCTCGCTCGTGCTCGAGTTATCTGACGAGAGGAAGACCCTTGAGGACAGCCAAGTCTCTCTCAAGGCGGAGGTCGCCACTGCTGCCGAGAAGGCGCGTATATCTGATTTGAGATTGCAGGAGCTCCAGAGTCAGGTGTCCTTGCTTGAAGCCACTGTGGGCAGTTTGCGTCGGGAAGCTGAGGTTGCCGCATCTGTCCATTCTGAGGAGCTGCGGAGGTTGGAGACTAAGTGTCGGGCGGAGGAGAGGGCTGTCGCAGTATCTGAGTATAAGGCCTCCTCTGCCTTCACCGCCGATTATAGCACGCGTCTCACTCAGGAGATGAACCAGTTCGGTGAGTATCTGGTTGATCACATATATCGGATTGATCCTCAGTTCCCGTTTGGTGACCTTGGTGACTTTGGGCCATATGCCGCTGGCTACGCGACTGTTCTGATGGGTCAGGCTGCTGTCGCAGACGAGGCTGCCCCAGTCCAGGTGGATGCTACACCTGTGGAGATTGGTACCTCAGATTCCTCTTCCTCATCTATTTCCGCTGGCGGTTCAGCTTCAGGGGGTGAGGGTGACTCCCCCGAGGCTTCTGACTGAGTTGTTTATCTCATACTATCCTTGTATATATAACTACACTCCTTCTCCCCTTGTACGGGTTGAGTGTCTTTTGAGATTGTGATGGTGTTTGTTGTTACTTTCCTTTGCCGCATTGTGTTGTTGACTGCGTGGTTTGTTTGCCTTTATATTAGTGCTTCTCATGCTTTTGTATATATCTCTTCTCATGATGCCTCCCTATGCCTTGTGTATGGCTCTTTGGGTATGGACCTTTCCCTTGGTATATTTTCTTTACTTATCCTTCTTTCATGGTTTCCTTCATGTCATACCTGTCACTTCATAAAGAAAAAACATTACTTGTTCTTCACATTACTTTACTTAGAAATTGCTTTCTCATGGTATCCTTCTGAGTATGGTATCCTTTTAATCATGGTATGATGATCTCTTCTGATACCCCTTACACGGTATACGTTGTACTGTTAGACCAAAGATACGCTCTTGGGGGGCGTCGAAATCTGTTCACGAGACAGGCTCTCGGACGGCACTTAACGTTTCGCAGGATAGGCTCCCGGAGGGCACAGGTTAGTCCACCGATACCTTCTTGACGGGTGTCAAACTGTTCACGAGACAGGCTCTCGGACGGCACTTAACGTTTCGCAGGATAGGCTCCCGGAGGGCACAAGTTAGTCCACCGATACCTTCTTGACGGGTGTCAAACTGTTCACGAGACAGGCTCTCGGACGGCACTTAACGTTTCGCAGGATAGGCTCCCGGAGGGCACAAGTTAGTCCACCGATACCTTCTTGACGGGTGTCAAACTGTTCACGAGATAGGCTCTCGGACGGCACTTAACGTTTCACAGGATAGGCTCCCGGAGGGCTCAGGTTAGACCAAAGATACGCTCCTGGTGGGCGTCGAACTGGTAGTTTGAAATCTACCTCAAGATACGCTCTTGGGGGCGTCGAACTGGTAGTGTTTTTTCTACCTCAAGATACGCTCTTGGGGGCGTCGAATCTGGTAGGTTGCAAATCTACCTCAAGATACGCTCCTGGGGGCGTCGAATTCGTAGTTTTTGGAAACCACTCTCAAGATACGCTCTTGGTGCGTCGAAGTCGTAGTGTAATAACTACTCTCAAGATACGCTCTTGGGGGCGTCGAAGGTTGTAGTATGAACACTACTCTCAAGATACGCTCTTGGGGGCGTCGAGGTTCGTAGTTTTTGGAAACCACTCTCAAGATACGCTCTTGGGGGCGTCGAATGTCGTAGTACGAAGACTACTCTCAAGATACGCTCTTGGGGGCGTCGAATTCGTAGTATGAACACTACTCTCAAGATACGCTCTTGGGGGCGTCGAATGTCGTAGTACGAAGACTACTCTCAAGATACGCTCTTGGGGGCGTCGAAGGTTGTTGACTTGAAGTCATATCTGTGTAAGGATAACTTGGTGATTGTAATATCACATTCACTGGAAATATTTTTTAATAACTACTACTCTCTTAGGAGCATTCATGTTTTTGTACACTCGGGATGCCTTGGTGCACCAAGACATCCTTTGTAGGAAATCAAAGATAGTTGTAGAGTTGGAGTAACTTCGTGAGTTCTCCTTCTCAAGAGTTTTTTGAAAAGCTTGTAAAGCTAAAACATGCAAAATGCTAGATATGAAACTAAGGATATGGGGTGGTCACTGTGTCTGTTGCCACGTACTCCTTGAAGCTTCCATTGTAAATCATTTCTTCCACTTCCACCTTTAACACCATGCAGTTGTTGGTTTGATGCCCCCAGGTCCCATGGTACTCACACCAACCCTGTGCATCCTTACCAAGGAAGGCCTTGCCTTCCTCTCTGCATGCTGGCAGCTCTTGCTTGAGGCGCTTGTGGAAGATTTCTTCTATGCTGAGTGTGAGGGGTGTGAATGTGAAATTGACACCTCCTCCCAATGTGTCTGCTTCTCTTCCTTTCTCTGGAACTTCATCCAACTGTTCCACTTCTTGTTCAAATGCCTTATCCAGCCTTGTCTTGAGCTCTCTCATTGTGCTCGTCATAACCATCTCATAGAGCCCTCCATAGGCCTCGAATGAGCTTGGATGCATGTTTCTGATGAATGCTCTGACTGCTTCCCCCCTTGTGATGCCCATGTTGGCACCATAATCAAAGAATCTCTGGAAATAACTTGATATAGACTCCTGCGGCATTTGCTTAATATCATCTATGTAGCGAAAGCCTCTTAGGATGGAGTCCCTTGTCCTGCTCCCTATTATGGTGTCTGGCTGCCAAGGTATGGATGTCACCTTCACAGCCTTGCCCCTGTATCTCCTTGTAGGCACTGTTTGAAAAAACTGCCTGCTCAGGCGGAGTGTCACTCCACTCTTCCTCCTTCCTTGCCTTTGTCTCCCTCCCCTCTTTCTTTTATCCTGGTTGGCTCCTACCATGACCATAGCCACTGTGTCTGTCCTGTGTGATCCATGTCTCATTGAATTGACATAGCATTGTCTTGCAGTGCGTTGATCACCCAGGACCTCTCCAACTCCGTTCTCCGTGATGTACTTCAGCTTCTGGTGAACAGTGGATGGCACTATTTCATATGGATTTATGGTTGTCCTTCCTAGGATCCCATTGTAGGCTCCCAGGCTTTCAACCACCAAGAAATTGACATTTACCTTCAGCTGGGTCCATCCTTGGCCCATGGTCACTGGCAATGTTATCATCCCCAGGGGGTAGCTTGTTTCCCCTGAGAAGCCAACTAGAGGGAAGTTGACCGGATTGATGTCTGCTTTGGTTTTCCCTATCTCTTCCAACACTCTCAGGCTTAGGAGGTCAGCTGAGCTGCCCCCATCCACCAAAATTCTCTTTACATCAAAATTATCAATATCTAAAGTAATAACTAGAGCATCATCGTGTGGAAAGACGATGTGGCTTTTGTCCTTTTCCGAGAACTCTATCTTCACTTCTTCTCCTTCTCTTGGTCTTTTCCTCCACCTTGGCACTGAGCTTAGCTTGGATGCATAGACTTCCCTTGCATTAGCAGTTGGGCCACCTGATGCTGCCCCCCCATGTATCATGTTGATGACTCCTCTTTTGTTGGGTGGAGGGTTATAGTCTACCTTTTCCTTGCCCTTGTCTTTCTGTGGTGGCCCCAGCTGCATACTATTGCCCCCATGGTCTACGAACTGCTTCAGTTCTCCCCTCTGGACGATGTTGTTTATGCTTAGCTTTAAGCTAAAGCATTCATTTGTGTCGTGACCATAAGCCTCGTGATTGTCACACCATCTATCCTTGTGATTTCCTACCATTGGGGCTCTCCACCTTGCAGGGGGTGACCATAGCTTTTGGTTCCGCATCTCTCTGAGTACGGTGGCTGGAGTGGCGTTCAGTGGGATGAACTTAATGACATTGATTTCTCTAGCCTTTAAGGGTTCACCCATTTGGTTTCTTTGCTGTGGCGGACGCCATTCCTGCTGCCTTGCATTCTGTGGCGGACGCCACTCTTGTTGCCTTGCTTGATGTGGCGCCTGGGGTGGCTTGCCTTTGTTTGGCCTTTGATTATCCTCCTTGGCTGTCTGGATTTTGGCCTTCTTGCTTGCCCTGTGCCTCTCAAGGTCAATATGCGTTTTAACCCTCCCTGCAAGCTCTTCCAAGGTGCTTGCTGGCTTTTTGGCCATCTTTTCAGCCAATGTTGACCCAAAGCGACCTAAGTTTCTGATAAAGGCTCTGATTATCTCCCCTTCAGTGATGTCCCCCTGGATGTCTGCAATATTCTGGTTGAACCTAGTGTAGTAGCTGGCCAGGGTTTCATCGTATTCTTGTTTTACGTCATCAATGGAGCCTGTTCCCTTGAGGAGTTTCCTCTCTCCTAGGTATCTCTGCAGAAACTTAGCTTTTAGCTGCTCCCATGAGTGGATGCTCTCGGAGGGCAGGCTGAAGAACCAATGTGAGGCCACCCCTGATAGGGTGTTTGGGAAAAGGAGTGCCTTGTATCTTTCATCAGTGGTCCTCCCAAATAGGGAGGCCTCATGCTGCTGGATATGTTCTAGGGGGTCTCCCTTCCCATTATACTTTGCAATTTGCACTGTGTGCAGGGAGTCTGGCACCCTGTTCATCTCCAGTTCCTTTGTGAAAGGGTGGTTCGTCTTGTCACTTAGGCAATGCAGGCTGGGTTTCTTTGACTCATTCAGTTTCCGGGTTATCATAGCTTCTATTTCCTCCGGGGTGATCATCACCGGTGCCGGAGTATAACCCCTCTGATACCCGTTGTAGTTGTAGACTGGGCTTACTGGGTTCCCTTGTCCCTGCTGATATGGACTGTAGGTGTACCCTTGATACGCCTGCTGGGGTGGTTCATAGAAGTTCTGCCTCCTTGGAGGTCTTGCTTGTCTTTCCTCTCCCAGCGGGGTGTAAGCCCTGTTGCTCTGCTGTTGCCTAGGAGGCACAAATTCTTGCCTTCCCTCTGGGGGTGGCTCTTGGTGATATCTTCTTTGTTCCTCTCGCTGCCCTGCTTGAGGGTGCGAGTAGTACTCTTCTGCTGGGATCTGCTCCTCCTCCTGAGCTTCAGTGTAAGTTCCTTGGGTGTATGCCGGCCTTTCATACGCTGTGTGGGCGCGGTTGCCATCTCTCTGTGCCGGCATCCCATGTGGGTACCTTTGGGGTTGCTCTTCATAATAGTATCCCTCAGGGGGTGCCGTGTTGTGGGAAGGCACTCCCTGTTGTCCTCTTTCTCTCTGTGGCCTTCTTGCCCGGGGGGTGGAGGCTGTGGAGGACTCAGCCCCAGCTGGGCGTGAAGGTCCTCCCTCCTGGTTGTTCTGTTGCTGAGGAGGTTGTGGTATGTCTTGGGGCTCTGAATGCATTGGCTGCTTCCCAGGGTTAGGCCGCCTCCCTGGAGGTATGGGTCCTCTTCGCCGCCCATTGCCCCCAGGTGGGTGTTGGGGCCTGGATACCCTACTGTTCGTCATAGCTCGTGTGATAGCCAGGCTTTCTGCTCGAAGCCTACAGACGGCGCCAAGTGTTAAGTTATGAGATCTTGGTCAACGGGGTGTCGGCTTTGATCTCACTCCTTACGGGGGATGTGTGTGATCCGGTCTTCTTAAGTCGCCTTGTCTTTGCCTATGTCCTTCTTCCTTTCCTTCTTCCCTTGGTTCCTTCTCTTCTTCTCTCCCTTTGCCCTGCAAAAAGGGGCAGTACCAGACACGGAGGAGGGGGGGGTGGTGCCTGGTGAACCCTCTCCGATGCCTAAGTCAGAACTATATTTCTAGAGAGATAAAGCTAGAGAGATGTCAGAGCTAAAATGTCCAATTAGCCAAGATGATCAAATGAGTTGTGAAGGTGGGGTATTTATAGGCAATGGTGTCATTAAGGTGGCTTAATGACATCGTTAACCTCTAAACACAATTAATTAACCTTTAAGCATATAATTAAGACTTTAGGATTCGGAGGAGGTAGGCGGAGTGGACCGAGCATGGGCGTCTGAGAGTGGTGTCGGGGCCCTTGGGGGGGAGGAATCCGACCCCCAAGGGTAGGGGTTGGGTGAGGGCACCCAACCCCTCCTAGGGAGGGTGGGGTTGGCCAACCCCATCCCTCCTAGGAGGGATCGGGTCGGCTGACCCGATCTCCCCTAGGGGAGGTCGGGTGTGGCCACCCGACCTCACCTAGGTGAGTCCTTCATTGTCGGACGGGCGCATCGGCCCCGTCCGAGCCGTCGGTGTTCTCGCGAAGTGTCCGGGTTGAAGTTTCGATTTGCAATCATAAATGGGACGATAAAAATACAACGGTCCGGAAGTCAACGGGTTCAAATTGGGCGTATATCCATCAGGTCTAACCGTTACATTCCGTCCATTTTTTGACATGTACAAGTCACGGTTGTCTTGAAGGTGAGGGGGACCTCTACCATATCAAGATTGGCTAAGAACCAGGGGATAAACCTGGTTACACAAAATGATCGCATAGTCACGTCAAACACGACTTGATCTTCGCTTTGTAAATTGCCGTGATGGCCTCCGTCCATCATTACCCACATTCAGGGCCAGATGAAATATTATGCGGTAGCATTATTGACATATCCCACTCCTGGCTAGTTCAGGTATGTTATCGATGAGTGCTTCATACCGCGCGTGCCATGTTCGACCACAGGGTCATGCTCGGTTGTGCTAGAAAGGATCCTTGTGATTCCAATGGGCGCAAACTTCTTCGCCTCGAGCGTGTGATTGATCCCGGGTGCTCTATGAAGGGGCGCCCAAAGTATCCTCACGGACTCAGAACTCATACCTAAGGTCAGGCTCAATGTTCGCTTCCCGGCGTACGAACGCAGTGCTGAAGAAAAAGGCTAAGTGACCACGTCTTTGGAAACCGATTGAGTTTGACTAAGGCTATGATGGGGATGGTCAAGTTCACCAGTAATTCATCGACTCTTGTATCCACTAGGTGGCCACCAACCGGATATTAGTTGAAGGTTGTGAATACTTGTATGGATGCCTTGGAGGAGTGTTCCTATGTGGAAACTAGGCAATTGGAGAATTACTGTTGACCAAGGATACAACGAGATACGATTTAAATTTTATTTAAACAGGTTGATTGACGACATGGAATCAACGTTCCGCGGGCGCTACAATACTCCTAACAGATGGGTAGCACGATGCCCTTCATATCCACCGGCCGCACGGCAAACCTCGTATGGACTGTTCGGAAGCAGGGGCAAGATCGAAAGACGAAAATGTTGATGCAATTCGGACAACGATACATTAACAGGAACCCTCCCATTCCGGCGAGTGTGAGCTGTTAGCATAAGGTGATAGGGCACCGTAATTGGTAGCCAGTTATTATGTATGTGTTACCTAAGACAATTGGGTAAATGTCACATTAGGGTAATTGGGCTAGAACCAAATCCCAATTGACATGAGAGGCCCAAAATTGGGCCTCCCACATACTAGGTCCGGCCGAATTGTTTAATGGAGGGCAAAGTGGACTTTTGTCCACTTTGCTCCTCCTATATAAAGGGGAGTATTAGGGGTTTTTCATAATTGATTAACAACTCCACATTAGAGTTACTTAGAGAGAAAATACCTCTTCCCTTTTCTCCTAGTTCGGCCGAACCTACTGCTCACCAAGGGTGTGCCAATTTGCTTTCTAAGCAAACACTCTGAAGATTTATCCCCGCTGAAGAACTGATCAGAGGCTTTGTTGTGGAGCTATACTTCGTGGAACTTCTTGAATAAGAACTTGCACGAGGTTTCGTCCGGTGTATCGAGAACTCCCTCCACAAGATCTTGGTGAAGAACACTAAAAGGTATGTGCGAATTCTTCCGCTGCGTAATTCAGATTACTAGCATGTACATGTTTTAGTGTTTCCTAGATTTACGTCCCTGTAATCCAAAAATCCCAACAAGTTATATCTGTTTTTTTTTTTTTGTTTTTTTTAATTTTATGGTAAGTCTTCCGCATTTGCTATTAATTTGAGTTTTTTTTTTTTTTTTTTTATGATCTTAGTATATTTTCAATATAACTGAAAAGACAATTAAGGTTATGTTAGGTCATGAATTAAGATGACACAAGGTCGGCACGTTACATGCCGGGAGACCTTAAGTCGAGACTCCAAAATAAGAGTTGACGACTATTCATGTCCACAATAAAGAGACTGAAATAAATAGTCGACACGTGCCTTTGGGATTTCGAAAAAAAAAACGACGTTGGAAGAATTGCCACAAGTTTCGACAAAGGCCCCCTTCCTTAAAGTTTCGAGTCAAGTCGACGACCAAACCATACTGATAAAACCCCTCCTCTTAAGGAAGGGGATCCAGTTGACGACATGCTCGCCGCCATTCCCCCCTGTGAAACCTCATTCCTGAGGTAAATATGACGGGGCGACCTGCCCTGTGAAACCTTCATCCCTAAGGAAAGAAGACGTGGCAACCTACTTGTCACCTGCTGACTTTCCACCGTCTCCCTTAGCCAATAGGAAAAGACGGCCACCGCCAACAAACAACCAATCAGGATGAAGCCACCACCACCTAAAAGTCGGTAAAAGATTCCCCTATAAATACCCTTGAGTCGGTTTATTATTCATCTCACATATACTTTTACAAGTATTATATTCTTATATTTCATTACTGACTTAAACTTCGGAGTGGAATCATGGGCAAATCCCCACCCCATTTTCAGGTAAACGCCACCAAAAGCTCCAAAAAGGAAATTAAGTACCTCTCAAGGTCAAGAAAGACACCTAAGAGAGCAAGGCGACATCCTGAAGTCCATTACCGAAAGTTAGGGCCACAAAACTTTGATCCCAACCGGTTAATTTTAATTTTTTTTAAGGTAAGTCTTTTGTTGTTGTTATTACTTAGTGTTTTTTTAATGATCTAACCATATTTTTCAATAGTGGTATTAAATATTGTATAGGTTGATTTCGGTTTGCAAAAATAAAAAGATCTGATTTCTAAATTGGGAAACCACATATATATGGTAAGGGTGGTCGAACATACTCTAGCCCACTAAAAGCTCAAAATCATAGGGTCGTTGTGCGATTGACTAATAGGCTGCCCACATCGTCCCCACGATCGCGGTGAACCAGCTACAGTCCCTGCATCAGCTGACCCCAGTGTTATCAGAACCGGACCGGGCATCGAACCGGCTAGGTGCCCGGTTCCTGGTTCGGCCGGTCCGACCCGGTTTGAACTGTTTGTGTGACATCAGCAATGCATTAGCGATTTTCTTCCTTCGCAGTTCGGATCTTTCTCCAATTAACTAATTAAGATTATATAAAAAAAAATTCTCTCTCTATAATTGAAAATTGCTCAAGGGGGTTGTGGGAAGACATCTGTTCCCACCTTCTCCCTTCGATGTCTTCCTTCTCTCCCATTCCTTTCTTCCTTCTTTCCCCTTCTCCCTCAAAATTCCTTCCTTCTCTCCCCTTCCCGCCATCTCGATATCTGTCTGCCCATTAACCGATCTAGATCCAAGTTGGGTTGTTTGGAACTCGGAAAAGTCTTCCACCATGAGAGGAAACGGTGACTGCACCATGAGGTGGTTCTCATCGCCGGACAACCGCGCACGAAAGCAAACGGGGGGCGGGTCGTCATCCGGCAGCGACAAGGTAGCGGTACCTCCGATTCCGCCCAAGTTCGTGGTCGCTCTCGGAGCCGGGGGAGGATCACATCACCTGGAGGATTTCTTCATCATGGAGAAGGATTACATCATCTTGACGGCGCAGTAAATTCTTCTTTCCTAATTTAGGGTTTCTAATTTTCATAGAACCGGCGGACTGGTAAACCGGCCGGCTCCCATAAAACCGGCCGGTTCGACGAAAAACCGGTTAAAGAACCGAGTTCACTTGCGTGCCGGTCTTTTAATAGAACCGGACCGTCCAGAGGTCCGGTTCCCGGTCCAATCCGGTCGGACCGCCGGTCCGGTTCTGATAACACTAGCTACACCTGCACATTGGAAGTGGGCTGGTGGTCTAGACCGCTCCCGCCCCCGCTAATGGGACCTTTGTCGCCGTCGTCGTCAACTCGAATCGAGTTCCAGCAGCTAGGGCCTAAAACCCTAGGCCATCGACATTGTTATCACTTTGTACCACGTCATGTAATCATCTACAGAGATGCCTACAGGAGTAGGTTCCTTCATCTCTATGCGGCTGTTCTACGCTTCGATATACGCCGCATGCTTAGTGATCCAAGCTATGACGAGTATCGTACGCTAATGATCTATCTTATGAAGTTGATTCCATAAGTTCTGATCACCAACATCACCGGGGATTGGTCGTTGTAGGTTAAACTGTTGATACACCTGATTTGGAACATACTGCTCCACTATGTAGTAGTGGATCAGGGGAAGACATAAAGCTGACAACCTATGCATCTCCACACAGATGGGTGACACTAGATCTCTCCTAGCATCGGTCCATGGGCCTAAACAAACTGTATGTAGACAAACATTCTAAGTAATTAAAATAACATTTAAAAAATAATAAAATAATTATTAATATGTTATTTTACCCCTTCCTCCGACAGTGACACCAACTAGTCACGGTAATTTTGGCGTGAGTAGGTATTTAGAGTGGACCATTTTGCAGTTTTCGTTTTTTTGCCACAAACAACCGACTGTTCTTCCAACTTCAGGTGCGATCTTCATTTGTGGCAGATCGTCCGCGATATACTCCCACACCAAAACCTACGTTGGAATTTGTAATCAAAAGAGATTACATAATTTTTTTAAAGAGAGTTGACCTAATATTGTTATTATAATTTCAATACCTGTAAGAGCACACCGGAACCATGGCAACTTAAGCTCCAGTAGTGTTGGAGAACAACACTTGACCTAATAGAATCAAGATATAAGTGTTGAATTACGGAGACGTAATACTACGGAATGCTAAACGTGTATATGTAAGTAATCTAATTACGCAGCGGAATAATGTACACATACCTCAATAGCTTTCCTTCCCAAGAACGTTGTGGAGGGAGTTCTGATCCTCCGGTTGGAACCCGTACAAGTTCTTCGTGAGAAGAAGTCCTACGCGGTATAAGCTCCACAGCAAATCCTCAGATCGATTCTTCAACGGGGACAGAACCTCAGACTGGGATGATGGTGTACCGAAATCACTACTAAGGGGGTGAGAGGGTTTCTCTCAAGTTCATCAATGGAGGGACTTATGAATTACTTGATGTGTAAAACCCCTTAGGTGAGTCCCCTATATATAGGAATTGGTGGAGTGGACAAAAGTCCACTCCATTCTATGTGGTACTAGGGTTCAGCCGAACTATGATATTAAGGAGGGATGCCCAATTTTGGGCCTCCCATGTAATTAGGAATTGGGTCAAGCCCAATTAACCTAATGTGACATTTACTCAATTATCTTAGGTAATATCCTTAATATTAACAGGCTACCATTTACGGCGCCACGTCACCA
The DNA here is from genome assembly GCA_036873135.1 of Clarkia xantiana subsp. parviflora. Lineage (NCBI taxonomy): Eukaryota > Viridiplantae > Streptophyta > Magnoliopsida > Myrtales > Onagraceae > Clarkia > Clarkia xantiana. The sequence continues at coordinate 22,087,982 of JAPTYO010000015.1, read as the reverse complement.
TATGCTAACAACTCCCACTCGCCGGAATGAGAGGTTGCATGTTAATGTATTGTCATCCAAAATCATCAACGTCTCAGTCTTCAGTCATTGACTCCGTCTCCGAATAGTTCATACGAGGGTTGTCGTGCGACCGACGGATACAACGGGCATCGTGCTACTAATCTGTAAGGAGTGTTGTAGCACCCGCAAAACGTTGATTCCCTTTCGTAAATCAATCCTGTCAAAAATAAAATATGTACCGCATTGTATCCTTTGTCAACTGATAATTCTCCAATTGTCCAGTTTTCCACATAGGAATACTTCTCCAGGGCATCCGTACAAGTGTTCACAACCTTCAACTAATATCTGGTTGGTGGCCACCTAGTGAACACAAGAGTCGGTGAATTATAGGTGAACATGACCATCCCCATCGCTTATACCCTTAGTCTAACTCAATCGGTTTCCAAAGACGTGGTCACTTGGCCTTTTTCTTTGGCACTACGCTCGTACGCCGGGAAGCGAACATTGAGCCAGACCTTAGGTATAAGTTTTGAGTCCGAGAGGATACTTTGGGTGCCTCTTCATAAGACAACCGGGATCAATCACACGCTCAAGGTGAAGAAGTATGAACCCTTTGAATCACAAGGATTCTAGCTAGCACAACCGAGCATGACCCCGTGGTCGAACATGGCACGCGCAGTATGAAGCACGCGTCGATAGCATACCTGGACAAGCCAGGGATGGGATATGTCAATCATGCTATTGCAGAATCTTTCATCTGACCCTGAATGTGTTTTTAATGATGGACAGAGTCCAACACGACGATTTAAAAAACGAAGATTAAGTCATGCTGTAAGCGTGACAAATTTATCGTTTAGTTTAACCAGGTTTGTCCCCCTTGTTCTTAGCCAATCTTGTTGTGGTAGAGGTCCCCCTCTCCTACAAGATGACCGTTCCTGTGTGACGAGGCATGGTTCACATTCGACATAATTTTGGTGGAAGAATTTTACCTCTTCCTGCGACATAGTTTATAGACCGTAAAATCCGATGTTGTTTATCATTATGACGTCGATTGATCATATAATCAATTTGTAATTCTTTTATTCAATCGAAATGTTATTTCAAATGTCAAAATGTCATCACTTATACAAGCCACTTATTAAGCCCTACGTAATCCAAGCAGTTTTACGTGCTTTTCGAAAATCTCTCTACGTAATGGCTTAGTCAATGGGTCCACGACCATATTGTCTGTGGACAAGTATTTTAAAGCGATTATGTTGTCTTCTAGAACATATTTAGCATAATTATATTTCATATCAATATGTTTGGTCCTACTATGGTACTTTGGATTCTTAACTGCTGCAATGGCTGCCTGACTGTCGGAGTATACCTTCACAGGTTTACTATCTTGCCAGTGCCAATTAATACAGTAAGAAGCATTTTCAGCCAGATTGCTTCTTGTGCGTTTTTGGAGAGGGAAACGAATTCCGATTCCATAGTGGAAAGCGCGACACGTGATTGTTTCTTGCTTACCCATGATATGGAAGCATTGGCAAAGAGGAAAACCCCTTATGTGGTGGACTTACGATCATCCAGATTGCCACTGTGGTCGGCGTCACTATAACCGGTCAATTCTACAGGTTTGCCCTCATATTACAGAACATAGTCGGCAGTACCTTTCAGATATCTTATAATTCGTTTCACGGCCTTTAGATGTTGATAACTAGGATCTGATTGGAATCTTGCTACTAGGCCCACAACGTAACAAATATCCGGCCGAGTACAGAGCATGGTATACATTAGACTTCCTACCATGCTCAGATACTTTGCATTCTTCATCTGTTCATGCTCCTACTGGTTCTTCGGGCCATCACGCTTTGACAGCGCGCACCCGAACACAACCAGCGTATCCACGGGTTTGGCATCGAGCATTCTGAATCTTTTCAACAGTTTGTTGATATATGATTCTTGAGGCAGACACAATCTCTGAGCGGCACGATCTCAGGCAATTTTAATGCCTAAGATGTACGTGGCCTCTCCCATGTCTTTCATCTAAAATGCTGATGCTAACCAGGACTTTGATGTGTTCATGAAACTCACATCGCTCGCAGCAATGAGTATGTCATCTACGTATAAGGTTATGATGACATACTTAGACCCGGAGGTCTTGGTGTAAACGCAGCGATCCTCGTGAATGTTCACAAATCCGTTTCCAACGATTTCCTCGTGGAATCTGCGATACCATTGCCGAGACGACTGTTTAAGACCGTAAATAGACCTTTGGAGTTTGCAAACTTTACATTCTTTGCCAGGAGTAATAAAACCCTATGGCTGCTCCATATAGATCTCTTCCTCCAGGTTTCCATGAAGGAATGCGGTCTTAACATCCATTTGGTGCAGCTCTAGATCGAGACATGCAACAAGGGCAAGGATGGCTCTAACTGTGGTCTAACGCACAATTGGTGAGTATGTTTCATCAGAGTCCACTCCGTGAGTTTGGGTATATCCTTTCGCAATCGTTCGAGTTTTGCACCACTCAACTTTCCCATCAGTAGCGAATTCTAAAATTTCACTTTCTAGCTCTGTGGTTAGCAGGTAGATCAACTGAAGACCAAAACCGAATGTGTTCTCATTTAGGCAATTTCATCCTCCATTGTTTTCCTCAATTCCTTCGTTTGAGGTCCTTCCAATGCTTGCCGAACCATCACTGGTTCGTGAAGGAATGTCTTACTTGATGGGATACTTCTTGAAAGAAGTTCGTTACCTTAGACCATGTCTAGGTTCGATAATCTCATCTTTAGTCTGATGTTTGCTCCCACTCGGAATAATGCTTCCTTTCGGAGCTTTACTCCCACTGGGAACAATGGCGGTGCTTAGAACTTTGATCTACAACTTTCTTAGAATGACCTCTTGGTCTCAGGATTTTACCTCCGAGATTTATTCCTTGATCACTGGGATCTGGAACCAAGTTGGTTGTTTCCCTCCCACTAGGAATAATGGGCAGTTGTATTAGCTCAGCATTATGATTATCAGGTCCGACTTGATTCGCATTAACATTTAGTGATGATTATGTAAGGGGGAGTGAGCCCTCCCACTGGATTTATTATGAGGATGTTTCCATCATCATTTACCATGTCATTCACTAATGCATTTACTAATGCTGTATCATTCTCCCACTCAATGTAAGTGGGACCTGAGAATCTCCGTTAACTATTTATTCGATCCGTACTATGTCCGTTTCGTTCCGCAAAGCATTGGAAATCTATTCTCAAATTTCTATAATGTGTCATGTTCGACCACGTTACCATTAATCCAAGCTAATGTTAAACTTGTATCTTTTAAGAGTAAACTGTACTCCTAATAAATACTTGTTTAATGCGCAAATTAATGCTACTTTATGATAAGGTTTTACCCGTATCATTTCTTAGCTTTTATGGTAACACATCAACCGATCTTATTAGAACATAGTGTTGCATTAATACGAATCAACTTAATTTCATCCCGCAGGAACAATTAATGTTGAACTCTAACATAATGTAGTTTTAAACTATGTTTCTTTGAAATATTTTAATGATATGATTGCTTAGCTAAACTTTTCGTTCAAGGCTTATAGTGGGAGAGTCATTTTACTGACTACTTCCTATCGTTTGTTAACTCATCAAGAGACTTATCCACCTCATGGACTATGCATTTGAGCTCTTTGCTTAATGCTATAGTTGATGTACTACTTGATCGTAGTAGCATTAAAGCATACTTCTAACCACGGTAGTCATCAATGGGTTATTTCCAAAGGATTACAAACAAAAACTCGGCATTCATTTATTAAAACTCTTCATCATTAAATTTGAACTTTTAAAACCATATGTCCCGTCTCTCGAGGTGACATGCGCCACACACCTTATACCAGGTATAGTCCATGGTTTCAAAATCGTTTTAGTTTCCAAGTTTAAAATCAAATCGGTTTTTCATGCACATTATCCGGGATACTTATTATTTAATGGAGTACTTAACAAATAAGGATGTATTAGCATTGTGTTGAATAACGTTAATAATAAGATTAAAACGAACGATGATAAATTCAATACTCAACTTAAGTATTCTCAAATACTTAGGAAAAAAAATAATATGTTCCTTTACGGAAATTATTTAAGAGTATCTCAAACTGAAAATAAAAGTCAAGAAGTTTTAGCAATTTAAAGATAAATATTTCTCATTCTATTTTTATTCTTCTGGGGCATCCTCGATCAGGTCGTTGCTTCTATTTCTTGGTTCTGTAATTCAAAAGGAAAATGAATTACTCTCGAGTGTTTAGAAGCGGAAGGGAATGAATGATTTTCATCATCTTTTCTCTTTACGTACCTTAGGAGGATTGGTACAGGCAGCAGCAGGTGTCCTTTCACACCACACCTAAAACACGTTCGAGTTTCCTCTTTGCGTGTTTGTTTTTCTTGCATTTTCTTGCCACCAGTTTGTTTGCGTTTAAACTTCTTCTAGGGTTTGTTTCCCACAAACTTCTCAGTTTTATTCTGAGGAATTTTGCCCTTTCTCTTGCGCCTCCCATTTTTTCGGCTGGCGCGGAGGATGCAATTTGTATTTCAAACCTGGACTTTTCAGCCCTGAGTCTATCCTCCTCCAGCTCAAGATGAACTTGCACCTTCTCGAGGGTGTCGAGATGGGTGGCATGGGTAAGGCTCATTTTCATGATGCTCCAAGGGTCGGGCAAAGAGCGGATCAAGTAATTGTTTTGTTGTTCCTCAGACAGATTTTCACCTGCTTCCTTGAGTTCATCGATCAAATTACACACATGCACAACATGATCCTTCATCGTATGCTTGTGATTCATCTTATAGGAGTCAAGAGCGATGTTTAACGATCGCTTTTGGGCTATGGTGTAAACACCGAATGTTGCCTTAAGACCATCCCAGAGGTCTTTGAAAGTTCCCAAATGATCAAACCTATAGAGAATATCATCTTCCAGCATAGATAACAAGGTGGAACGAACATCGTGATCCTTGACATCCCATTCATCATAGAATGTCTTTTGCTCTTCCGTGAGGTCTCCCTCAGGCCTAGTTTGCTTTGTGGTCAAATGATCCAGACCTCATATTTCAGAGATTATCATCTTAACTCGTTTATTCCATATCTTATAATTACTACTATTCAACCTTATTCCCTTGTTCAACTGGGAAATGACATTGCTAGTTGCAGCTATCTATACTAACACATTGATAATTATGCTAAGTTAGGGAGACAATAACATTTTGACAGAATTGCAAACATCGGATTATCTATTAAGATGGAATAGGACGAATAGTGATCCTTCAGTCACTAAACCATACCGACCGCTAGTAAACCGAGGGAAGGGGGTGTTGTGAAAGAGTTCACACTATTGTCTTCTTCAATCCAATAGACCAGTCTTTTAAAAACGGTTATTATGTTGCAAATTACCGGAACGAGAATTTTCAAATAAGCATACCCGATCTTGGCTTTCCCATGGCCCTTTTTGATTTTGTAAAATTATCTGATAATTTACGCATGCATAATACTATATCACGCCATAAACATCGAATAAACCAAACAACATGCTTACGCGTCATGCGTCTAATGCTCCTAGCATACATAATTCTACGTAAAATAAATTATCACATGCTTTTAATCCTGAACATTCTAGCATACGTGTCAAAACATGCAACTTCCGCACATATCATGCATAGTTAGCGACTGGAATTTTCGGTTTTGAAAACGTTTTGAAAATATTAGGGGTTGTTTTGCAATTCATGCTTACAATCAATCATGTGAAATTTTTAGACATGTATTCTAGGAACTTTGATTAAGCATAGCATGTCTATCCTATTGCGCAAACCATATATTTAAATCCCAGAGCTCAATGCTCGTAATTTATTATCCAGCTAGCTTGACAAAGTCAATACTACATTTCTAATATATTTTGCAGAAAGTAAACAATTGCAATTCAACACACTAATTTAATCCAGTCCCAAAAACATGCATATCCGTGATCCATCCCCATAATCGTAACTAGGCATTAGGGTTTTAACCGAAAACGTGTATAAAACACAAACCCTAAGAGCACTGTTTAAGATAATTTTAAAGTTCGAAAACATTTTGGATTTAAATTCGACATCCTATTTTATTGAACATTTTAAAATTTTTGAAAAATTTTAAAATTTGGTTTGATCCAATTTAAAAATCCGGTTCGAATCGGTTCGATTTAAAAATCCGGTTTGGTTCAATAAAATAAGATTGTGGTTTGGTTCATCACACAAAACCGGTTTGGTTAGGTTCTATTTAATTGCTCCGATTTGACCCGGCCTGAAAGGGTCCACCCGATTAAGAAAACCTAGATTGGTTTAACCCGTTCCGGTTTAGCAATTGGACCGGCCCATAAACCCATAGGGTTCGGCCGAAAGGCTTTCTTGTGGGCTAAGTAGGGTTTTTATGTCCACTAAAAACTTAACTTAGCCACCAAGAAACCTTAATTATATAAAATAATTTCCAATATTGCTAATATATATATATATAAATATAAAAAAATTCGACACACATATAAATATATATAAATATTGTCAAGATTCTATTTTTAAGATGTAAATCAATCAACAATATATATATATATATATATATATATATATAATTATTGTCAAATATATCTTTAGGGATTAAGATATATGTAGACAATATATTTTCTTAATCTTTTATAGCAATTAAATATATCAATATATATTAATCCCTAGATTTTAGCTATATATATTGATAGTTAATATATGTTTCAATATTATATTGTGAACCTATCGATATTTTCCAACTTATAGATATATAGTTACCTTTTAATAAAATTAATATGGCAAACTATATCCCTAACCTAGGCCGGCCGAAATTACCTTGCTTGGACCCTAAGAAATTAAAAATTTTACCCAATAATTTACTAGGGTTTTCGGCACAAACACCCTTAATTGGAAAATTTGTCAAATTTTAAGATCAAGCACTATTATGATCATGAATCCAAAAAGTGTTCTTGATAAAACTCATTGTGTTCTTGAAGATCATGAACATCAAACTTAATATTTGAACCAAAATTTTCGGTTTTGATCTATAAAAACATTTAAATTCCAAAATTTTTAATTTTTTAAAGATTAAACACATAAAATTTGTTTAAAAATTTCGGATTACTCATGGTGTTCATAAAAATTTCGGTTTTTTATGAATATTCAAGAACATCAGTTTATCAAAATTTTAAGAACTCCTAACTCAGACTCTGATACCACTGTTGGATTACTGAGACGTAATACTACGGAATGCTAAACGTGTATATGTAAGTAATCTAATTACGCAGCGGAATAATGTACACATACCTCAATAGCTTTCCTGCCCAAGAACGTTGTGGAGGGAGTTCTGATCCTCCGGTCGGAACCCGTACAAGTTCTTCGTGAGAAGAAGTCCTACGCGGTATAAGCTCCACAGCAAATTCTCTGATCGATTCATCAACGGGGACAGAACCTCGGACTGAGATGATTGTGTCTCGAAATCACTACTAAGGGGGTGAGAGGGTTTCTCTCAAGTTCCTCAATGGAGGGACTTATGAATTACTTGATGTGTAAAACCCCTTAGGTGAGTCCCCTATATATAGGATTGGTGGAGTGGACAAAAGTCCACTCCATCTGTGGTACTAGGGTTCGGCCGAACTATGCTATTAAGGAGGGATGCCCAATTTTGGGCCTCCCATGTCAATTAGGAATTGGGTCAAGCCCAATTAACCTAATGTGACATTTACCCAATTATCTTAGGTAATATCCTTAATATTAACGGGCTACCATTTACGGCGCCACATCGCCATATGCTAAAAATAAGCTAGGGCTGGAAATTCGTGCACCGCATGATGTGCAGACACGTAAAATTAAGAGTTTGGTTCAATTATTTTCGCGTCGTGCTAAAATCGGGTTGTGCCAAATCGTGTCCCAAAAAATTGTGTCGTGTTCGTGTTTAATATTGGTGACACAGCCCGACACGTTAACACAATAGTTAAATGCATATATATAATAATTTCTATTAAAATAAACTTATCTAAACCTAGCATGACCTCTTTTTGCAATGGTACTTTAGGATGTTTAGATTGAAATCTCTATATTGAGTAATTTTAAATTTTAATTAAAAAAATAATAATGTGTGAATTTTTTATTCAATTTACTATAGGTTTTCGTGTCGATTTTTCGTGTCGTGTCGTGTTTGTGCTGAACTAAACTGGCACGCCTACATGTTGGGCCGTGTTCGGGTTGATCCCTATAACACGACACAAACCAGCCCGAATTGTTAGCCCTAAGCTCTTGTCGTCCGTTGAGCATCCTCTGTAGTAACCACGACATCATGTTCAAACATTATCTTCAACAAGCTGGTTTTGACATTAGTTGAGCCCCTACACTTTGTAATTCGTCAACATGTGATCGTACTTCAATGAATCGTGTGCAGAGTTCGATGGTATTTTTAACAACAACGTTGGAAACTAAGTTGTTTCGCCATAAGTCGGTTACGAGTAACCCGTCGATTCGTAGACCCAATATCATGGCTAATTCTTACAATGTAACCGTAGTTTCACCTCTAGCTAGGTAAAATGTGTGAATCTGACAGCGTCAATGCTCCACAACAATACGCAGTAGGGATGTATCCAAGGAAATACTAGATGTGATTACAGCCCACGCAAAACCAACTGCATCAATGATATCTAGGGTCATCTGGTTGAGGTCCCACAATTTGGTGGCCTTTAAGGCAATCTCATCCTTCTTACCACTCTCACCACTCGCAATGACCTTTAAATTTAAAGGTAAATTAAAATCTACCCATATTAATGTAAATTACTATTTGTATAAAATTTAAAAATTGGCCATATTTAACATTTTTTTGAATACATTTCAATTTCTTATTTATAAATTTATAAAACTAATAAGTTATTTATAAATACAACATCTAAAAATTGAAATCTACCTATCTATGTAAATTCAATATTTGTATAAAAATTCAAAATTAGCCAAATTGAACAGATTTGTTGAAAACATACACTAATAAGTTATATATAAATACATCATCTTCAAAATTGAAATCTACCCTTATCAACAGTACTTAACAAGTATTTATATTTCTATCAGCATGCAAGTCTAAATAAAAAGTTGTTAATTTAAATAAACATGTAAGTTTAAATTTGCTCATAATATTAATTGTCGTATCTGTAGCAGCAAGTAAAGAAATGTGACGATCCCGGTCGTACAAAACTGAGGGATCCGCTGGTTCACGCATACCCACCATTGAATCTGAAAATCTAAGTAATTTGGATGAGCGAAAGATGGTAAGAGGTGAATCGCGAATAGAAATCGCGGATTTGCTTTTATAGAGCTACATAGCGCTACTCCGAGGCGCTATGGCGTTAATGCCACCTAATTAATGCTAATTTAAGGTTTAACTCATAAACCCTTTATTATCACAAGTTGTATCGAAATGCGGAGTTGAGTTACCAGGTATTTTGGTAAATGAAACTCATTAATCAATCGTGTATTTAAGTTGCCAAATCTGAATACTTGGGTCAAAAATAAAAAAAAGAAAAGCTAGGCATAATATTTTTTACTACCTAACAATAATGTGGTTGACCAGCTAGGTCATTTGTCTGTGTGTCTGGCTTGTTTGTTGCATATATATATATATATGTTCATTCATATGATTTCATTTAAATTGATCAAGTTTGTAAAGCTGATTAGTAAAGTTAAGCGTGGTTGGAGATGGAATGCCCGATCAAGCACGTGGTGGTGTTAGTTCAGGAAAACCGGTCTTTCGACCACATCCTGGGATGGATGAAGGACATGAACCCTGAGATCGACGGCGTCACCGGTAAAGAGTCGAATCCCCTGCCGACGACCACCACCTCTTCCAACACCCCTGATCGCCTCTACTTCCGGAAGGATGCGGTGTACGTTGACCCTGATCCCGACCACTCCTTTGAAGCCATCTACGAGCAGGTGTTTGGTGAGAAATGGACGGCGGAGGAGCAGCAGGGATTGAAACCGACGATGGATGGGTTTGTTCGAAACGCAGAGGCTAGGGCTGCAGGGTTGGGTGAGATCGTGATGAATGGATTCAAGCCAGAGTCGGTGCCGGTGTTCAAGCAGCTGGTGAGTGAGTTCGCGGTGTGTGATCGGTGGTTTGCGTCAATACCAGATGCGACGCAGCCGAATAGGCTGTACGTGCACGCAGCAACCTCAAACGGAGCAACAGGGAACGACACGAAGCAGCTCATCAAAGGATTTCCCCAGAAGACAATATTCGAGTCCATCCACGAGGCTGGACTCACCTTTGGCATTTACTATGCCTACCCTCCTTCCACCCTCTTTTACAGGTCACCCCTTCCCCTTTTAATTCCTAATTATTAGAATAAATAAATAGTTAAGTTTATATTTATTTATATAATAATATATTTTGATCAATTTAATCTGATTTTGACAACTAATCAAAACAAAAAGCAAATTAAATCAATTATATTCTATTCGTTAACCTAACTTGTCTAAAATGCCTCATTGCTTTACATCGTTTAGATTTTTGGTACATTTAATTATAATTAATATTAATAATTAACTAAAATTTTAAAAATAGTATTTGTATTTATGGTTCGCTTGATACTATCTTTAATTTTTTTAAATAATAATATGTGTATATTTCACATTTTTTTTGGAAGTTTTGTTATAATTAATATTAATTTAATTGATACTTCACTAATGATTTAAAAAGTTACTTTTATTTAGGTTTTACATGTGTAATATTATGTTAATATCAAATTGATCTTTAATTTTAGGTAAATAATAAAATTTTATATTTTAACACTAAATACAAAAATAAAATATAGTTTGAAGTTTTATGTGTTTGTTATTATACTCTATTTATCATCTTAAAATAATGTATAATTTTTCCTAAAATAAATTAATATTTCTCATTCACTTTCCGTTTCGTTACAATTTGCATCATAACTCTAGGAAGTTTCAAATTATTTCACCCCTAGCAAGTTTATTAAGCAAACTATACTAAAAAAGTATAAAATAAAATCAATAAAATAAAAATTAAACATAGAAAATTATACATATTATAAAATTATAAGATTATATATATATATATATATAATTTAAAATACGAGAAATTTTATTTAAATAAATAATATTGATAAAAAAAATTACGATAATATAAATATCGGTTTATAATCTATCTTTTAATGATACTAATTTAAACAAGAATTTACTAAAAACTATGCTTCATTAAAAAAAAAAATTACTAAATAAACTTTACACATTTTTAATACATATAAATAAAAATAAATATTTATATAACAAATGAAAATTTATTTGTCATTATTTTTCTATTAATTGTATATGAATATTACAAAAATATAAAATAAATATAAATAATAACATAAAGTTATTTTATTCGTACATCACAAAACAATCTAGCTGTATGTAAATATGATATGTACTAAAAGAAGACGTGGACGCCGCTCTCTAGTAGGTAGTGGATATTTGACCATATAAATTATGGTAAACGAAAAAGGAATTTATATATTTGGCCAATGAAAAAAAAAAGAAGGAATTATATATATTATTATTATAAAATTGGTAATAGATGAACATGAAACGGCATGATGGATTATTATTTTTGCAGTAACACAGCACTTCCCAATTAAGAAGTCAAAAGCTCGTATACCGCCACCGCCCACCAGTAGGTATATATCAATCAAGATTGAATAATCAAGTCAATAATGATGTCTTGTCTCCCACCAAATACAAATAGTCCGCTAAAATGAATCTAAGAGGATGGCGTCTGCTAAAACCTAATCCCAATGTAATATATAAGTTAAACCTTTAAGAATAATTATTTCATCATATATTTTTACTATATTAATATTCTTATAGCAAACCTTTTGATAAATATTTATTTGCTCTCCCACATAAATTATTTTAAATTATTAATAATAAAGAAGAGGCACATGTCTTCATCATAATTAGTTTGTTATTGTATATACGTAATTTATGATATTACATATTATTATAAAACTATTTACAGATATTTTACATGAATAAAATAATTGGTAAATTAAAAAACCATAGATAAAGTAAAAAAAATTATTATAATATTCAAAATTAGAAAATGTAATAGAAAATAAATATATTTATAAGTATTAAAATAATGGTTAATAAAGAAAATACTACCTAATCTTTTGTATTTTACAAATGATATATGAATAGTATTTTTTTTTATGATACCTCACCTTTCGGTTCTAAAAAAATTACATTTGTCATTTTGTCTGTCAAAACCGAACAAAAATGTCATTGCTACTCATTTGGCTCTGTTATTCCTAACGGATAAAACAAACTGCTACATAAACTTTGTCCATCAAAACGACATGTGCCGCTACATAAACTTTGGCTCTGTTATTCGAAACTAGTGGTTTTTCAATCTTCACTACACGAGCTTCGGCTTTAGATCAAAACGCTACTTATGGTGCTTTGTTATGTGAGTGGCACATGTCGTTTTGATGGAAAAAATGACACAGGTAGTTATCTGGTCTAAAATTGAAATGCGAGGTAGTGAAATTTAAAAGAAAAAGCAAAATTTAAGTAGTATTGATTTCTAAAACCATCAAAGTTTAGGTACATATAGTATGGAAAAATGGAAAATTCTCATCCAAACAAAGAAGTAAGTGTTTACACACTAAAACAATTAAAAGGAATATATAATGATTTGGTAGAGGATGGGGATAAATTGTGATTGGTGGGTGAGTGCAGGAACCTAAGGAAGGCCAAGTACCTGAAGCATTTCCACCAGTTTGATATGAGTTTCAAGAGGCACTGTAGAGAAGGGAAGCTACCAAACTACGTTGTGATCGAACAGCGTTACTTTGAGTTAGCTAATCTTCCCGGGAACGATGACCATCCATCTCATGACATTTCGGAAGGGCAGAGGTTTGTGAAGCAAGTGTATGAGGAACTTAGAGCAAGTCCCCTTTGGAATCAAATTCTGTTTGTAGTTGTGTATGATGAGCATGGTGGGTTCTACGATCATGTTCCCACACCAGTTGAAGGTGTTCCCAATCCGGATGGACTCATCGGTCCCGAACCTTACAATTTCAAATTCGACCGCCTTGGTGTTCGGGTTCCAGCTATTTTGATTTCACCCTGGATACAACCAGGAACAGTGTTGCATGAACCGTCGGGTCCGTATCCGAGTTCCCAGTTTGAGCATTCATCCATCCCAGCCACTGTTAAAAAGATATTCAATCTCAACAGCTTCCTCACTAAACGTGATGAGTGGGCTGGCACCTTCGATTGCGTCTTGACTAGGACTACTCCTAGGGATGACTGCCCTCGTGAGTACCCACTTTTTATTTAATTACTTACTTTTCTTAATAATAATACTTGGGGATTCACTCTCATTAAAATTGTACGTACGTACGTAGTTACACTAGATGAGCCAATGGTATTGAGAGAGACGGGTACAAAGGAAGGGGAGAAGTTAAATGACTTCCAACAACAGCTTGTCCAGATGGCAGCTGTTCTTAATGGAAAAGAGGAGGAATTATACCCTCACAAACTGGTGGAAGATATGAACGTCCTCGATGCTGTCAACTACGTTACCTCTTCACTTGACACCTTCTTCCATAACTTGAAGAACAAGGCTGATGGTACTCATCTCTCCGACTCCCACTCCGACTCCGATACTCATGAACCACCTGCCACCTCCACAACATCCATTAACACCTTTGCACAAAAATTGTTTTCATGCATTATTTGTGATCATTGATTGATCTCTTCAAATTCATCATGCCTTTGCTCCTTCACACACTACCTTATTTATTTTATGATTCATTTGAAATATATAATTCAACCTACGTAATTTTATTTTCTTTTCATTTTGTCTATCCAGTTTCTTCCGGACGTGTTTACTTATACTTGCCCATTATGTATGTGATCATTAAATTGTTATTTATCTTTTTTCTTTTTTTTTTTACGCTATTCAATAATTACTTCGTTAACTTTTTTTTATATCCCATTAGGCATTAAGTGACTATATGTCATGATAGATATACACTCAATTGGAACTCACCTAGACTCAATACTTAGTCGCCATGTCGATCTCACGCACGGTTATAAACCGAAAATTTGACCTTAGAATGGCTAAGGAACCGAAACATCCATACCACAAGAAAAATGGTCAAGCGGCCCCCGGACCCGGAAACTAATCTAGATGGGTCTCAACCCATCCGGCTTAGTTTGCCAAACTACGCGCACCCGGACCCCGACGCCCGAGTACCCCCCACTCGTGCTACACCCCTCGCGGCCACTCCTAGAATACTTGCGCCCATATGAAAAATACGCACACCTCCTCAAACACCGTGGACCCATTTGATGCTAAATAGGGCCTAAACCCGTCATTACCTGCTAATAAAGCATGATTACGAGTTAATACGATCATTAGCCGGCCTAATCTATTTGAACTGCATAATTAAGACCTAATGGATATACACCCAATTGGAACCCGTTATAATTTAGACCGTATTATTTTGATTGCCCCATTTACGATTGGAAATCGAAACTTTGACCCGAACACTTCGCCTAAAACGCTAACGGTCCGAACGAGGTAAAATTACTCGCCCGGACCCGACCATCGACCTCACCTAGGTGAGATCGGGTGACTTCACCTGATCCCTCCTAGGGGAGATCAGGTGGCCTCACCCGATCTCCCCTAGGGTGGATCGGGTGGGCTGACCCGATCTCCCTTAGGGGAGACCAGGCTGGCTCACCCAACCCCTCTTAGGAGGGGTTGGGCAAATCCACCCAGTGTCAGGCCTCGGGGGCCGAATTTTCCGTCCGACCCCAAGGGTCCCGATTTATTTTCCACTCATCCCACATTTAGATTATTTCGCCTACCTCTCCTTGCTTTAAGGTTCTAATCACGCGGTTATGAGTCAATTAAATACGCTTAGGGGATTAACGATGTCATTAAGCCACCTTAATTCCCCCGAAGCCTATAAATACTACTCGTATCCTATTCATTTCCAACACGTTGATTATTTTACTGGCTTTTACTCTGCCTTCTCTCTAGAAACTTTAGACTGACTTAGGCATCAGAAAGGGTTCACCAAGCACCATCCCCCCCTTCCGTGCTTGGTACTGCCCCTCTTGCATGTCGGGCAGAAGGAAGAAGTCAGAAGAAGAGAAGGATACGGATCAGACCCTCCAGCGAATAGAGCCTCGGATCAACCTATCTACCCGTGAGAAGTGACACTTGGATCGACGACCCGTTGACCCGAGTGACGCGACTTAACACTTGGCACCGTCCGTGGGTTTTCGAGCAGAAAGCCTGGCTATCACGAGAGCGATGACGAACAGTCTGCCATCCAAAGACAATCGTCAACCCGGGGGCAACAGACCAAACAACCAAACAGGACAGCCTGCACCCCCGGCAAGACAACCTGTACCTCCACCAAGGGAACCTACCACCCAGAGACAGCCGGTACCCCCGGTACAGCAAACAGCCCAGCAAGCACCCCAAGCTAACAATGAAGGAGGACCATCACGCGCAGCTGGGGCAGAGTATTCCACCGCCTCAACCCCTTTGGTCCAGAGACCACGAAGGCAAGGCGTTCAACAAGAGGTGCCATCTCAGGGGTACCAGTACACGGCACCTCCACAGGGGTACCACTATAAGACGCGGACCCAAGAGCAACCTTATGGAATGCCAAGGCAAGGCATACCTGAGAACAACAACAAAGCCTGTACGACCAATACAAGGCCAATGAACTCACAAGGAGCACAAACAGTGACTCCTGGATTCATGAATGATTTAGACGAGTTGTTAGCTTATAGGAAAGCGCTGAGGCGAGGGCAAGGAAGTCAGCACCAAAAAGGAGAATAGAACCCTCATGAGGAACCGTTTTATGAAGAAGAACAAGTCCCAGAAGAAGAGCAACACCCCCCAGCAGAACAGAGAGAAGGTCGAGGAAGAAGAGAGCAAGGGCCACCCCTAGGGGAGAGGCAACCATCTGTGCCTCCAAGGCAATATCAAGCTCAGCCAGAAGCAAGGGGATACACCCCACTGAGGGAGGACAGGCAAGCCCGACCTCCAAGAAGAGAAGAGTTACAGCATCCACCCCAGCAGGGATACCCAAGGTACATGTACAGTCCGTATCATAACAGACAGGGGATCCCCGCAAGCCCGGTTACCAATTATGATTGATACCAGAGAAATTACAGCCCGTCTGCAGTAATGCTGACCCACGAGGAAGTGGAGGTCATGATCACAAGGAAAATGAATGAGTCAAAGAAGAGTGAGTTACACTGTCTGAGTGACAACACAAATCACCCCTTCACAAGAGGGTTGGAGATGAACCGAGTTCCAGACTCGTTGCATTTGATAAAGATCGAGAAATACAATGGTAAGGGTGACCCCTTAGAACACATCCAGCAACATGAAGCTTCCCTCCTAGGTAGGACAACGAAGGATCACTACAAGGCCCTTTTGTTTCCAAACACCTTGTCAGGGGTAGCATGGCACTGGTTCTTTAGCCTACCTACCGAGAGCAGCCATCCATGAACACAGCTAAAGGAAAAATTTCTCCAAAGGTACTTGGGAGAAAGGAAGCTACTCAAAGGAACAGGCTCACTTGATGATGTGAAGCAGGAGAATGAAGAGACACTGGCTAATTACTACACAAGGTTTAACCAGAACCTGGCTGACATACAGGGTGACATTACCGAAGGCGAAATCATAAGAGCCTTCATAAGAAACCTTGGTCGCTATGGCTCTACCTTAGCGGAAAAAATGGCCAAAAAACCCGCTAGCACCCTAGAGGAGCTGGCAGGAAGGGTGAAGACACATATAAACCTGGAAAGACACATATTGAACAAGATAGCAAAGTTCCAGACATCGAAAGAAGAAAATACGAAGCCAAGCAAAGGAAAATCACCCCAGGCTCCCCAGCCCATAAGGCAACAAGACTGGCGTCCGCCCCAACCAAGGAATCAGACAGGGGAATCACTAAGACCAGGAGATATCAATGTCATTAAGTTCATACCACTAAATGCAACCCCAGCCGTGGTACCGAGAGAAATGAGGAACTTGAAGATATGGTCACCCCCAGGAAGATGGAGAGCCCCAATGGTGGGAACGGATAAAGAAAAATGGTGTGACAATCATGAAGCACCCGGCCATGATACAAATGAATGCTTCAGTTTGAAGTTAAGCATAAATAATGTCGTGCAAATGGGAGAACTAAAGAAGTTTGTGGATCATGGAGGCAGCAGTACGCCAGCAAGACCAACCCAAAAAGAAAAGGGCAAAGAGAAGATGGACTATGCCCCCCTCTCACAACAAGAGAGGAACAATCAACATGATACATGGTGGTGTCGCGGCAGGCGGATCATCTGCAAATGCGAGGGAGGTTTATGCCTCCAAGATAGACATGACAAAAAAATGGAGGAAGAGGCCAAGAGAGAAGGAGGAGATGGTGATCGAATTTTCAGAGAAGGACAAGAGCCACATCGTCTTTCCACATGGCGATGCTCTAGTGTTAACGTTAGACATCGATAACTTCGATGTGAAGAGGATACTGGTCGATGGAGGGAGCTCGACAGATATACTAAACCTGCGAGTCCTAGAGCAGATAGGCAAATCCAAGTCAGATTTGAAGCCAGTCACTCCTTTAGTCGGATTCACTGGAGCAACAAGCTACCCTCTGGGCATGATCACCCTACCAGTTACAATAGGCCAAGGGTGGACTCAGCTAAGGATCAAAGTGAACTTTGTGGTGGTGGAAAACCTAGGAGCTTATAATGGGATCTTAGGCAGAACAATCATAAATCCATACGAAATAGTTCCATCAACAGTTCATCAGAAGCTGAAGTATACCACGGAAAGCGGAATAGGTGAATTCCTAGGTGATCAACGCACTGCAAGGAAATGCTACGTTAATTCTATGAGGCGTAGACCACACCAATCCGACTATGTGGCAATGGTGATGATAAGGGCTAGTCAGAAAGAGAAAGAAAAGAGGAAAAGACCAAGTTACAAGAAGGGAATGATAAGAGTCACACTCCGCCTAAGCAAGAAGGTGTTCAGAAATTTGGCAAGAAGGTCAGGGATGGACAAGGTTGTAAAGGTAACAAGCATGCCTTGGCAGCCATAAAATGAGAAGGGAGGGAGAACAAGAAGAGCAATTGAAAGGGGCTTCAGGTACATTGATGATGTCAAGCAAATGCAAGGAGAATCCCTTACAAGTTACTTCAAAAGGTTCATGGAATATGGGGCCAACATGGAGGTAACAAGAAGTGAAGTTGTAAGAGCTTTCCTCAGGAACATGCATCCAACCTCTTTCGAGGCCTTTGGAGGTCACTACGAGGTAGTGATGACAAACACGATGCGAGAGCTTAAAGAAAAACTGGACGAGGCATTCGAGAAAGAGAAGGAACGGTATGGCAAGAATCCAAAGAAGAAGAGGAAAACTACAAACAAGAAGGGGGGGTGAACTTCAACTTCACACCTCTAAAAGTGCAAGTGGATGAAATTTTTAAGGAACATTTAATCAAGGAGTTGCCAAGGTACAAAGAAGATGGCAAGGCCTTCCTAGGAAGGGATGCAACATGATGGTGTGATTACCATGGCACATGGGGGCATAAGACTAATGATTGCATGGTACTGAAAATTGAAATTGAGGAGATGATCTTCAAGGGAAAACTCAAGAAGTACATAGCATCAGGGGCACCCACCATTTCCTAAGGAGATCACACCAGAGGAACACTATATCTTTAGTTTCATATTCCGTATCTTACATGTTTACAAGTTTAGTTTTCTAAAAAACAACTTTTGAGGCCGAAAACTCACGAAGTTTCTCCAACTCTTCAACCGTCTATTTTCTCCTAAAGGATGTCTTGGACCACCCAGGACACCCCCGTTTGTACATATGGCATGCAAGCCCTCAATGAAGTAGATTTTCATCAAAATATTTTCTAAGTATGAGATGAGACAAGCATCTTGTTCTCCTTACCCAGATATGACTACCAAGTCTATGAATTTTTCAACGCCCCCAAGAGCGTATCTTGAGAGTAGTTCTAAACTACGAAACTCTGCGCCATCCGGGAGCCTATCCCGCGAATAGATTCAACGCCCCCAAGAGCGTATCTTGAGAGCAGTTCTAAACTGCGAAACTCTGTGCCGTCCAGGAGCCCATCCTGTGAATAGTTATGTGCCCTTCCGAGAGCCAATCTCGTGAAAACTTCGACGCCCCCAAGAGCGTATCTTGAGAGTAGTTTTTAGACTACGAAAACTCTGTGCCATCCAGGAGCCAATCCTGTGAAATATTATGTGCCCTCCGAGAGCCTATCTCGCGAAAAGATTCGACGCCCCCAAGAGCGTATCTTGTTGACTAACACTGTGCCCTTCGGGAGCCAATCCTGTGAAAAGTTATGTGCCCTCCGGGAGCCAATCCCGCGAAAAGATTCGACGCCCCCAAGAGCGTATCTTGTGGACTAACACTGTGGCCTCCGGGAGCCAATCCTGTGAAAAGTTATGTGCCCTCCGGGAGCCAATCCCGCTAAAAGATTCGACGCCCCCAAGAGCGTATCTTGTTGACTAACACTGTGCCATCTAGGAGCCAATCCTGTGAAATATTATATGCCCTCCGAGAGCCTATCTCGCGAAAAGATTCGACGCCCCCAAGAGCGTATCTTGTTGACTAACACTGTGCCCTCCGGGAGCCAATCCCGCGAAAAGATTCGACGCCCCCAAGAGCGTATCTTGCAGAGCTAGTATAGTGTCGTACAATAGAGACATTCAACGAAGGTTTTCACTTATGCGATTGGGTCGGATTCTCATATGCATCTCAGTATTCCTCCTCGCTGAAGTAACCCCAGAAGTCTCGAGCTCTTCTGGACTAAATAGGCACCCCGTTCTGAGCCAAGCTCTCTCGTTTAGCCTACCTTAGTGGTTACCAACACTTTCGCGTTCATATCGTCATCTTTAGCTTTGGTTACATCAGATAAAGATTAAACGGTAGGGATTGGTTGCTGGTGACTGCGGAGATCGGAGGCCTTCGAAATTTCCTCGTGTCATTATAAGCAAGATTTCTAGTAGTGACTCTATAGACCATGATGGATATACCCCAATTATTACATTAACAATCTGATCTGATAACAGAACGACTCGACTAAGTACTCAAGGTACATTTACTTCTTGAAAATACACTTGCGCACACACACACAAAAAATTCAGGAATCGGGCGAACATTTTCCCTTGTATCGGAGTGGTAGTCAGTCCTGACTCCGACCCGAGCTGGACCATCCCTCGCGGACCAGAATGAGACCGTCCCACTCTGGTCCGATCCATCACGCAATATTTTCTGCTGAGCGTACGTAACCGATCCGGTAGTTAATTGCAATTGACACCAAAGTATCCTTAGCACTTGATTCATCATCTTGTGACTCGTTTCAATGTTCGATACTTTGGTTTAGGAACGCCAGGACAATAACACGTTGATAGTGAGAATTCTGGGTAACCGAGTTGAATTGATTCAAATGGATTAAACGAAAAGGATGTGTTAGTAGTCACCTTGAGTTTCTTACTCTTATGTTCACTAGGTGGCTACTAACCAGATATGTTTATTAGGTTGTGAACATTTATCCGGATGGTCCTAGATTTTATAATCATATGAGATTGGACCTAAGAAACATACAACACTGATCAATGATACAATGCGAAGTTTTTTTTTTTAACAGGTACCACCAAAACAGGTTGTTGCGCAGACGTTACAATATTCCCGACGGATGAGTAACATGGTTATGTTAGTGCTCGTCGGTCTCACTGGCTAACCTCGTATGAAAACGGATGGAAGGACATGGACGACATCCATTAAGGGTATAATAGAGTCCCTCCCAATTGGGCGAGTGGGAGTTGTTGACAACTATAGCAATTGGGCCGCCCTTCATGGTAGCCTATTAACCATGCATAATTACGTGTGATTTTATTAGAAGCATCTAACCTATTAATAGATGCCTATTGATGAAATTAATTTGAGTTAGGGCCCTAATGGGCTTGCTCATTAACTATAAGGATTAAAGTCTATTAGGTGGACCAAACATGAGAAATTAGGCCGACCCATTAGTGTGATTAATTTTTAATTTTTTTTTTTTTTTGGCATATACAAGATTGCTTCCACAATTTCGGGTCGGGAGCGTTAAAGTTAAAGCACTCCCAAAATTAGTTTGATCACTTAGTGGTTAAGTTTTGACTACCTAGATTAAGGAAGGTGAATATAATATATATCTCTAGCGATATAGTTGGTAATCTATATCTATATATAATATAATTCTAACTAATCTTCTAACATGTTGACAAGTAAGATTTTTACACTACTTTCTCCTTCTTATGTGTTAAAATGAAATCAATTAATTGGCCCTTGTCAAATTTTATAAGTTATATCAACATATCACTTCCACATGGAAGTCTAGTAATCAAGCAAAGCTCCACATTCCATGTTAAGAACCGTTTCATTTTCAAGTTTGCAAAATTGATTTTTAAACCTCATACAAAAGAAAATAGCAAGTTTGCACTCTAACAAATTAATTTGTAAAGTACACTAAAATAGGTCGAAAATAAAATATTAGATAAAAAGTAAAATAACTTTGCAAAAATAAGATTTATTTAAGTAAGTAACGAACTTAGAAACTAGAGTGAATATATCTTTTAACTAATATATAATTACTAAATAGTTAAAAAAAAATTATATTAAAAAAGTAAAAAAAAAATAATGAAATAACTCAAGTGTTGAATATATATATATATAGAAAACATGAAATGATTAAATATTATTAAGCAAGTTAATAAAATTAATGACAAAATAAAAAATAAAATAAATATATGTTAAAACTGTAGAATATATATATAATTAATATATTATTGTTTTATAAATATATTTATATTTATATATATTATTTTATTAATTATTAAAATGCACAAATTAAATACCGCGCAAAGCGCGGATAATTACCTAGTTATATATATAATATATAACCCAGTATATTATTTTGTAGGAAATAATATATACATCATTAATGATAGTATATATCTACAATGAAATAATATATTATATTCTATTAATAGTGAATATATATAATCTATAGATCTATTAAATGAATTAAATATATAACATGTATCTTAGTATATTAATATTTTGAAAACAAATCACCTATTCACCACCATATATAAGTTCGACCGATGTGCTTGTTTTCATTCCTTGGAGTGCAAATTAATCATCAACACATGCCAATAGTGAGAGAGTAGCCTAATTCCTAGCAAACCCCTAGTCCATCCCTTCCACCCGTGAGGTAAAGTCGGTGGAGACTTATCTTTCCTTTGTGCTAAAGAGCAAGATTGAAGTAACCCGTCCGACAAGCCGCGATACAACATGCGTTCAGGATCTTGTGAGGAGGACAACATCAAAGGACATGTGGAGTTAATCTCGCCACAATTGGTTAGTTTTTTTTGTTAAACTATATCTAGTTGCTTGTGATTATCTAGTTATTTCCTACATGAGGGACCCCGGTCGGCGAACCGCAAAGCAGCCTCATTGAAGACTCCTGGGAGCGATGAACTCGACGATCTAAGTGTAGAGATCAACTACGTACGTGGGCCACTTCTTCGAGCTAAGGACCTGTGAGTATAATCTCGCCACAGTCGGTTAGTAATCCAGTTTTACTTTATTGTATTGTTTGTGATTATCCATTATTTCCTACAGGATTAGCCCACCCGGACCACACCGTGCGGATCAATTTGATCCGCACGGTCTTAATCGTGCAATCCACCATATGTATATGCTTCACCCGGGGCTTCCCCGATGTCCCGAACCCCTTTGGGGGTACATGAGAAGAAGACTCGCACTACTCGACACCGATATCTACAAAACGAACAACTAGAACTTCAACGTCGAAATGTAAACCCCCTTGTTGCCAAACAAGCTTATCATAGTCTGTCCGCAGTTAAAAATGTAATTTTCTTGGAATGATACTATCTCGTACAAAATTAACTCCTATTCGAGAATAAGAGCCCAAAACCCTATAAATACTCAATTTTACTCTACATTGGAAGGTTAATCATCATCTCTTTACTCTCAAACTCTTACTTGATCTTTCTACATTCGAAAACTGACTTAAGTATCAGAGTGGATTTACCGGGCCACGACCAGGTCTATCTCTTCTTGCAAGAGTTTACAAGGCGACGATCGAACATTTCGAAGCTACATAAGGAGAACCGGCGGCAAGAAGACAGGAGATTGAAGAGTAATATCCATCAATAAGCATATAAGAAAAAAAATGTATTCATATTTATCAATCTGTCTCTTTATGTTTTTGTCGCTCTTTATTTAGAGTTACTACTGAACCATAAATATAGCGACACTTTTTTCCATTTCCAAATAGAGTGTCGATGAGTCATTTGCAAAGAAGATGAAAGACCAATTTTGAAAACTTCTCAACAAGTGAAGGAAAAGGAAATAATCAAGATTTTGTAACCAAAGCAAAGTAAAAAATCTTGGAGCTAAACAAGTTTCCTAAAAATTAACAATAATTTTGTTTGATTTCTAGTTCTTATAACTGAAGTATTTTTATTGGATGAGATAAAAAAATCTCAAAGACACCGTAGAAAAGTCCCAGTTAGCGACCCCATCTTTCATTTTCGACCGTCTCCTTGTTCTACTTACTGAGGATTCCGCCATAGGACTGCAGTTGCAGTCTGTCACAACACTCATCACTGCCGGTAGCCACCTGGTATCTCTATCTTCTCTGATTCATCCTGATACTGATTTAGTTGGCAATTGAGGTCTTCTGCCGTTCGTCATATGTCAACTGAGCTTTTCTCGTCTGTCCTTTACCAGCTGAATGATTGTCATTGTTGAAATGTGCGTTCCTGATTCATGAATCTGTAGTGAATTTGAGGGGCGGTTTTAGCAATTACAGTCGATATGGAGAGCAGTGAAGAAGACGAGGATTTCCCATCCATCGAAAACATTACTCCCCAGTCCAAGGTCGACTCGCTTTTCCAATCCCACACTGAAAAGGTCTGCTCTCTCCTCTTATTTTTTCTGATTCCTGCTCCATATCATCAAATAATTAACTTCCACGATATTGCCAATTCCCGTCGATCCGGCTCTACCGCCTCACTAGCTAGTTTTAGGGTTTTCTTCTTCTTGTGTTCGTTTCAGAAGTCTTATTCGACTGCCAGGTTTAGCTTAAGCGAAGCAAATCGTAACTCTGACTTCCTTCTGTTGATACTTGTTCTTGCTTATGTCCAACAATTCTATGCTAAACGTACTGCATTGTCCTCCAAGTTCTCTATCACGAGACATCCTATTTTGTTTTCCTTGAGTGGGTTTTGGAGTCAATGCTCTAGCCAAAGCTACTCCACTATTGCTGCACCCATTCACTGGCTTCAGATCTGCTTCTGCCTCCTTTGTTTGAAGTTTATGGATGTACTTTTCCATCGCATTTGTTGTTATCATCTATGTTGTAGATGGAGATCTCTGTAAATGTTATATGTATCCTCTTCGCACTTGTATCATTGTACTTTTGTCAATGGATTCTCTCTTTTCAGCTGAAAGAATAAAGAAATGCTGCACCCGCTCATAGAGTTGAATGTTCCCCAAAATAATGTTTTTCTTCTCCTGCACTATTCTTCACTTTTCTCATTGGTCTTTATCATCTCATGCTGCAAGGGTTCTAAAAAATTTCCATCTTCATGTTCCATGTCTCGTGATAATGAATCTTTGCAGGAAGGACAGGAGCTGTGTAGATCATGAGGCAATAGAATACTCGTTGTTTTGTTTATATGATTCTTAAGGCATTATCTTTGGGCTTTGTTCATATTGACTATATTGGTAAGAGCAGTCTTGTTCCGCTGAAACAATGAACCAACTAACTGAATGAACTTTCTGCGAAGATTTCCACGTAGTGCTTATATGATACTAAGCCTTAAATTGTACTCCAGTTTAGGAGTCCTTTATGTTTCTATGTATGTACTTGATGTTGGCAGCACGGTATGCAAATGGAAATTGGTTCATGGTCTTATGCCTGCCAACCATGTGATTGTATTTGAACGCTGCACTATCAGATTAAAAGCTGCTTATCAATGTACAGTTCAAGAAACGAACCCAGCCTTTTAATTTTCATGGACACTTTTACGTTTTACTTTCATGAGACTGTACTATGCTTTTCTGTTGTCTTCATTTGAACCACTGATATTTCTCCTCTAGTTATTTAGTTTCATTCCCATTGGTAATGCAGGGAGTTAGGAAACTGTGCTGTGAGCTGTTGGATCTGAAAGATGCAGTGGAGAACTTATGTGGCAACACCCGCACGAAATATTTGGCCTTCTTAAGGTAATCGAATTCTTGTTTTACCTATG